>OX352287.1:13689748-14889748 GCA_947086405.1 Esperia sulphurella
TACGTATTTTGGTTTCATTGAATCTCAAGCCGTACTATTATATGCTATCGTTCAAGCTATCGTTGCCACTAATCATAGGTTAATACATTTCAAACAAACCAGAGAGCAGTAGGATACACAATCACTCGTCATCCACCTTTAACCCTAAGTTGCGGTGCTTGTATTTATGCTTTTTATAAAATTTAAGGACACCGACTGCGGCTGTGATACATATAAGTAGGCATGCATGGAGGCTTGGTTAACTATAGGTAAGTATTATAACATAATCACAGTATTCTCCTGCGCATTCTTGAATTTTATAAGAAGTATAAACACTAATTAATTAAAATAACTGAGCTACAAGTACATACAATATAAGATCAGGGAAACTGGAAATAAAACAATGTTAATAATTTATTGTAACAGTGAAATAAGATCATAATGTTGTTTGGGATATGTTAGTTACCTCCTATATTATAACCTCTCTCTGGGTAAATATAAAAGTGTTTAAACCGACGTCATTACTGCCACCATCAAAAGATGAAGAGGCAATACATTCACGTTCATCGAATTTGTTAAACAGTAAGCTTCTGTTACTAGCACAGATTCTGCATTGATGAAATGTTTAATGCTATATACATTTTAACATCAACTTTTGAAGGTGACAGTATTGACGGCGGTTGAAACGCTTGTATATTCATCCCTCTAGGTGTTGTTATACTATTATGGTATTTAATAGCTACGACTCCGACTCTGCTAGGGTAAACATCGGCAATATGTAGGGTATATAATGATTTGTATAGTAAATTAAAATTAATAATTAAGGCCCTTACTCCCGCAATCCCCTACTCCCTATTTGCAATCCTATCTGCCTCACATCATCCTTACATATAGATATGGCTACCACCCTCTCTTCCATCCCTCTCTTCATTTATCTTTCCTATCCTTCCTCTTTTCCTTCCTCCCTCTCTTTCTCTTCCTCCCTCTGTCTACCGTCCTTCCTCTTCCTTACCCGCCTACCTCCTTCCTTACATCTGTTTTCAAACACTAAACTTCAGATCTGCTCTAATATTTTAAACTCGTTCACACCCAAAATAATTATGGTAAACATATAGGTACTACGAAAAAATAAATGTTATTGTATTCTTTATTGCACACTGAAAATGAGTTAATGACAGGGCAGTAAGCAGCAGGCAAAAAAGAAGTACAGGATACAACTTTACATGACGATATTTTAAGTAAAGTTGCTTATATATTTTATTGTTATATCGATTACCTACCTAAAACAATAAAATACAAATGAGTCAAATAATTCAAAATATGGCTCGGTAAAAATACTTATCTAAAAATCTTTATTTTTGATATGTATTATGATTGGGTGTGTAGACTTATACCCAATGATAAACCGTATTAAATAATAATAATAAAAAGTAGGCACACTATAAAAACTATAACCGTCTACAAAAACATAAAATAACCTGTAATGTTTTTTTTTATTAATAGTTAGTACTACCTATTAGGTACCTATTTACATGTTTTTATTTTATTTAAGTGCAAATGGTCCTGTGTACTGAGTGGTTTAATTGAACCGGTCTACATGGCCAGCTCTTTTATCCTCTCATTTCACTTATATCACTCAAAAACATGTTTACATGTTTTTATCGATTCTGTGTTTTTGCGCCATACATTTTAGTCTTTCTCTTGTTTAAATAATTTTCCTGTTTCGTTTCGTACCTCATAAAAAAATGAGACGGAAGGCTTTTTCTCATGCGTAAGAAGACACAAAGACTTTTTACTTGCTCACTGAATCTTACTAGCAAACCAGTTTAACTACTTTGTTATTGTTAGCGTGACTCGATGTCTTTGTAAACAAGTATCGCTAGTTTCACAGGTTATTTAAAGGTTTGTAAATGCACTTGGAATACTGTTGACTTCGGCATGAACTAGGATATTTTTTAAGACATTTGAATTTTTAACTATACAGTTAAAAATTATCATTATTTTGAGCTGCTACAACAACAACAATAATTATAAAAGTTTAAAGTATATCTAGGATGGTTTGAAAAGTAAGAAAAATAATTATAAATTTTAAAAAGGGCTGGGCAGCATTTGGAAAACTGCGTCAAGTCTTCACGTCGCCTATTCCACAATGTTTAAAGACAAAAGTCTTTAATCAGTGCGTCCTGCCTGTCATGACCTACGTTGCAGAAACTTGGACACTGACAGTGGGTCTCTGACCCATAAGTTTAAGTCGCTCAGCGAGCTATGGAGATGGCTATGCTAGGGGTTTCTAAGGATATGATTCGTAATGAGGAAATCTGACGAAGAACAAAATTCACCGACATAGCCGAAAGGATTAGCAAGCTGCAGTGGGCGGGTCACATATGCCGCAGAACCGATGGCCGTTGGGGCAGACGAGTTCTGGAGCGGAGACCGCGGATCGGTACTCGCCGGGTAAGACGCGCCTGAAGAAGGTGGCCGGTAGCGGCTGGATGCGGAGGACGGAGGACCGGGTGTGGTGGCGTTCATTGGGGAAGGCCGATGTCCAGCAGTGGACTTCTAGGGGCTGACATGATGAAGAAAAATTATATCTCAATACACATCAAGAGACTTAGGACACTCGTAGATTTCATAAGCAAAAAGTAACTTCCATATATAGTCCCAACTTTTCATCTGTTCACTCTTTCTCACATCCTAACACACATGCATAGACAACTAAAATCATAACCTTCCGTTTGGCTTCGGAATAGTGGGGTAAAAAAAAACACGTCTGGGCTACGTGGTCATTTATGAACATCATCTCGCATTAGGGAAGGCATAATATGTATGTATATAATAATATGTCCAGGACGAGAGAGTACAACGTGTGACGAGGCTGACGACATCTCCCATCTCTGCTTTATATGGTGTAAAATTACTCTAGAGATTTTGGATACTTTTTGAATGTGGGAATAAATTCTAGCAATCGCAATACACGTATAATTTTAATGAAGTCTAAATATCGATGTTGTATGTTCAGGTATCGATTTTTTTTTATCAGAATTGAACTCGAAAGAGTTTCTAAGGCGTTATAGAAAATATAATTATATTATATTATATTATATTATATTATATTATATTATATTATATTATATTATATTATATTATATTATATTATATTATATTATATTATATTATATTATATTATATTATATTATATTATATTATATTATATTATATTATATTATATTATATTATATACAAGCCTAAGTTTTTTAATTATAAATAAATATAAACTGGCCGGAGACCAGACACTCACGCCCTGGAAGCTGGGAAGGCCCTTGGTTTGGGATGCAACATGTGTAGATACCGTTGCGCCGTCCCATCTCCCAGCTTCCGCGGTTAAGGCTGGCTCCGCGGCCGCCACGGCAGAGGACCTCAAACGGCGCAAATATGCTGTGTTAAGCAGCGACTACATATTTGAGCCGTTTGGGGTCGAAACGCTGGGGCTTTGGGGACCGGGTGCTCTCCGTCTCTTTCGGGAGATATCAAAGCGCCTGGTCGAGGCGTCGAATGACCAAAGGGCTGGGCATTACCTCGCACAGAGGATAAGTCTCACAATACAGCGAGGTAATGCTGCCAGCCTTTTGGGCACGCTCCCAGGAGCGTGGAAGCCATTTTTTACCTTTAATCTTTTTGTTCCTTTTATTATTAGTATTCTAGTTTTTATTAATCCATACAATAATTATATTATATTATATTATATTATATTATATTATATTATATTATATTATATTATATTATATTATATTATATTATATTATATTATATTATATTATATTATATTATATTATATTATATTATATTATATTATATTATATTATATTATATTATATTATATTATATTACATTATATTATATTATAATATTCATGTTCCTAGGTTTGGGCAGGGCCATGATGTGTCAGTCAGGACAACACTCTGTATTATTATTTTTTATATTTGGAAAACTTACAGCTACTATAATTATAATAATATAATTATACAAAATAAGCATAGATTGTTACAAGTAATTACACGGAGTCGAAGGACATATTCGTCGGTTGACGTTATATTTAATTTACGTAAAATATTTATCGGGATTTAAAATAAAACAAAAATGGAAACACTACGCCACTAAAAATGTCAGCTTCAAATGATCGTCGGATAACGCAGCAACCCATGTGTTACGTGTTTTACCTGAAACAAATGTCATTTTTAGCTCCAATTAATAAATCAGGTCCTCTACGTACATTATAATGATAGTAATTGGCCACATTTATGGAAAAATACAATGGATAATCATCACGTGAAATGACTAATTGTGACAAGCTTGCTTGTGCGATATTAAAGTCAAAGTAAAAATGCTTTACCGCCACGCTTATCGACTTAGCGTATTTCAGCAGGAAAAGTGAATTTAATAAATATAACATGAACAAAGATACGTTTTTAAAATACATTTACTTATATATTTTTTTATTTATATTAAGCTTAGATTTCACATTATTTGAAATGTAGTGCAATTTAAGTCAGAACTTAAAAACTAATACTATCACACATGGTACCTATATATTTCACACTATTTCTTTAGTGCAATTTATAGTTGGAACTAAAAAACTAATGACTAATGAATAATGACACGGTGTCAAAGCACTATCCTAGTACCGACATCGATTTAATTTATTTGTATGTTTACAAAATCAAAGTAATTTGGTATAGCTGTCGAATTTTTGTGGAGGGCAGGCGTGCCGGAGAACGAGCTCTGACGAGGTGGTCAGACCCGGTGAGGAGGGTGGCTGGCGGATCCCTATAAGAAGCCGTGCGGCTGGCAATGACCTCTATGCATGGAGGCGCAATTTATACGGTCGCGATCCTCAGCAGTGAGAGAACGACAGAGAAGCAGTCGAATTTTTTACATTTACGGTTTGTGTAGGTTATTTGTAGAATTGCAAATATAACTTTATTTTTATCTTAATTTTATACTATACCTAAATATTGATTTTGTATAGGTTGTATGATTTACCGATTGTTTTTTCGGATCAATAGGCATTATTGTGTATTATGGACAGATACTCGTATATATCTTCATAAATTTTAAACCAAATCTTAGGTACAATTTTTGATAAAAGTCATTTTTTAATTATTATTTTAGAAAGAGACTGAAGGCAATTTTTTTTGTACCTCAGAAAACAAGAGACAGCAGACACATTTTACAGTATCAATTCTCTTTACCTGCTGACTGAATGTTTATCTCGCAAACCAGTTTACTTCCATTGTTATTGTTAGCGTGCCTCAGATGTCCTTGGAAACAAGTATCTAGGTTATTTAAAGGCTTGTCAATACAAACTTACATCGGCACATCGTTTAAATCTTATTAAATGTCAAAATGTCCCCAAAATATCCCTCTTTGATGACTATAGTACAGAAGAAAATCCTGGTTTGGGATCAGACACGTTTATGTACATATTTATTAGTTTTCCATTTATCCCATTCCTCAACATTTTGTTGCTGACATTGTTCAGTGTTTTCGAAACCAATTCCAATCGTTTCTTGATGTTCTTTTGTTATCTTTTATGTGCTCAGCTGTTAACTTGTTTATAAAATAGGTATGTACTTCCTTTTATAGTTATTGGTTTTCATTAAAATTGCCAAGATTTTTTGGCAGATAATTTTGAAAATTTAATTTAGTGGATTTATCGATTATGGCGGCATTTTCACATCGTCTTTTAATTTCTCGAATAACACTTTAATTTTTTGATCCACTATAATTGTAATAATAAGCTTTGTATGTTTTTTTTTCTACTTTAAGGTAGGATTTTTCAATGCTAAGTGATCTTGGAATGAAAACTTTGTCTATCGTATATTTTTTGTCTGACAACACTGGAAGTCAAATATCAGTTACCGGAGGTCGATATATCATTCATCTACTCCTCAGAAAAATGAATACATTCTTCTGAGATCTACTCATCGTCATTCGAACGGACTTTTAAGTTATGTTACATAAATGATTTGTAAGCAGACATCGGTGTACGATTAAACGTCACATAGGGGGTTGAATGATATAATTTATTAACTTTTGAAAGTATCGACTATACTTATAAAAATAATAAAATTCATTTACCTATATTTCATATTATCCCTCATATAAACCAAAACCTCTATATTAAAACAATAATATTTGCTCCTTTTCATAACGTGAAAAAGGGGGTTTATATACATAAAATCAACTGACGGATGGATAATGAAGTGGCTAAAATACACAATATATATAGCCCTTCGAATCAGAGGTAAGTGTTTTGGGTGGAACTTAGGAATTTATTAAGATAGTTTGATTGTTGATTTGTGCACGTTAAGTATAAAGGTTGCAAAATGATATAAGTGTCGATACTTTTAAAAGTCGATAAATTATATCATTCAATCCATATGCGACGTTAATTGATACACCGAGAATTCCTATATCTGTTATTAAGGTTATTTAAAATTAATTACACAAACATCAAGGGATACCTACAGACACTAACTTAGTGATAAAAAAATCCTCATTTTATAGGATCGATTCAAAACATTGTTTCCTATGTCAAATTATTATTATTTCTCTAATGCTTACTCTATTATTAAACTATTACATCCGTTTTTAATATAACCCTAATTATTATAACACGATATAGTACGCTAAAGCGGAGTTCGATAAGATATTAACATCCGAATCTGTTCTTATATGCGTGAGGAGTTTGCGAACATTTGTGGTTTTGAAGTGACGTATTACGACCTAAAATCTGCGGTAGTTTCCAAATGAACCCTTTTACTTTGACTTTGATATGCAACACTTTAATACCTAGACTATGCGTCGAAACATTAAAATGTTATCACATTTTGAGTGGTGAAATATAGAACATCTTAGGTATTTTATGCAATTACATCTTAATAATGTGGTCATAATGTCTAAATATTGATTTTGTACTAGTAATTTAATTGATTCTATAATACCTTATTAATTAAACTCGCTACAAAATTGCAAAATCTTTAACCTTTTGTAGAATGGTTTAAAAGCTGCAGACCCGACGTTGTGTTGCGGTTGATGATTTTGCTGATGATTGACAGCGACGAGTTGGGGGTTGTGATAAACATCGCATTGTGGTGACAATTGTCGTCGTAGAAAACAATATCCGGTACTTCCACCACTTCCAAGTGGAACTGCTACGCTTGGTAGTTTCATATTAGGAGGCGTCTGTGGCGGCGTGTCAGTCTGCACGTCTGGGAATGTGGTAGGATATACGCAGTGGTGCTGTCCACTATACTGTTCACCTGGAAACTCTCCTTGTCCGCTATGAGAGCCACTGACTGGACTTGATGCTGCCATCGCAGGTAGAGCGAACTCATTCGAGGTGCTGCCTGTCCCTACAACGCGTTCTGGAAGCAGTCCATACGAGTGCGACCACGGTTGTGCTGCCGGTGGTGGAGTTTTGCACGCTGCCGTATCAGCTAGAGACCATATCTTTGGCTTTGATGCAGGGATTGGCACTCCACAATTCACCGAACTTCGCTTCAAATCATCTTTGATTCCGTATCCCAGCAGTTGATTATGCATACCCTGCATCAGTTCCTGGCTTGTTCGCTCATCACCTGTGAAGATAATTAAATACACTGGTCAAAATTATTTCCGATAATCAATAAACACCTAAATATTATATCATACATCATATTAAGATTAAGGTTGAACTCTACTTGAGAATTTCCCATAATACGGACCGTGTCTGTATTCGTCGTGAGTTTGGGGTCTATTTAAGTACTTGTTTGATTTCTCACGATATGAAAGATATATTTAACTATATTTTTTTTGTATATTGGCAGGTATATTCCCCAATCAGCGGAAACAGGTAACCTTAGAAGAAACGTATGAAGGCCGTAAATGTGCTGCCATAGAATTGAAAATAGATCTGATGAGAAAGAGATTGCTAAGGTAATTAGAAATTATTTCATTCAGAACTCTATCTTACCACCTTTTGGCATGGATTTTACTGTTTAATTGTCTGCAAGGCATATTGCCAAAGTAATAGACAAAAAGAGAAAACTGAGTGCAATACTATGCAAAAAGCAGACTATCGAGTACTTAACGCAAAGAAAAATTAAAATTTATGAATGTCTTGTAGATCTCTCAAAGGCATTTGATCTTTTAAATTATTAGCTTTTTAATAAGTGATAAGAAGCAAATGTGGCTGTCCAATTTAAAAACCTAGTATCTGCAGATAACTAAATTTGAATTTGTAAATTTACATGTTATTAAATGAATATGCAGTTGTAAGGTTTACATAACAGGCAACCTTATCCCGTAAATTATCAAAATATCGGCTGTTTTGATGCCTCTGGCTATCTTAAATTGCACAGCCAAATGTACCTAAAGAATTAATAAAAAAATTAGATACTGGATTTGGATCAGACAAACTATATAAGATGGGTAACTCACTGTCTAAATAAAGAATATCGATTAGAATGTGGAGTTAGGCAGGGAGGTTTAAGCTATGCCGATAATATGGTGTTGATGGGCCCTTCAATTAATTTCCTTCGGACACTGTTAAACGTTTGAGAGCAGTACGCAGCTAGTAATCATGGAAATAAAAGAAAGTAAAAGTGAACTCCTTGTATTCAAATCGGATACCAAGTGACTGAGCTATGTATCACCTGTATTGCTAAATGGAACAGCTTAAAACAAATTAGGACATATTAGTACTTTGGACACATGATGACTGATGATCTACGAGATAATACCGATATAGAGAGGGAACGTAGGGCGCTAGCGAATAGAGCGAATATAAAAATAGAATAGAAGAATAGCGAATAGAGCGAATATAAAGCCCATCGGTTCCATCGTTGTATTATTCAGGTTAAAATTATCCTATTCCGAGCATTGTGTAGGCACAACGATATACCAGCAATCTGTGGATTGACTTTTTCTTGATTCTCTTTCGTACGTCTAACACCCGAGTTAATACTACTTTTGTTCAATCAGATCTGCATGCATAGTACCTACCCTACTGCACTGGTTTGAATCTTGCCTTCACAGTCGGAGCCAGGCAGTCCAACTTGGTTGTCATAATTTTCGTTTTGCTTACTATTCCACGTCAAGTGCATCAGAGCTCACACCTTGGGTTTTGAGGATGAACTTCTACAGAAAAGCTGTAGGAGCACTACTTATTTTATGGTAGTTACTAAACCTGACTTGGCTTATGCATTTGGTGTCGTTTCAAACTTGTCAAACTTGATAACTTCAAGAAAAATTGTTGCAAGTTATAATGATATTACGCTAGGTAAAAGGAACTTCTACCAATGGAATTTTATATAAAATCAAGACAAACAGCCAACGTAATAGAAGATTTACCCGACGCCGACCATGGTGGTATTGATATCATAGGATGAGCTACAACAGGAATCGTCTGCTGTCATGTTGGTGAACAGTGTCATGGCGAAACCAACGCTAGAAGTCAGTGGTCCAAAATATAAAATATTAATCCAAATTAGAAGCCGACTTAGTCAAGCAATATTCTTGTCTGTTAAATATTCCTGTTTCAACAAAACCTATATTTGACGCAGATAATAAAGAAAAATTATAGAAGCAATCCAAATCAAACAACTCGAGATTGAGTAGAACAAAAAAATGATTCAACTTTTCATTGCACTAAAAAAAACTAACATCGATCAAGTTTAAGCCTTTAAAAATTTCTCTAGTTTATTTATATTTCAACGGTAAGCTACATTCAATTCAAATCTTTAAATAATCCAACAAAATTATTGCTTACTTGTTTCCAAGGACATCTGAAGCACTGACAATAACAATGGAGATAAACTGGTTTGTGAGAGAGTTCAGTAAGCAGGTAAAAAGATTTTGTTTGCCTCATGCAAACTTAAAATAGATTTCCTGTCTCATTTTTAACCGACTTCAAAAAAAGGAGGAGGTTCTCAATTCTTTGGAATCTTTTTTTATACTATTTTTGATGGGTCATTTTTCATTTATCTATACTTATAATAAAACTGTAACTGGTCTATATCTGTACATGAGAGATATTTAAAAAGAATTATATGAGGGGTCTTTATAGGGCCAATAGAAGCTAAAACAATTTTTTTTGAATTTTTGTCTGTTTGTCTGTCTCTTTGTCTGTCTGTATGTATGTTTGTTACCGCATCACGCATAAACTACTGAATGAAATTTGATGCAGTTTTCACAGCTGCCTTGCTGGTGGTCTAACTTAAAATCTGGTGCATGTTTCATCTTGATACGCCACTTTAGAACCTGAGATATTAATACAGTAAAATTTTCTAGAAGCCATTATATTGGATGATAATAAAACGACTGTTAATATTTCTTCCAGTAACTCAGTATCACATTTAGATATCATTCATGAAAAAAACATCTCTTTTTTTAAATAAAAAGAGATGTTTTTTCATCATATGGCCGAGGTCAACGGCCACGCCATTCGCCGCGCCGCGCCGCGTATGGGATTGAGTGAAATTTAGTTTTTGGGGATAGGGATGGGGTTGAGGTTGGGGTTGGGATTGGGATATTGAGAGTCTCGAGTCTGAGTGGGAGAGGAAGTAGAAGTGGGAAAAGAACGGGAGCGGAAGTGGGAACGGGGGCGGAATCTGTAGTTCACGCGAGCGGAGCCGCGGGCACAGCTAGTTTCTGAATAAATTAACAGAAAAGGGATAAACAGGGATCAATAAATTATTTTTAATTATTTTAATCATACATTTAGCTATATTTTTTCAGAGAGAGATCGATCGAAAAGTTCAATCGATTTTACAAGCACTAAAGGGAAACAATGTCTTTGTACTTGATCACTGCATGTTTATCTTGCAAACCTGTTTACTTTCGTTGTTTTTGTTAGTGCGCCCTTGTAAACAAGTATCACTAGTTTTGTCAGGTTACTCGATTTTGTAATTGCATGCGGCATATCGTATAAACGATATAAACTACCCAAGTTTTCATAAGAGTTTGTATATTAGTGCTTTTGGTTATTTTGATTGCCATGAAAAGTTGAATTTCTAGATTTTATGAATTTTGTCAGAATTTGGTTTCAACATATATTTCATTATTATTTGCGTCAAATATCGACTTTCTTCGATTAGAGATTCGACCATGATTAAAAATAAAATATACTTAATAAATAAAATAAAGTTATGAAAAGTTAAAGGCTTCCGAATTTTTTTCTAAAATAACAACAGAAGTTAATATCTTAATTAAATAGTGAAACTTAGAATAGAGGTCATGAGGGCCAAGTAATTTCCCAGTGGCCTACTTATTCACCTTTCCTGTTTGGTAAACCGCCTTTCGAATACCCTGAATATTATAATAATAATAATAATAATAATAAACGCTGTCAAACGACAAGCTGACTTTTCTACCTAGTTATTTTATTTTATTGTTAAATACCAGTTTTTTGCCCTTTTCGTAACATATTTATATTCAACACCAAACCGAAAGCCCCGCTTTATAATAATTTTACTATGGAGACTTTTACTACAAAATCCTACATGGAATACGTTTACATCACGATGACAACTAAATGTCACAAGAAAAATTGAGTAAAGGGCAAATGGGAACATGATAACAAGGTTAAAAGCAAAGCAAACTGCAGCTGATACACAACGCGCACGTCCACCACCTCCGCCCGCTCCTTCGTCCTCGAGCTCCTCGTCGGGGGAGGAATACGCCACCCCCGCCGACACCAGCGCGTCGAGCGACGAGGGCGGGCCGCCGACGCCGCCGCCGCCGCGACCACCTGCGCGACGGGGACGTCATCCGCTGCCGGCACGCTTGGGGCCTGCGGGGCAACCTGCTCCGCACCCGGCCCCCGCTACCGGCGGTGTAGTGCATGCGATGGTCTCCATCAATAAATGAGCACTGCATGCGCGCCTACTACGGGGCTACAGAGGGAGGAACCAGCCTGACGGCGTACCGTGATCGTATGCTGCTTCTGATTCAGGCTCTTGAACCAACTATGGCTGTATCCGCTCAACGACTGTCGGATCAGGTGCGGGCTATCCAACGGTGTAAGCTGGTGGATCAGACCGTACTTGATCGGCTCCGCCTGGAGGCGCTGCCTACTCGCGCGACTGCTTCCTCGACGCGGGATCCTCATGTCGCGCCGTCGCCCCCGACCGTGGCTGCAATGCCCACGGCGGTGTCGACACTGGCGGCACGCGTTGATCCCGAAGTCGACGAGGGTGATTGTGCGAGTATGAGTGTAACTAGCCAGGTGGGTGAGCAATTGAGAAGGACGTTGGAGGACGCGATCTCCCAGTATCGATTCGCACCCGACTCTAGGCCGCGACTACCCCGTTGGCCCACTCATAGACGCAATCTGGCGCTAATGGGAGCCCTGAATGCTTTGCTAGCCGCGTATCTGCGGGATAGCGAATATTTAGTTGATACCCACTCGATCCTGTACTGCGGTGCGATCGCGGCGTGCCGCGTTGCTCGTGTCAAGTTCCCAGACACTGGGCGAGCGCCGCGGCCCGCCGGGGTCGCGCCTGTATGGCAAGTGCGGATCGAGCGGCGTATCGACTCATTCAGGACTCTCATTGCTAAGCTAGTCTGCTTCAGTCGGGGCAATACCCGTCCCCGAGTCATGCGTTTCGTGACACAGGCCTTCGCCGGGACCGGATCCGGCCCCCGGAGTATATGGCCAGTGTCACGGAACGCATTGACTACCTGAAGCAGAAAGTCTATGCATGGGCAAACCGTATTCGCCGCTACAGAGTGCGTGTGGATAGATACTGGCAAAATCGCCTCTTCCAAAGCGATCAGAGGAAGGTGTACCGGAAGTGGGAGGGAACCGATCTACGTGTGAGTGACGGGCGACTGCCTGATGCCACCGCCGTGATTGATTTCTGGCGTGGCATCTGGTCGGTGCCCGTTGAACACACGGAGGGTGATTGGATGCGGGCTGTCGAGCGGGAGTGCGAGTACATCGAAACCATGGGGTCTATTACCATAGACCCTGAAGACGTTAGTTGTGCGATCCGTGCGGCCCAGAACTGGAAAAGTCCTGGTCCGGACGGGTTGCACAACTTCTGGATTAAGTGGATTCGATGCTCGCATGACCGCTTGGCGACACAATTCCAAGAAGACCTCGAGCTCGGTTCTCTCCCCAGTCTCATGACCACCGGTGTCACCTTCCTGCTCCATAAGTCCGGTAGTACCACGGATCCGAAGAACTATAGACCCATCACGTGCTTACCTACCATCTACAAGCTCCTTACATCCATTCTGACCACCAAAATTACTGCGCACATTGCTGCGAACAATGTCTTGGCCACCGCTCAGAATGGATGTAGGGCTGGGTCCCGTGGTACTAAGGAGCTCCTTCTCATAGACATGACCATTAGCCAACAAGTCCGACGGAACAGGGGGGCTCTCTCTGCGGCTTGGATTGACTATAAAAAGGCCTATGATTCGGTACCTCATTCATGGCTGGAAAGGATTTTAGAGTTGTATAAAATTGATGCAACTATGAGATCCTTTTTAGGCACATGCATGGGGCAGTGGACCACAGCTCTTCGTCAACCAGGTGGCGGCGACACCCCCCCTGGCCCGCATGACTTTATAAGGATTGAGCGGGGCATCTTCCAGGGTGACAGTCTGAGTCCATTGTGGTTTTGTCTGGCACTGAATCCTCTCAGCACCTTGCAGAGGGGGTGAAGTCATTAGTCACCTTCTGTACATGGATGACCTCAAGCTGTTTGCACCAAAGCGCCAGGACTTGGTGGAGCTACTAAATACCACACACGTATTTAGTAGCGCCATTCGGATGGAATTCGGTGTAGACAAGTGTGCGGTCTTGCATGTGTAACGGGGGAAAGTTGTAAATGCTCCGAATTTACAACTTTCTGACACGATGACCCTCAGATCTCTCTCCGAAGCCGAGACCTACAAGTACCTCGGTATGTCAGAGTCGTTGGGAGTATCAGTAGAGGACATCAGGAAGTCGGTGAAGGAGCGCTTCTTCTGTCGTCTGACAAAAGTACTTAACAGTCTTTTGTCCGGTGGCAACAGGGTGCGCGCCTTCAACGGTTGGGTGATGCCTCTACTGATATACTCCTTTGACATACTGAGGTGGACTCAGGCTGAGCTGGATGCCCTGGATATGAAGGTCCGTCAAATGCTCACGTCACATCGCATGCTACACCCGCGCTCGTCTGTTATGAGACTGTACATTCCGCGGAAGTTAGGGGGTCGTGGCTTTTTGAATGCCAAGAACCTCCACAACCGCGAAGTGTGCAATCTCAGGGAATATTTCCGTAGCAACCAGTGCGGGATGCATCGCGATGTCGTGGCAGTTGACCGGGGCCTTACTCCGCTCTCCTTGGCGAACGAGAACTGGCGTAAACCAACGGTGCTGAGCACCGAGGATCGTGAGGAAGTATGGAAGGGCAAGGAGCTGCACGGGAGGTTCTATCGGGCCCTAACGGGGCCCGATGTGGACCTACTCGCCTCGGTGAACTGGTTACTCTTCGGGGACTTCTTTGGGGAAACCGAGGGTTTTGCCTGTGCAATTGCAGACGAAGTAATGATGACGAACAACTATCGGAGATATATCCTGAAGGACGGTACGGTCGACATTTGTCGAGCATGCCGCCGTCCCGGAGAGTCACTCAGGCATATCATCTCCGGTTGTTCGCATCTTGCTAACGGCGAGTACTTGCACAGGCACAACCTAGTAGCGAGGATCATCCACCAGCAACTTGCCCTTCAGTACGGCCTTGTCGAGTCTGAGGTGCCGTACTATCAGTACGCACCGGCGCCAGTTCTCGAGAATGGTCGTGCATTGCTCTACTGGGACCGCTCTATCATCACGGACAGGACTATTGTCTACAATAAGCCTGATATCGTGGTGGTCGACCGGTCCCAGCGCCGGGCGGTGATCGTCGACATCACCGTCCCGCATGACGAGAACCTCGTGAAGGCCGAGAAGGACAAAGTCAGCAAGTACCTTGACTTGGCTCACGAGGTTACCGCCATGTGGGATGTTGACTCGACGATCATCGTCCCGATTGTCGTTTCAGCGAACGGCCTGATAGCGAAGAGCCTCGACCACCATCTCAAGAGGCTCTCGCTGGATGGTTGGATCAAGGGCCAGATACAGAAGGCAGTGATCCTCGACACGGCGCGCATTGTCCGGAGGTTCCTCTCTCTGTAGCCCCTACCGCCGGTAGCTTGGGCCTTGCCCCGCTGCCCAGCGGCTCTCTAGGTTTAAGTTTTTTTTTTTATAATATTTATGCTTTATATTCTTTTTATATAATAATATTGTAAAAAAAATTTAAACCTAAGAAATGTGAATAAATGAATAATAATAATAAAATAATCAAAATTACCTAAAGTCACTACTTAAGGGTTAACTCCAGCCAGCCTTGCTGACCATATTTTTGGTACCCCGGGCGGCTTCATTTCCGGAAGTAATGTAGGTAATTGTTTGTGGTGCAGCTGGACACGGAGCGGATAGTATATATCAGTTTCTTTTATGTCGCACTGATCTCCGGCCGCTTGGAATCCTCAGCCGAAAGGAATCTTCCTGGCCATATTTTTCTTACCAGCCAATTTTTTTTATCATAATAATAATATAAAGAAAGCAGGTTTTCTTTTCTTATAAATTATTTTTAAATATCACCATTATAATTTAAATTGTTTCCGCTCTTTTAAATCAATTATCAATAAGTTATTTACACCTTTGGCAAACTTCTCTTTTATCAGTTCTAATCTACCCACTCCTAAAAATCCCGGGAAATTGCACGCAGCTATTAAAAGAAAAAAAAAATGTAGTAAAAAAGTAAAACGTACTTGTATGAGTTTCTTTACTTCTTCTTGGTATTAGTGGCTTTCTCTAATAACCGTTAAATCTATAACCGTCCATCCGGATATCCGTATGAAAGTTTCAAAAAAATTGAACCCGCACATGGGAAACGAGTACGAAGTACACTTTCTGACTTTATTCGCGTAATAAGTGTAAATTTCAGTCATAAGAATTCGTCGGCGACAATACATTTCGAAATGTTAAATTCTCGTTGTTTGTAATCGTAAGATAGGGGAATCATAATCTCCCTCTAGAGACGTGGTGTAAAATACGTTTGGCGCGCAGTGACCCATTCGGTAAGTGGTTATCCGATTAGCAAAGTGAAAATATCACTTTGGGGCGCGATTCCCCTTCCGCGGGAACAGCCGCCGCCAACCGAGCCCTTTTGGTATTTAGGTATTTAGATTTTATTTTAATATATCCCGGAATAAACGCCACCACTCCCGCGAAACGCTCGCTATGATACAATTAAAGAGCTGTTATTGGCGACAGCAAAACCGGAAATCACCTTCACCACCACCACCGACCCTATTGCACGCAGCGCATGCTCGTCCTTCACGCTTTGTCTCATAACTTGCAGTACATGAGAATACAATTCTTAGATAAACCGTATAAAATTAATACATAGAAAATTTACATTAAATGAAAATATCTTCTTAACTATACAATTGCAGCCATTTTAGTTCCAAAAATGACCAAGTCACTCTCATCAGCCACAGATATTTATTTCAAATTGGTCTAGATAAGATGATACATCACTTGTTTGCAGACTATGTAAACATATCATTAAATCTACGATCAAATCATTTCGGATGACGACAAATCTTATAAACAAAAAACATACATACATACAGTTGTACAATTTTATAGCAAAATCGTCACATGTTTTTGTGGCAATTAGTGAATTCCTTATTTTTCGATTTTAACTCGTTCTTACTACCTAATACTTAATTCTATTACTTATTTTATTTAAGTATCTCTCATTCCTATATTATGTACTCCTACCTCAGAGATAAATTAGAGTTCAAGGTAGCTAGATTCTTTATTTCATGTTGATTTTGTAATAAAGAGTTCTCTCTATGTTGTAAATTTAATCAGATTCCTATTCACTAAACAAATTCGTCATGAATTGAAACGCGCGTGCGCGGACTTTGGTGGGCGGTAAAGATTCGTTAACCAATCCCAGCGCACTAGATTTGTCGCCTTGAATTCATTCATTCGAGTAAATTTCTCAATAATTTATAGTTCAATTGTTTAAATTAAGGTCATAGCTGCATTGATAGCGATGCAGACGGTGACACGGAATTACATAGGTACTGGAAATTGCTGCAGAAGTGCCCAATAAGTTCAATAATTGCACTATACTAATGTAAACAATTAATAGAGCTAGTAAGTGATAATTTTCTTTTCTAATTTTTTTATTTCAATTCTATTTTTATTTTATTATTAGGTACTCCTGACAGGTTTATGCGTGACCTCAATCTCACCTGTGACGTGACGATGAGGCCTAAGTTGGAGCGCACATACCTACTCAGAAGATGCCCAGATACATTTTAAGTTAAGTATGCACATAATTAGATATAAAACATTCATGATGTGCTATTGTGACACGAGGCGTATCCGAGTAATTATTTAATATACCTACCTACTTACTACTATTTGTTGAAGTTTATGAACTGATCTGCGACTAGACAGTTAAATTTCACAACAATACAATAATTACAAACCAATAAGTTAATATATATATAATTATTTATTTTATTTAATAATTTAAAAAAAACACCATACCACTTCTGGTAGTGGTCTGATCGATCTGTACTAGAAGCTGTGGGGAGGCAGCTGCTGATAGATACTGGGTGAATATTTTCATATGAGGTACCTTTTGATTTGTCTAGTGTTACGAAATTCCTCATATTACAATTATTATTTTTAGGCGGTCGAACTATATTATTATACTGTATTAAGGTGCTTTGGGTCTCGTATACCTATATATGTGTAATTAATGTTGCTTTAAAGCTTTCTGACTATTACTTATCGATATACCAGCAATGCAACAATATTAACGTGGCAGCGGCTGCGTGGAGCGGCGGGGTAAGATACGGAACACCGTGAGGATTTGTCGTTTATTGCTCATTTTGTATAATATAATGTTCATTGAGTAATTTTAGGGGTGAAATGCACTATTACTATAATACATTTTAGAAAAAAAAATAACGGATTAAGTAATTGAAGCCCAGTTCATAATGATGATATAATAACTTTTTAATTGTAACTCATACATTAATTAATGAACGAATATTTCGAAGTCAAAGTTATACTATTAATTATTGTAAAAATTAAATAATGCGCGTATAAATTGTCCTTATTTGAAAACGATATTAGGTAGGTACTTCACGAATGACATACTTTCCGGGGAACCTCGGAAGCCCTTTGGAGTGTCAATTCATGAATTGCGCTAAAACATTTCATGACTTAATCGTAGATCATTGAGCACGCGAGAGTGGCAGTTCTTTGACAAAACTACTTGGAATTACAGTTATAAATAACATTTGTGCCAAAAATCAAACTGCGTTACTTTTTCAAGGCTCAAATGCACTGCAAGTAGCTTTGCCGCAGCTACTACCTCGTTCATTTAACCTAAAGCTACGTACTCGCCGAGGTCGTATCGGAGTAGTCCTGTCAGATTAAAGTTTGAAATTTATACCTTATTTCGTCTAACTATAGGAAATATACAGTAGCTTTTCTATGTACACATCCCTGATAGCCCACCAGTGGTGGGCAATGCGCAGCTGGTAAGTTAACGCCAGCGCTGTTCCAGCCTTGACGAACCGCCTTACACATACTCGTAACCCGATCGATATTTTCCTAATGTGTGTGCGTAGTTCAATTTGCGCGGGCTCGATGAGAGACGAGATATATTATAATCATGTTTAAATACCTATTTCTCGCAAGCCATTCGTAGAGTACCCTCTTAATCCTAGGCATAAATAAACCATCACGTTTCTGACTCGACATGCATGACCATTCTTTTATAAATATGTCAATGTTGGCGACGCGTAATATATCACTGTAAGTCAGGGCAAACAAAGCTAGTGTAAAAGCTTTCACACGCGATCCCTAGACCGTCGTCAGCAAACAAACATCCAGAAATATCCCGCGTTAAACCACTCATGAATAAAAGCTTCATTTTCGGACCCTACCAACAAATGTTAATTTTTGTCGATGCCCTCACATAGAAAACAAAATATTAATCCGGCGAGCGTTAATGGAAAACGAGTGCAAACATAATACAAACAAGTGAGTAAGGGTGAGAGTCGACGGAGGAGTAATAATAAATTGTATTGACCTCTGTTTCTCAGTTATAAAATGCAGGCTGTAAGAGTGCATCGCTGTCGGCGATGGCGGCACGCGGCGCGAGGGATGAAGTTACGCAGTCGGAGGCACCCTACGCGGTTTCGATGCATTTTATTATGTCTCACTTTGCCCCCGCCTTGCCACCCCGCCATGACTAAAGGGGAAACTAACTCATCAGTACCGAACTGAGTGTTTGCTTATTGCTGCTAGATATTTTCATATTTGTTTGGTCACAAAGTAATACATGGTTTTCCTTCGTTTGACCTAGCAACTGTTTATCTAATATTATTTGACCTTACAACGAGTGACCTAGCGACGTTTGACTTAATTTGATTTGACATATTGTGTATTCACTTGATTGAATAATGTTTTACTAAATTGTATTTGTCATAATGATAATTTAATCATAAAACAAGCAAATTAAAAGAAATTTACAAACAAGCTTAATCACAGATAAGCAGACAGACAGGTGGTCAGGAGGACAGGTAGACTGGCGGACAGGCGGACAGGCAGAGAGGCGGAATGGCGGAGAGGCGGAGAGGCGGCGTACTCTCCACCTTCCATGGTCTTTCGGTGTCAAGGTCACATACCTAGGCCAAATCAGGAGAGGCGGATAGGCGTATGGTCGGACATCAAGATAGGCTTACAGGCGGACAGGCGGCAAGGCGGACAGGCGAACAGGCGGCTTTTGGTATTGGCGACCGACGCCTGGTACCTTGACCGAGCTACTCGTAGTTCGGTCAAGGCACCCAGCATCAGCTCCTCACCGGCCTGCTGCCGTTTCAGCCTGTTGTATTTTCGGCGTGTTTTGCGGAAGCTTTTCCTGAGCTCCGTCAACCCTCTATGCCACCAGAAGGACTTCCTCCCGATGACGACATCTGCGCAGAATATCAGGGTGTGGGTCATATTGGCACATTCGTCCGCCGTTAGGTCGGGTTTGGTGCACTCATGCGAAAGGCTGACGAAAAGGTTACCAAACGAAGCCCAATCTACATTGGCCTTGCGGTAAGTGAAACCGTCGCAATACCCTGCAGAGTCTTACGCTCCCCATTCCAACTCGAATACAATTAAGTGGTGATCGCTACATGAGGCATCCGGGAGGACACTCCATGCAGTCATCGAAACGTCACCTAAGGTGAAGGTAACGTTGATGTAAGAATTGCCTGAGGGGCTGCTATATGTTGGTGGTGTTCCCGGGAGATTCTGAACACTGAGATTGAACTCCGCGACGAACTCCTAAATTGGCACCCTCTGCTTGGAATCAGCGGTCCTCACAGGACCGTGCCAGAATGAAGAAGATGCGTTGGTGTCAACGCCGATAACTAGATCCTTGACACCAAGGGTTTGGATAACGTGCCCTAAGTGTGCCAAGTGGGGAGCAACGGAGTCCATAAATTTAAAATAACAGCTCACTGCGTAGAAACGGTGGGAGTGGTGAACTACCTCCACAACCGCACAGCAAGGGGTGGAGAGATGGCGCATGAACGTAAGGGTAAAGGATTTGTTTATTACCATGATCCCTGCGAATGCAGACTCGATTAGCTCAATTATGGAGCCTCTGAAGTCGCGAGAGTGGTGGTGCTCTAGGCATAGTATCAGATCGACTTTCATTTCATTTTCCAGTTTTATTACCTCAGGGGTTGTCGTCTTGTTCCCATTTAGGTTAAGTTGCCCGATCCTTATTGAATTAGGCCTGTCCATATTCAGTATTTTTTATGAGGGTTTCCACGCGGTTCCTGAGACTAGGCTTTTTAAAGGCGGTGCAGGTGGCCCAATAGGGCTTAAAGTTTTCTTTTCCTACTTCGGCGCATTCACGGGTGTTGTGTTTGCCGGAGCAATGCGCACACGTGCTCACCTTCTCTTGGCAATACTTGTGCCCATCCCCCAGCATTTGGCACTTCACGCACCGTACGACCTCAAAGTCGTCCTCTATTCTGCTCGTGTTCCACTCAATGTCGTACTTTCAGTTTGGTGTTAATCAGATGTTGTCGCACGCGCGACACTTCAAGGCTGTGACATTTGCAGCTCGTTAGGATGCGGCGCCTTACAACTGTAATTTCTTTGACGCTTCGTCGTGAGGCAAGCCCATCTCCGCCTCGCCAGAAATGTTCTGGGCGATAAGTACTCTCAGGTATTCCTGTTCTGTGAGATCGCTTGGGACATCTTTAATAAGTATTCTAGGATTTGGCTTTCGCTCGTCATGGGGATGAGGACCCCACTCTTACTCGTCTTCCTCACGCTCACAATTTGAAAGCCCTGGTCGGCAGGGTTTACTGCCTTCATAAGATTTTCTTTGGTTTTCGTGGAGTTGCTGAGCTCCTCCCTCTGATTTTCTGCAGGATAGGCTATGCAGCATTAGCCGTCTTTGGCAGTCGTAGCTGGAGTTTTTGGGCGTAGGAAGCCTGTTTGGTAGGTTCGGGCGCCGCAGGTGTTTCTACAGGGCGATTAATCAACACTTTGTTTTGGCCTGATAAGGTGGCCACCTATTCGGACATTGCCCGCAGTCGCTACTCTGCAACTGCCGTCTCTCGTCGCCTTACAACTGTAATTTCTTTGACAGCTTCGTCGTGAGGCAAGCCTATCTCCATCTCCTCAGAGATGTTCTGGGCGATAAGTACTCTCAGGAATTCCTGTTCGGTGAGATCGCTTGGGACATCTTATAAACAAAATCGTAAACTTCGCGTGTCTGTACATTGAAGATATTTGCAAAAAAAATTGGGGGGGTCTAAGGATAAGCAACAGAACACATTTCGATCATTTTTGAAATTTTTGTCTGTTTGTCTGTGAGTTTGTGCACGCATCACTTAAAAACGACTGATCGGACTTTGATGGACTTTTCACAGAAACATGGGGCTTAATTTGGTGTAACATATAGGCTTTATTTCATCGCAATCGGCTAACTCAATCAAAAGTTATAGACATTTTTAGTTCTCAAATACATTAGTAGGTAAGGTTAGTATGCAATATATTGCAAATAATAGTATTTCAGTACTATTCAGATTGCGATGAGTTTGGATTACATTTGGAGCTGCGGGTGGGAATTGGAGTGCGAGTGGGCGTGGGCTCGGGCGTGGGCGTGGGAAAAGGGGAGTGGGTGTGGGAGCGGAAGCGGAAGCGGAAGCGGGAGCGGGAGCGGGAGCGGGAGCGGGAGCGGGAGCGGGAGCGGGAGCGGGAGCGGGAGCGGGAGCGGGAGCGGGAGCGGGAGCGGGAGGGGAGCGGGACCGGAGCAGGAGCGGAAGCGGGAGCGGAAACTGAAGCGGGAGTGGGAGTGGGAATGGGAGCGATTCTGTAATTCACGCGAGGTAACCTGGACCTAAACCTGGATCTGGACGATACACTGCAAAGAATGTAGCGTCTAAATGTTCGACTGAATTCGTGAGCGGTAGCGGGAGCGGGTATGGTACCAGTGTAATTTGAGTGTTTGAAAATTCGCATAACTTTATTACGATGAATTTGTGGTATACGTATGCAACAAAGTAATGTTGGTCGGAATTTGGATTGCGATGGATTAGTTACGAGGACTACATTTGGAGAGACGAGGGAAAGAGGTTTGAGGGGAGAGTTGAGGGGAGAGCTGAGGGGAGGGTTAAGAGGAGTGTAGACGGAAGGGTTGAGGGGAGGGTTGAGGGGAGAGTTGAGGATCTGGACCTGGACCTGGGCCTCGGCCTGGACTTGGCCTGGACCTGGGCCTGGGCCTAGACCTGGACCTGGACCTGGACCTGGACCTGGACCTGAACCTGGACCTGGACCTGGACCTGGACCTGGACCTGGACCTGGACCTGGACCTGGACCTGGACCTGGACCTGGACCTGGACCTGGACCTGGACCTGGACCTGGACCTGGACCTGGAGCTGGACCTGGACCTGGACCTGGACCTGGACCTGGACCTGGACCTGGACCTGGACCTGGACCTGGACCTGGACCTGGACCTGGACCTGGACCTGGACCTGGACCTGGACCTGGACCTGGACCTGGACCTGGACCTGGACCTGGACCTGGACCTGGACCTGGACCTGGACCTGGACCTGGACCTGGACCTGGACCTGGACCTGGACCTGGACCTGGACCTGGACCTGGACCTGGACCTGGACCTGGACCTGGACCTGGACCTGGACCTGGACCTGGACCTGGACCTGGACCTGGACCTGGGATAGGCAGCGGAAGTGGGAATTGGAGCGGATCCTGTAGTCCACGCGAGCGGAGCCGCGGGCACAGCTAGTCTTTAATAAGAATTCTAGGCAGTCTGCCCCATGTATGGCGTGCATTCCCCATGCGTGGCATGACAGGCAGACATGCGTATGAGCGGACAGACGTATGGGCGGGCAAGCGGACTGGCGGGCAGGCGGGCAGGCAGGCAGGCAGTCAGGTAGATTGGCGGATAGATGGACAGGCGGATTAACGAACATGCAGGCAGGCGTGCAGGCGGGCAGTCGGGCAGGCAGGCAGATGAACAGTCAGACAGGCGGACAAGCGGACAGGTGGGCAGGTGGACAGGTGGGAAGGCGGACAAGCGGACAGGCGGACAGGCAACAGGCGGACATGCGGACAGGCGAACAGGCGGACAGTACAGGCGGACAGGCAAACACGCGAAAAGGTGGTCACGCAGACAGGCGTATGGGCGGACATGCGTATGAGCGGACAGGCGTATGGGCGGGCAAGCGGAATGGCGGGCAGGCGGGCAGGCAGGCAGGCAGCTAGGCAGACAGGTGGATTGGCGAATAGGTGAACAGGCGGATTGGCGGACATGCAGGCAAGCGAACAGGCGGACAGGCGAACACGCGGACAGGCGGACACGCGAACAGGCGTATGGGCGGGCAGGCGGACTGGCGCACAGGTGTACAGGCGGACAGGCAGACAAGCATATTGGCGGATAGATGGACAGGCGGATTGGCGAACATGCAGGCAGGCGGGTAGGTGTACAGGCGGGCAGACGGGCAGGCAGACAGGTGTACAGGCAGTCAGGCGGATAGATGGGCAGAGGGCTAGGCGGAAAGGCGGACAGGCGAACAGGCGGACAGGCACACAAGGGAAAAGGCGGACACACAGACAGGTGTATGGATGGACAGGCGTATGGGTGGGCAGGCGACTGGTGGGCAGGCAGGCAGGCAGACAGGTGGATTGGCGAATAGGAGGACAGGCGGACAGACGGACAGGCGGGTAGGCAGACAGGCAGACATGCGAACATACAGTCAGGCGGGCAGGCGGACAGGAAGACAGGCGGACAGGCGGACAGGCGGACAGGCGAACAGGCGGACAGGCGGACATGCGGATAGGCGGACAGGCGGACAGGCGGACAGGCGGACAGGCGAACAGGAGGACAGGAGGGCAGGCGGACAGGCATACGGGCGGGCAGGCGGACTGGCGGACTGGCGGACTGGCGTACTGGTGTACTGGCGTACTGGTGGACTAGGGCACAGGCGTATAGACAGACAGGCAGGCAGACAAGCGGATTGCCGGATAGATGGACAGGCTGATTGGCAAACAGACGGGCAGGTGTGCAGGCGGACATGCGGACAGCAGGACGGCAGGCCGGCACAAAATCAAATCAATCGCAGAAAAGTCAGTTGATTTTCGCAAGAGTGGTTGCAATTTAGCCTCATTTAGCTGATATAAAAAAATTAAGTCAGTTTAATTAAAATGAAACTAAGAACCTATCATGCTGTATGTCCTTTTTCATAGATAAGTCGTTTCTTCGCAGAACGGCGATATTTGATTAATTTTGTGCAAGCTTACAAAGATGTATTGGATTTTAGATACAAGTTACGTCCCTACGTGGATTCGGTTGCAATGGCTGGAGGCTAAACGTGTTTCCCTAGTGCAGAAACGGATGCCCATAGTGGTGCCTACTGCCTACCGTATACGGAGGGGGAAACGACGTTTCCGTCCGTGCGTCGAGGTGCGTCGCGGCAGGAGGTTTTTACGAACTCGTAAAATCAGTGCCGATTAAAATAGTTTTTCTTTAAATTGAGATATATATATATATTTTAATTTCATCGCCTTTTAGCCACTCTTTGTAAATAGGTACTTATACGGGGAATTCATTGTTTACGGGATGCTATCGAGTACGAGTTTGACAACTAGACTGAACTGAAACTGTATTAAAATTCAAAATGGAGGAATTTATATTCAAATTTGAAAAAAAAAATATTATACATTAATACATAGGATTTTGAAATACTTACAAGCTAAGTTTACATGAAAAATTATATCTTAATTAGTATTTAAAAAGTTTTTGGCATCTGCACTGATCTGTTGGCCGTCTTGCAAGACGTCAGTGACAACAATTAAGTTTGGGTAGGGAATTATGGATAGATACATGAACACGTAAATTTTGCAAGAGTTTCAATTGTGTCGTTTACCACGTTACCGAGATAAGACGACTATATTTTTAATCAAGAATTTTGATATATCAGTGGTGTAGGGTGAATATATTTCAGTTTCTCGGTCGTCGAGTACGATTCTGACAACCAGAAGTCCTTACCTGGTATGTCACTCTCACATTCTATACACGTAAGTATCCTTATGGCATATTTTTCCTTAAAATGTGTACTAGTCCTCTGAGAGTCAAAATCAATCTCTTGTATCACTGAACTGTCTATAAGTAGTTAATCTTTATTAGATGACGATCCGCACGTGTTGTTGAATGGCGGCGGTGACACGCAAGCCGAAATCGCCGTTGTGTCGCATCCTTAACCGTGCTAGTCGCATGCGTTATTATTATAACACTGAGATATCACTCACTCGACTGCTTATTACACTATAGAAATTTAATTATCGTGCTAGTGTTGAGGTTTTCAGACAAAATATGTTATTCTTATTAAATTATTAACACTTTAACTTCACATTTGTAGATTTTCTGATGTGAAACTTAATTTTATAAGTTTAGGCAATGCTGGGACAAGCGTTCTTCGCGTCAGATTCGTGGCTTTCATTTTTTCTCATGACGTTATCTATAACGTCTACATGAGTGCCTTATCGATAGCTTGACTCGTTTTTAAGCCTTTTTTTCCCATGTAATTTTAGTTTTCACCAGTAATGAGAAAAAATAAAAGCCACGAATCTGACACGAAGAACGCTCCTCCCAGGAATAACCCATAAGCAAACGTGTCAAAAATTGATTTAGTTTTCAAGTTTATGTGGCCACGGAGTACTTACACTACGATTTTAGAAATCCATCATAAAGGCGTAAGGGTTCGGTCTTTGAGCTTAGCAATGTGTAAATCTCCATACTATCATATAAATTAAATGTGTTAATTATAATGTTTAGATATTCTACTAAAAAAGAACTTCTCAGTAACTCGCTGCGCATCAGCTGATCGAGCCCTACCATGAAATGTGACAGTTAAGTCTGAGCGACCTATAAAAGCTGTAAAAGCTTGGATAACGATATGAGATACAAAACGTATGTAGGTAGGTACTATTGCTTTTATTATTAGACATATCACTGATTTCAGGTGAGAAAGTACGTTAAATTGATTATACCAAGGTGAAAATAGTTTTTTTATATTTTTCATTAATTTTGCAACCGTAAACTCCGCCGTGCATGCAATCCATCTCCTTCAAAATAACTCCGAATAGTTACTTTTCAATCATTTTAAATTGAGAAGATGGAACAGTTTATGCTACGATACGTCGGTACAAGCAGCTTCGTTCCGTTCCACGGTTGCAAGTAGAATGAGTGAGCGCCTTTCTTGGTCACATAGCTGTGTGCATCTGTGTACCTACGGTTGACGTGTGTGTGCAGACGCTTGCGCCGGTGGCGGTGACAGTCGACCATTATTCCAGCGCGTGCTGTGTGGCAACCCTTGCACGCATGTTTTGTTACACGGGGGTGTTTCTAAAATGAATGTAACTACGATGGCTGGTCCTGTAAATGACCTACGTTTAGAGATCGAGTTACATTGATCAGTCCTGTGTTTAATTGAAGTTCACTCACACATCGCACACATTCACTTACGTTCTTTAGGTAATACATTAAAGCGATCATATCGTAACCTAGTTCGAAAAAGTGTGATAATTTATAAAATTGTTTATGAACTATAGATAATTTATTAAATACTATCTGTTGCCCGCGACTTCGTCCGAGTGGACAACTAAAGATCACAAATTATTACGTATTTCCCGTACTAATGGGATGTTTTTCGGGATAAAAACTATCCTATATCCTATTCCAGGACCTAATCTATATGTGTATCAAGTTTCATCACGATCCGTCCAGTGGTTGTAGCGTTATTGAAAACATCCAAATATCCAAACTTTCACATTTATAATATTAGTAAGACTAGCTGCGCCTGCGCTCCAGCTTCAGCACCCACATCAACTCCCTCCCCTCAACCCTGCCCTCAAACCTTTTCTCAACTCTCCGATCAATCCATCGTCAACTTCTTTCTCTCTTACCCTCGTCGCTCCAAATATAGTCCTCTTAACTCATCCATCGTAATCCAAATTCCGCCGAGCATTACTTTGTTGCAGTATATGAGTTTTTGAAAACAATTCGCTTAACTTTTGATTGAGTTAGCCGATTGCGATGAAATAAAGCCTAAATGATAATATATAGGCTTCGGAATAATTCGAATTAAGCCCTATATTTTTCTGAAAACTCCATTCGAATTTGTTCAGTAGTGATGCGTGCACAAGCCAACAGATAAACAGACAAAACTTGCAAAAATGCTTAAGAGCATTAAGATGTGTTCTATTACTTATTCTTAGACCTCCCCCCACCCATTTTTTGCAAATATCTTCAATGTACAGACACGCGTAGTTTACGTTTTTCGTTCTCAAATGAAATAAGACTTTCTTCTGATTTCTATACTTCAACTCTTATTTTCTTTTCTTTGTGTTGTTCTTTTTATGTTTTTGTGTGCCTAGAATAAACTATTAAATAAATAAAAAAATAAACTCAGGCTCAAATTTGTTTGCTTGCGCGTTTTGTAAATATTATATTTATTTTTAATCGAAATAAAAATGGTTCCATAGTCTATCTTTTCATTATTCCAAAGTCCTTCGTCAGTGCGGTATGTAAATTAATAAAACTAATACATCAAAATAAGTCCAAATACTTAAATAATACAAGAAAGAAAAACACTGCTGAAGGATAGACACATCAAGGAGATAAAAGCAAAAATAACACGTATCAGCAAAAATATAAACGAGCAAATAAGGAAAGAAATAAATTAAGAAGGATAGACACAATTAAAAAAACATAGAAAGATCAGGTGGAGTCAAAAAGGCTATAAAGGAACTACAAAAAGGGAAAGACTATCCAGTCTTTCCCTTGGTATGTATATGGTATCCACCATACCTAAAATTAAAAGATAAAACTACAGGTAAAAGACCACTTATAATCAATACAGCTACCTTATTCTATCAAGAGCTGTATAGCAAAATGAAGGGTACAGGCTCTCACGAGGCTGTTACTAAAAGGCTAGAGATAAACGAAGATATAACACCGAAAATCCTGTCATGCGAAACATTAAATGCTATCAAAACTCTGAAAAATTATAAATCGCCAGGAGAAGACGGCATACCAAATGAACTATTAAAATGTTCAAGTGAGATAATAGAACCTCGACTGACAGAAATATTCAACAGTGTATTGGAAACTGAAGAAATACGCAAACAATGGATTGAGTCAATCATAATACTTCTACATAAAAAGTGTGATAGAAAGACATTAATAACTACAGACCAATCAGTCTCATGAGAAGTATCTACAAAGTATTATCGAAGATAATCCTTAACCGCACTACTAGGATATTAGAAGAAAATCAACCGAGAGAACAGGCGGGATCCAGGAGTAATTATTGTACAATAGACTACATCCATACAGTAAAACAAGTAATACAAAAATACAACGATTATAATAAAACCTTATACCTCTGTTTTGTGGATTACACTAAAGCGTTCGATACTTTAAATTACGTCAGCATCTGGGAAGTACTATTAAACAAAGGAGTAGAAAGGAAATATATAAGAATACTTAAACATGTCTATGGTCAAAGTTCTGCAAAAATTAGACTAGAAAGGACGGGTGACCCCTTCCCTATAGAACGTGGCGTAAGGAAGGAGGATCCCATCTCACCAAAGTTATTCTCAGCGGTACTAGAATATGTATTCCGAAAATTGGATTGGTCCTCATGTGATCTAAACATAAATGGAGAAAAGCTAAACCACTTAAGGTTTGCAGATGACATGCAGAAGATCCAATGGAGTTACAAACCATGATACAACAATTATCAGACGAAAGCAAAAAGGTCCTTGTCAATAACTCCAAAACGAAAATTATAAGAAACAATGACAATACAGATATAAATGAGAAAAGTGGAAGAGTCTGGAGGAGGCTTTTGTCAGAGGACAAGCTGGGGGAGAAACGATGGTTACCGAGGAGCCCAAGTTACCATAATTATTTACATTGTTCAGATGATTTTTTAAACTTAGAGGTGACTAAACAAATGTCAAAGTGAAGCAAAGAACCAGAATAAAGGCTATTTATATTTTATTTTTATATTATTCTCTTACTAACTTTATAAATCTTTTACTAACGTTTCTAGTGGAAACTTTTTTATTATTAAGGGGTAGGGGGAAGGGGCAGGGTGAATTAGGAGGGGAGGTTGAAGGGGGTAGGGGGAGGGGGAAAGAAAATGGCGGAGGCAGGATAGGAGTAGGGAGCGAGAAGGGGTGGGTGGGGGAAGGGGTTTTTAACGTGGTGGGAAGGGTATGAGGATGGAAAAAATAGGGAGAGGGGAAAGGGAATATCACCTGCGAAATTATTATTTTTAAATAAAATAAGACACCGAATTTCTTGCACAATATTAAAACAACAAAAAATATAAATAATTTAATGACAATCTTTTAATTCAAGATAAACATAAAGTAAATGACAACATTATTTAAAAAAAAACATTAATTCTGTAGTCCAACGGGCGGAACCGCCATTAATTTTATGTATATAATTTCAATTCATAACCAGATTAATAGATTTCCTTAAGGATTTAGTAATACATAATAATGTGTAATGTATAGTTGTCCACGCGGACGAAGTCGCGGGCTTCGTTCGCGCAGACCACTGAAATACGTAGCTCCCCCACCTACCACACTTCCCCCCTCACTTCCCCATATCCTGCCCCACCTCCCCACCTCCCTCGCTCCCTTCCTCCCCCACCTCCCTCTCTCCGCTCAAGTTTCCTTCCTTCTCCCGAATACTCTCCTAAGCCCCTGCCCTTTGTGCACACCCTCCATTAACCACACCTCTCACTTCCCCCTCTCTTCAACTCCCCCTTACCATCCCGCTACTTCCATGACCACTACCCATACTTTTACCTATTTCCAAAATGTATTTCTCACTCATTGCAATACAAATTCCGTTAAGCATTTCACCCTACACTTTATTGTTGTATTCTAATGCGCAGTGCATTTCAAAAACTGTAAATTCGCATAACTTTTGAAAGAGTGAGCCAAGTGAGTTACCTACAGTCGTTTTTGGTTTTATGAAAACTCCATCAGAATTGGTACAATAGTTTTACGTGATGCGTGCACAAACAAACAGACAAACTGACAACCAGACCTACAAACAATTTCTCAGAAAAAGATCAGATCAGACAGAGATCAGATGATGACATCATCATCAAACAACATAAGGTACATAATTTAGGTTTAGATTTATGTTCAAAGGGAAGTCTGAGTTTCGAAACGAAAAAAAGTGTTGTATTTCACGCCATTGATAATAATATAATCAACCTGGGCTTCATACTAACCAACTGATAAATTATAAGTTTAAGATTTAAATTATATACTTATTGGTACCTATCATTAAATTAAAGTAAAATAATGTTATTTAAACAACTGTTGAAAAATAAAGAACGATTATTGTAGTATATGTAACGTGGCAACACTGCTCAGTGACTGGCTGGGCCCCAGTCTGTCGGCAACCGCCACAGAGTTTGCACGTATGCAGGCGCAGCGTGTTGACCATAGGGTAGATCTCCAGACCAGCGAAAAACTATCCAATGGTATTTATTCCAGTTTTAGTTCTTATGGGTATGTACCCATAAGGACCAAAACTATGTTTCATTCTATCCACACGACACTGTAGTAGTATTTTATATTTTAATTTTACGCATTTCATTTTCTAAGTGTCGAGTGGTCGTTGGAACTTGCCCGGGGTCGGACGTGTCCCGAACACGTGCGCGACAACCCCGGAGCTTTTCTATTGTTTGACGCCGCGTATGCAGGCGAACGAGTCCATCGTTCGCCTATTGTTTATTACGATGCTATTATATTTCTGTTCAGTATTTATAGTGCTAAAAATATGTTATTTCTGTCTAATTGCCTAGTAGTTTTGTGGTGTTAACTAAATATACCCAATCTGTAAGTGAAGTGCAACTTCGTCCTAGACGAACAATAATAACTCCTTATAACGACCCGGTCGGTGTGATACCGCTACTTACTAGGTATTAAGTTTAAAGGCTGTAATGTCTTTTAAATTGATTCCGAATATCGCGAAATGTAGCGCGAAATCTCGAAAACATGACGTTTAAATACTGTCATAAGTCATCATTGATGTTATAAAACTAAGTTTAATAACATCAATGCTGCTGTTATCTTAAAAACAAAGATAAATTGATAACGATCGGTATGTAAGACCACTTTGCAAAACTTTCTTTCTGACCAACAGACTTAATCCATTTTACCGGGGAATACGAATTACATTATGCAAACGAAAAATAGATTTTCCAAATACTGAATATAGAATATTTTAAAACATATGTAGGTATAGACTTCACACTAAATTAAAATTTAGTACATCTTAAATTTCGAACTCGGAAATTAACGTCTTACAGAAATAAAACCTAATAAAAGGGCTTCGGGGAACGGAAGACTTTTGTACGGGCTATGCCCTTAATTTTAAAGTTGGAAAAAACAGCTTCGATTTACAAAATCCAAAAAGAAAATTTTACTCAATTCACTTCACTGGCTTAGGTATCATCATCATCAGGTTATTTTTGTCTCCGCTGCAGGAGCACAACCCTCTTTCAGGATTTGGCCTACACTCCCCACGCTGGCCAGACAGTTTGGGGAGGCGTGATTGATGTTTTATAATGTATTCCCTTAGTCGCCTTGTACGACATTCATGGGAAAAGTTGGAGTGGTCTTATTCTACTCTACCGGAAACCACGCGGCATAGGTATACTCACCCATATATTTTGTTTTATTTTTTGTCCTCCAAAACTCGAAACTCGAATTTTCGAACAACCTTAACTTCTACTGTCGCGCAAAGCAATAATTTTTATGATGTCGATGTTTAAAGTTGAAAAATGTGTCCTTTTACGTATACATAGAACTGATTAAGTATCTAGGTTGGACTAACTCAATCTGACACCATTAGTTTATAGTAAGAAACACGGTATGGAGGACTATCGCAACTTTGAGTAGCTCAGGTTTAGGTAAATTCTTGTCCGTCGTGCGCTTGTGTGGGTAAATCGTTTGCGGCACACTAGCTTACTCAAGAACGATTTTGATCCTTGCTTGTATTTTATTCGTTTATTTGATTTTATTGACCTTTGTCACTTTGTCAAATAATTTAAGTTTTATTTGAATAGTAATAAAAAAGTATTCTTAAAGAAAATTAGACAAAAGTAGTAAAAAAAAATTTTAAACTTTGCTCAAAATACTTTGTTTAGATTGTTAATGTACGAGTTGCATGCAAATTTGTCTTATACGAGATGTACAATAAAATAGATTACTATTTCAGATTTACTCGTAAATAGCTAATTATTCATGCTTCAGCTTCTGCATGAATGATGCAGCATGCTGTAATTATTTTTATCTTAAACAAAGCTGTAAATCTTCCTAGAATAAATAAATAAAATAAAATGCTCAATGTTCATCCCCTAAATATAAATATTAATTTTGTATTCTTAAACAAAATACTTAGATGAAACCAAAGTAGTTCAAAGATGAAATTCGCCCCTCATTATAAAACAAATTCTCTATTTATAAATTTATCTACATTTTCGCGGGTCTATGATTCCAGGTAGAACAAAACATTCATGGTAAAACCTTGCCCGGCACTCACGGCAAGTGAACCCACTGTAAAGGAAAGGTGATGAGAGAGGACACTTGACGAGTATTTAGCAGACAAACTGTTAGATTTAAGTTAGTTGTTTTTTTTTTCTTAGTTTGCCATACCGAAAAGGTCATTCATGTTAACTCTAAAATAAATATTGTAATATTGTTTGATTGTGCAAATAGACTAATTATGAATTATGAGGAAGGGAAGGGGCACCCCTGGGTACGACTGCGCATGGCTGCGTACAATTGCGCACAACTTGCGCACCGCTTCGTACGGCTGCATACGACTGCTAATCGCTGCGTAAAGCTGCGCACGAATGCGTATACAGAGGTGCGCAGGACGTGCACAGGCTGTGCGCAGCTGTACACAGCCATGCGCATTCGTACGCAGCGGTGCGCAGCCATGCACAGCCGTACACAGCCATGCCCAGGCATGCACAGTCGTGCGCTGTCATGCGCAGGTCGTGCGCAGGTTGTACGCAGTCGTGCGTAGCAGTGCGCTGTCGTGCGTAGATCATGCGCAAGTTTTGTGCAGCTATGCGCAGATGTGCGCAGACATGCGCAGCCGTGCGCAGTTGTACGCAGGTCGTGCGCAGCTGTACGCAGCCATGCGCAGCCGTATCCAGTTGTGCGCAATCATGCGTATTCGTACGCAGCGATGCGCAGCCGGAATACGCAGCCGCACGCAGCATTTTGTTCGCTTCCCGCTCTTCCGTTCCTTTCTGACTACCTTCCCGATCAACTACAAGACCCTGGTCACCACTTCTTGTTATGAAATTTATCCCTACCATTTAAACGAGCCCTTATTAGGCGAGTTTACCATTTTCCATTAAAGAGTTCCTGTGACGACCTTCCCGCTTCATCATCAGACCTTGGTCACTCATAAAAAAATTACCAGCCAAATTTTGTTGCAATTATCAATCACTTATCACTCGTGTAATTCAACTATATGTAATTTCAATTACACATAGTTTGTAGTTGTTTTTATGCTTGCTCTTGCGTTTGTGCTTGCACTTGTTTTGTTTAATGGTTTTTTGTTTTGTTTGTTTGTGTGTTTTATATTGTTTGAAATGATTGATTGGTTCTATGTTGGCATCTTGTTTGTTTGTTACTAAATCACTGGTACAGTGACAACTTACCTATATCCTGGAATAACACATACTGTTAAATACAAACGAAGTCGCGGATATAAGCTAGTGGTTAATATAATTTAGAATAACGGAAATACTTTTTATCTAATAAATAAAAACGTAAACTTCGCGTGTCTACACATTGAAGATATTTGCAACAAAAAAATCGGGGGTCTAAGAATAAGCAATCGCTTTTCGATCATTTTTGAAATTTTTGTCCGTTTGTCTGTGTGTCCGTTTACCTGTTTGTCTGTTAGTTTATGAGCGCATTACGTAAAAATAACTGAACGGATTTTGATAGACTTTTCACAGAAACATGGGGTAACATTTAGTCTTTATTTATCATCGCAATCAGCTTAATTAATCAAAAGTTATGTACATTTTATAGTTTTCAAATATTTACATTACATTTGATGTCCAAAATTCTTAATAGATGGCGCTACGTGTTGCATCACGCAACTCAAAAGTTACGCGAATTAATAGTTTTCAAAAACTCACATACATTACATTGGTTGCTATGGATGATTTAGGAGGACTACATTTGGAGCGACGGGGGTAAGAGAGAAAAAGGTTCGAGGGGAGGATTGAGGGGAGGGTTGAGGGTAGAGTTGAGGGAAGGGCGGGAGCGGGAGCGGGAGCGGCAGCAGGAGCGGGAGCGGGTGCTGTAACTGGAGCGGGAGTGGGAGGGGGCGGTGGATTTTCAACATTATTTAATTCTGTAGACCACGCGAGCGGAGCCGCGGGCACAGCTACTTTATTGTTATGATTGTTACATTATCAATAAATTAAAGTGTTACATAAAATTAACATTTGTGGGTCCCATTAATTAACAATGTAAAATTTATAGTAACATCATTATAACGTATCTCCATTCTTTCCTTTGCAAACTCTACTATAAATAAATACTAAATGAGCATTACATTAAACAAAATAAACAATAAACGGCAACCCTCGCTGTGCATCGTATTCCCCCCCGCCGCGACGCCAAGTAAATGATGTTGCATTTTATAGCAAACCAATAAATACCATTCATTGTCTATCGATACTATTGTGTTGTGTGACGCAGTACTATCAATATTCTATATTATTTAATATAGATAGTACTGTGAGGTCCAGGCTATCGATAAACCCTACGGTATTGGGTCAAAAAGTCAAAGCAAGCAAAATAAGCAAAATATATATATACCTAGATAGTTTTAACTATAAATTTTATGCTATCGATAGTATCGATAGGCGATGTTGACACTGCTCATGTTGTCGATATAATTGATAGTTCTGGGTCGAATCTAACTATAACGGTATCGGTACTTTTCAGTATAATCGATAGTTTCGATCACAATACAATAGAATATCGATCGCCTTGAAAACTAATAACTATTTATTGTATTGTTACGTCGCAGTACCGTCAACATTCGGTAATATTGATGCAGTACAGGCGATCGATAATACAGATAGTAGACAAAAAACCGTGGTCATCAATTAAAGTCAAATAATAGGTACAATTATACAACTTCTATCTACTTATTTTATAATTTGAAATTCCGGTTAATAATGTTGATTAATAACAAGAAGGTATACAAATTTATTTTAATTAATGCGCAGAAATCATGTGTCAGTTTGTGTGTGTGTGTATTTAAAATAGGAGTCTTAATACACGAAATGCTAAATTCTATTGCTCATTAAGTAAAATGCAAATATTTTGTTTTGATTAATGCACCAAATTTAAAATGATGGTTCTCAAATAAACTTCCTTTATTCTCATATTGTTTACTAAAGTCTGTTACTAGGGCAGGCGGAAAAAGAACAATAACACAAAGTATTGTGTTAGCGGCGAAAGAAAACAATAGGTACGTATCGCGCTCCATACGCTTCTTTATCGCTTTCGCATCTTACTGCGTTTCTAGTACGGGGTGGGTCGAGAGATGCGGCCATTCAGGGATAACAAACATGTTCTGATATGTTTGGTGATGTGATGAGGCGCTAATCACTAATACTAATTAATGGTCTGAATCACGCTCTAAATAAGACTGTAGACAGTTTTATAATCATAGTGACGACCTTTTCCAATATCTTTTCCATCAAAGAATGACAGTGAAACGGGTGCAGATGAAGAGGGGATGTTACCACTGTATTTTTTATAGATAAGGATATACGGATGAGTCTTTCACATAAGTAACAAATTAATGTATATATTTTGACACATTCTGTGAATTGAAAACATGTTTGGTTGTTGTTGTTTTAATTTATTAGCAAAAATAATAAATTTTGCAACATTATTATAAAAAAAAACTGAATACAAATTTACTATTATTTTATAAACAGGATCTATAGTCTTCTGTTTTTCATATACCTAAGACTAGGCAGAAATAGATATTAATATAAATTTGGTGAAAGAGCAATATATTAACAATCGCTATTTATATCTAATAATTACATAATTTCTTTTGAGGTTACTAAAATATTTAAAACCTTGTTTCACCGTGTCGTCTAATCTTATATAAAATAAGCCTTAGTTAGACTATAAATATCTAAGGCTGATTAAAAAAATCTTAAATATTTAAAATGTTTGATTACCCCTATGGTACGCTCAAAAGTCATTGTCTGTTTATCGCCTGCCCTAGAAACAGACTTTATAATTTACGAATAAAACCAGCACTATTTAGTGACTCATATTAATTTGAGTGCTAATTCAAGGCGGTTTGCTATATTTGAATGAAACAAAGTATTACACAGGTAAGGTATTGTTTTGTACGCAAATAAATTAGCATTTTAATTTGCATTTATGTATCATGGACTATGGTTAGATACTGAAATGGACAGTTTGAATAGGCTTAATAACCGTCCTATACACTCTCATCTGAAGTTCCTCGCAGAAGTTAACAGAGTAACGAGCAGCCTTACCACACACTCGTGCAACTTTGCGAGAATATCAGTCGACGCTCTGACGCATGAATGACGTACAAGTAGGTACATATCTGCTGCCACTGCGCTGTATGTCGTTGTGATCCTAATTAACGGGCTCCGACTGCAGCAATTGTATGAATGTTAATATATGATTATGGGACCACGTTGCAGTACTCATGATGAAGTGAGAAACGCGAGAGGTTTGAGACGCAACTGAATGCCGAGTAGCACAGCGAATTAATTCTTTTACGGACTTCGGGCTCTTTGACTTGGGCATCAAAAACCGACACAGAGCGGAAGTTGCCCGAAGCGAGACAAAGCAGCACGAAGCAACTGTCTACTACTCTCGTACCAACTCTTGCTAACTTCGAGCAATTTCGTGAGTAGTATAGAGGGCGTATAAAACTTATTATATTTCATTCCAGATTAATAGTCCTATGAAAACAAACGCATTTGCGTCTCGAAAACAAAATACACAATAGATGGTGTTCCTAAGTGGACTGCAAAGTTTACATGGTAATACAAACCTGTTTTTGCTGCTGGTGACCCTTTCATGTATATGTTACCGAGACGTAAATAGCGTTGGTTTTCATAGGACTATGAATCTGGAATGAAATATAGAGCCCTAAATGATACCAAGAGTCACAATACCAAGAGTCTCGACGAGAATGAAAACCTACTTATGGGGCTCACCTTGCAGCTGTGAGCCACATTACATACTACACGCTTGTAAAAAAACACAGGTAGTGAACAGACTAACATTACTGTTTTATTGTGACTAGTGATGGAAGAAAGGTCCTCCTACTCTTGCTGATTTCACTATAAGGGATGAGTGCACATGATTTGATGGTCACAGTATGTGTAGCAAACGGATGTCGACGTTTTAAAAAAAAAATTCATGTCAAGGATCCTAAACACTCAGAATACCTACCTACGATAGTTATTCTACAGATGTTCAACTTTCGTTGATTGATTCAGAGCGAGTTAATAAATTCTCAGTTTTTAAAATTCCACTCTCAAGCCAAAATGCTTACCCACTGTTAAGCCACACAACTGGATATAATCAATGTTGACGTCATTCAAGGACAAATGGAAAACGAGACGTTACTTACATGTTAACAATTAAAAATTGATTTATATCTGCCTACATAGAATTTTCCAAAAACATTGGATATGTTAAGCAAGTCACATACGCTGTAAATATAACCAAAACAAAAATGGTGCCCGATAAAACCGATGTAGAATGCAAAGAAATGATATACAAGAGAAACTTAAAAACTAGCATGGATACAAGTAAACCAGAATATAATAATGCCGATAAAATTAATGTCAATGACGAACAAGAAACAACTGAAAAATAGCGATCAGAGACAGAGATATATTACGACGATTTTTCTATACTTAAGATTAATATTACTTAAATTAAAAAAATACTTATTAAAAAGTAAATTTACCAAAACGATGTTTTTAATATTACTTGAAAATTGTAATGAGTTAAAGAAATATACTTGTCTACTCGAATAATACAGTTAATACCCTTTGTTCCGGGAAAAATACATACATTCCTATACAAAAGTAACTTTAAATAATTTTAAATCTCTCATTTTTAAAATTTTTTGAAGCTTCTATTCAAATTATCATGCCAGAAGAATTTCATGTTATGTACATAGAAGGACATGGTCTGACTGGCATTGTGAAAAAACAAACCATTTATTTTATCTAAAACTGTGCCTAAGATTTGATTTGACTTTACATGTAATAAAGACTTATCACTATGTTCCAAGACCTATCTATAATTAATAATACAGTAATACCCATTAGTTCGAGAAAAGAGAATAAACCATGTAAATTTTCAAATACTAACTTTAATGTATAGCCTAGAAATATCCTATGCCTACAAAACATCAATCTATAAAAATGTCAATGCACGCTAAATAATTATGTTATTGTTAATATTTCTCTGCAAATGAATCAAATCGATTTCGAAACTATATGTTCTTGTACATATGTAGATAGAGCTGCGACTTCATGTATGATATTCATTTATTTTCGAGTCCCGACTATAAATTGCACTTATTGTGTAATCCAGGTATTTAAAATATCAACATTTAGTATTTTTGAAATCATTGTTATAATAAAACAAATTTTCCCCGGTACCTCACTATGGTTTAGTCGATTAGTAAGAAAGTTGTGCGGTGTGGCCGTATAGTTTGTTAAGTATAGTTCTTAAGATTATATTGTTATTTGAGCTTGTATATTATTTTTTGTTAGTCTATAAAATATAAGCATTCAGTTCAATATTACCATATATGAAATTACGTTCAATCAATTTACTTCAAATTAATATAAGATCAAAATGATTATAAGATCACAATACGATGGTAAACACGACTTTCCTATTTATTAATACTTGGATTTTGGATAAAACGTTGTTAGAAGTAAATTTTTGGTAAAAAGTTATAAGTACAACAAGTGTCTTAATAATATTAAAGGTCAGGCCAAACCAACGTTTGTCACGCCGAAAGCTGCATTCAGATAAAGCTACCAACGCATCAACGAGATTCGTATAGATATCGAGGAGAAAATACTAAAAAACGGTTTGTTGAAATGGAAACTTAAAAATTTAATTAAATTCTTTTATAACAGCTGTTAATAATACAATTGTCTTCATTGCTTGATTTTATCTATTTTGTAAAGCAGAAGACCTCTCTTTTGCAAAGCTACGAAATGACAACATCGGTGATGACAGACTGCAGAGACACGTGAACGCGAGTCGTGTGAATCCAAATTGAATGCATGATGATCGCTACCGCCAACGCAGGACGCATAACTCAGGACACGTTGGTTTGGCGGACCTTTAACTTTTGTTTGATACATTAAGAATAAATCTCAACCAACCTTTATGAATTCTATTTTTTTCCTCTTGATCAACCTTGTCTTTATCATCATCTGAGTGTATTGCATCGTCGTCATCGTCAGTTTTGTTTTTGGGCTCCCACGTCATCTTATTCTCTTTTTTTAGTCTGCGGCGAGCATTTGCGAACCACGTAGAAACTTGCGTCAATGTCATCTTGGTGATAATAGCGAGCATTATCTTCTCTCCTTTAGTTGGATACGGATTTTTCTTATGTTCATTGAGCCACGCTTTGAGAGTGGCCGTTGATTCTCGTGTAGCATTTTTTCGCCTGGCAGCTAAATCGTATCCAGCGCCGTACCTGTTAAAAAACCCACGTTATATATTACGCACCTAACTGAATAATATTTCAGTTGTAAATAATAATAACTAGGTACTTTTTGTTACCAAATTTTCATCATCGTAATATAAATAATCAAAACATTGGAATTATTAGTTTTGATCTTTTGTTGAAACATGCTACTGCTGCCTAGCGACGCTCTTTTAATTGGAAATTTTAAAAAGTAATTGCATACCAATCGTACGTATGTTAGTTTGCGTCAAACCATTTTCGACGCCATACGTTCCACATACAGATGCGGAGTTTGGATAAAAGTGCAATGGCTTAAAGGGACCTAGAATGGAAGAATGTTTGCAGGTCAGACTCAACACCAGCAGCAAGAGAATAGTCACCATGAATACTCTATAAATCTAACGATCGCCTTGACTCAATCGTGGAGCCACCAGACAGTTCTCGTCAAAACAGATCATCGAACCCTGTCATGTCAACCCTGATGCTGTAATAAGACAATCCTGTCGTCATCGTCGGCCTTATATCTTTTTCAAAGTGAAGAATGTCATAGCCGCAGTGCAGGCCAACAGCAGGATACGGCGAACTACGTCAACGGCATAGACTTGCTTAATATCATAGTGTCCAAGTTTACGATACACCTGATGGTGGTAATTTCAAAGAGGATCGAATACAATTATTCAATAAAAGTAGCCGTTATCACTAAATTCTTTCAAAAAGCTAAATAATCTGATAAATTGGAAAAAAAAACAGTATTGTGTGAGCCAGTCGTACACAACGTGCGGATACCGTTAATTTTTATTTTAGTTTTCCTGAAATATAAAAAAAAACCCTAATATCTTATTATAATTGGTGAATTATTTTGGTGCATAATCAAGATTACCTATTTGAATTGTACTATATGAAGGTATTCCTCGAAAAAAATATATGAAATTTCATAGTTTCGATCATTTCCAGACAATTTTAATATACAGTTCTTTTACAGTTAATATGGAGAAATCCTAAAGTATAACAGATTATACAAACGTTCAACGTACCACGATGGAAAAAATAAACGTCAGCAGAGATACAAAATAAAATGTGCGGATTCTGACAATTAATTTTTTTAATTTTTATATCTCGGAAATTGCATATATTTCTAAATTAACATAATTCCCTTCGGTGCAGGGCATTTTTAGTTACCTGTTTCAAATTTCAACTCAATCATAGGAATAACTTTTAGGTTTTGTGCATTTTTAAAACATGAATTTATAAGCCTAAAATTGTGATATGAGCAATAGAATTTGTCATTTGAACACATTTTTGTTTCTCTCTACAGAATATCTATTTACAATTTCAGTGGTTTAAGCAATCTTTAAGTATTTCTATACAATCGATAGATTTGACCTCTTAATACTATCACTTTTATTGCTTTTGATTTACTATCTGTACTATCGATATCCAGGACGGCAATAACATTATAGAATACTGATGGTACTTACTATGACATTATAACATAATAAAAGTATCATCAAAGAGTTCAAAGACTATCGATAGTATTGATGGGATCGAGACATAGTATCGACAAGTTCCGATGCCATCAGTATGTGCAGTGCAGTATTGATAGATTTCATTCCAAAGCTATCAATTGTATCGACCGCTTGGGCTGGATAAATATTGCAGGTAATGAAGTCTATTTCTAGGGTAAGCAGAAAAATAGACAATGACTTTTAAGCGTACCTTAGACCTCTACCAACCATTTTAATTTTTTATATTTTTTCAACCTTAGCTCTATTGTCTAAACTCTAAACTGTATTTTATATACTCGTACTATTTATTATACTAAATTGTGAAACAAAGATCAAGCAGAATCAGGGGTTATATAATATTTTAATAACTTTAAAAATAAATAAGGTGATTTTAATAAATGTGAATCACGGTAAGTTATAAGTATCTATTGACATTTCATAACATCTATGTTGCTGTTTCTGCCTAACAAATTAAAAATACTATAGATCCTGTTTATAAAATAAAATAAAATTAACATTATTATTTTTTTATATTTAAACATATAATAGAACTGTAACTGGTCTATGTCTGTACATGTGAGATATTGTAGAAAATTATGCATTATTTATTATATTTATAGGGCCATTATAAACCAAAATAATTGTATTTAGAATTTATGTCTGTCTATCTTTCTGTCTGTATGTATGTATGTTTTTTACCTCATCACGCAAAAACCACTGAATGAAATTTGATGCAGTTTCCACAGTTGTCTTGCTGGAGGTCGAACTTAAAATCTGGCGTATGTTTCATCTTAATACGTCACTTAGAACCTAAGATATTAATAAAGTAAATTTTCCTAGAAGCCATTATAACAAAGAAGTATTATTATGTTTGATACAATTCATATTGCGATTGGTTTGTACTACAGTTGGAGCAGGCGTGGGAGTGGGATTGGGATTGAGAGTCTGAGTGGAAGTGGGATAGGGAGCGAGAGTGGGAACGGCAGCGGACTCTGTAGTCCACGCGAGCGGAGCCGCGGGTTAGTTGTAAGATATTGAGAGTGAGATATTATTACAGTATGTGTTATTTTTGTTTATGAATTAACAACAACAACATAAACGTATTTCGAATTTACTGTTTATGTTATATGTACATTTATTTGTTTTTAATGTGACGGACTCTTCCCTGTCTACATTCTATAAAAAGTACAGTAGCGGTAAAGTACATCATCTCTTCATCTGAATCCATTCCACTGTCGCTCTCTGGAGAAGAAAACTTGGAAGAGTCCGTCACATTGATTATAAAATTGTCTTACGATTTATCCATAGCGTATACCAGGCCATTAAATAGTATTAGTAATTCGCCGCGCATAATATCATAAAACATTTCGAAACAGGTTTGTTATCTCTGACTGACCGCGTCATTCACCGCACCCCGTACTAGAAACGCGGTAACATGCGAATGTGATAAAGAAGTGTATGGAGAGCGATACATATCGTTTTCTTTTCACGCTAACATAATTATTTATGTCACTGTTAATTTTTCCGCCTGCCCTAGAAAGAGACTTTATCAATTACAATGTAATTATTAAGAAATAAAAACAAGACAGAATTTTGTTTTAGTATCTATCAGTAAGTAAGATTGCTTTGCTCAAATACTTATAGATCTGTCCATAGTCTTGGACTGCATCAAAATTTAATATTATCGAATATCGATGGTACTATGAAGTCACAAACAATAAAAATAGACTTACCGGACTACTTATATACTTATTGCCTATCGATATTCGTGTACTGCAACACTACTAGCATGGCGGGCGATGCAGCGGGGAGAGATACGGAGCACAGGTAGTTTGGCCGTTTATTGCTTATGTTGTTTAATTTTATGCGCATTTAGTAATTTTAGGGTAAAAATAGAGCTTTGATGCCGTGTGTAGGTGGTGTAAGTACTCATATGTGTAGTCAATAATTGTGATTTTAATTTGTAAATAATTTAAATCTAAATAAAATACATAAAATTATAAATTTCTTTATTTAGTACTAGTTATTGCCTGCAACTTCGTCTGCGCTGAAAATTAACTACGCAGTTCTATTATAAACATTTTTCGTAGTCGTAGTGCAACTTTACGCATATCACATCGAAATCGTTGTGCTTAGATTATTGGTATCCTATAGTCTCTAAATGAATTAGGGTTGTCTTATCGTAAAGATACCGCTTTTTGCTATAATAGCAATTAGAATCAGACACTAAGTTGCAAATTTGGAAAATAATGATTAAGGATTCTTGATTAAGCTCCCTTATCCTCCCCTCCTCCTCTCCTCTCCTTCTCCCAAATTCACTTCCTCCCCTTTTTACCCTTCCCCCAGACATTCCCAACCCATACCCCAACTTTTCCCACCACGTTATAAACCCCTACCCCCACGCCTTCCCCCTCCCTTATCCGTCCCATTTCCCATTCACTTCCCTCCTCCAAACTTGCTTATCCTCTCCCTCCTCTTCTTTCCCTTTCCACACCATACCCCTCCCTTACCTGCTACCCCCCCCCCCCCCCCCTTATTTGCATATCCAATTAACTATACAACAAAATGTCTGTCAGGCAGTGATCGATTACAGGGCCACTAATTATCGAATAAAAAAAAATTGTATCGGGATTTGTGGAAATACCCAAGAGGAGGAAAGGGAGTAGGGAGGAGGGAGGAGGGAGGAGGGAGGAGGGAGGAGGGAGGAGGGAGGAGGGAGGAGGGAGGAGGGAGGAGGGAGGAGGGAGGAGGGAGGAGGGAGGAGGGAGGAGGGAGGAGGGAGGAGGGAGGAGGGAGGAGGGAGGAGGGAGGAGGGAGGAGGGAGGAGGGAGGAGGGAGGAGGGAGGACGGAGGAGGGAGGACGGAGGACGGAGGACGGAGGACGGAGGACGGAGGACGGAGGACGGAGGACGGAGGACGGAGGACGGAGGACGGAGGACGGAGGACGGAGGACGGAGGACGGAGGACGGAGGACGGAGGACGGAGGACGGAGGACGGAGGACGGAGGACGGAGGACGGAGGACGGAGGACGGAGGACGGAGGACGGAGGACGGAGTAGGGAGGACGGAGTAGGGAGGACGGAGGACGGAGGACGGAGGACGGAGGACGGAGGAGGGAGGAGCGGGAAGGGGAAGGGAGGAATTTTGAATTTTATATTCCAAAGGATAATGACCAAATAAAGTATGGGAGTTGGGCTTAACTTGCGTATGGACCAAATTGTGGCCTTAAGACTGGAAATGTAATAAGGATTATTATAAAAAAAAAATCATTCAACTATTAGATGGGAAATTTCAATAATATTACTTTAAGTGAAATGTTCGTTGCTGCACAGATTTTACAACGTCGTAGGTATATGGCCACTATTAACCTCTCTAGATATTGATGTCGTATTGAGGTTATTAGTCGACGAAGTTATATTGCGTTTGACACTACACATTCTCGTTACAATAGATTTTTTCACCCAAATATAATTAATTAATTATACCCAAATTAATTATGTATTTCCATTAACCATTATCGTGCGTATCCGCAGTGGTTGACATGGTGAATGCGTGTTGTTACACATTGCCAGCTACACGAACCTTCTTACCGATTACTGCATAATGCATAGATATATAGTGTATGCGCCAGAAAAAGAGCATTCCAAAGTTTACGCGCCCTTGGAGGTAGCGCATGTTATAGATAGGAGCTTCAAGGTACCGTTGGAAGTTGGTGCCTATATATAAATCCACGAACCCAACGGAGTGACGCACGCAACCGGATTGCTGGGGACAGCTCGCCGGAGTCTGTGATCTCTGCACATCTAATAACTTATTTATTTGTGAGGCTATCATTATGGTTAATATGGACGGTATGGTATTTCCCATGAATGCAAGTAGTGTTCCTGTGTAGACAAGACATATCCGGTCGATTGTGATAAGTATTATTATTGCACTAGCTATGCCCGCGGCTCCGCTCGCGTGAACTATAGAATCCGCTCCCATACCACCCGCTGCCGCATCCGCTGCCGCTTCCGCTCCCGCTCCCATCCCCGCTTCCGCTCCCGCTTCCGCTTCCGCTCCCACTTCCACTCCCGCTTTCGCTCCCGCCCCTGCTTCGGCTTCCGCTTCCGCTCCCGCTTCCGCTTCCGCTCCCACTTCCACTCCCGCTTTCGCTCCCGCCCCTGCTTCGGCTTCCGCTTCCGCTCCCGCTTCCGTTCCCGCTCCCTCTCTCGCTCCCTCTCCCGCTCCCGCTCCCGCTCTCGCTCCCGCTCCCGCTCCCGCTCCCGCTCCCGCTCCCGCTCCCGCTCCCGCTCCCGCTCCCGCTCCCGCTCCCGCTTCCACTTCCACTCCGCTCCCGCTCCCACTCCCGTTTCAGCTTACACTCCCGCTTACGCTCCCACTTCCGCTCCCGCTCCCGCTCCCGCTACCGCTTCCGCTCCCGATCCCGATCCCGCACCCGTTTCCGCTTCTCTTTTCCCACGCCCACTCCCACTCCCATTCCCATTCCCACTCCCACTCGCAGCTCCAAATGTAACCTGGACCTGGACCTGAACCTGGACCTGGACCTGGACCTGGACCTGGACCTGGGCCTGGACCTGGACCTGGACCTGGACCTGGACCTGGACCTGGACCTGGACCTGGAACTGGACCTGGACCTGGACCTGGACCTGGACCTGGACCTGGACCTGGACCTGGACCTGGACCTGGACCTGGACCTGGACCTGGACCTGGACCTGGACCTGGACCTGGACCTGGACCTGGACCTGGACCTGGACCTGGACCTGGACCTGGACCTGGACCTGGACCTGGACCTGGACCTGGACCTGGACCTGGACCTGGACCTGGACCTGGACCTGGACCTGGACCTGGACCTGGACCTGGACCTGGACCTGGACCTGGACCTGGACCTGGTCCTGGACCTGGACCTGGACCTGGACCTGGACCTGGACCTGGACCTGGACCTGGACCTGGACCTGGACCTGGACCTGGACCTGGACCTGGACCTGGACCTGGACCTGGACCTGGACCTGGACCTGGACCTGGACCTGGACCTGGACCTGGACCTGGACCTGGACCTGGACCTGGACCTGGACCTGGACCTGGACCTGGACCTGGACCTGGACCTGGACCTGGACCTGGACCTGGACCTGGACCTGGACCTGGACCTGGACCTGGACCTGGACCTGGACCTGGACCTGGACCTGGACCTGGACCTGGACCTGGACCTGGACCTGGACCTGGACCTGGACCTGGACCTGGACCTGGACCTGGACCTGGACCTGGACCTGGACCTGGCCTGGACCTGGACCTGGACCTGGACCTGGACCTGGACCTGGACCTGGACCTGGACCTGGACCTGGACCTGGACCTGGACCTGGACCTGGACCTGGACCTGGACCTGGACCTGGACCTGGACCTGGACCTGGACCTGGACCTGGACCTGGACCTGGACCTGGACCTGGACCTGGACCTGGACCTGGACCTTGACCTGGACCTGGACCTGGACCTGGACCTGGACCTGGACCTGGACCTGGACCTGGACCTGGACCTGGACCTGGACCTGGACCTGGACCTGGACCTGGACCTGGACCTGGACCTGGACCTGGACCTGGACCTGGACCTGGACCTGGACCTGGACCTGATAATGTTTAAGTAATGCAATAAGCATTTAAAGTCTTTATTGAAACGACGCTAATGAGACGCCTACCTTTTCCACGATTAATTTTACTTCCTTCCTATTAACAGAAGTCGGACGTGGAATATCAACCACAGCCTTTATTATACTCGGACGCAAACGCATACATATAAAACCTGCAAGCTGGTTTGACACTGATAAGCATAACTTTTTTTACATATACAGTATTTAACAGCGATTGCGATTGTCCACAACACAGAAAAACGCAACTCTCCAATTGCCTCAGGGCCTGACTTTGCCGCTGCTGCGAAAATTCGCTGGGGACGGTAAGCGGAAAAAAATATACGTATCATTAGGAGGGTGCCACGACAAAAGAGCTATGATATTGGCGCGGCGGCAGCGGCGGACGCATTGAATGGCGAATGAACAACAGTGTTAGAACGCAAATGTTGCGAAAATGAACACGAACTCATTTGTCCTGTTTGTTGCAGGAATATTAAATTTTCATCTGGTTTTTCAATCTGGTCTTTCCATTTTGATTTGATACTATCTGTGGGCACGGCTCGCATAGACTCCGTTCCCTCCCCCCTTACCCTCCTCTTTCCTATATATTTCAATTGCTCTTTCCCTTTTACCCACGCTCCGTAGTCCTAGCTCAACGAAATCTGAATTTCGCCGACCATTATACTTCTTGTAAATTATAATTGGGTAACCCAATTGCAATAAAATAAAGACTACATGTTACTCCAAATTAAACTAGCCCTATATTAAAAAAAAATCTCCATCATAATTGTTTCAGTAGTTTTTAAGTTATGCGTGCACCATAAAATATACAAACATTTCAATAATAATTTAATGTGTGCTGTAACTAATTCTTCATCCTTCAGCCCTTGCATTGCAATGGCTGGCGTGGCTAATTTCTCAAAAAAAAAAAAAAAATTTACTGTCTCTCTCTCCCTTCCTTCCTCACGTCCCTCCGCTCTCAACCGTGCTCTCTACCAATTTCTTTTTCCGCCCCTCGCTCTTGTCTCCCTTCACCCATCCCTTTTTCCATCATGCCCGTTATCTTTCCGTATCCCCTTATCTTTACTTTCACCCTCTCTCCCTTCCGCCCCCACCTCTTCCCTCTCTGCATGGTCTCTCTGGCTCCCCCTCTCCTTCCCCGTCCCCTTCCCTCTCTCCTTCTCCCTACACTACCTTCACCTGGTGTTCGCCTCACCTCAATCGGACAATATATTTTGTACAAGTGGCCGGAGTGTATTCATAGGCTGTATGCTGGGGTAATTAATGGTCCACCGGTTGGGCTAAAGGACAGGTGTCCATTTCGAGTTCGTGCCTTCCTTAAACAATATGTAACTTATAGTAAAAGTTTACTATAAGTTACACACATTGGAACTGATTTTCATTTATTTTAACTAAGAAATATGAGGGCTAAAATTGGTCCAGAGGTTGCGCCCGGCTTGACCTGGCTTTTCGGAACTCGCAGGTTGTGTACGACATACACTATGCTGACTTTATACTATACCCTGAAGACTAACCCATAGGCAGCGAGCGTTGGATCGTAGGGGTAGTAGCCGCCAGATGGTTGAAGGCTTGCCGGAGTCCATGCCGACATTTCGCCGCTAGCATCTTTTAGCGCATATGGATTACTCTGAAACATTACAAAAGAAAATACATTGACGGGAAGGATATGCATCTGTTGGTGCATTTTGTATTTCTATGTATGGTAAATTTAGCAAAATTATCATAGTTTTCAAACTGGTTCGTTATAGTACATTGACATGGTGACTTAATCTTCTTCGAGAAATGGCCTAACTGAATGAAAAAATCGAATCGCGATAAGTTGCAAACCACTGAATAGTTTTCAATTTCTTTTTCGCCATTGGTTACTAGTCAGTTTGACATGAAACTTTTAATTTAATACTATTCCATGTGCGAAGGCACTTTGTCTTTGCTAGTCGTTATTATTTGTTTGTTACTATTTCTCGGGAACTAAAACTTCTATCAGTATGAATGTACCTGGACTTACAAAAACATAATTTCATACGAATTCATTCAGCTTTAGACAGAAAAATCGTTGTTCTTAACTTCCCAAAAATTACTTTTATTATTCTACGTTCTTTTATGTGGAGGAATATACACGGCTTTTAGCGATGAATTGTACGTAAACGCATCAAAAATATATGTAGAAATTTAAGGTTTGTGTGCAATGCGTCATCGAGGTGTGCGGATTCGTTCACATGTTTATTAGTCACGTAACCTCGCAAATCATTGCGTCAGCGAGGCATTCGAACAGTTTCCTGTTTCGCTTGGTCAGATACGGACTGTAATTTCTTTCTTATTATATTTTATGTCTCTTTAAACAAACGGACAGCAATTTAAAAACAACCTCAATTGACATTCACTGATTGTTGACGTTGTAATCTGTCCGTTCGACTTCTAGACGTATTGGTACGACGCATGTGCATTCATACAAAATACCGAATATAAAATTAAATACAAAAAACCTAATGATACAAATATGTTATTAAATATAACTGTATGTTGTTATTTATATTCGTCCTATATAGAAACAAACCAATATTATGAACTAACATCTGTCAGAAAATAACACAATGTAAATAAATAACAATACCATCATAAGTCAAAGCCATGACACCAGCAGCATTTCTCGGTTTGATGGCGAGGGATATGTGCTGCGCGCAGTATGGATTCTTGAATCAGAAAACATACTTAAAACCAATGACTGCATTCCGAGGGAATATATTTCCCGTTGTTAAAAGAAGATAACGGTCATATCCATTACACAGACTTTAGGTATTTATGTATTTTTATGGAGATTGTTTTAATTTAAAAATTATATCAATTATTTGTTTTAAAAATCTTGAATTTGTATTCATGAATTTCCGAGCCGTAAACACATAATAAACAAACTCACTTTTATATTTATAATATTAGGATTAAGATTATAATTATTAAGATTTAGTAGCTTCCGTACCATGTAAAAATATTTCACCCACAGTCTACATGTCAAATTTTGTAAATGTTGAGAGTAAACCAATATCCCCAGATAATGTTATTTATTATAAAAAAAAATTAATAGCATTTTTTAATTTATAAGATAATATCCTTCTTTGAGCGATTATTGTAATGTTATAATGATATGAGAGGTTGAGAATTCGCAATGAATAAACAAGAGCCTCCGACCTTAATATAAAAGATTTTGTTTACAATAATAGCCGAGTAGAATAAGCGTAGCAAACAGTTTCACTTTCATATTTATATACTATAAATTTAAAATTATTAAGACGTACGAGTACCTAGCTTCTGCATCATAGGAAGATATTTCACCCGCATAATATGTATAATGGGATTTAACCAAGTTCCTCTGGTAATACAAGAAATAATATTATAGTATTATTCAATTTATATAATACAATCATTTGTTGCCGCAATGTAGAACGATTATTGTAGTATTATATTGATACGAGATATGGTAAGAATAGGCAGTGAAGAATCAAGATTTTGACGTAATGTAAACGAATTATAATAGTCGAGTCGTAAAAGCGTAAAAAACACACTTTCATATTTCTAATATTAGTTAAAATTAAGATTATAAATTCATAATTATTAAGACATACGAGTAGCCTCTGCACCATGGGAAGATATGTCACCCGCAGTACACATATAAAACCTTGTAATAAATGATTTAACCAATTTTTCGGGTGATACAAAAAACCAAATTATAGTAGGTACCTATTGTTGAATTTACAGGGTACAATCATTTGTTGATGCGATATTAAAAGATTATTGTAATGTTATATTGACACGAGATGTCGTAAGGATAGACAGTGAAGAATCAAGCTTTAGACTTAATGTAAATTCGGTGAAACGGCTTTTGATAATAATATGGCGTAGGAAATCAATGTCGACTACACGTCAGGTTATAAAAACCACTGTACATAGTCTTTGCAACTTGGTGTATAGATTATAAATACATAGAGTGATCAATAGCAGGTATGTGTAGTTTAGACACTATTTCCGAATATGACTTTATTTGTTTATTTTTTAAAATGGCCACAGAATTTTGGAGAACAATTTTGATTCGACCCGCTTTTTGTCAGCCTGTTATTTAGTACTGGTGCCGCACCTCATAGAGCTCGTTAGAACCGATTCGAAGTGGACGTGTGTCTGCATCTCTGCTTGATGTATACGTCGATCATTTGGACAATTCCTATTCCATCTATATTTAAGTGTTCGTCTTATACTTACTTTGTGAGATTTTTTAAACTCAAATTAGTTAACTGAAAGCTGTAATTTCAGAAATCTGTACAAGTCACGTCACGAGTACTTGGCAGCTCCAGAAATAAAAATTCCAAAAATACAGTCCAATTAAGATGGAAACCCATTTTAATTCGACCGCTGTTCAGAACGATTTCTCATTACAATGTGAAAATTACAGTGTAAAAATATTAAAAATACAAAGTTTTTTATGTGACTTATTTAATGCATCAAAATGTCCACATATTACAATAATTAACGAAATAATAACTTATTTTTAATTTATTTTAGTCAGTTCCTTGTTAAAGTTTTACAAACGAATTAAACAAAAACTCAATATTGGTGAGGTAATACAAACATAAGAATTTATTTGCACATTTAAACTATTTTAACCAAAAAAATAATTCTAAGCATGTTTGACAAACATGCCATGTGATTCTATGTAATAAATAAAATATAACTTCTATTATGATAAAGAATTCAAAGTCGCTGGTTTAATCTGATTTACCAAGTCTGATCTGTGTACTAAGTGTTTCATTTGTCAAACTATTTGTACCAAACAAAACTAACCTAGGTACCTGGGATCTGTAAAGATAGTGGTTTTGCTCTGGTAATAAATCACATACCTAACAAAATTAACATATCTAAGTGGAAACTGCCTGAATTTTGGTTTCACTTTGTGAAAATTCGTGTTAGATATACTTAAATTTAGTTAAATGATTGGTAATCAGGTCAAATGAACATAAGGCCACATATATAGGTCTAATTAATATTAGTTTAAACGATGATTTAATGTCACAAGTTATATGGTCAGCGAGTCTGTGGCTGAAGAGTGAAAAAAGAGATTTACAGTGCGAATATGGAAGGAACTATAACTAGAGATCGTCTTAGAAGGTTCAAGGATCAAATTGGTGACGTTCTCAAAAAGGCTGGTGTGCGCAATGAGATGATTAAACGAGGTGCATGAAAAGGATGGATGGCGCAAAGTGGTGATACATCAATATCTCTGCCTACCCCTCTTGGACTAAGGCGTGATCATTAAGTATGTATGTTATGTCAAATTATCATTAAATATGTAGAAGGAATTTGTAAGGTCAAACGGAGATGGAGATAAAAACATATTTATAAGTGAAATAAAATTAGTTCAAAGGTTGTTAGGTTATGAAGGGAGACCTACCCTTTTTTAAATTTGCTAGATGACAATTTTGGCTTAATATTCTTATTCGAGATATGTGAAATTACTATTGTAAGTGACTAATTTATCCTTTCGACATTTATTGTCTAATTAACAATCTAATAAATCGATGGACAGAATGTTACTATTCACAATCTGTTCTTGTCATTTTACTTATATTTTTACTGTATTCATATATGGTTAGGTTATACCTACCAAATAAAGGTTGCAAGGAGTAAAGAGATTAGCATACTGGGTCGCTGTAGAATACAGGCAACGCACGAAACGAACGAGCGATACAAGCGTACTAGAATGATAAATTGTACCTTTGTAACTTGGTCAGAATACATCGACTTGGATGGATTAGTTTAAATAGGTTGCGAAACAAATTAAAAGTAATTATTTCCTTTCCTACTTAATTTTATTTGTCGATGTAACAAATATAGGTTAAATGAATTTGAAAAAAACTACACAACCATTACCACAACACTACACAAATTACAAACATCATACAACACTATACTTTTTACGAATGGGACCCATCGATAGTTCGATAGTTTTGCCGATAGTGTGTATACTTGAATATAGACACTCATACTTCATTACCTATCGATAAACTATTTTACTACCAAAATGTCGATAATAATTTTTTGAAATATAATTATATAGTTAACCTTGTAGACAATTCGTGTAAAATTTACACATAATCTTGAGACCAATGATTGTCGACAATGTCGCTATTAAAATTGTTCTGAAGCAGATTGTTTAACTAATAGAATAATATACTGGGTTATGGAAGCGCACAAAGAATTCAGTTGTCTGGACAGTAGTTTCTTAATTGCTTCAACTGTATCTCTTCAATGTACTGCTACTGCAATTATTTATTTTCATTGTTCTAGTGAAGGGGTGTAAACGGCTGTCCAAGTTGTAGCGCAGTATGTCAGGACAGACAGGATACTGAGTTCCAATTCTCTCTCACCTTGGAGCTGAAACATAATATAACTCTTAAGAACACTAGAAAAAATTAAAGCAGATGATGAACCAACAAAAATACAGTCACGTTCGCAAAATGTCACACTATCGCAAGATGACACATTCGCAAAATGACACATTAGCAAAATGTCACGTTCGCAAGATGTCACGTTCGCAAAATGCCAAGTTCGCAAAATATCACTAGGTCCCAAATAGCCAAATATCCTAACAAATTAATCACATATTACACATAATGGGAATATCTGTGAGTAAGGGGTTGTTCCTATGAACTTGGTAAAATAAAAATGTTGAGAGGTGGTTATTATAACCGTCATTTTGGCAGAGCGGTCTTGGATACCAAGCAGTAGAGTTTTTTACCAAGACTGGCTATTTATTATATGAATTGTAATATTTATAATTTGTTAGGGCGCAGACCTGTTCAAAACTTTTCCTGCTCAGTCTTATTCAAAATTCAAGCCCCTGCTGCTGCTAAATTGACGGATACATGGTTCTATGTATCTAAACGACTATCGATTCGAACGAATTCGATCTAATCGATTTATTAAAAGAATACTGACACAGTAATAATTTATTCGTAATCAACCAAATAATACTTCTTCGAACTCACAAGCTTATTACCTGAATAAAATAGTGTTTCTATCCACTCTTTGTCAGTGGAAGGACTTTGCTTTCTGATGCAGATTATTATTTTTTCTTAAATTTAAAGGTTTATTCAAACCAATGTGTCAGCGAGGAGTGCGAATTCGTTCTCACGTTTATTGGTTGCGTATCCTTGTAAACCAACGCGTCATCGAGGCGTTCGAACAGTCTTGCATTTTGTTGTGACATTCTTTCAGTTTATTAGAAGTGGCCAGTTATTTCTCCCATTTAGATATTTGCATATCTTTAAATAAATCGACTGCAATTTGAAAACAATTATAATTTAAATTTATAGAATGTTGACATTATGATATGTATGAATTCGAAATCCCTTAGTATCCAGTATCCCCTAGTGTCTAGGTAAAAATATACCTTTACTTTATATTGGTTATAAAAATGTTAAATAAGTTGAAAGTCGTTTAAGTGTGATGCCTTTTTAAAACTCAATTGTATTTAACAAATAAGCTTTCATTCTTTCGTTCTGTCCATTAGCGACGTAAAGATTCACACCAAAGCTCCAAGCATCCGAAATCAAAACTTTATCAGAAGTAATTTGGCAGTTTGTAGCAAAGATATAAAAGTCAAGATAGCGCAAGAACTTCATACTTGAAAATTTCATCTCTACATTCTCAGTTACCAAATTATACTGCTCGAGGAGCGCGCCTAATCTTTGTGTCGTCAATAGTTTCTTTAATTTATGTTTGTCATTTAATATTTGTAATATATTTTGATGCACAAAATGGACCTGGACCTGGACAAGGGACCTAGACCTGGACCTGGACCTGGCCTGGACCTGACCTGGACCTGGACTTGGACCTGCACCTGGACCTGCACCTGGACCTGGACCTGGACGTGGACCTGGACCTGGACCTGGACCTGGACCTGGACCTGGACCTGGACCTGGACCTGGACCTGGACCTGGACCTGGACCTGGACCTGGACCTGGACCTGGACCTGGACCTGGACCTGGACCTGGACCTGGACCTGGACCTGGACCTGGACCTGGACCTGGACCTGGACCTGGACCTGGAAACTGAAAACTGCATCAAATTTTATTGAGTAGTTTTTACGTGATGAGGTAACATACATACAGACAAACAGACGGACAGACAGACAAAATTTCTATAAATAATTATTCTGGCTTCTATTGACCCTATAAAGACCATATACACTCTACATTATCACCCATGTACAGACATAGACCAGTTACAGTTTAATTTTATATCCTTTTCATAGATTAATATGACGTCCTTACATGTTATACAATATCGGAAGCTACACTAAATAACTTTGATTTCACATATATTTCCATACAATTTAATTTAATTAGTAATTTGTTTTTGAGTTGCCTACTATAAGTTGGAATGTATTTGAAATTGCGTGAAATCCAAATTACACACGTTTTAAAATTTCAAATTTAGGAAAAAGATTTTTTATTTATGTTATGATAAAACTCGTTTTAACGGTAATACTTGTTTAATCGATTAATGAGAAAGTTGTGACGTGTGACCGTACAATATAATCTTTACTTGCTTGTTCCGCTACTACTCTGTAGTACTGCGTAAGTGTGAGAGGGGCAGACACTGTGAGCCGGTCACTGATGCTGACCTCAGGACTATCTGCTTTTAACACAAAATCTGTGTGTCGCTTAATTTCGCGTAAGTAACCTATATAGGCAGTTAATTTAGATTCTACATGAAAACCTCGTCAATGTTTAAAAAACATTTGAAAAAAATATTATTGTAACCCCAACTCGGAGAGATCGCGGGTAACAGCTAGTTAATAACATTATTTTAACTTTTTAGAATTACTTAATAGCATAATTCATCCTAAAAGGTATTTTGGCCCTTTTATCACTAAGTCACAGTATATGTGAATAGTTCATAGTGGGGTCGTCCCCTTTTACTCCTGTTTATATTTATTTGGGGTTGGTGTGTAGCAAGTGAGTCTATCTGGCGCACTGACGCGTAAACTCTGTGGAGAATTGATTAAAATGTAGTTAGATTCAGTCGCATGTAAAAGGGGAGAAAATTTGTTCGGGTAAGATTTTTAATTGCTTATTAAATACTTTTAACACAAAGTAGACGTACTTAACACTCTTTAACATGATATAGGGATCAAACATACTTTTAATGATTTTTTGGTACATAATTCAATGAAGTTCAGTTACTCTATGAAAATATGAAACCTCAATGCTTTAAGCGGAGAACATTTAGCCTTTATTTCACCGCAATCAGCTCAATAAAATAAAAAATTATGCAAATTCTTAGTTTTCAAAAACAGATGACTACATTTCGAGCTAGGTAAATAGCGTAGGAGGTAATGCGAACTATACTATAAGAGGTAAAGGAAGGAGGTAGGTGGGAACGGGAGGTGGAGGAGAAAGTAAAGGGAGAGACAAGGAGAAACGCTGAAGGCAGGTGGTAAGGGTAGATGGTCAGGGAAGGTGATTAGTGAAGGAGGCAAGGACCTTACCCCTTTACCCTACCTTTTTCTCTTCCCTTTACCCTTCGGTAAAAGGAGGAGATAAGGGTAGGATAAAGTGATGGGTAAGGGGAGGGATTAAGAGGAGGATGGTAAAGCCCACTACCTTTTGTTTAATTATAGTGCGAGTGAAACCGTTAAAATTTACTACGTGTACAGTAGACATTGTCAGTCTGTTACGTGTCATCTATTTAGTAATTTGGGTGGAGGAAGGGGGAATTTAGAAGGGAGAATAAAGGCAGAAAGTAAGTATGTTAGACCTGTATTCAAAAAGGGAGACGTATTGGATGTAAATAACTATAGACCAATATCATTGCTTTCAATATAATCTAAGGTCTTTGAAAATTATTGTGTGAATTAAGTGGTGATTCATAACGAATATATCCTGTAGGTATATTAGGTATCTTAACATAATTTTGATTTTTGTGTAGAGTAATATGCGCTTACAGAGCCATAAGCGACAAACTAATTAATATGATTGATAAACTATCAGGATATGAAAAAATCAAATATATAATTATTTTTAAAATTACTTTATAATCAAATCTTCAAAGTCAACAAGTCACAAAGTCTTAATAATTATATATTTGATTTTTTCATATCCTGATGGTTTATCAATCATATTAATTAGCTTGTCGCTTATGGCTCTGTAAGCGCATATTACTCTACACAAAAATCAAAATTATGTTATAATAGATATAAAATAACATAATGGATAATTGTCTCATACAGACACTTATTCTTGACTTGCGATGAAATATTGTCAACATTGCATCTGATAGGTGACAAAGGTGATAGAATTACCAAAATTTCAATGATGGTGTTAGTGATAAATATTATATACTTAGACATTCCGAGGACGAGATATTGCAACCTGAAAAAGTTGTCGTCCAAGAACAGCGTAAGATTAAACACTTTAGAAAATGAAATAATAGAGCGACCATAGAAAGTAAAAATAAAGAAGAATCTCAAATATAAAGGACGCTATTACCAATGAAACATCAAATATATACATAGTATTGCAGCAAAATAAACCAGCTACCAAAAATGATATAGAATAACTGAACCATCAACGTGATAAAGAAACAACTGTGATCAACAGGCACAATAAAGAGACAATCAAGCAGGCAGAAAAGAAACGACTGTTACATGTAAAAGAACGACAAATAATGAGTTGGTCCCTCTGCAGTCACAGCCACATTCTCGGTCAAAAGTAAATAATAAATATTGTTTTGTACATTAAGTATTACGCTTGAAATGTTGGGTATCCACGTACACCGAGAGTAGTTCTCAATAATATGAGGGCTATTTATTTTGGTTGAAGTGGTGAAATATACGCTTGCTTCTTGCTTAAAAATGCTATTGGTTTCCAGTCACCCTTCATACATTGTTGCCGATATGCATTCTCGATGCGACGGTAAATAAACCAAAACGGAACTTCTCCTATAGGATGTGAGAGAAGTGTGACACATAACATGCTTTATTTGCAGACATCGAAGCAGCGTTCGAGGTTTAGAGTCCATGGGAATATTTGTTTACCTTTTGCTTTTGCATCAGCCAAAGATCAAAACGCGACGCTTGGAGTTCTGTCATAGTCTTCGGCAGAGGGAACTCTGTAATGCAGTTGATATGTGCGTACTGAGTTTTCTGATTTACTATCCCAAATAATACTTCAGGTACTCCCAGACGTCACTACGCGAGGTTTATTACTGCAGAATAATTCTATAGACATTCGAAATTGATTCAGATGTTTTTTTCTTTTTATTTTGGGTCACATTTAGGATATCATCAGCATAAGGAAACAGAAATCGAAGCCTCTGTGGCAATAAATACTGAAAGGTCTGACCATCATTGCGCAATCCTGGAAGTCAAGATAGGAAAGTCGACGCGGGGACGATGATGGGTTGATAGATGATACCTCATCGAAGACAGAGAGATCTGATTGTACTCTTTCAAAATATTCAACTTGATTCAATTACACTTTATTGCACTTTTAACAACTGTTAAAATATCTATGATACTAAATACCGTGGCACCTGTTAGGTTGTAGACATGTCATTACATTAATGTGCCGAACTTGTTAGTGATTTGATGTATTTCTGGAGTTTAAGACTCAGTAAACACTGCAAAATTGTTTTTCCTTTATCGAGCTAAGTGTACAGGCGCCGACCACGGGCTGTTTGAGGGTCATGCTGCAGTATTTGATCATCTCCTCAATCTGTTTTCTCGCTATAAAGGGTTTTTACGGAGCAAGGCGACAGGAAAGCAGGAAACCGGAGAGCCGTATGTGGTCTGGATGTGGTGACTATGGATGGCTCACCTCTCTTGGTACACCAGGCGAGCGCGTGACATCTGGAAATTCCGTCAAGATGTTATATAATAAAATTATTTATTTCCATGCAACTTGGCCATAATAAAATTAACCTAGAAATACATAACAAATGTAAAATTCTTAATTAACAGAGTACACACTATTCTAGTTATAGAATGGCTAGTCGGGTGCTTGCGGCAAAAGATATTACACTTGGTTGGTCTTGTGTTTGTGCGATCATAATTGAAATCAACTGGCTAGTGGTGCCATCTAATAGCTTGTTGTTACAATCAGGCAACGAAATCGCGAATGGCTTAAAAATCAGACCCAATCATGGCAGTACTTACATCTGATACTAGGAAATTCCACCGGAAATCCCTCGCGGACCCAGGTCTAGGCAGAAACAGATGTTGCCGTAGGTTTTAATGCGGCTTCCTTTGGCAGCGAGGTCGAAATCTGTAACGTTACGATGACCTTCTATAAACTACGTGGGAAACAATATTGGTTAGAACCATAGTCGAATAAGTAACGTCGTTTTTAGTACACTTTGGTGGGTGGCGAATAATAGGCGACCGGGTGTGAAATAACGAGTTGCCGCCACTTCTGTTTGTCAGAATAGTTTCCATGTGAATTATACCAGCTGCAGGGTGGAACCTTTATCCGGGTATTCACGTGCTTTTATTATGGTACTATCAGAAACTGGCGTTGTTTGGACTCGCTAGTGCTCCTGAACTTGATCTAAACTGTGACCTTGATGTTTGCCGCCAATCCAGACTCAGAGCCTCAATATTCACAGACAAGTCACTCAATTTCAGTTCAATTAAATATGACACTTATGTCAGTTGGGACCACAACTGTTGCAGAATTTATGTTAGAGGTTAGGAAATCTCCTAAATTTTGTGTGTCAGGTCTAATAGTTTGTCAATATGCAGGTCTGTTTAATTAGTTAGAAACGCTTGGACATTTCGTGGTGGCATCTGCAAGCGAAAGGATGTGGTGAAGGAACTAGATAGGTAAGTTTCTATCTCCCAGTTCCTATTGCTTGTGAGTTGTCTCACATGCTGTTTCTAATTAGTAGATAATCGTTTGATTAGTTCATCCTTCAAGTGCTGGTACTTATTTTGTTTTGGTAGGTTGGTTAATTACTTATTGGTCAGTCTTCCTCCTCAGCTGCTAGGCGAGAATCTAGTATACCAATATACCATTGACTATAGTTGGTCGAGTCCTGGGTAATAAGGTACTAGGGATGTAGTACTGTGCTTTGACTTGAGCAAATAATTGTTCTTTTAATACCTCCACAATAGGTAGTTCATTTTGAAAAAAGTTAAGCATAATAAGAATAGCTTGAGAAAAAAATTGAACATTATAAATATGTCATGGTAAAAACGAATTTTTAATACTTACGTTATTGTACCCCGTAGGTAGTAAAAATGTACGTGTAACAACAAACCGTATATAAAATAAAGGCGGTAACTATTTGAAATAATTAATTAAGAATAGCGGTAATTACTTTCGAATGACTAAAGAAGTGATTTGCTTTTGCATGTGGTAAAGATTCATACCAGTATAATAATAGAGTAATACCCATAGATCAGAGACAATTCGATAAATCATAAAACCTTAAGTAGGTAGTGATTAATATACATTTTCATCTCTCCAGCTCGAAAAAGGCGCTTTTAGTGCGTAAAAACTCGCAGCAAAATCGCATTCAGGGTAAGTAAAAGTGATTCGAATTTCGAACACCACCTTTTTTGGCTATAAACCGAGCGATGGTTCGTTCAAAAACTCCAGAAACAGATAACTTTTATTCAACAAGTAAGCAAAGTTATTTTATGCTGCAAGTGCTGTGCTGGCTTTAAATCATGAACTAGAGAAGTAGTCTAGAATTGAATCACGAACGTAGCGAGTGATTCTAATTATAGGCTACTGAGCACAGTGAGTGATTAAATGCAAGATACATAAAAAAAGTTGCTTTCGTTTGAGACATAATACTTTTCACCTCTACCAGCAAGAAAAAAAAATATTTTTTATTTAAATATTGCGTTCTGAAACTGCACTGCTTGACATTTTTATAAAACCAAGTAAACATGATATTTTTAAGTAAGCGATATTAATATTTATTAGTAAATACTAGATAATTTATAAATATTTTAAACATTCAGTCTTTAAAAAGGCAATAGTTTACAAACTTAAATTTAAATAAATAACATACAAAAAGCCTATGTGTTAAATCGCTAGACCAAAATGGGTTTCTGAACGAACCATTGCTAAGTTTATGTCCAAGAGGTGGTGTTCGAAATTCGAATCACTCTTACTCACGCTCGCAGCAAAAATCGATTTTGTTGCAAGTTTTTAAGCACCAAAAGCGCCCTTTTCGGGCTGGAGAGGTGAAATATCTTTTTATGCACTTTTTTAATTATTTCGACTCTATAAAACAATCATTGTTTAAAAAGTCGAAATTAAATCTTTTCACAATTACAAGATTTGCTTCAATCCTACTGTCATTCAAAAATTACAAATTAAGATACTAGTATTTATAATTCAGCTAAAATGACGAAGTTCGTATGCAATTCCGGAGTTTGCTTCAAAACACACAAAAAAGTATGATAACTCCTAAACTATCCAAAATTGTTTAACATTCATGGGGTTCAATCAATGGGTATGGAGGCCCCTTTTTAATTATCTTATGCCGCTAGCTGTTCCGTCCTGAAAAGGACACCCTGTATAAATAGTAGTAGGACACATATCTACGTAACGTATTCTTCATTTAACTTTGTGTCCCTCGTCCATTAAAACAACTGATATTTCGCCACATTTATCTCCAACGTGCGTCCCTTTCTTTGTTCAACACTCTTCATTTGACATATTGGACTAATAAATATCTAAAGCTTCTTTTTATTTAATTAAAGGGTAAGTTGGGAATTTGAAGAGTATTTAGCTAGAGAGGAGTGTTTGCGCTGTCTAATTTCAGAACCCTAGCATAATCCGTCAGGATCGTTTGACAATCAATGGTAGACATGAGTGCAGGAGAGCATTCACAGTTGTTTGATGTAAGTTTATTAACTAGATTTTGTACCCCGGGGATTGTAGGCTTAAAATTAGTGCCAAAGTTTTGATTCTGTAGCTAAATAGAAATCATTAATATACTGTGTTGTATCTTATTAATTTCTTATTTATTGGTTCTTAGAACCAAAAACAAATTTATAAAGAAATAGTAAGTATTGCTTATATTGATAATGTTACTAAAGTTTCCTTATAGTCTGCTGCTACTGTTCGAGGATTTTTATTTTAGTTCTATATTTAAAAAAAACATTTTACCTTCACTTTACCTAATTTTCTAAAGTATTAACAAAGTACTTGGTTTTATTAATCAAATGCAAAAAAAACATAACATTTGATATATTTGAACGATGTTACTCGTCACTCCTAAAGTAGATTAAATCGACCTACTACAAATATTGCATTTTTTTATTACATTAGAAATTGGAATAAATTATTTAGCCACGGAATTTCAGCAGTTATATCCCTACACATCCCTGTGTTATTCGGCTACATCACCAGTAACCTCGGTAACATCATAGCGTGTGTGCTCTCCTGGTCGATAAATGATCAATTGATCATACAGATCAGAAGACCTATAATTGATATTGAACAGTAAACAGTTTTTTGTACACATTATTACTACGTAGTAATATTTAGAATTCTATGCTAATGCCACATAGTTCCAGATTACTAAGTAAATAAGACTCTCTACACCTCCCTTCCCCCATTCCATCCCCTTACTCGTTACTCCTTCCCTCACTCACCTCCCTTCCCTTCTAATATAATCCTCGCTCATCAAAGTCCGCACTTACACACCTCGTCACAGAACACCGCACTTCTTTGTTGTAGTAATGCAACTTCATCTTTTCAAATGAGGCACTTCCTCGGATGTAATGAAAATAAGTAAATTATTACCACTTTTCAAGGGTGGATCTAGACGAAAGAGTCAGCCAACCATCAGCAAAAAAAAAACAATGTTAAATCAACTCGACAAACACTTTGAGTTGAACAAACTAATTGCAGACAATCAATTGGGTTCCGTAAAAACAAAAGCACAGCTGATGCAATTGCTTCTGTGTTGTGTTCTGTAATTGAATCATTGGACAGATCGCAAAAAAACTATTCGTGTCTTCTAAGATCTGCCAAAGGCTTTCGATTGTGTTGATCATGAGATTCTTCTAGGCAAATTGGAGTACTAATATGTTAAGGGTATAAATAGTCTAAAATTTATTGGGGTCTTATTTAACCAATAGATAGAATCTTACGGAGACCAATGGTACTAAGTTTATCTCAAAAGTATGTCGATATGGCGTACCTCAAGAATCTATATTGGGTCAATTTCAGCTTCTGGTGTATGTAAATGATATGCCTAGTAGTATTGGGAAAAACGGTAATGTCACTATGTTTGCCAACGACACTTCAATTGTCTTCAGACATAAAAAAATCCCAAACTTGCTAATACTATAAACGTCTCAATGGAAAAACTCAATGACTGGTTCTCGTCAAATAACTTATCATTTAATGTTAACAAAACTAAGACTGTTCATTTCTACCTTGGAATGCGTTACGTGAATTTGCCTGTTAATATTGATATTGGCAATACACCGCTTGAGTTTGTGGAGACTGTTAAGGACAATAAATTAAAATGGTCTGTCCTCATCTATCTATGCTATTTCTAAAATAAGGTAACTGTGCGATCTGGACACGCCAAATTAGTCTATTATGCTTATTTTTATAGTAAGTATAATGAACTATGGTATAAAATTCAGGGGAAATGCTGCAACAGTCAATAAGATAATATCTTATTGACTGTTGCAGCATTTCCCCTGAAATATATTATATTTATTTCAAAAACGGGCACTACGGTCATTGTACAGGTTATCTCCACTACAAGTTTGTATACTATTTGTAATTAATTTATTATTTATAGTTTTAATATGATGCAGACATTTATATTTTATTATTATTAATTTTTCTGTTGGAATTTGAATGTACATGATATTATTTTATTAATTTTACTCATTTTGACATTGAATTGAAATGATTTTTATTGATTAATTTTTATAAGATAATTGTAATTAATTTTTGTGATGCCATGTCTAAGTGTACTTTATGTAAGTACCAAAAGATAAAATAAATAAGTAAATAAAATACAAATACAACGAAGTTTTTTTTAAACTTGAAATTCGCATATCAACTGATTGTGAAATATGAATAACGCACAGCAACACTACCTACCTCAGTCTCAGTACGTCTCCCTTGAGATGACATATTGAGTAGTTTTATCGTGCTAGTAACGCCTGGCAAACCTACCCTATTTCGTCTCAATTGAGGGGACGGACGTACTAAAGTAGCTTTTTGATATTATGCGACCGGGGCATACGATCTTGGGATGAGGCGGCTCGCTGACTCGTTGGTTGATGGTAGGTCCGCACGAAGCGGCAGCGACGCTTTCTAGCCACACGGTGTCGGTGGCGCGGCGCGAGCGCACGGAGTGGCAACAGCTCTCGCTGCGCGTCGGCTCTGTGATGTCACGCAGTGCATAGTCACATTCATATTCATGGGTTGAGAGTATTTATACTATTTAGTGGTAGTAAAAAAATAAAAACTAGGTACAAAAGTAGACTTAATACGTAGTAATTCAGTTTGTCGATTTCGTCCTACTGCGTTTCGTCGTAGTAGTTGTTGAATTTATTAAATTAGAATTTGCAGTGTGTTAGACTAAATAGTTAAAATAGTGAGGCGTTAATTCAAAATATGTGAGGATGGTTTCGTACCCAACGCGACAGTTCGCGTATCCCCTGGACCACCCATATCTCCAGTGATTCAGTAAAATATTGTGAACTGTATTTATGTAGCCAAATTTAATCAAACGAGAATTGAACACGGGAAATTCCTCTTAATCGTAAAGCAGTTGATAGTGTTAAACAAATGTCAAAAGTGAGCGTTATGTATAAGAACGTGAAATTTTTTACAGTTAAATTAAACACAATATGTCAATATATGGTAAATTAAATACTTAAAAACAATATCAAAGTAATATTATAAATAAGCTGCAGCCCTCGATTTGGTCGGCGTGGACCAATTAAAATCATAAATTAATTTATTATATTTAAATTAAAATACAACATGAAAATATATCATGTCATAAGAAATCCTAGAAAAAAAACCAGTTAAACTAGTTATGGATTGAAAAGACTTATTAACATATTAGCTGTTCCTACATTTTTTTTAAATAAATTTGAAATTTACTTAGTGTTAATCATGAAATAAATGGTTATCAGTTTATTACTGATATTTTTAACATATTAATATTTATTAGGACATTTGGAATTTGCAAGTGCACATCCCCTTCCCGCTCTCCCCTCTCCCTATATCCCTATCTTTCCTCCTTTTCGCCCCGTCCACTTGTCATCTTATCGTACACTTACACCATCATCATATGTGTCTATGGAAAATTTTGTAAAATGAAAAAAACTTCCGACACCTTTCCTTCTACCCTTCCCCCTCCCTACCCTTCTTATTCCCGTCCCCGTACTTCTCACCTCCTCTTCCTTCCCTCACCTTCACTTCTCTCTTTCCACTCCGCCCTACTCATACCATTTAAATTTTCACCATTATCTGCGCTGTCCTCTACCTCTTACAAATCTCTATGTCCTCTACCTTCACAAATTAAGTTATTATGATTAAATTAAAATACCACATAAAAATTTATTATGAATTATGTCATATAATGAATACTGTAAAAAACCCATTTCAACTGGTAATGTATTTATTTACATATTAGCTGTACAGAATTATTGTTTTTAAAAGTGGAAATGTACGTAGTTATAATCATAAAATAAAAGATTATGTATTAATTATATTTTTAGCATTCTAATATTTTTAGGTTAATCATTATATTTTCTCAAATTCTAAAACAAATATTTTATCTCAAGGATCCATCTCCTCCATATCCCTATCTTCCTCTGACTCCTCTTCCCCGCCCTGTCCCCTTCTCCTTGTTTCCCCCTCCATTCGTCCTACCTTTCCCTCTACCCTTCAACCTAGCCTTCCTTTCTATACCCTCTTTATCCTCGTTGCCGTACACCTAATATTAATCTCCGCTTCACCCTCCCTTCCCTCTCCCCCTCCTCCCTCCTCCTCCCCGCGACCGCCCTCTCCCCGTCCTCGCCGCTCTCATCGCCTCCCCCTCCACTCTCGCCCCACCACTATCCCCTCCTCTACATTCCCATCTCCCCCTCCCCCTTCCCTCACCTGCACTTTACCCCCATCCTCTCCATCTCCCCTTACCCCTACCCATCCTCTCCATCTCCCCTTACCCCTACCTATTCTCTCCATCTCCCCTTACCCCAACCCTTTCCTACCTTCTTCCGCCCCGCCTTCCCTTACATATTATCTCCCCTTCCGTTCCTCTTACCCTCCTCTTCTCTACGCATCTCCATCCCCTTCCCCTGCCTTCTTCCCTCCACCTCCTTCTTGCCTTTCCCTTCCCCTGCCTTCTCCCTTCGCCCTTCTCTACCTTCTTCTTTTACCTCCTCTCCTCCTTTTTCCCCCGTCCCAATCCCCTCATCTTGCCCTTAATTTTTTGCATACCAAATTAACTGTATAACAAAATGCTTGTCAGGTAGTAAGATCGAAATCTTAAAAAACTATACATACACATATAATATATTTTATATAATAATTTCATAAATGCATTGAAATGAGTGATTTGACATTGCCTACTTTTGATGCCACGAGAAAGGACCGTCCAAAGTGGAGTAGCAGCTTCAGAAGGTAATATAAAGCATTTTACTTTGCTTTCAGATTGCTTTGTGGTTACACTTTCGAATGTTGTCTTAAAACTCATATTATAGAATCTATTTGTTATTTACCTAAATTATCATATGAAATAAACCGCGAACAATTCACGTATATTGATGGGTCGCTAGGTATTGTAATGATATTTTGCGAGACAACTTCCTATTACGCTTATAGACGAATAAAAGTAGTTGTCATTTTCACCAGGAGGAAGTAAAAATATAAATTCAATAGACAATAGAATAAGATTTTTGTACTTCTTGTATTCATAATCTTTGCAAATGTTTTTCGTAGTGTGTATAATGAAAAAAAAAACCATAAATCCATTTTACATGCACAGGAGGAGGAATTATTAATCAATTTACTGCATGTTTATCTCACACATCAGTTTACATCCACCTCAGATACCCTTGTAAACAAGTTTTGGCAGGTTATTTAAATGTTATACTGTTGAAAATAGTATAAACTAGATATGTTTTTAAAGTCATTCGAATTTATTCATTACCCTCAGTTTTTTAATGCACAAAAATTTTTTAACTTCTCTTGTTTGGACTCATTCATCAGACAGACACAAATAATATACATGAAATAGAATAATTAAATTAAATAAATCTTATAAAAATAAGTAATGTTGGCTCAATCAGTCGCTTTGATTGTAACCTACATGCTTATGCTAGCCAACTAATTCGCGTAGTGCTGCCAATTCAGTGTCAACCACACCAATATAAATATTTTTTTGATTGTGATTTCTACATCACTAACTTTCAGTTCAATGTTATTTCCTAACTTTACACACTGACGGAATGACTTACATTACAATAAATATTTTTTAACATCAATGTACATTTCCTTTTGTGTGATGTGACATTTAAGGCCCTGCTCTCCATATTTCAGACATAGATATTAAGGGTGGGAGGGGAGTAAAGGGTAAAATGTAGGGGATAGCGAAAAAGAAGAGAAGGGTGGTGTAAGGGGACGGATAGTGGGAGAGTGAGGGTGGGGTAAAGGAAAGTAAGGGGGCAAGGAAAAGTAGAGGGGAAGTAGAAGTAAAGGGGTGGGGTAAAGTAGAGTAGGGAAAGAGGAGATGTATGGGAGAAGAAAGGGGAAAAGAAAGGGAAGGGGAAGAGTCGGGAGAACCGGATAGCCTCTGCGATAAAATATTTGTTTATAAGATTCGAGAAATAAATACCTAGATTCTTGCACAATATTGAAACATAAAAAATATTAATGTTTATTTGATAATCTTTTATTTTATGATAATTTTATTTTGCGATAAAATATGTGTTTATAAGATTGGAGAAATAAATACCTAGATTCTTGCACAATATTAAAACATAAAAAATATTAAAGATTATTTGATAATCTTTTATTTTATGATTAACGCAATGTAAAATTCAACTTCATTTAAGACAAACAATAATTCTGTAATCCTCGCGAGCGGAACCGCGAACACGGCTAATATGTAAATAAATCTTTGCGATGTATAACCATTTTTATTACTTAATTTTAGGATTTATTATCACAAATAATTCATTTTCGTTTGATTCTATAAACTTATCGTAATAATTTTTGATGTTAAGTGTTCCACGCGGACGAAGTCGCGGGTAACAGCTAGAAATTAATAAAATATTTACCAAACAAGCACAACGGTGCTAAAGATAATTTAATAAGTATAATTAAAACATATGAGGACTTTTCTCTATTTATTTTTGCGAATATGTATTAGTACGCAGAGAAGTGGCAAGAAGCATTTGTCCGAAGAATTACGGCAGTACGTTGAAAAACTAGCCCCGTCTCAATATTGTCCGTTACATTAACCTTAGCTATGCCGATGACATGACCCTCTTGAGCCCTTCGATCAGAGGTCTGAGAGAATTTGCGATCCTTGAGCGATATGCAGATAGACACGGTTTCAATTATAATAGTAATAAAATGAAAAAAATAATGGAATTCATAACTTTAAATCATAACAAAGGTTAATATATAAGTATATATATATAATAATAATAATAATTAAGGTTAATATTAAACAAATATATTTGTCTGTTTCTTCACTAAAAGTAGTCTAAAAAATATATATCTACCATATTTCTCTGATAAATAGAGGAGATGCAGTGGTGGGCCACCGCTATGCAGGGTAATTGATGGGGCGAAGTGCATCCTGCTCGAAATACACTTCTGTTTAAGGTGTACTGCCAGACGTTTTACACCAGATACCTGTGGCACTCGTTCATGCAGCATTCGTACAATTCTCAAAGTACAATATAATAACAATTTTAGGAGCATACGCGGGCTTCCGGTGTGTTTGCCGAAAACAGGGTCAACGACTTCTTCGCAGTAATATGAAAAATTATGTGATCGTCATTCAGAGAAAAAAACATATCTGAATTAAATTGTTGCTAAAATAACAACAGGAATAATAAAGTAATAAATATATTAATAAGCAACTAAAATTGTTATTTACTGTTAAGTATAAATTTTTAGGCTTACATCAATGCCTGAAATAAATAAGTTTTGTTTATTTATTTATTTATTATAGGTAATTGTTCTCATCTATAGTATAATACATCCAGTTGTATCCTGCTGTTTTTTTTTTTCTACAATCTCTAACTATGCAGCACAATTACATGGCGTGAGAGTAAAGATATTAAATTTTATGTTAAAGTGATCAGACATTGAATATGAAAAAATAGATACTCTTATTTATTGAGAAATGTCACAATAACGCGAGAAGCTTTGTATTAGGCGTTTTTGTGAGCTTTTTTATGTTCGCGACGTCGCGTCGGTCCGAATCGTGAAAATGCACACATGTGCTGTCCAGACGCTGGTGACTGGGACGGGTCATTCATTGTGCCGACGGTATACACAGGGCCACAAATAATTGTCTAAGATCATATTAACGCCGTCCATAAAAAATTCGGCGCGTGTGTCATTGCGTTTAGACTTCGTCCATTGCGCTTAGATTTCGTCCCAACTCACTATGTTCTTAACACACCACCACGCTCAATATTATTACTAATATTGCTCTATACATCTTAGTTCATCGGTTGCAGCTTCCGATTTCTCAAGTGACTTTTAGCTGCATATTGCACAATGTAAACTCAGATCTAATCCTCGTTTCACACATATGATTTTGTAACTGTTCCGGCTCGTTATCTGTGGTCACCCAAATTCTGAATGTCCTCATCTCCAGACAGTGGCCAGACCCGATGGTGTAGTCGAAACGTTAGCTTGGGGCACTGCCTGAAGTTTAAGATGTTCCAGTAAGCCCGCTGATATTGGATGTTACGGCCTGGACACGGTGTACCAGGGCGAAACGAATTACGAAGCGAATGGAGGGGAGGTAATTCGCACGGCGCGGTAGCCATGCTACGGTCAGTTGCATCACCACCGATACACAATATAAGTATACAGACTCTGTCTGTCTGTCAGAGATTGTGGAGTTCACTATGAAGAATTTGGTAAGAAATTTAAAATATAGAACATACCCAGAAATTTCTATGAATAACTCCGAATGAGCGTCGAAAACTTCGATTATATACTTAAAAATATGCAACCAGAACTGAACCATAAAGTCAAGTGCCCAAACATTTTTAAAATGCTCCCCCGAGAGAATTTCAAGTAGCTCGTCTAGCCAGTAATTATGTAGTAAATAACACCTCCGAATCCATAAAATATTGTTTATGAATCCAGCACTTCCGTTGTATTACGCAGTATAGGCACAGATGAGTTAATAATTACGTTCTACGTAAGCTTTTCATCATCTAGTCCTTCCCACTGTCAGACAATACATGCAAAAATGTTTCTATTCTAAGGCGTTCGATTTAGCGTTGTTACTACTTCGTACAGCGCTCGACGGGCGAGGGCCTTTGATTGTACCGACAATACAGGTAAAAATGTGCCGAACGCAACTTAGCGTTTGTTACTACTCCGTACAGCGCGCGATATATGGGCGGAGCGCAGCGGCGATTGATGTGGCGGCAGCGCGCGAAAATGTGTCTCAAGCGCTCGACTTAGCGTTTGTTTATTAGTCCGTACAGCGCGCTATTTGTAGGCGGACCACTACTGGTTTGATGATGCCGACAGTGCCCGAAAATATGTCGTAAGGCGCTCGACTCAGCGACTCGGTACGGGTGATGTGGGAGGGTTACATGAGCCATCCACGGTTCGCCGAATGTTAGGAAAACGGATATGTTCTAGTGACCTGAAAATCCTGGGCAGGTTATTTCTATGTCTCAAGAAGGTGCTCTTTTGACCTATGGGTAAAAATAAAAAACGTCTGATGCTAGCCAGTGATCATAAAGCTATACTTACGAGTAGCTATAGTAGCTAGCTACAGGTGAAAGAAAATAGTTTGCTAGATTGATATTCCAAAATATATTTCCAACTGACACGTTGTCAATGTGAAAAGCATGACTTTCATAGGTCTCCTACAACTTTAGGGATTTGGCCTTGACACTTATTTTAATGTACCTACCTAAACAAATCCTAATAGTACATACGACACGCCTAGACATAGACACATATTTATTAATTAGTTTTATTACAAGTCAGATCAAATTAATTAAAAAATAAAATAAAAAACAATGAAATAAAAAATTCAAATATTATTCATAAAATTGAATATAATTATGTCAATCCAGGCGCACACGGGACCGATCCCGATCCTGATCCTGATCCTGATCCCGCTCCCGCTCCCGCTCTCGCTTCCTCTCCCGCTCCCTCTCCCTCTCCCGCTTCCGCTGCCTACCCCCGCCTCCGCCCCCATTTACACTCGCTCTAAATTAAAATTAACAGCCAAATTAAATTATTACCCAAATTAAGCCCTATGTACATCTGAAAGCTCTATTAGAATTGCTTCATTTGTTTTTATGTGATGCATGCGCTATCTGATAGACAGGCAAATAGACAAAAAATCCAAGAATTATCTTAATGTGATGACTACGTTTGTGTATGTGGGCGCAGTTTGAGGGGAAGGGTAGGGAGGATGCTCCCCGCCAGACGACTCTCCTATGCACTGCAGAACTACAATTAGCATTAGTAAAACAATTTGAAATCTAATATTTTACACTACGAAATTACTTGTATTAACTTTAACCTTTTTAGGTTTATTATTAATAGTTTCTTAACAAATAAAATATTGCTTATTGTACATAATTTGGAGTTATATAGAAATGATTTCTACTAAGAAAGTTTTTATGAATAATTTTGGCTGATATTACAGGCTTCGATTAAGTGGCTTCGCTTTTATCTCGTCGTCGCCATAGTTCTCACGTTACGTTGATACGAAAACAAAAATTAGGGTCATCGACTTCACTGCTGATAGGTACTCCTATTACACATATTGTTAAATATTATGGCCCCAAAAATAAAATCTTAAACTAACAATTCAGGCTCCCCAAAAACTTTGAATTTGATATTTAAGTTGTATCAAATAGTATATCGGAGATTTAATCTCATCGATTCTTATGTTCAAACTAGCTGTGCCCGCGGCTCCGCTCGCGTGAACTACAGAATCGCTCCCATTCCCACTTCCGCACCCGCTCCGGTCCCGCTCCAGCTCCTGCTCTCGCTCTCGCTCCCGCTCCCGCTTGCGCTCCCGCTCCTGCTCCCGCTCTCGCTCCTGATCCCCTCCCGTCCCGCTCCACGACCACGCCCACGCCCACTCCAATTCCCACTCGCAACTCCAAATGTAATCCAAAATCATCGCAATCTGAATAGTACGGAAATACTATGATTTGCAATATATTGCATACTAACCTTACCTACTAATGTATTTGAAAACTAAAAATATCTTTAACTTTTGATTGAGTTAGCTGATTGCGATGAAATATAGACTAAATGTTAAGTTAAATTAAGCCCCATGTTTTTGTGAAAAGTCTATCAAAATACGTTTAGTAGTTTTTAAGTGATGCGTGCACAAACTCACAGACAAACAGACAAAAAATCCAAAAATGATTGAAATGTGTTCTATTACTTATCCTTAGACCCCCAATTTTTTTTTTGCAAATATCTTCAATGTACAGACACGCGATGTTTACGATTTTATTTATTACTCAGTCATTCATAATCTTTAATAATCTGCAGTACGTCCGCCCCTTCAGCAGTGGACGACGATAGGCTAATGATATACGATATACATGTATTTGTTCTATTTATACTCGTTTAAGTCGACTTAAATAATATACCTACATAGTTATTTTTTAACTGAGTTAAAATCATCAAATTTCATAAAGATCGTGTTTGCACACTTTTCATTAATGAACCACAAAAGTGACGTAATATTATGGTCAGTGTGGGGAAGACCGTATACAGGGTAAGTCCGTACACCCGACGCGGCACGCCGGCGCTGTCAACAGCTCGGTCGGTAAATATGATACTGCTTTTTGTCGAAGTGTTTCACATAAGTCAAAGTTTTAATTTTTATTTTTCTCTTCAAACTCGGTACTGAGCTCAGTGTGCGCCAAAAAAAATTCAATCACATTGATTTCTAAGTTTACTAACATCCCTAAGAACTGTTTATTTTTTTCGCATCATTTATTGGTAAGTTTGCCACCATTTGTAAATAAATTTGTCACGGACTTTCCCCGAATCACTGAGTAAGCCCTTCTTCTACCTGGGTGTTTTTAAAAAAGCGGTTATAACAATTATTAATAAATAAAAATAAAATTATTGTCAGCCAAAGTTTCGCGCGTATTTCGAACTGGTCAACTAGGGTTCAATCAAACCTGCGCAAGACCGTTGCCGACCGCTGTGACTTTACCGGGAATTTGTAAAATATGTACAGTCTACGTTGGTCCCGGTCTGGATATTAAATTCTTAAATCGTCCTGTCCTTATCTGAATCCCAGAGTGTAGAAGAAAATCTTAGTGGGAATCTTAACTGGGTTGCTCATTAGGTAAGTCATTAGGTACATGAAGGGACGAAGGCGAAGTTTATTTGTAATTAATTCAAGGTCATTCAAAATTAACTACACAAAGTCTGGCAATTCTACAGATCGTAAATATTACATTTAAATGAAAAAAAAAGCGTTACTAGGTAACTTATTTTCGAGAAAAACTATAAAACAGTAGTCTAAAATTAACTTTAAAATTCACTTTATTTAAAGTAAACACAAAAGAATGAAAGAGAGGACTTAATTATTGTACTAATGAAGTAAATCACGATAATGTAACATGGTAAAAATGCATTGTAAAATTTGTTGCATAAGAAAAAAAATTAAGCAGTGTAATAGTGTTACAATCCTATAAATATGCAAATCCCTTACAGTTTATCCAGTTAATTTTTAATAACCCTGTAAAAAGGGTTCAGATTTTTTGACAAACTGGAAGAGTCATTTTTCGGATGGGGTCATTTGAAAAATCCTCATTGCGACCTGTTATCATGTTTCTGTACAAAATCCATACGTACACACCAACCAACTAAAATCATTGGTATTAGATATTCAAATATAAGCACTCTAATGATAAGTAATTTTATTTGGTTAATTTTGTTTAGCATAAAAGCGGTAAAACTTAATTTGCCGCCCCGGGGAGCGCATTTGTCACTGGTCGATAATAATAGACCTTACCTTGTGAAAGAAAATACGTTCAGCTGTTATTTTTTTTGTTGTTATAAAAACTGAAAAGCAAAATAAGTTTGGTTTCTCGTAAACCTTGATATTTTAGGGTAACTTCCAATTATCTACTGCCCCATCTCATCTATCCACTCTTCCCGATTGGAAAATACTAGCCGAACATCTTGTATATGAAATCATCAAACTAATATTACAAATGCGAAAGTGTGGACGTTTGTTTGTTCGTTTGTTTGATTGCCGGTCAATCACGATATAACGGCGCTGAATGAATTTTAATGAAATTGGTAGGTATAGGTTTCACAAGAACTGGCATGAATGGATTGAATGTGTGAACGAGAGTGCCTATGTACCTATGTATTCTGTGTTCAAATTACAGTGGTTTACAACATTTAAGGAACCCCGCACCTATAGGACGGCACTCTTACAATAATAGGTGACATTTAGTCATTCCATTCGCTCCAGCTTTTGTGAAACCACCTGTAATTACAATGTTAGCTTATATCCTGAAATAACATATATATATATAGGCTACAATCTACATATTATCCCAGAAACTCGAATAGTTCCCAAGAGAAAGCGTAAATGAGATATTAAAAACGATCAAGAGATGGCGCTGTCTAAACTAAACAGCTTTATTCAGTGGTCGTTGAGTAATGCACAATGGAATGCTTTTATAGTACATATTTATGTTTTGCCTTTAAACGAATTAAATGCCTCCGAATACGCACACTTGCGCGCTAGTATAAAATATTTCATTATTAGTTGCTTATTTTGGTTGGCAATCATCTGACATAACCTTATGTCGTATATTCAAAAAATATTATTATTAACGCTAATAATAAATATATTTTAAACGAGCCGGTTTTCAGTTTGCAAGGTAAATACCCCAAAACTGCAGGTAAATACCCCAAAAAGCAATTTAACAGTGATCTACATGCAATATTAATATCAAATTTGTATATACATACAAGGGGTGTATAAAACGCCGAACTCTCGATGCCAATGCTTGGGTAAGCAGTTTGGTCCGTCGACGGATATGGTGCACCGTAGACTCCAACCGCCGTGCTCGATAGGCGTGGATACGATGTAAGTGTAAGTCTAGCTCCATCGTACTGGCATGAGCAAATTGTATGGCCCGACACCGGGTCTGTGATAATAGGCCTGGGTGTGTCACAGCAGGAGACGGCGGGGGTGCTGGTGTGGCTGCCGCCACTAGGAGATAGAGCCCCTGCGGCCACAGCGGATCCGCCCGGTGATTGCAGTGGTATCGAGCTAGATCCGTCATCCGGCGATGTTGCCGCCGCAACAGTTCCCGCCCCGCTGCTGCCGACAAGTAACTGAAACACCACACAGTTTATTAATTAGTATTTATTAATAAATAAAAGTTCTGTAATTAGTTATATTAATTACAAAGACAGAATATTATAGTCTAAAAAAACTGACAAAGCGTTGTATTCAGTAGCTATATTTATTATTATAGTATATAGTATATTATATATTATATTATATAGTAGCTATAGTTATTTTTGTTGTTTTTTTATTAAAGAGAACAATCGTGTATTTCCAGTGCAAAGAAATAAGTGTCATATTCGATGACACATTTTGAATGTTATTATGGTGTAAAATGTCAAAATAATGAAGACACTAAGTACTACATGCTCGGTTACGCTATTGCCGTCGTCGGTACTAGCCCGAAAGAATGGACGTATTTTACGACAGCACCTATTTACACAACTGCATTTACACAATTTGCCAAATTGTTGGTAAAGAGAGGTTCAGACCCAGCATTTGTTTTATTTTGATATAGCTCGCCAAACGAGTCAAGAACTGAGTATCCCCTAGTAATAATAGTAAAAAGTTATTAAGTCAAAGGAAGGGAATCTGTTTTATCACTTTTGGCTAGGCGGAACTAATTAACACCAGATCACATCACTTTGTCCCACAGTATTGCTTATAATTAATACGCAATACTGTACCACCAGAATACACTGTATTTGCTTAGGCTAAACTGTTTGGTCCTAAACCTAAATCTATTTTATCACTTTTGGCTAGGCGGAACTAATTAACACCAGATCACATCACTTTGTCCCACAGTATTGCGTATTAATTACCAGAATACACAAGGTTGGCTCAGGCTATTTGGTCCTAATCCTAGTTCATTCAGGTATTCAAGTTTAATTTGGGCTAAATTATCCGTCGCCGTCAGTATGCACAAGTTTGGCTTAGGAAATAATAATTAAATCTGTTTCTAAATCAGTAGCAAATTGGCAGTCAACATTCATGAAGACATATTTCATACTTAGGTGGGCTTTAATCATAAAAATATTTTATGCAGATGCGCCTTTTTGGTATACCTTTAGGTATACCATTAAAAACACGTGTGAATCCTAATTCTGTGTCTAATAAATTATGTTTTCGGTTCGATTTATATAGGTAGGTATCTAAGACAGATTTCGAAAAAAAATAAAAAAGGGTCACAAGGACATTGTCGCTTCTCAGTTACAGAATAAAAAGTTAGGCCACGTCACACTAACTTTCTTAATTAACGGACTGCAGACATTTGAAAGGATTTAACCAATTTCCACGAGTAGATAGATAGACATGAGTTATCTATCAAAGTAATTTTATTGAACTTACAAAATACTAATACTGCGGAATGAATAAATGATTTATTGGTGCGATTTTTGGCTATAATATTATTTGGTTATACATTCGAACGCAGATCATGTAGCCCTTGTGTAGAATAGCGTGAGTAGTTTGAACTTTACACTATTTGAAAATTTTGTAAGTTTTCAAATCAGAATTACAATTAAGTATCTCATTTGTTTGGGAATATAAAAAATACAAAGATTTTGTTAACGCTTTATTAACTGTATAGGTATAGGGTGGAATCGGTAAGTGTTAACGATAACTCGGTAATGACGAATTATAACCAAGATCTGCAAAATGATATTCCAACTATAGGTTGCACAACGCAAAATGTGATAAGATTAAAAAAAATCAATCGTAAAAAAGATTATGAAACAGAATAAAAGACTTGGAGCGAGGGTGCGACCCGCGCTCGGGTATTTCCTCGCGCCGCAAATCTCCGTCACCTTCCATCGGGGAAGCGCCGCTGGCATCATGGGAACGTTTTTGCGGGAGACGGTACGAGGGGGACTCTTTGACTGATATCATAGTATTGATATGTTTATTTACCTCTTTGTTTTATCTATTTGTGATAGACCTAATAAAAAATACGTTTTTAAATATTAAACAGATGTTTAGATTATATTTACTCAAGATAATGTGTCTTTAGTCTTGTTAGTTCGTTTAAATGTGATCCTGATAGTTTCTCAGTTATTGGACGCATTGTAATAGTTTTGTGTAACGCTATAGTATCGAAGGTGTGGTTGAAAAAATCTGAGACTGGGTACATATGAATGTACCCAGAGAGGTAGAGTCAAGTAGAACTGCAAGACGATGTAGTGTAATCGCACTGCAGCTTGGGTTAGTAAGGTGCAGGTGTTTTTGATGGTAGTCTAGGACCAGGTAATGAGGCGATGCACAGGTATGGAATTAAATGTGTCAGGCGCCGGTATATTTAGGTATATGTGGTATAATAAAATCTACTATACAAGTAAATAATAGAAACTAAAACCCGGCTACAACAATATAAAAAACACTCAGCATGTTAATAGCATTATGACTATTCTCTATTGTTACAAGAAATATTAGAACAATCCATATAATTTATAAGATAACAGACGTTATCTATAAATTTTTATGCTTTTTTAATCGTTTGGCGTTTTTGTTCTTATTACTTAACTTTTTTTTTGTATTTTTTAGGTACTAATGATATGCTTATAGTTATAACCTTTTTAGTGAGCTCTAAAGGCAGTATTTAAGCTTTAAAACTCGCCAAAAGATGGCTCTGTCATAAACTACGTATCTACGTATAAATTATATGCAGACTATATTTTGAATGTTACAAAAATATTTTCCTTAAAACTTGCAAAATCAAAACGAATTCAATGATAATACCTCGCTTGTGAAAACCGGCTCTGTGGTTTAGGCTCTACGAGGAAACATATGCACATACATACAAATATACAACCATAGACTTCTAAAATCCTTACACTCCTTTGGCTAAGAAAACAGTGCACAAAGAGAAGATTTATAACTAATTTGGAGGGTGAAGACCCAACAGGGAGGTGAGAGAGTGATGAATAACCAGTAACTTACCCGCTAGATAGCGGTAGTTACACTTTTGTTTCTGCGCATGTGCAGTCTAAATAAATATGATAAGAGACAAAAAGTCGAATTGCAGAAGGGAAAAAACCAGAGCTGTAAATCCGCTTATTTAGTCATTTAGAAATAAGCAAAAAAATCGCCTTCTTCGCGATGTTGGTCGGCCAACATATACGCCTGTGAATTCTGCTAGGTACCAAAAACTTAAAAATAAGTAGGTATATTTTATTCCTTGTTATTAAAATTGCGCGAGTATGCGAATTTTGCAGATAGGACATAGACGAAAAGCCGGTAAACAGTATCGTAATACCAATAATGCCGGTATATCGATATTATCAAAATCAATTACATGACGTAAACATATTCTGGCATTTGATTTTTTTATATTTACCTTGGTTATAAAATAATTAGTCGTTCACACTTTTCTGTATCACTCTGTTTAATGATAATTAATATCAAACCTCACTGGATAACTGAGAAAATTCTAGATTATTTATATGGACCGTTCACTTTTGCGTCCAAAAACTTCTGTAAATGGGAAAATTTTACCTTACCTTAATTAATGGGATTTGTTTTATTGAAATTACTGCAATAATTTAATTACCCCTATAATTGAGACGACTTCGTAGAAAATGCATACAACGGTAGATATTGTCTTAGTATTATTTACTTTAAACTTAATGTATTGCGTTAGTAAGGCCATTGCATTTATTGTGCAACTTAATGGTCATCCAACGTTGCCTCTAGAAAGGAGTCGGATGATTTTTAGGGTTCCATATCAAACTGCTAAAAACGTTATGGTTGCTTGCCCAACTTTAATACAAGTGACATTTTTTTAATTTTATTTCAAACGGGGCTTGAATTGGGGGCAAAACTTTCAAAATGTTACTATGTAAAGTAAGGTATCCTATAAAAGGCTATCGTTAAAATAAAATAGGTTTTCGTTTCCTTTTATGCCGTGTAGTTTTAGACTAATGATGAAAGATGTCTAAAAAATACACCCCAGTCCCCCACAATAAAAGAGGGACCTCCTGTATTTCCGAATTTTGCACAGGTTTGAAGGTACGGAACCATCGGTGAGCGAATCCGACTCGCACTTGACCTTTTTTATTTGACCTGGCTAAGTAGGAAACTCGATGAGTGAGATACCTGTATTAGTGGGAATAATTTGACGGTCCCTTGCAATCCCACTTATTCAGTCTTGACTGTAGGTATATCTTCTATAAAAATATCAAGCTAACAGCTCAGATCGCTCGACATGGCCCTGAAAGACTCATTTATGATAATTTGGACATGGTAGAGAGCTCGAACTCGGACGAGGGTTTTCTGGTTATCGAATTTCGATATGCGAATTTTTATAGCCGGCAGCCACACCGGAATTATAATCCCATCAATTAGAGTCAAACTTAATTTGTACCCTTATAGGCAAATCGATTTATTTGCATTTCTAACATAAAAAAACATGAATACGAAGAAGAACTAGCCGACAGTGACGGAAGTATTACTAAGCTGAAATGGCAGTGAGCAGGCCACATCTGTTGCATTGCATGGCCGTCGGTACAAACGATCAGTAGCGAAGACCAGGAAAGCCCTGGAATGCCCAAAGTAAAACAGAAAGCGGTAGGATGAGAAGGGCGAGAGACCGGAGGTGGAGGCGCTTATGTTTAGCAGAGCAGTCAGCAGGCTGTTAATCTGTAGGTATATATAACTAGTATTAATTAAAAAGTAAGTTTTAGTCCCCAGATATTGGACTAAGATTAAGACCAGTGGAGTCCAATTTTTTTTGTTTTTGATTTCGGATCTGTATATTTATACGGGGTAATCTTGGAAACTACTGAACAGTACTTGACAAGGATTTCACTGTTTAATAGCTAAGAGTTCAGGACACAATCTGGTTTAAGTTATATCTTAATAAAATATCAGGAGAAATTATCTACGAGATTACCTCTCATTTCATGTCATTTGTATTGTATGTAAGTGCAGTTTAACGTTACTGGTCATGGGAAAAACTTCACAGAGCTCTTATTTATAGTTTAGAAAGGAGGAAAAGGGATTCCGAAGGAGAGGGGAATGAGTTAAGGAGAAGGAAATATGAGGAGGCGAATACAAGGGAGGGGACGAGGGACTTCATTGGGGCAGAAACTAACTACTCGCAAAAACACTTGAATTTTAACGAAACTTTGTCAAGGGACAGTTATATCCCAGAATAACATAATATATACAAAATTTCCAATATTATCCAAGAAAAATAGAAAGCCAGCGTCAAAATACTAACTAAATACCACTGATAAAGTGGAAACCCTACCTCCCTCTCACCCCTCCCCTACTTTCATTACCCTACACTTCCATGACCACCAACCACCGCTTTTACTTAACTCTAAAATGAAATAAAATATCAATCGGGATAAAGGGTATTTAAGTGGGTGAATTAAATCATTTTTAGAATTATTGTTAGTTTTGTGCTCGCATCACCTATGAAAAGCATAACCTTGGTTAGCATACATCAAACAACTAAGGTGCTTGGCAGCATTCGGATTGCGATACAGGAGCGAACACAGAGAGGAATGGTAGGGAAGGAGAAAGTGAAGCGGATGAGTAGGAGGATGAGAAGGGGTAAGAAAGAGGAGAAGGAAGGGTATTAGTCAAGAGGAAGGGAGCTCAGGTATAGGGAAGAAAAAGAGTATAAGGCGGGGGGCAGAGATAGGGAGAGGGACTGAGAACGCAAATGTGGGTAGGGAGTAAGGGAAGAAGGGAGGAAGAGAAGAAGGGAGGAAGAGAGGAAGGGAGGAAGAGAAGAAGGGAGGAAGAGAGGAAGGGAGGTAGGAAGGAAGGGAGGATCGGAGCAAGGAAGGAAAGGAGGAAGGTGGGAAGGGAGGGAGAAAGGAAGGGCGGAAGTACGGAAGGGAAGAAGGGAGTAAGGGAAGAAGGGAGTGAGGGAAGAAGGGAGTAAGGGAAGAAGGGAGTAAAGGAAGAAAAGAGTAAGGGAAGAAGGGAGTAAGGGCGGAAGGGAGGAATGGCGGAAGGGAGGAAAGGAAGAACGGAGTGAGGGAGGAAATGACAAGGGGAGGAGAGAAGGGAAGGATGAAAGGAGTGGGGGTGGAAGGGAGGAAAGGAAGAAGGGAGGGAAGGAGAAAGGAGGAGGGGAGGAAGAGAGGAAGCGGGGAGGGAGGAAGGGACGACGGAATGAAGGGGAGAAGGAAGGAAGAGCGTAAGGGCGGACGGGAAAACGGGAGAAAGAGGGGAAGGGAGGAGACGGTAAGAAGAGAGGAAGGGAGGGGAAGGGGAAGGAAGGGAGATAGAAGGTAGGAGGGGAAGGGAGGGGGTAGAAATGGAGGAAGGGAGGGGTAGAAAGGGAGGAAGGGAGGGAGGGAGGGAGGAAGGGAGGAAGGGAGGAAGGTAGGAAGGTAGGAAGGTAGGAAGGTAGGAAGGTAGGAAGGTAGGAAGGTAGGAAGGTAGGAAGGGAGGAAGGGAGGAAGGGAGGACGGGAGCAAGGGAGGAAGGGAGGAGAGGAGGAAGAGAGTAAGGGAGGAAGGGGGAAGAGAGAAAGGGGGGAAGGGAGGGGTGAAGGGAGGAAGGGGGGAAGGGAGAAAGGGAGAAAGGGAGAAAGGGAGGAAGGGAGGAAGGGAGGAAGGGAGGAAGGGAGCAAGGGAGGAAGGGAGGTAGGGATGTACGGAGGAAGGGGGGGGAAGGGAGGAACGGAGGAAGGGAGGAAGGTAGGAAAGGAGATACTGAGCAAAGGAGGAAAGGAGAAACTGAGCAATGGAGGAAGAGGGAATGTATGAAGGGAAGGAGAAAGAAAGGGCGCAAGTGCGGAAGGGACTAAGGGAAGAAGGTTGGAATGGCAGAATGGAGGAAAGGAAGAGGGTATGGAAGGAGGAAAGGAGGACGGGAGGAAGGGAGGTAAGGATAAATGGAGTAATGGTGTAAGGTTTTAAGGGAGGATGGGAGGAAGGGAGGGAGGAAGAGAGGAAGGGCAGGGGGAAGAAGGTACGACGGGATTACGGGGAGAAGAAAGGAAGGAAGGGCGGAAGGGAGGAAGGGGGAAGGGAGGGGACAGGGGAAGAGGGGGAGAGATGGAGAAGGGAGGGAGGTAGGGGTAAGGGAGGGAGGGAGTAATGGAGGAGGGGATAAAGAAGGAAGGGAGGAAGGAATGAAGGGAAGACGGGAGGAAGTGAGGTAAGGAGAAGGGGAGGAAGGGTGTAAGGGAGGAAGGGAGGTAGGGAGCAAGCTATGAAGGGAGGAAGGGAGGTAGGGAGAAAGAAAGGAAGGGGGAAGGGAGAGAGTAAGAAAGGGCGAAAGAGTGGAAGGGCGCATGGGAGTAAGGGAAGAAGGGAGGAATGGCGGTAGGGAGGAAAGGAAGAAGGGAGGGAGAATGGAGGAGAGGAGGAAGAGAGGAAGGCAGGAAGGGGGAAAGGGAGGAAGGGGGAAGAAGGGAAGGGAGGAAGGGATAAAGCGATAAAGTTAGGAAGGGAGGACGGGAAGAAGCGAGGACGGAAGGAAGCATGTTGGCAGGTGGTGAGGAGGCTAGGATGCGAGGAGGCGAGGAAGAGAGGAAGAGAAGAACGGAGGAAGGGAGCAATAGAGCCAGGGAGCGACGGAGCAAGGGAGCAACGGAACGGAGCCAAGGAGCAACGGTGCAAGGTAGCAACGGAGTCAGGGAGCAACTGAACCAGGCAGCAACATAGCCAGGCAGCAACGGAGCCAGTGAGCAACGGAGCCAGGGAGCAATGGAGCCAGGGAGGAACGGAGCCAAGGAGCAACGGTCCAATGGAGCAAGGTAGCAACGGAGTCAGGGAGCAACTGAACCAGGCAGCGACAGAGCCAGGCAGCAACGGAGCCAGTGAGCAACGGAGCCAGGGAGCAATGGAGCCAGGGAGGAACGGAGCCAAGGAGCAACGGTGCAATGGAGCAATGGAGCAACGGAGCAAAGGAGCAAGGGGGCGACAGAGCAACGTAGCAAGGGAGTAGCAACGGAGCAAGGGAGTAGCAACGGAGCAACGGAGAAAAGGACCAACGGAGCAAGAGAATAGAGCAAGGTACAAGACAAGGTAAGAACGGTGGATTTGTTTACTCATCTGTAGCAATTCAATTACATATTTTATCTGTGACTACCCATTTTATTATTGTCATTGTTATTTTTTTAACTTGGTTTGTACTAGTTTGTTTACTCTACTTGTAGAGCTAGTAAAGCAATATAAATATTGGAGTAATAAAAACTCTAAAAACACTACACTGTTATTATGTTAGCAAAAATTCAGATCAATATAACGCAGAGCATGGTCACTTCTATACATACGTTTATAAGGAAAATTACATGTTCTTGATGGTAGGGACGAATCTTAATTAATTTAGATGTACATACATATCCAGCTACTTACTGCAATATAACTAGATTTAACGTCCATTTTTACATGGCAAGTGACAGACAAATCCGCTTGATGGTAAGCGGTCACTGTCGCCTATATACGTGCAGCCTAAAGGCCACAAAATGCGTTGCCATCGCCACCCAGAGAACTATGTTAGACCGCCTCGTGTGTCTGTAATTACTGGCTCTGATATATATAATCTTCAAACCGGAACAAAACAATGTTAGCATTAATGTTGGGTGAAAGAACTCTCCTACCAGAAATAATAAAAATTAATTTATCAAATGCCAGTTAATCAAAAACGAGTGCGGAGTGCGCGACCGTCTCTTTGGACCGAAGACGATTAACCGCGCGACGGCACGGCAGGGTAACACCACCTGCGTTCACTCTTATATAATGACGTCACACTCACATAACGGCGAGTCACATTCAAATTACGGGTATTCACTTATGTGGGCTTTACACGGGTCGATTTTTGTCACTCAATTTATCGCCTTCTAGCTCGCTGCATGTGGTCATGCGATCGAATCCATTTACACAGTCGACAAATGCCGCATGCGGAGAGCTCATTTTAAATAATAAAAATATGGTAAAATGACGACTAGAAAAATAGATATGTTACACGTTAGTACCGATATAATTTGTGATTTAGGAAGCAGGTACTTACTTGAAATTTTAAATCAACAGCTAACTTTTCATAATCCATGAACGGAAAAAAAAATTATTCATCGAAAAATGTTTACTATGTATGACGCGGAATCGGCTTAAGTTTGTTAGAAACTGCGTTATCTCAACGAAATAAATATTCTTACAGCGTCGTACGCATCGCTTCGGCTTGACCGACGGGACGATTCGGCTCGACGTAGACAAGCGCGCCACGCCTTCGGTCGATGTGTTATTTATTTCGTTGTATTTGCTATGTTTTCACCTTCTGTTTTGGTTTAAGCCGTTTTGCGTTGATAAGCCTAGGGTGACAATAACCGTGGTAAACGTGGTAGGTAAAAAGTTAGTGAATATGTAAAGCGCAAGTCTAACACATACTAACTCTATTTGTCTATCTATATGAATAAAAGGACTCATTTACCGTCGGACTGACTGATATATTAATTAACAGGTCGAACTGCTGGGTTTATTATAGATAAATTTCATTTAAATTACGCATAGAGATTATCTACACATCACTATTCATATATTCATATATTCACCAACTTCATCTACAAAGTTACTTGGATGAACTACATTGGGTTGAGCGATTGCAAGCACCATTGTCAAGGAAAGCATCTATACTTACTTTGTCAAAAGGATTTTAAAACTATTTTGCAAAAATGCTTAATATCTATACTTATAATAAAACTGTAACTGGTATATTGCTGTACATCAGAGATATTTAAAAAAAATGTATGAGGGGTCTTTATAGGGCCAATGATAGCAAAAAAAAAAATTTTTCAATTTTTGTCTGTCTGTCTGTTTTTCTGTCTGTCTGTCTGTCTGTCTGTTTGTATGTATGTTTATTACCGCATCACGCAAAAACTACTGAATGAAATTTGATGCAGTCTTCACAGTTGTGTTGCTGGTGATTTAAAGTAAAATTTGGTGCATGTTTCATCTTGATACGCCACTTAGAACCTGAGATATTAATAAAGTACATTTTTCTAGAAGCCATTATATCGGATGATAATAAAACGACTGTTATTATTTCTTCCAGTAACTCAGTATCACATTTAGAAATCATTCATGAAAAAAACATGTCTTTTTTACGACAATTTTGATAAAAAATGCAATATTCCTCGAACGTACGAGTATGTTCATCATATGGGCGAGGTCAACTGCCGCGGCGTGGCGAACAGGGCGGCGCGTATGGGATTGAGTGAAATTTAATTTTTGGGAATAGGGATGATGTTCAGGTTGGGGTTGGGATTGGTATATTGAGAGTCTCGAGTCTGACTGGGAGTGGAAGTAGAAGTGGGAAGAGAACGGGAGCGGAAGTGGGAACGGGGGCGGATTCTGTCATTCACGCGAGCGGATCCGCGGGCACAGCTAGTTAAATATAAAATTACATAATATATACAGTAATATGCATAATATGTATACATATTCGAATCCCAAAATGGAGAATGAGTGAAATGGAACGTTGTGTAAGAATGAAAGGTTAGAGCGAGAGGGGAGACGTACGAATGATGATGATATGATGTACGAAGCGATAAACAGTTCTCACTTTTTGTAAGAGCGTTTAATAATAAAGTAGTGCTCCAAATTTCAATTTTCATTTTTGTTACTTACTACAATTTTAGGATTCTTCCAGGGATAGGATTTAAGTGCTACGAAGTGGCAATCAAGTGGTTATTAAATATACTATTTATTTTTGTGTTTATCTTGTTTTGATGATGCTAGAGAGAAAACATTTTCGTAATTTATCCGTATGGCGGATTACGAAGGATTGTGAGAATTGCGACGTTCGTTCAACATATCTAGAGTGAAATAGCTGATAAGGAAATTGACGAATAAACGAAGGTGACGAATAACCAAAACTGATAAACTAGTGAAACTGACGAATAAACGAAATAGACGAACTAGCGAAAGTGACGAATGAGGAAAGTGACAAATTAGCGAAAATTACGAACTTTAAAAATTACCAGTGATACAATAACTCGACTGACAAGCTGATTATGACAAGAAATTTGCGCCCACTACAATGCACGGAGGTAACATGTTGCAGATGAAGGCGGAGCCCGTGCCTAACTTTATTCGCCGGATAAAACTTATCCAGAAGCAAGGTTGATAGCAGAAGTTAATTCGAAAATATTCCGCTGGTTACAGCAAATTCTGGTGGCGAGACGGTTACATTAACTGCCGAGCTATGGAGAGGTGAAATAAGAGTTAAAGACGCTAGCTCCAAATAATTCCCTGCTATTGTCGATAGTAAGGCTATCCATGAGATGAAAGCTAAATTGTATATATGCAGGTAATGAAGGAGATGGTAAAGCGTGGGAAGATTATGTAGCTTTACAATATAAGTACTTATCGTCGAAGGTATTGTCGATTATGAAGCTAATAAAATTATGCTGTAAGGGATACCACGTATACCGAGTTGAAGCAAACTGAAGATAGGCGAGACTGCGTAAAAGAAAAAGTTGAGGTGAATACTAAAATGAACATGTTTCGCAGCACAAGATTAGTCAAAATTATGTGAAGAATTAAAAACATTGACAAGTCAACATCATGATCGCAGGTCATGATATCGTGGCGCTCACACGGCGGCGGCGCCATGTCGTCTTTACTAGTACTGTCTTGCTCAGAAGCGTGTGTAATATCATAATGCACATCGCTTTGCTTTGCCTTCCGTTTCATATCATCAGAGTGGTTAGCTCGCCCACCGCGAATCTCATCACGCCGACGTTCGCCGCTCGCCGCCGGATATCCGTCTTCGTCTTCACTGCCACAACCCTTAGAGCATTCCGCGGACACGTGACCAAATGAATTGCACGGGAAACATTTCAGTCTTTTCTCCTTGTGTGAACACGGTGATGGATTATTGTACTGATAAATTGCGATTCTCTAACACCATCAAATATAGTAGCCTCCAAAAAAATTCTTTAGTAATCAATAATCATGCTAACCACTTGTATTCCACTTCCTAGGTCTACATACGCCAGACTAGCCCTGTTGTGTGTTAATAAAATTCAATTTTAATATTCAACAAAACGTCATAATAATCAACTTTTAACGGAAACAAAGTCAGTGGGCGTCTGCTTGTTGTAAATATATCTTCAACTTCTCTCTAAAAGAATATCCTGCTTGAAGTTATTCAGAAAAGAAGCCTAATATTTCTTACATGTCTGATCTCATTTTATGGAACAATAAATCTACAAAAGTGATTTTCTTGGGCTACTGAAAGGCTATTTTATTAACACAACTTTAATTTAAAATTAAACGTCTTAACAAAAAACCGAGAACGACCCAACGCTTCGTACACCATCGCCATTCATCTTCCGTCTCGCTAACCTAACCTCTCATTCACATACCTTACGTTCCGTTCCACTCATTCTCCGTTATTATTATCCCACATATTCCTACATGTATATATTACTTTCAAGTGTCTTTTCAAAATATATAATTTATTTTAAAATAACCTGATGAAGAAGTAAGTAGATACTCTTGCAGTGAACCAACAATCAAAGATTGGTGAAAATGATTCGATGAATAAATATGTCGTTAATTAGTGGTCACCTTATTTTTTATTCCCGATCTGTTTACGTCATTAGAACATCACTTAAGAAATTTTTATTGGAATTTTCTAGACTCTAAATCCAGCGATTTGGGCTATTAGTTGATAAGAATCCCAGGCTATCATTCTATGCATATAGAGGGACTAGTAAACGCCCGCAGCTTCGCCCGCGTGAAGCAAGTTTTTATTTCCCGAGAGAACCATTTTACTAAATGTAAACAGAAGCAAAATCAGTTGCACAACTGCCCGCTTATGAACAATAATAATAATAAACATGAACCTATGTTCATATACTTGATGTTATGTGTACCAATCAAACATTATGGTGATCAGTTGAATAGCCGAGCCGTAAAAGCATAAGAAACAGACAAATAAACAAACAAACACTCTTTTGACTTAATTATATTAAAGCTGTTGCCCGCGGTTTCGATAAAAGGGTCTGTTTCCAGTCTGAAAAAACTTCACATTCTAATCCATTTAGTGGTTTTGGAGAAGAAGCTGGTGATGGTATTATTACCACAATGTATTTAATCGATGTGTTTACTTAGTAATGTCTTCATCGTTATATACATATAATATAGTTCATCATTTCAGCCCTGCGACATCCACTGCTGCACATAGGTCTTCCCCAATAAACGTCACCACACCCGGTCCACCGCCTCCAAATCCTACTGCTTCCGGCCTCAAGGCGTTCGATACATCTAGTGGCGGAGCACCCTACCTTGTGCGCGTGCCTATCCGCGGTCTCCACTCCATAACTCGTCTACTTCAGCGGCCGTCGGTTCTGCGACAGATGTGCCCGCCCACTGCCGCTTCAGCTTTCTAATCTTTTATACTTTAAATGTTTCTATTAGTTTTGAGAATACTACTTTTGAACTACATTTTACCCCCTTAGAGCATGGTTTTTGAAACTGTAAAATTCGTGTGGAATCATTAAATTTACAATTAAAACAAACATTTAAAAGTTTTACTCCATACTAACTTTGAACACCCATTTTACCCCCTTAGGGGATGAATTTTGAAAAACCTATCGTTAGTAGGCTGAGCTATGTAAGGAACCTTAGTGCGAAATTTTATGTTGCTGAATCTTTGGATGACTAATACTTTTGAATCTATCTTGGGGATGATTTTCAAAAACTGTAAAACACGTGTCAAATCTTTAAGTGTTTAGAGTTATAACGTTTCTCGAGCAATCGGTTTGGTGACTTCTAATTTTGAACTATATTTCACCCCCTTAGGGAATGGTTTATTCAAAAACTGTAAAACACTTGTTCAATCGTTAAGTTTTTAGAGTAAAGTTTCGAATTGATAAGAACATCCAATAGTTTTTCTCCATATGAACTTTACATCCCTTTTTCACCAGCTTTAGGGATGAGTTTTAAAAAACTCTTCGTTAGTGGATGCCCTAGCTACATGAGGAATATCTACTCTGAATTTCAAGTTTCTAGAGCAGTTGGTTAGGAGACTTCTACTTTCGAGCTCCATTTCAGCCCCTTAGGGGGTGGTTTTCAAAAACTGTAAAACACGTGTTCAATCTATAGGTTTTTAGAGTGCTTTTACAAAGTTTCGAATTGATAGGAAGATTTTATAGTTTTTCTCCATACAAACTTTGAACCCCTATTTTAACTCTTTAGGGGTTGAATTTTGAAAAACCCTACGATAGTGCATACTCGAGATACATAAGGAACCTTTGTGCTAAATTCGAAGTTTCTCTAGAGCAATCGGTTTGGAGACTAATACTTTCGAACTCCATTTCAGCCCCTTAGGGGATAGTTTATCAAAAACTGTGAAACACGTGTTGAATCATTAAGTTTTTAGAGTACTGCTACAAAGTTTTGAATTGATAGGTATATCTAATAGACGTTCTCCATACAAACTTCCCGATTTGACCCACAGGGGATGAATTTGGAAAATCCGTTAGTATAAGGGACCTTTGTGCAATTTCAAGCCTCTTAGGTTTGGGCTATGCGTTGATATATCAGTCAGTCAGTCAGTCAGTTTCTTGTTTTATAGATATAGAAGATAGTGGTAGTGAATGTAGACTCACGCTTTGTATCTCTATATTCACATCTTTTTACCCCTACGACGTTGCCCACGGTTAGGGTCTTCCTATACTTATCGACGCAAAATCAGCTAAGCAGGTTAACACAGCAGGTACAACGAAATAATGGAGTAACTCGTAGGCTGAAATTTTGCCAGTGCGGCCGAGCCGAAGCGATGCTTACGATGTTGTTAGAACATTTATTTCGCTGAGATAATACAGTTTCTGATGGGCTTAAGCTGATTCCGAGTCGATAAGTGCAGGAGACCTTAGCCTTAGACGATGATTCCGTCGGAACTAACATTTTTCTGTTGTAAACAAGAACCGTTAGGTCTCTGTTGTTCATATAAAGGATACTCCGACCGACTGACTGATATATTAAGGGACAGGTCAAGCCTCTGGAAACTTGAAATATTGCTTATAAGTTTCCTTTAATGAAGTACGTACTAAAAGGTTTTTACCATAAAACCTTCAAGATTCCCATCGATTTAGAAAGCAAGGAAACTCGTGTGTGTCACGTCACGTAACAGTGATAAAGTCCAGATGATAAATCAAATCAAATCAAAGGACTGCTGTTTGATTGTTTTGGGATAAATGTGCAACTGAAAACTGTGAACAAAATTCTCCAAGACATCTGGAATTCTTGTGATGGGTGCTATCACAGTTAACTTTTGCGGTGATTTTCGCCAGACTTTGGCGGTGGTGACGCGGGGCACCACTGCCGATGAGGTAAACGCCTGCCTCAAGCATTTTGTACTATGGAAACTGCGCATTATGTATCCAGAAGATGAATTATCACTTGTATGAAAGTTCAGTTCAACATTACATACATTACAGGTCATAAAAAAAAAATAGGCCGGAATGTGACAGACCTTTAAATGATTTATAGTTTATTTATATTTTAGCTGTTGCATAGCTTATTTTTGGGTATTTCCACAATACACGATAAATAATCGTTATCTGATAATTAGTGGCTCTGTAACTGATCACTAACTAACGGACATTTTGTTATATAGTTAATAGGGTATGCAGAAAATTAAGCACCCCGAGAGGAGGAAGGTGAGATTGATGCGGGAATGGGAGAAGGCAGGGGTAGGGGGAAAGGGGGGAAGGGAAGAGAAGGCGAAGGGTCGAGGGTAGGGATGGGAAGAAGGTTGGGGTAGGGAGTTCGAGGAAGAGAGGGGGAGCGGTTGGTAGGAAAGTAGAGAAAGGGTGGGAAAGGGGAGGACGAAAGGGAGGGGAAGGGGCGGAGAGAGAAAGGTGAGGGGAAATTGGAATGGGGAAGGGGAAGGGAAGAGGAGGGGTAAAGGTATAATATGCCCTTGCGAGTGTTTGTTTTAGGATCAGACAAAAAATACTTAACTTCCAGCGGTGAAAGGAGATGTTACCTTCATTCACCCGGCTTCCTGCATATGATATTTTAATTCAGTCGTAATACTTTTTGATGTTAATTTGTCCACGCTAACGAAGTCACGGGCAACAGCTAGTAAAACAATAAATCTACAAAAGCTACTTTCTGGGCCTTATATAGTAATGCAAAATTCATAAAGGCTAAGTATTAAAAAGCAGACGTTAAAAGCATTCTACTATAAATAATTGAGCCTTTGAGAAAAATATATTTTATCTGTACATAAAAAGGTATACCTAGGTAGCGAAATGTAGGTATACAGTCTATAAAATAACAGGGTTGCATTCTTAAACATTAATAAAGGTTACTGATATAATAATATAATTATGGTAAAGAGGGTCGGACCTTAAACGCTTCCTTGTGGAACACTATAGTTTATGGTGTGCACGCAAATTAGTTCCATTTTATTAAAAGAATCTATTGTGAAACGGTATCAAATGCTTTCACATGTTAATAAGGATGTTTCTTTTTATAATTGATCAAATAATGTGAATATCGCCTTTTGAAAAGACAATCATCAAAAGAGGAGTCATCGTAAGTCGGAGAAAAATGTACATATTCCAGAGATTCATGCTGCGTACTAAGTTAAAAACTGACCTAGTTATATTTGAGAAAGGCCGAAAATACAGTAACAGTGCTTGCATTATTGTGGGGTGTTCTAATAACCATTTGGACCATTTTTTAGACATATTGGGTTGGGTATCAAATAACAGTTTATAAAATGAATAACACTAATCTAAATACATGCCTACCATAGGTATCAATATAAGTCTTCAATAAACCATTTTGTTTAGGGTTCTTCACTTCATGTAGGGTTCCGTTAAAACCCCTTAATAAAGAAGGTTATTTATTTTGTCCGTTTGTATGTCTATCCGAAGCCATTGAGCTGAAATTTTTAACATAATTACATGTAAAATTTGCCCGTCAATAATGAGAGAATTATGGAAATTTTAAGATTTGAAAAAACGACAACAAAAAATTTAATTTACCAAAACCCCGCTTTTACGATTCTACTACGTTCATTATTCAAATCTATCGTATAAAGTAATTGTATCAAATGATAGTTTCAAATGAGAGCCTTTCATAAACCACGTGGCATGTTTCTTAAACCTGACAGGGTATCAAATAAAGGTACAATTAATGACTAATAATAGTTCTCGCTATAGGAAGGAACACTAAGAATTTTTTCTTTTAAATTCTATCCTAATATTGTTGAAATTCTATGAGGACAAAGTCACGGGCAACATCTAGTTTTAAATGAAGCGCTGGCGCACGTACTACCGCCATAAAAAGTAATTTATGATTTTATTTATACGCACTCCCTTTTTTTAATGAGTGCTCTATACAGCCCGTGGACATAGACGTGATCATACCTATACCTACGTCAAAAGTCACAAGAACTGCCGTTGTAATTTACATTGCAAATGCATTTATGATTATCTTGTCTTGTAGGTAAAAATCTCTCCAATCTACAAGATAATTATATTAAAAGAACATTATAATAATTAAGTTGACCATACATTATTCTAACCATTTTCGATGGACGAACAAATCGTCGATTTATCGAATCCTACAGATTAAGGAATAGCCGGCGGCTGGCAATGGCGGCCTAATCAGACGCTTAAAATTTTAGCCCTCAATTCGATAACTAACCATTATTAAGATTGGTATAACCATCATTTTTAAGGTTCCTTAACCGAAGTGTCCCACTGAGCCGTATTTATATACTGAGCCAACTTTGTATTTCTGTTAGAGCTCAGAAATGTAAAATGAAAGAATATTGAATTTTTATCATTCTTCGTTCCTAAACTTAAGTACTTACCTATTAATAAAAAGGAGGGGGGGGGGGGGGGGGGCAATTTACTTTTATTATAGGCACGTGTTATCATTTGTAGAGCGCTTTAAGTAGATTAAGGCTTTATTAGTATTTTACCAATTATGTTGAATTTTGAGACCGACAAAGTAGCGATGTGCTAATTTTTTTGTTATGTCTGTATCTCTAAAACGGTATTATTTAACTTAAATACTAAAACTTCATATCACTTCATTTATTTATATTTTATTTCTGGTTCGCATGGCACAGAACCCTCCATGCGCGAGCACTACTCGCACTTGGCCCGTTGTTTTTCTTTTTTGTGTGTGTGCTGATAAAACGGGAGTCAATTTAATTTAGGAATAATAGTAGGTACATCAAAAAACGTTTAAGTACATTCACCTCAAAAATATGTAATAAAGATTTAAGTCACCCCCATACCGGCAGTGGCGGCCAGTTGTGATATGCGAGAATGTATTTAGGACCCCACACTGACGCCGCAAGGACCGGCGTCCTGAATATAATGGAGTCTAGGTCGCGCCTTGCCCACAGGCCGCCACCGCTACTGCGCCAGTGTGGGGTGACATTAACCATTTCAAATTTACGGCCAGGCGAATTGTAAAACACGTTTTATTCATGGATCTAAGTACCTGGCATTCGTTTACCCGCTTTACGTAATGCCTAGAGGTTAGTTAGAAGCTACCTAAAAGTTAGCGGAGTTTTGTGAAAAACCTAGGCACTTTATAAAATCACTGATTGTAAAATCCGCCTGCGACATATATACCTGTAAGCTGCTTAACAAAACCAGTTAGTTACCTACTGTTTTTGTTAGTGGAACAGTGTTTTGGGTTTTAACATTGGAAATGTTTATAGTTTGGTAGAGCAGGTCGGGCTCAGTAGGGGGCTTTTACGAAATAGTGCAACGTTACGCATATCGCATCGAAATCTTTGGCCTATTGTTAAATTTCTTTTATACTAATTGGTATCGATGGGTATGAGATAGGGGTAGGTGACAATCTTTAAACAAATAAAAAAAGGTTATCTATAAGAATACGCTTAGTGCGATAAGATCTCCTAAATTGCATATCTGACCAGGATACAGGTGATGAACAAGCTCGTGGATATTGCTAGAACTGTAGTGTAAATAAAAAATATAATTTTGGATTTTTTTCCATTGCGCGCGTGCGGACCGTTCCGGCCACCCGCGCGCCCCTGCTCCACCCCTCACCGGCCGCACCGCGCGAGCACATGAATAAAAAATCCAACAGAGAGAACGTTTCATACTATCGGCGTGCGGTAGGTACACTACTACACGCAATACGTGTACAGCTACGTGTGCGTGCACTGTCACCGACGGGCGGGCGGTGAGGTGCACACCGGCTCGGGCGTGCGTACAAACCGGTTTCCGCCGGATCAGTTGGTGATTATTTTAACAGTTTCACTAAGAATTTTGTTGTGTGGGTCATTCCTGGGAGAACCGTTCTTCGCGTCAGATTCGTGACTTTTATTTTTTCCCATTTCTGCTGAAAACTAAAATTACATGGGATAAGAAGGCTTAAAAACGAGTCAAGCTATCGATAAGGCACTCATGTAGACTTTATAAATAACGTCATGAGAAAAAATAAAAGCCAAGATATGACGCGAAAAACGCTTCTTCCAGTTATGACCCGTGAATTTGTATTTAGTTGTAACGTATTTAGTTTTGTTAGGTATCCGATAAATGTCGTAAGGTTCATCTAAATGCCTAATTCTAGTACGGTTCACCGCGCTCGCGGCACGGCCGTTGTTTCATACATAACTAATGGACGGCCGGCAGCGACCGGCGCGGCGCCGCCGGCGTAGGCGGGAGGTCCCCGCACGCTCCGCTGTCGCTACCCGCGTCGTTCCCCACCGCAACTATCGTTCAAAGGGTGACCATGCGTTTAAGGAATCGTATTTAGTTCATCTAGTATAAAACTGTTTTTTCTCATCATGAATGATTTCTTATGTGGTACTGAGTTACTGGAACAAAATTAACTGTCATTTTTTATTACTCATATTTTTTTTCTTTGGAATTAGTTTTAATGAAATAGGTAGGTGTAATGCTATAGAGAAGGTACGGGCAATATCGGGAGAGTTCGACGCTATAAGTGAGAAAGAGAAGCACTTATGTTGTTGACGTATAACGTTGTCCCTCTTTCGACCGAGTATTATTCTCGCGATGTATGCTACTGACATATAATAATGTATGCACACACACATTTACTGACAGACTGATACGTATGTAGTAGGTGTAGTAAGTGGTTAAATCTGTTCGCTTGTATGGAGCGCCGGGGTATGGCTATACGATGTTGAATTACATCGAGAAAAAAATACGGTTCAGAGTAGAAAGAGTGGTGTCTAATGTTCAACAAATCAAATCTTCATACCTACATAAAAATAAAAGTCATTTCAACGTTTAATACTCAACTTAAACTTCGCTTGCATTATCCACGCTAAAATGCAAAATAAGATACCTACTTTTACGTGACTGTAAATAAATGCTATTAGATGCCTCTGTAAGACTTCAATAGAAGCATTCAATAGATCGTTCACATCGGCCGCGCGCGACAAGTGCGCTGCGACGATGCTCGAAAGTGCACCTTTAATGACATTTAGAACTAAGTATTAGTACGATTATTTGACTTTTATATTACTTTAGTACTAGACCTTAAAGTACATGTAACTAGCCCTAGAACAGGCCAAGGTCTTTTTGGGCTGTTACTGCCACACCATGTCTCGTATATATACGCTTGCCCAAATAGGAATGTGTACCTATAACTATGGTGTAATATATTGTCTGTGATTGTTGTTTACTAAATAAATAAAAAATAAAAAAAATATCCCATTTTACATAGAATCAGAATAATGACGCCATTAATTTATGTGAAAAATCCGATATAAAACTTAATAAATGTTAAATTTGCGGTTCTACAAAATGTCTTTGCCTACAAACGTTAGTTTGTATAACATTTCCATACAAATAAAAGTAGTTGTTTGTTTTTTGAGTTTCGGCCGTGTATCTCTCATATTTTTAAATTTTCTACAATTTATTTTGGAATCGTAATCTTTATCTAAGTATTAAATAAATAAATATATAATGAAACTCAATATCTTTTAATGCTATTAGTAGCAAAGTTGTGCGGTGTGGCCGTACCATTTATTTGATGTACTGGTGTTCGAGCGCGTGGAAATATAAACGCTTTCTTATAGGCAGAAGGACATTACATATACGAGTATTACAGCTTTTATACGTTATCAAAGACTTCCAATTAGGGAGATGTATAGTTTAGATATCATAATTTATTGGTAATTTTTTTAATAAGACATTTTCGATTTCTCTCAAGAATCAGTCAAGTTACCGTGATAAAAAGTAACCTACATATTATTTCAGGATTCTAGCGGTCACTGCACCAAGTTTTGGGGTGATCATTCAAACAGTTAAACTATAAAATTCAGATTTCCGCATTTATAATAATTTACACTTAATATTATACACTAACTATGCCCGCGGCTACGCTCGCGTGAACTACAGATTCCCCTCCCATTCTCACTCCCGATCCCCCTCCTGCTCCCGCTCCCGCTCCCGCGTACCAATATAATGTATGTGTGAGTTTATGAAAACTATAAATTCGCATAACTTTTGTTTGAGTTAGCCGATTACGATGAATTAATTACCCGCTCTCGTTACCGCTCACGAATTCAGTTGAGCATATACACCCTACACTTTTTTGTTGTTTTATATACGAATGCAGTGTATGCGATTTTTCAAAACCTATAAATTCGCATAACTTTTGACTGACTGGACCGATTGCAATGAAATAAAGCCTATATATTAAACCGAATTAAGCACTATGTTTCTGTGAAAAGTCCATCAACATCGGTTTAGTAATTTTTAAGTGATGCGTGCACAAACAAACAGATAAGTAAAGAGACAGACAAAAATTCCAAAAATTATCGAAATGTGTTCTATTGCTTATCCTTAGACCCCCAATTTTTTTTGCAAATATATTCAATGTACAGACACGCGAAGTTTACGATTTTATTTATTAGACTAGCGACTTCGCCCGCGTGGACAACTTAACATTACACATTATTATGTATTACTTAATCCTTAAAGAAATCTATTAATCTGGTTATGTATTAAAAATATATACATAAAATTAGCCTGCCGACGGCGGTTCCGCAAGTTGGACTACAGAATTAATGTTTTTTTTAATAAAGTTGACATTTACTTCATGTTTATCATGAATTAAAATATCATGATTAGATTATTTGTATTTTTTATGTTATAATATTATGCAAAATGTTAGGTGTGTTTATTTTATTAAAAATACAAAAATTTCGCAGGTGATATTCCTCTTTCCCCTCTCCCATTGTCTTTCCTTCCTCATGCCCTTCCCATCACGTTGACAACCACTTCCCCCACCCTTTCCCGCTCTCTACCCCAACTCTTCCTCCGCCATTTTCCTTCCCCTTCCGTCTTCCCGCTTCCCCTTCCCTCTTCGCCCTTACCCTTCCCTCATCCCCCCTCCAGTCTCGCCTCCCCCTTTATCCTTCCCCTCCCTCTCCCCCCTACCCCCCTATCCCTCTCCCTGCCCAAATCCGCCCCTTACTCCGCTCTTTATTTTCCACTGCCCCCTTCCCTCTGTCCTACCACCTCCCTTTTCCGCTAGCCTTGCGATCTTCTTTCTTCTATATTGCGAACTTTTTGATAGTTTTTATTATTTCTATCATCATCAGATTATTTTTGTCTCCACTGCAGGAGCACAACCCTCTCTCATCTGCCGGAGACAGACGGAGGATTATTTCTATGATTTTGTAAAAATAACCTTGTCAGTGTTAGTTTAGTGTCAAATAAAAATGACCGTTTTTGAACCAGGACACGGTTCTGTGGTTTTTCCTTTCGTCAGCTGCAGCCTTAGTCATCCTTCGTCACTCACACTCTCCTTCTCTTCTCCCCTAAACCCTTCCTACTATCCCACTTGCCAACTACTCCCAACTTGCCCCTCCCCTTCCCTCTTTTCTTTCCTATCCGACTTCCTTCCCCTCCTATTTCCAATACCTCCCTTATTGATACCACTTCACATATCCAATTAACTGTACAACTAAATGTCTGTCAGACTGCTGGACATAGGCCTTCTCTAAAGAACACCACCACACCCGGTCCTCTGTCCTTCTTCAGGTCGTCGATCCACCTATCGGCGGGGCGTCGTGGCGATCGACGGTCTCCACTCTAGAACTCGTTCTCCCCAACGGCCGTCGGTACTGCGACAGATGTGACCCTCCCCAGTAGGCAAATTAGTAAGCTGAAGTAGCAGTCCACTTCAGCTTACTAATTCTTTTGGCTATGTCGGTGACCTTCGTTAATCATTGGATCATTACGAATCCTATCCCTCATAGAGACCCCGAGCATGGCCACATGGCTATAGGGCTCTATAGCTCGCTGAGGGACTTGAAACTTCTGGATCAGGCCCACCGTCTATGTCCACGTCTCCGCGTCGTAATCATGACAGACATGACGCAGTGATTAAAGACATTTGTCTTTAAACATTATAGAACGGGCGACGTGAAGACTTGACGCAGTTTTCCAAATACTGCCCAGCCTAACTGGATTCTTCTGGCAGCTTCTCTATCGAAATTAATTCTACCCAACTATACTGTCTGTCCTAAATAGGTAGACGTATTGACATTGTCGACGATGACCGATCTAATCAGGGCCACTTATTATCGAATAACGAACTTTTTGTATCGAGCTTATGAAAATACCCTAAAATAGAAGAGCTAAAATAAATAAATAAAACTATAAATGAGCCTTAAAATATTTCCCTCACTCTCTGTGAAGTTTTTGCGAAAACCAGTAATGTTGAACTATACTGTCATACAAATGATATGAAATGAGAGGTCATCTTGTAGATCAATATCCTGACATTTTATTGAGATATAAGTTATACCAGATTGTGGCCCTAACGCAAATCTATTAAGCAGTGAAAACGCCGTCAAATTCTGTTCAATAGTTTCCAAGATTAGCCCGTACATATCTAAACATACATGCATACAGAAAGACACGAAAACTTTTAATTATATTTTTGAACTCTACTGGTCTTTAGTAATGTCCGGGCAGTGAATTATTTTTTAACTTCAATGTAAGAGATCACTTTTCTATTGTTTTTTCTACTCTTTTATTATATGTATAGATTGTCCTATTTGTGGTGGTCCAAACGAATTGATGGGAAAGATCATTTCCTACCAATTTGACACTGAATGTTTTGTTTCTGTTTTTCTCATATAATCGCATAGTGCGTCAGTAATAAATATAAAAAAACGGATGTCAGTTTTTTTACTATTGTGTTAGGAGGGGAATGTGCCTTCTAATAGTAGCACTTCCATAAAATCTGTTAGTATGTGTCAATTGGTAATAAAGTATTATCTGACTACTCTTAGGTGTGACTAGAATTCATCTTAATATCAAGTAACAGTAAAAAAATACTATGAAAAGTTTAGCCAATTATTAGAATAAATTGTTTAATTGATGCAGGTTCTAACAATGTATTTTATAATTAAAACACATTGGGTAGTAACACTAATTTCTTTTATATTTTTTTCGCGAAGAAGTTATTTATCAAATATGTTTCATGTAACGAATATCCAGTTATGGCTGGCTTAATGAAACGAATTGAATATACCAATTATGGAAACAGGCGGAGAGAGGGGCGTAGCGTCGCTTCTCAAAAGAAACCGGCTTTTCATGGTTAATTACTTCAGTCGATTGCACTTCGGCGACTCTCTCCTTTAGTGACTCCAAATGTGCTAGAACTAAAATCACCGACATTTCTGAAGGATTTAAGATTTATTGTCCACATCATATGCACCCTACCAGAAACAATCCATAGGTAATGGTATAAAGTCAAGTCAAACATAAAAAAAATTATAATCATGGAAAATATTATATACTTACATTAGATAAAATTACAAAGTAAAATATATAACAATTCTATTAATATTAGTATGTCATGATATTATTTAAAATCAATTTATGTTATAGTACTTTCAGGCATCGTTTCTTCCATAACGCTCTTACACTCATTCAGGAAGCATCCTATCCCGTTCACAAATAGGTCACACTATGCCCTGCGTCCAGAACGGAGTTGAGCATCGCGAGTGCGCGCAACACAGGCGAGTGTCGGTGCGTCTGCGTGCGCGCCGCCGCCGGCACGGCCAGGAGGGGGTGGCGGCGTGCGCGGGAGTACCAGTCGGGCACGTACAGCCGCATGAAGCCCTCTACCAAGTCGATGGAGTCTATTTTGTTCCTCATTATGTTGATCACAAACTTCAAAGTCACAAACCAAGATGATGAAGTGGCAGTGAGTAAGTAGGTCACATCTATCGCAGGACAGATGGTCAGAGTGGGATAGTCGAGTTCTACAGTGAAAACCAAGCCGTAACTGAGTTAACCTCAACAAAGATTAGGTTACAAAAATACTACCTACATGTAGAATATTTAAACAAATTACACTATATTGGTTTTGATTCCTTTGCGAGTTTCAAAATATGCGGTATTTTGTGACAGACTGACTGAAGAATTTTGAATAAAGTTGTGTAATATATAGGCAGAAAAGTAAAGGTTATTTATATTCAGCCACCCAGAAACTATGTTTTCTGCCTTAACGAAATAAAGTATCGATTCGGCATGAAATAACAAATAAATATGATGAATGAAATGCTGTATTTATAGACTTATAACACGTCGTCTGCCTCATCCAAACATATAAGAATTTTTAAATTCGATATTCTTATTGATATATGAATAGATAAGCTCAATAAGGATAGATACAATAATAAGAATCAAACTCTAATGAATATTGTATCATAACATAAATTAAAGAAAGACCACGAAATGTAATATTAACGTACAAAATAATTCAATAGACTATAATAGATAAAATCTCATTTTTTTTTAAATTTATTATATCCCAGCGATGATTTTGGATGAATGAGCGGAGCCAGAGTTAATTCCCCTCACCACCCGTTACCGAAACGTATGAACAATATTCCAAAGAATAACGTAATTACAGAAGTGATAATCTTAACATTCATCTTTATACCTATCCAATACTCGTCACACGGAGACAAAGACCAAATTTTTGTAAAATTTCACGCTAAACTCTTGTTTTCCATAGCGCCCCCATTTGTATACTTTGATCAAAACTTAAATTTTAACTCAAAGGATACTTTTTTAAATACTTATAATAATAAAAAAATAAAAATTTATGAGTAGTGCTAACAAATATTTCAGAACGTATAAAAAATGGGAAAAGAAAAGACAATGCTGCATTATAAAAGAATGAAGACACGATTAAATAATAAATGAAAAATTGTTAATTAACTTATAAAGTACATGTTTTAGCTTGAAATGTTAGCCTTATAAGAAAATCAACGTTTTAATTATAACAGAAACAGACACGTTCCACACCTCTACAAAACCCATCCACACTCACAAACCCCCACATCAATAAACATGTAAATACGCACATTTACACCCGCACGTCCACTAATTACATAATAAAATTATAAATTACAAGCACCTACTCAAATAACATACCTACCTAAAATCTACATTGCACTCTGAAGGCCGGGTCAGACATTATAAAAAACATTACAAAAAAAACTGTTAGATAAAACACATTTTCTGCAGACTTCAACAAGAGCCCTGAAAATTGTCGAGTTAGACTATACTTACAATCTCAAAACATTAACAAGACTGGACTGGCCACGCCCCTTTGTTACGATATTTCTGTTTAATTTTTCAAAAAAGCACAGGAGACGCGACTTAACCACAACAAGAACAATCAGGAAGACACTAGGCCCAAAAACCTAGGCAATTCTAGTCTAGGGGCTAGCATGCCTATGGTCCAAGGCCTTACGGGCGGGTTTCTTAGGTACGTGGATGGCATCACAAAGTATTAGTTTATTTACCTAAACATTATAAACTAGTATTAAAAAACTTTGAAAAACTTCATCTTACGGGCTTAGGTAAACGGTTTTTTTACGTAATCAACGAAACATATGATAAACCACTTTGATATACTTAACCAATACCATACTCCTAGATAGTGCATTTTTAACAACATCAAATACAGTTAGTATTGGGAACTTACTAAAACCCACAATTTCACAAAAAAGTATGCCGAAGAAAAAGCGATCAATTTCACTGCAAAAACCTTGAGCGATCGACACGGACAGATAAGTAACACAAACAATTTATACGTAAAGTATAAAACAGAACATGGAAACACGCCTCTATGCTGCCATCTATCATTTTCAGCTAGAACCATATGACTTGCTCGAGCGGGTGTAATAAGGCGGGAAGTTTAAACTGTATCACGATTTATGCTATGGGTAACTATGGAGTTCCAAATACTTTGTCGTAGTTGATAGCACCATAGTCAAGGGTAAGTCAAGGGTACCTATAAACAAAACAATTCGTGGCTGTTATAATCCACCGATTTGGATAAAACTGAATTCTTATCAGGATAAAACTTGTTTCTGAATTCCGTTTCTATGTGGGTGATACTAACAACGACGAAATATCCGGAACTCTAAATCAAGTTACACCGTGGTAAAAATCCCGTTTTATCCAACTCGACTTTAATATTATATTTGGATTAAAATATAGACAGTTATTGCTGGTTATTTTCGCCGTAGCGGGTACCTGTGGCTTAAATCGGGAAAAAGTTTGAACTTCCCGCCACATCGCACCCGCTCGAGCGAGCCATATGATTCCAGCCGAAAATTATAGATGGCAGTATAGACGTGTAGGCTTTGTTGTTTACTTTGTGTACCTATAATGGTTTGTGTTACTTACCTTATGTCTCGGTGTCGCTCGAGGTTTTTGCAGTGAAAATACTTGTGTAGTCTTCTAAAAACTTCCTTAAAAACAATGGTTTTTAGCACGTTTACAATACTTAATAACTGTTTTAATATAATTGATTAATTCTAGCTAGTGGTTTTCACAAGGTTTGGTTGCTTAAGTTTAAAATATAAAATGACGGTAGGTATACTGTAATCACCATTTCGGCTATGTTTGGCCGTAGGCTGAAGTTTCTTGAAGTTACTTGTATGATTAAATTGTTTAATACAGTTTTATTATATTTGAGGTAAAATAAAGTAACATGTGTGATGCCGTCCATGTAACGAAGGAAACCGGGCAGTCAGCGATGTGTGATATGGTTAAAAGTAATAAGTGTAATGAACTAATAATATAACTAGCTAGTTTAAAGCTGTAAAATATACTTATTTATGTCAAAAACAATTTTAAAGAAAGTACATACTTAATTTTTTTTTTAAATGACATTTTGCAATGAATTATTATTGACGACAATTTATGCTAGCTCCCAGACTAGTATTCCCTATGTATTGGGGTCTAGTGTCTTCCTGGTTGTTCTTGTTGTTATAGAGTGCAGTGTAGATTTTAGGTAGGTAGGTAATAGATGTGTGCGCCGCGCCCCGCCGCCTCCGCGCCCCGTCGCCTCCGCGCCGCCGCCGCCGGCCTTCCGATTTATTTTTTAGCTTATTTTTTGAAAACGTACGCTTGTGTGTATAATATGCAGTGATCGGAGTAGGTACAACTATTTTTAGTACTTGCAACATGCTAGCAACAAGTCTTTTTTGAAATCTATCTCGGGATTTACGAGATTGGTTTTTTTTTTCAATTTTTTTTTAATAGTGATTTATGTGTATGTTTGAATTAAACTATTACCATTTTATGTATATTCCATTTCACAAGTTATTGAAATGTCCTGGTTTAACCCAGTTTTCCGTAGAGGCATATAAACCACTCATGTACAGACTTACAGAGTCATCAATATATTATAATCCGATATAATTAACCATGAGATTGCTCATTAGATCACATTACGTGACACTAAACCTTCTCTAGTTTGCCGATTTTTTAAAATTAATCTGCACTGTGTAATTGCAATAATTAAATGTTTGTATTTATAGTTGTGTCGGTAAATGTGGGTTCCTGTAAACGTGTAGAATGGGTGTTCCTGTTATAATTAAAACGTTCATTTTCTTATACGACTGACCTATTATTTAAAAATATTTACTTATAAATTAGTAAAATATTTTATTTGTTAATTAGCTGTTGCCCGCAGCTTCGTGTGCGTTGATCAATTAACATAACAATTTATTATGATTAAATTAAAATGCTGCATGAAAATGTTTTGCAGGAAGTCGGTTAACGAATATAGCATCTCCGTTCACAGCAGGGAGTTGGTTTTTTTTGTCTGATCCTAAAACAAATATTTTATCCCAAGGCCTTAAGCCTTTACCCCTTTTCTCCCCCTTCAATTCCCCCTCACCTTACCCTCCCCGCCACTTCGCCTTACTTTCGCCCTCCCCTTTACCCTTCCCCTACTTCCTCCCAACCTCTCCCTCCTCTCCACCCCTACCCCACCCCTCTTCCCAGCCCTGCCACTCCCACCTTCTCTCCCCATTCCCTTCCCCCATCCTTATCCTCTCCCCTAATCCTCATTTGTCCCACGCCTTCATTCCCCCTTTTTGCATACCCAATTAATTATAATAAATACCGGTAAGTTAGTGATCGGTTACAGAGCCACTAATTATAAAATACCTACACCCAAAAATAAACTATGCAACAACTAAAATATAAATAAAAAAAATATATAAATAAAAAAAAACAGACTGTGGCGTTGTGCCAGTCCATTGGGTATTCGGTAATCGTCCCTGTCAGATCTTAAGAAGCATGTCTGAAAACTCTTGAGAGTGACAGTTGCCACCAAGTTAGACCCACATATTTCAGTACTCCCGACCATAGTACAAAGTGCTTGAGGCAGGCGATTACCTCATCGGCAGTGGTGCCCCGCGTCACCACCGTCAAAGTCTGGCGAAAATCACCGCAAAAGTGACCCTTGATGGCACCCATCACAAGAATCCCCCTCCGGATGTCCTTCCTATTCACAGCTTCTACAGCGTTCTTGTGCGCGATAGTACACTCAACCCAAAGGATCAGACAGCAGTCCAGACTTTGTCACTGTTATGTGACGTGACACATAGGAGATTATTTTCCGGTGCCCCTTGGTGCATCAAGGAAAAATGTTTCTCAGACCTGAGGCTCCACGCTTCTTAAAAATTTGTTGAAAACTACTCTTTGCCCAACTGTGAGTTTTGGAAAGTTATCAACTTATTACTCACTATCGCTGATGCTGCACGGGACGGTATCGCCGCCGATCTAAATGACAACATCTTCGAGCATAGTAAGGCAGCGGTTTAGTACCTTCTCATCAGATACGTCCACGTCCAGTTCAGTGTTCCTCAGAGCACGCAGGACATCTTCGGCGAGACGCGGACGATACTTCTCCCACAGTTTCACTGGGTTCGAGAGTCCTATCACTTACGATTGCATCACCGAGAGTTTCGTCCCAATTTCGGTTTTCATCCAAGAGGTGCCTTGCGCTACAGGACGCGTGAAGTGTAGGGTGTTCAACACCATCCACCGTTTTCAGAAACGTAAATGAGGAAGCGCCGCGAATAGTGTGCAGTAGCAATCATTAATAGCATTCACTGTTACTGGGATGAACAGTGTACACCCTGCCTAAAGTATGGTTTGTGTTGACACTCGGTACCCCATCAACTAAAGTCATACGGGGTCAGCCGTCGACGTCGAATAAATAAAACTGATGGTTTTATGTGAAGTAGTACAACAAAATCATCATCTTAACACAGTCTGAAAAACGTTAGAAGTGTGGTCTGCAAAGAATTTTCTACACGTTCCCTGAATAAATACTTTTCCTCCGAATAATCTCTTTTAGTTTTCTCAATTATAATTTTTTGTTAGTTCAGTTTTGAAAAGGTACTGCATAAAAGATCATAACAGCTGGTTTTAGTAGTCCTCTGAAATCTTTATACTGTACTAAATCTATATTTGTACTGTACTAAAGTTTTTTGTTGCTGGTTTACTATTTTTTGGTTAATTTTTAGATTATTTTTTATATCTTATGTTATTCCGGGATATACACTGTCACTCTACAAAGTTTCGTCAAAATCCGTTCGGTAGTTTTTGCGTGATGTCAGTACAAATGGAAAAACAAACAAGTATTTAAAAAAATTCTAACATGTTCAGTTACTCATTTCAAGTTGCCCTGGTTGTTTTTTTTTCGAATATATTCAATTTACAGACTTTTTTGCATTTACGATTAAGATATATTGAAGATTATTATATACAGAAGTTGATTTTTCGTTTGTTTCTATTATAATTATTTCGAACTCTTCAAGCGAACTACTAGTACGAACTAGTAATACATACTGGTGTTTTATACTACTGGTTAAAATAATTTTCATATTGTTTAATATTATTACGTTTATAATTTAATATAATTTTAAACTTAGGAACGCCGTTTTATTAGAGCTTATATTTATATACTACTACTAATACACTAGTACTAAACAAAAGCACAAATTACTTGCTTGCCCGTAGCTCGCTTGAAGACTTTGGAAGCGTTCACTTCCGAAAACTAAATTGCGCCCCGGTGCATAATTCGGGCGTTTATTAATCTCGTGGCCGGATTCACTGGAACGTTTAGGTGCGCGGTATTGTTTCACAATGCAAAGATTCCATAAAGGTGCTGTGTAGTTACTCTTTAATACTAGTATTGAAAAATCGTTCAAATATTCTGTAGAATTACATATGTAATTTTGAAAATTAATTTAAACTGCGTTGTTCATCTTAAATCATTTCGCATCTATACCTAAGTGTAGGGAGATCATAATGCAATTGTTTTAATTTTTCAATTGCTATTAAAATAATTTTGTTACAATATTTTACAATACTACCTAATACATATGCAATTACATTCTACCTATAAATAAAGAGTGTATTGTAATACTGCTCTCATGTCACTATCTGTATAGATATTTGCTTTAAGTAAACTTGATTTTATGTAAAAAGTAGGTCACTTTAAATAAGCCAACTTCTATTAAAGATTTCAACTTACTCGAGAATGGAGCTGTGCCCTTTCTTGGTTCGCACTATACATTGTCGTTAAATCAAATGAGAATTCAATGTGTTACAGTCTTGACAAACATACTCGGTAATTTCCCCTTACGTTAAAGAGCAATCAGCCGCGACTTGGCAATTTAAGATCCGTGTTCGATTTAAAATTGTTGACAAGTTTAATATTAAGCGTAGGTAGGAGGCATTAAAATCAATAGCCATTACTTAATTAAGGGGTGCAAAGGGCACAACAACATTAAGTGCTCGTAACATACCCGGCCAGTTGACTGACTAACTAGGCCATAAATACACAGACCAGAGAGACGGAAAACAACGTAACCGGTGCAAGGCCTACTGCTGCAAAGACCAAAACGCGCCATTAATGGCCCAGCATAGCCATTTAGGAAAATATATACTCCCTTATGAATTACACCCGCATAGCACGGGCATGGCCCCCATGTTCCTGGCTGCCCTACTGTAATACCCATTCCCATGATACATTTAGGGTTCCATCACCAAGTTCGTTCAATTATTAGACCCGACATCTATCTATACTTATAATAAAACTGTAACTGGTCTATGTCTGTACATGGTAGATATTTAAAAAAAATGTATGAGGGGTCTTTATAGGGCCAATAGATAAAAAAACATTTTTTTTTAGATTTTTTGTCTGTCGGTCTGTATGTATGTTTGTTACCGCTTTGTTACTGAATGAAATTTGATGCAGTTTTCACAGTTGTCTTGCTGGTGGTCTAACTTAAAATCTGGTGCATTTTTCATCTTGATACGCTACTTAGAACCTGAGATATTAATAAAGTAAATTTTTCTAGAAGCCATTATATCGGATGATAATAAAACGACTGTTAATATTTCTTCCAGTAACTCAAGAAATCATTCATGAAAAAAACATCTCTATTTTACGAACATTTTAATTAAAAAAATGCAATAAGTATTTCTCCAATGTACGAGTATGTTCATTATATGGACGAGGTCAACAGCCGCGGCGCGGCGAACGGCGCGGCGCGTATGGGATTGAGTCAAATTTAGTCTTTGGGGATAGGGATGGGGTTGAAGTTGGGGTTGGGATTGGGATATTGAGAGTCTCGAGTCGGAGTGGAAGTAGAAGTGGGAAGAGAACGGGAGCGGAAGTGGGAACGGGGGCGGATTCTGTAGTTCACGCGAGCGGAGCCGCGGGCACATCTAGTGTTAAAATAAAACCTAGTAATCGCTCACAACAACAGAAAGTTAGCCAAGCTGAGGCTAACTGCGTCCACCAGTAGCATAAATGAGGTTGGTATAGTGAGTGAGCCACTACTCAGTTTATACAAAAATATTTCAATGTAAGTAGACAAATATCACCGCAGACCCACCGTACCTCTGGTAGTATGGTGGTATTACCACTCAACATCCTGTGAGTATGGGAGCTCAAGACAAATCGCCCCCGGAGTGCATCCTCACCAAATAAATACCTAGTCCCAACCTACAACATCAAAAACTTCGCGAGGTAAACCATAGATTAGGTACCTACATGAAAAAAAAAATCTTTCACAACATAGAGATCGTTGCTTTCACATCTAAAAATGAGCTGTAGGTATTCTAATAAATAAAATCGTTAACTTCGCGTGTCTGTACATTGAAATTATTTGCAAAAAAATAAATTGGGGGGTCTAAGGATAAGTAATACAACACATTTTAATCATTTTAGACATTTTTGTCTGTTTGTCTGTCTGTTTATCTGTTTGTTTGTGCGCGCATCACATAAAAACTACTGAATCGATTCCGATGTACTTTTCATCAAAAGTTTATAGTTTTCGATAACTCGCAATAAAGAAGTGTAAGGTGTCGATGCACGACGGAATTCGTGAGCGGTAGCGGGAGGGCGTATGGTACCAATGTAATGTAAGTTTTTGAAAACTATAAATTCGCATAACTTTTGTTTGAGGAGCCGGATTAGGAGCTGGATTTGGAGCTGGATCTGGAGCTGGAACTGGAGCTGGATATAGATCTGGATCTGAAGCTGTACCTGGACCTGGACCTGACCTGGACTTGGACCTGGACCTGGCCTGGACCTGGACCTGGACCTGGATTCTGTAGTTCGGGACCAGACCGAAGCCAGGCGGTTGCTGTGCACGCGAACGGATCCGCGGGCACAGCTATTTATAACATAAATAAACGACAGGTTTCCAAAAACTGTACGTAGCAAATTTAAGATGTGTTGCGTGAAGTTTGTTGCGCCGTTTCTTCTTCACAGCGCTAACACCTAGGAAGCGGTAGTCGATAAAAAAATGACGTGTATAAATGTACCAAGTGTACTCATATGCAATAAATGATTTTGACTTTTGACTTTTGACTTTTTAAATACGAGTATGTGTAGTGGCGATCCATTGTCTCTTCCTACCCCTCTGGGACCAAGGCTTGAGCATTATGTATATATGTATATATGTATGTATGTATGTATGTATGTATGTATGTATGTATGTATGTATGTATGTATGTATGTATGTATGTATGTATGTATGTATGTGTAGTTTAGATTTCACACTATTTCAAAATGTAAATTCGAAACTCAAACGGAAATCTCTGACCTCTTAAAAAAGTTATAAAAGGCTAGCTAGCTGCTGTGCCATTAAATTGATCATTTTGTGTGGAAAATCATAAATTTTTATTGACAGTGAGTATTGACAGTTTGATCATGTGTTAAAAGTTTACTTATACACAGAAATCCTATCAAGATATGATCCCAATTTGATCCTATCTCTATCTTGATAGGATTTCTTTGAACTTCAAATGATATATGATAATTCGTTTAAATATAAACGAACTATACCACTGACGGGTTATATGGTGTTATAGAAAAAAAATTAACGCTAATTTAGTTCATAATGCAATGGCATAAGGTATATTTAAGTACTTTCTTTAATCACGCGTAACTGAATTCACTATGTACCGTTGTAGTAGTGATGTACAACGGGCGGAAAAAATGTATAGCAGTTACTGCATTTAAATTATATGGTTCATTGTTCCTTAACCTGACTGAAAAATACGGACTCAGGACTGTGGCTTGGTTATACTGATCCCCCCTCCCCCCATCATTCCCCTATTAATCTAACGTCTTTTTTAATACAATTTTTTGTGTTAAATCTTACTTTTTTTGGTTAAACATGATTTTTATCTGTAAACTGCAGCTAAATATTCGATCTTTATATCAGGCTCTTTATGTGGTGAATAAATTTCAAATAGTAGGTAACTACTTTATAAGTTTTTAAAATAATATTAAGAATTGATTCCTACGAAATCATTAAAAATCATACAAATTCTAAAACTATCCTTTCTTACTTTTAATAAATAAATATATGTAATAAGCTAAACAGTTAAGTACTTCATTATATTCTATTCGGAAAATCAAGTAAGTAGATTATCGATAAGGAGCAAATACAGCACAACACTACTACTGCCATGTGTCTCTTGACGCCTGAGACAGAGCCGAGTGGTAGCACAATTCATTGCTTTTTAAAAGAGTCGTAACTGAGATGGCACGGCGTACATTGCCGGAAATGTTCTGCAATATTATCGTCACGGTTCATAAACTACCATGCTTATATCAATTTGTCGTAATAAATCTAATAAATAAAATCGTAAACTTCGCGTGTCTGTACATTGAAGATATTTGCAAAAAAAAAATTGGGGGGTCTAAGGATAAGCAACAGAACACATTTCGATCATTTTTGAAATTTTTGTCTGTTTGTCTGTTTATCTGTTTATCTGTTTATCTGTTTGTCTGTTTGTCTGTTTGTCTGTGAGTTTGTGCACGCATCACTTAAAAACTACTGAACGGATTTTGATGAACTTTCCACAAAAACATGGGGCTTAACTTAACTTAACATTTAGTCTTTATTTCATCGCAATCGGCTAACTCAATCAAAAGTTATAGACATTTTTAGTTTTAAAATACATTAGTTACTTAAGGTTAGTTTGCAATATATTGCATAATAGTATTTCCGTATTATTCAGATTGCGATGAGTTTGGATTACATTTGGAGCTACGAGTGGGAATTGGAGTGGGAGTGAGCGAGGGCGTGGGCGTGGGCGTGGGTGTGGGCTCGGGCGTGGGCGTGGGCGTGGGTGTGGGCTCGGGCGTGGGCGTGGGAAAAGGGAAGTGGGTGTGGGAGCGGGAGCGGAAGCGGAAGCCGAAGCGGGAGCGGGAGCGGGAGGGGAGCGGGAGCGGGAGGGAGAGCGGGAGCGGGACCGGAAGCTGGAGCGGAAGTGGGAGCGATTCTGTAGTTCACGCGAGCGAAGGTCACCTGGACCTGGACGATACACTGCGAAGAATGTAGGGTGTAAATGTGCGACTGAATTCGTGAGCGGTAGCGGGAGCGGATATGGTACCAGTGTCCTTTGAGTGTTTGAAAATTCGCATAACTTTTCACTGAGTTACCCGATTACGATAAAGGAGAATGTCCAAAATTGTATGGGAGTTTGCCCTTGAACTTTAAACCTTGCGTCTGGATCAAATTATCGTCAAAATACAGGCAAAATACTAAGGATTATTATGAAAAGAAAAATCGTTTAACTATTTAGTGGGAAAATTGAAAAATCTTACATGGAATGAAATCTTCGTTGGCGCACAGTTTTCACAACACCGTGGGTATATATGGCCACGATTACCCGTTCCCGATCTTGATGTCATAGTTTGGTTATTAGTCGGCGACGGTATATTGCGTTCGACACTACATTAGACTCGTTAAAATAGTTTTTTTCACCCAAATACATAATGTAAACAAACGGAGACAAAACAGGTGTTGACATCATATCGGATATGATGTCACAGTACGAAACCATAGTGCATATCAATAGTGAGGTTCTACTAAATCGATTTAACAAATTGAATAATCGATATTTCGGTTACGTAACAATATTTTCATAAATATCTTTTAAAAACGTCTGTATTACTTTAAATCAGTATAAATACCGTATTTCCAGTCAGTAAATGAAAAACGTGATGGGTGGATTATCGCGCCAGTAACTGAAAGGCAGTATCAACTATGGTTGACAAATATCGATTATAAATATATATCAGTTTTAATTCTGCTTTCACTACTCTAGTTGAAAAGATGCCGGTCGGCCGGCGGAAATCAATCAACGTTTTTATTATGTTATTTTTAGACTCCCTATTCCATAAGCATTAAAAAAAAATTGAGGGGATTTATAATTTAGACCAATATTTTTGGTACATGAATGGTAAAGACGCATCTTAGGCCCACTTTTGGGCATTCTCCTTTGTGGTATACGTATGAGGTGAGGGGAGAGCTGAGGGAAGGGTTGAGAGGAGTGTAGAGGGGAGGGTTGAGGGGAGAGTTGAGGATCTGGAACTGGGCCTGGACCTGGGCCTAGGCCTGGGCCTGGGGCCTTGACCTTATCCTGATCCTGGACCTGGACCTGGACCTGGACCTAGACCTAGACCTAGACCTGGACCTGGACCTGGACCTGGACCTGGACCTGGACCTGGACCTGGACCTGGACCTGGACCTGGACCTGGACCTGGACCTGGACCTGGACCTGGACCTGGACCTGGACCTGGACCTGGACCTGGACCTGGACCTGGACCTGCCCCTGGACCTGGATCTGCCCCTGGACCTGGACCTGGACCTGAAAGTCTGAGTGGAAGTGGGATAGAGAGCGGAAGTGGGAATGGAGCGGATCCTGTAGTCCACGCGAGCGGAGCCGCGGGCACAGCTAGTATTAGAATTCGAGACATTCAAACTCGACAGTGAAATGAAATTCCTCTTTTTATCACACTTGATACTTGACTTCTTGTTCTGCAACCTAGGTAGTTGTGGCGCAGCACGGCATTTTTAATTAATTTTGACCCAGCCACGCACCTCCCTGAACTCTCCGACTGCGCGTATTTCGGATAAACTATGAGCTGTTGATCACAGTTGTGGCGCTTGTGCCACGCCCACATTGCCTTTCTTATTGTATCTAATATTAAAACTTCATGAGTGAGACAATTAAAGTTACAGACATGAATATAAAAAATTGAGAATCGGGTTGCAGTATAATGTTGTTTAGGGGTAAAAATTACGTTTTGCACTGGTTAGGTGTAATTTATTCAGCATTTTGAAGAACACGCAACCGTGAGCAAGTGATAAACGTGCCGGTGGATGTCAGTATATCAGCTGCGTACCCAGTAGAGAAACGTACCTACAGAAAAATTTTAAAGTTTCGATTAGACCAGCATGGAAAGTCAAGTGGAGGAAAATAAATGAATTAATATTAGTTAACTGTTACTTTACTGAGTTAATTAATGTACTAGGCATACCACATTTGTATTTATTATTATTATTATCATGTAAGTATATATTATTTGAAGAATTAAAAAAGCAGAAAACTTCAGTCATCTGAAGTTATTCTTCGGCACTAGAGTTGCCTGTCCTCGATACAACCGCGGTCTTATTATTAATTTTTTACTTGTTGGATCAAACCAAGTGTAGTGATGAGCGAGAGATCATTTCCTGCATCTTATCTTATCAGATTTCTACTTGTTGAAAAGTTTTATTCTCTCATCTTATCCGCACAGCGGTAATCAAAAATGTTATATAAAAACTAGAAGGATTTTAGGTAACTTTTTTTACGGGGTGGAAGCGATAAGTGTTTACAGGCGATTACTTCAAATGCTAAAGACAACCACGCAACTAGCACACTGCCGAAATAAGAAGCTATTTTATAGCATAATAAATCCACATTGAGGTTATATCAGTGTTAGGTGCACTAACACCGATATACCCCTACTATGGACCCATTTTATAGCTTATGGCTACATATTTCACCAGTATGCTAGTTAGCGAAGAACATCAAAATAATATTGCCACTAAGTAGCACAGCGCAACATTTGATACGTTAAAATTGATAATAGAAAAATTAATTACGAAATAAATACACCTAAATACACCTATGGTTATTTATATTCGTCGCCAACAAAAAAAAGTTTATTCAATCAAGCATTTATTTTACTGTACCCAAAATGTTAACCTGCAGTTACGAAAACCGGGAGTTGTGCTCTTTTCGCTGGAAATGTATCGTATGACGTTATGTTGCTGCTCTACACTTGCTTTATATTAGTTATTGTTTATTGAAAAGTTAAATAAATCGTTTATTGTGGCCCATTGCCTTTTGATTAGTTTCTGATTCAGGCTTTTTATTTCGCTACTTTTATAATGCTTCTCCTGATGATCATGGTGGGTGTGGGAGTAGGTATTTCACGAAGAAAACAGTAAACGTAAATAAAGCAAAATGCAAATCAAATAATCGTAATGCAACTGTAATCTTAATAAATAAGGATTCTTATCGTAGTAGTAATGGCCGAATCGTTGCATCCCTATTTTTTATCGAACGAGGGTGAAATTCACATGAATCTCAAAAACGGCCGGCGCCCGACGGGGTTTTTACGATTTAGGCCCGAGTGGTTAATTCATGCCTGTTTAAATAACAAAAACTACCTACAAGGTGTGTAAAAACACTTTTTAAATACATGTGATCTTAATTACTTAAGCTAAATTAGTGGGTATACCTCCCGATGGGTATAAGAAATTTTCGTACTTTAGTATTTCATATCCTTTGATTCCAGTTGTCCTGTTGATAAGGTCATTTCGAATAGCACACGCGGCCGAAGGGACGTCGGCATCAGAGAATGCTAAATATTACTACATAAATAACCAACACTTACCTCCTATTGCCAATAAAATAGAGCAAGGCCAAGTAAGTACTACAGGGCTGCCGCCGCCGTTAGGCTCGCGTCGTGCTGCCCGCCGCCCGCCGGTACAAAGTTACTACGCCAGCACGCTATCGCCCGGTGCCAAAAGATCGACGCTATCTACAGCTACACTAATCTACATTAACATTATAAAGAGGAAAGATTTGTATGTTTGTAACGAATAAACTCAAAAATAACTGGACCGATTTCAAAAATTCTTTCACCATTAGAATGCTACATTATCCCTGAGTAACATAGGCTATATTTATTACTATAAAAATTAGGGATCCCTATTAAAACTTCAATAATGTAACCCAAGATGTAAATATGCAATATTGCAAAGAAGTATATAGTTATTATGTTCGATACGGTTTTTACTACAACTCCAACGAGCGGAATGGGATCGGGATTGGGATTGAGAGTCTGAGTGGGAGTGGGATAGGGAGCGGATGCTGTATTCCACACACACAAACGTGTACAGACAGGTTAATGCGTCTGTAGTAGAAGGTAAGTTATATAAAAAAAATTTCACTGGTATGGAGTGTCGCTTATTCTAATTGTCATTTAAATTCATGACTTAAAAAACCTATTTTGAGATAATTTAATAAAATGCTAAATCATTCGCTGCAGATAACCCAGAAGGGTTATTGTCTTGAAAATTATTATTGTAGAATTCATTTTATGTATGTATGATGGTCATTCAATAAATAAATAAAAAGGAATCACCCTTTCCTGTTCGAACAATACTGATTGGACTATGTAGATATCTGATCTTTTAGTTTTAATCATTAATGAGGCAAATAGGCCGGTTTTGTGTTCTGATCTTTTATTATCAACGAATTACCAATTTTAATGTTAGGACAGATTCTTGTCTTTATTGTAGGTAGCTTAAATATATATTTATTTAAAAAAATACTGGTCATTTATTAGAAGTTAACTTAAGAAGAAAATAAAACTTTAAATCTGTTTTCTGACATTTGAACTGAACTCTGGGATATCTAAAAAGTACTGTCCAATTAAAAAAATTACTACTTAGTATAATCAATTACTTCAAGTAGTAGATATATACACATTATAGATATCGTTGAATATAATCATCTATATTCATTTTCAACATAATTCAATGCAATATAATAATTTAAATATAATCAACTATGTGCTAGTGTTATACAGTAAATATGAGACGAAAGGAAATTATTATACTAAATGTTTTTATGATTATTTATAAATTCAGAGTATGTATTGTATTGTTTTATAAATAGTATGCAATATTATCAGTTTTTGTCCAAATGTCAGCTGGTAGACAATGCTATTAGCATTAAGTGCGCCTTTTGTATAGATGCGTGCAATACAGTTTTAAATACAAAATGAAATCAATCGAATCTGTAATGCTTTGCACATCTTAATAATTGTAACATAAGCACGTAGGTAATTTTTTACTCAGAGTTATTTATAAAACAACTAATTATTGATTTGAAAAAAATCGCAGTAGTTTCCGATCAATATATTTAATTCTAAACATAGGGCATTTAGGCGGCGGGAATGGCAGGTAGAGAGATACTGCACACGACCGTAGACTACCCATTAAGATAGAATGTTGAAGTAGGCGCGACACGCGTGCCAGCAATTTGCAATATATTGAATAAACTATCAAACGCTTACTAGTTTCTCACCGAGTCAAGGCCGGGTAAACATAGATAAAAAAAACCTGTTTCTAACTGCACAACTGTATCTCCTCACTAGAAACGTGACCGTGAGGCATAAAGGGTGCGCGGGAGAGGCGCGCAGTGTCTTTAAGGGGCACGCGCGAGATTGAAGTGAACAAAATGATAACCGTTCTATCTTAATAGGATTTCTGTGGGTATGACGGATGTTCCCTACTTTTACGGTTAGTCGTGCACACAACGTAGAACGAACTCGTAATTTTTAATTGGGTGTTTTATTTATCGGTTGATTTTATCTTATAATAATCGCAATGAAGGAAGCTGTTTTTGTTAAGAAATAGTAGGATCTATCTGTATAGATGTCGTTTGTCTAGAAGTATTTTCATGGTTACTAATAATTTACGAGTACGGATGTTAGAGGCTTTAATTTTCCAAGTAAGTAAGTACCTACCTACATAATATAATTTACTGAGCATGTTAAATTTGTGTCGCATTAGAGAAAATTATGTAGAATGTTGCAAAACACCGATATTTCTGTGTACATTCTTTATTCGTTGTAATGTTTTAGATACACATATCACGCTATATGTATAACAACACTAAAACACTGTTACATTACACACAATAAAATGTGTCACTAGCGACGGTTCACATGAGACCGCATTACCTAAGTCTTGAGAGTGCTTTAGCAAAGAATACCAAATATTAGGTACTACGTAAACAAGCTACGCTCACCTCCCTGTTGTCCGTGCCAGTGCACAGTCTAACATAAAAAAAAAGAACTATCAAAATCCATTCAAAATTGGCGGAGTAATCGCGCAACAAACATACAAAAAATATATACCCGTCGAATTGAGAACCTCCTCCTTTTTTGAAGTCGGTTAAAAATGATTTTTCGTCCATAACTAGGTAGACAGTGGGCTCGATTCTGAAGGCACAGATTTAAAGTTTGACAGCACTAAAATTAGTTTCGTCTTTATATTTATAATGCTGTGTGACAGGGATAGCATCATTTTTAGAGCTGTCAAATTTTAACGTTGTGCCTTCAGAATCGGGCCCATTGTAATGTCAATCTGACAGCATTATGTAAAACAACTAAATACCAAATAAACACACAACAAGAATTTTCGACAAACTGACAAAATAATGATAAATAAGCAATGCGTTCGTCGCTCACACACCCCTGCAATTCGTACGCCAACTGAGCCAGCGCAAACCAGTTTTTACGTACGCCGTGGTCGGTGCACCCACCCGCCCGCTCGTCGGTCACAAGGCACGCACACGTCGCTTTTTCATGTAGTAGTAGTGTACCAAGCGCGCGGCCACATGTGTTTAAAACCCAACAGAGAAACAGCTTCAGAAAGTGTGACCTGTTTTCATAGGGTTGTCAACTTGTCATGTCACTGTAATTATATGAAATAAAAATAAAATAACCTTGAAATACAAAAATATGTTTTATTATGTTTAATTAAGTAAAACTTTAGTACATTTTAGACATGTCAACTTAAATCAGCTAATATTCAATTTACAAAAAAATATATGTTTTATGATATGACGGGGTAATAAAAAATATAATTACGAATAAATAACTACAAATTACTAACTCTCAGTATTTTTGGAACCCTTTTATTTTTCAATAGTTTATATCGTATCGTAAATACTTACTGAATCTAAATTTTTTTGTTAATAAACTATTGGGAAACAGGGGTATGAGTTTCAAACGCTAATAATCTATATGCTTTAGAATTTCTTTTCCAATATTTGTAATTTTCTGTTAAATATCCGCTCGTGGTTCACACACCCTTGCAGCTCGTACGCCGTACGTACCAGTTTGTACGCACGCCGAAGCCGGCGCAACTCCCTCGCTCCCTCGTTGGTGACAGGGCAGGGCACGCACCTCAGAAGAACGAATGGATATTGAGGCACGCACACTCGCTGTGCGTCTAGTATTATTGTACCTAACGCACGGCGATAGTATGAAGTTTTCTATCTGTTGGGATTTTTGATCGTGTGGCGCGGCGATAATATGTGGTATGAAGCTGTCTTTCAGGTTTTTTTACTCATGTGCTACTAGAGCGTACGGAGGGTACGGCAAGGTCACACGCCATAGGTTTATGTTCCGTTCGTTCCAAATATCCTGTGCCTACAAACCGACATGAGGAACATCTAATTAACTTGGTTTTGTAAACAGTTAAATAGGCCTCGGGACTATGATAAAGCTATGACGCCGTGATCAATCATTTGTTTTTGAGATCGGACTTTAAAAAAATAATTTGAAGTAGTTAGTGTAAAAACAAATAATCACAAGTTTTTAAACTTATCTTTTGAAAAAAATAATTAAACCACTTTTCTTATCAGTATTTAGTTTTTCATTTAATTTATATGATATACTTACTCGTATTAATAGCTAAAAAAATAAATGAAAAAATATTTATAATCAATTTTGATCGCACAAAATTTGACTTGTTTTATTATTTATAATAATAAATTAGATTTTTTTAAATTAATGTATGAACTTAATCGACCTGTAACAAAAGTTATCAGTAAATATATATAATATATGTTTATGTCTCTGCCTACCCCTCTGGGACCCAGGCGTGGGCATTATGTATTGTGTATGTCTATGTGAAGTGTTATTAATTTATGATTTACTAGCTGTGCCCGCGGCTCCGCTCGCGTGAACTTCAGAATCCGCTCCCGTTCTCTTCCCACTTCTACTTCCACTCCTACTCAGACTCGAGACTCTCAATATCCCAATCCCAACACCAACCTCAACCCCATCCCTATCCCCAAAAACTAAAGGAGAATGACCAAAAGTGGGCCTAAGATGCGTCTTTACCATTCATGTACCAAAAACATTGGTCTGAATTATGAATCCCCTCAAATTTTTTTTAATCTAATGGAATAGGGAGTTTAAAAATAACATATAATAAAAACGTTGATTGATTTCCGCCAGCCGACCGGCATCTTTTCAACTAGAGTAGTGAAAGCAGAATTAAAGTCGATATATACTCGTATTTATAATCGATATTTGTCAACCATAGTTGATACTGCCTTTCAGTTACTGGCGCGATAATCCACCCATCACGTTTTTCATTTACTGACTGGAAATACGGTATTTATACTGATTTAAAGTAATACACACGTTCTTAAAAGATATTTATGAAAACATTGTTACGTAACCGAAATATCGATTATTCAATTTGTTAAATCGATTTAGTAGAACCTCACTATTGATATGCACTATGGTTGCGTACTGTGACGTCATATCCGATATGATGTCAACACCTGTTTTGTCTCCGTTTGTTTACATTATGTATTTGGGTGAAAAAAAATATTTTAACGAGTTTAATGTAGTATCGAACGCAATATACCGTCGCCGACTAATAACCAAACTATGCCGTCAAGATCAGGAACGGTTAATCGTGGCCATATACCCATGGTGTTGTAAAAACTGTGCGCAAACGAAGATTTCATTCCAAGTAAGATTATTCAATTTTCCCACTAAATAGATAAACGATTTTCTTATTATAATAATCCTTAGTATTTTGCCTGTACTTTGGCGACAATTTGATCCAGACGCAAGGTTCAAAGTTCAAGGGCAAACTCCCATACAATTTTGGGCATTCTCCTTTTACTCAATCCCATACGCGCCGCGCCGTTCGCCGCGTCGGGGCCGTTGACCTCGCCCATATGATGAACATACTCGTACGTTCGAGAAATATGGAATTTTTTTAATCAAAATTTTCGTAAAAAGATGTTTTTTTTTCGTCATATCCGATATGATGTCAACACCTGTTTTGTCTCCGTTTGTTTACATTATGTATTTGGGTGAAAAAAATTATTTTAACGAGTTTAATGTAGTATCGAACGCAATATACCGTCGCCGACTAATAACCAAACTATGCCGTCAAGATCGGGAACGGTTAATCGTGGCCATATACCCATGGTATTGTAAAAACTGTGCGCAAACGAAAATTTCATTCCAAGTAAGATTATTAAATTTTCCCACTAAATAGATAAACGATTTTCTTATTATAATAATCCTTAGTATTTTGCCTGTACTTTGGCGACAATTTGATCCAGACGCAAGGTTCAAAGTTCAAGGGCAAACTCCCATACAATTTTGGGCATTCTCCTGTTGACCTCGCCCATATGATGAACATACTCGTACGTTCGAGAAATATGGAATTTTTTTAATCAAAATTTTCGTAAAAAGGAGATGTTTTTTTTCTTAATTGATTTCTAAATGTGATACTGAGTTACTGGAAGAATTATTAACAGTCGTTTATTATCATCCGATATAATGGCTTCTAGAATAATTTACTTTATTAATATCTCAGGTTCTAAGTGGTGTATCAAGATGAAACATGTACCAGATTTTAAGTTAGACCACCAGCAAGACAACTATGAAAACTGCATCAAATTTCATTCAGTAGTTTTTGCGTGATGCGGTAATAAACATACATACAGACAGACAGACAGACAAAAAATCTAAAAAAAATTGTTTTAGCTTCTATTGGCCCTATAAAGATCCCTCATACAATTTTTATTAAATATTGCTCATGTACAGACATGGACCAGTTACAGTTTTATTATAAGTGTAGATAATGATGTTATAAATTTATTTGTGAATAAAATAGCATTGAAAGCGTGCAGTGTCTTGTTTATGCTGGCAGATTTTTATCCTGTATCGTAAAATCCTCATATTTGACTGAAAATATCAAATCACTACAAGACTTACATATTTATGGGATTTTCGCATATGCGCAATGCCAGTGATAATTTAAACCTAAGAAAGGTGGTAAACATTCGGTAGATGGCGCTAGATGCATTTGGGAATAGATTATTTCGACGCAAGCGCCATTGACGAGAGCTGGCTGAGTAGTCAGTTGGTAGAGCGTGACCCCGGTCGGTGGGGTAGATCGCTGCTCGCTTGTGATTTTTTTACATCTATCATAATCTTTAATACTCGTTTCTATATAACTTAAATTTCAACTATCCCTACCATTGACTTATCCCTACATATGATTTCTAACATTCATCATAAAGTATTATAACTCCATTTGAAAACCACGGAAGCAATAAAGAAGTTATCGCTGTGAATTGCTTGACATACTTACTCCACGTCTAGTACAAAATCTTTAAAGACAAGGTATTGAGTGTTGATAAGTCTGCAGTTAAATTTGTATTGTTAGCTCGATTAGGCATAAGAGCAAAAAATATAATTTCTACGATGACTGTACTTAGGTGCTTAAATGATTATTGAAACAACTGTCATCATCAGTTATCAATGTTAGAACCTCATATTTATAGACATAAATTAAATATTCTTTCTTACTCCATAGCTATACTATTGTGCCCCTGTTTATTACCGCCGTCTTTACTGTTCGGTTCTGTTTAAGCTCTCGCTAAAGTTGCCTTGTAATTAAATCGAGACTAATCGCTGTAATAATCCCATAATAACTCAATAGTTTTAGTTGTTTGACATGAGGGTCGTGTGGGTTCAGTAATAGTATTGTTCCGCTTGGTGAGGAGTAAAAAATAAGTAGTAAAATATGTACAAAGAACCAAACGATCACATTAGGTAATAAAAAAAGAATCAGATTTAGTATTTTCTATATTGACATCACTATGAGATAGAAAACTATCTATTAGCAATATGAGACTTATATTAATATTGGAAACGTTCGCGCCTTTTTCATTTGTTACCATTTTTAAAATAAGCCGGCGCGTTGTATTCTTTTTTAGAGTTCCGTAGCCAAATGGCAAAAATGGAACCCTTATGGATTCGTCATGTCTGTCTGTCTGTCTGTCTGTCCGTCCGTATGTCACAGCCACTTTATTCCGAAACTATGAGAACTATGTTTTTGAAACTTGGTAAGTAGATGTATTCTGTGAACCGCATTAAGATTTTCATACAAAAACAGTAAAAAAAAAAACAAAAATTTTGGGGGTTCCCCAAACTCAAAAAAGTTTTTTTCATCAAACCCATACGTGTGGGGTATCTATGGATAGGTCTTCAAAAATGATATTAAGGTTTCTAATATCATTTTTTTCTAAACTGAATAGTTTGCGCGAGAGACACTTCCAAAGTTGTAAAATGTGTATCCCCCCCCCCCCCCTGTAACTTCTAAAATAAAAGAATGATAATACTAAAAAAAAATATGTTGTACATTGCCATGCAAACTTCCACTTAAAATTAGTTTGAACGAGATCTAGTAAGTAGTTTTTTTTTAATACGTCATAAATCGTAAACCACAATACTATTATTAAAACATCGATCAAAGTTACAACGAACTACTATAACTTTTATATTATGTTACTTGCTGCTACGGAACCCTTCATGGGCGAGACCGACTCGCACTTGGCCGCTTTTTTTAAATTCAGCCTTCGCGCCGCTCACGTTACCGGCCAGTAACTTTATTCATACAATATTTGCACTCAATCTCTTTGGTCGCGGAACACTAAAAGTCATATTCGTGTTCCAAATTCAACTCTCATTACTGCCCGCTGAAAAACTCTCTTGCAGAAAAGACGTACTTTGGTCGCACTTATTGAGGAACCAATCGTCGCTTTTCGAATAGATGGGATGAAAAGCTTTTTGATCAATCGATATTCTAATAACGGCTTACTGGTTTGTTAAGGCCTTGACACGCCGGCGAGCTAAACAAAAACAGACAGCGGTGCCGGACACAGCGGCTCTCATTGGCTGTCGTCGTGGGTGCATAGCCAAGGAGATTACCGGTATTGTTGCCAGTATTAGCAGCACCGGGTGTTATAGACCATCTCCAGGATGGAAGAACGTCCTATTTCTAACCTGGGATCATCGACAATTATGACTTATGTTATGACAATAGTGTTAACCATTACATTGCTTAGGCATTATGGTAGTAGCGCTAAATTAGGAATCATATACTAATGTGGACGTCAGACTAAATTAATGAAGTCAGGTTAATGTGGTTATTTACCTGGAATCGTTTTATTTGTTAAATCTGAAAGCATAATCTTTGCGTTTCTATATTATAGCGTCATGTGTATTTAGTAGATCACACCTGATAACACGAAGCAGGACGACAAGCAGCATCAGCCACCTCTTAACGCTTATTCTGATGATTTTGAACACGTTCTTTACTGTCACACAGTGAATTAATACATTTATAAGAAAATGGTAACGCTTGAAGAACAAAGATATAAGTACTCGTATGTGTATTTCGTATCCAGATGTAATCTATGAAACTAATCACGTTTTCTTCTACTATTTTGTTACTTTGGCAGTGTTATCAATATCACGAGCCTCAGCTAAAAAGAATGCTCTTGTTTTACTGACATTTAACAATAATGTATTAGCTGAGGGCCAATTATTTAAGCTTTCTATCAAGTACCTAGTTAATTATCTTTATTCTAGTTCTTAAATACTGATGATGTACTCGTATGTCACCAAAATTATGACAGTACCATTTTTGCCACAACAATTTGCTCGTATGTTCTAGACACAAACCTAAAATAAGTATTCGACCTTGGTTGGCGTCATAGTCAAAATAGTCATAGTAGATTTAGCATCGGATTGAGTTCTATGTTTTCTATGGGATAGATAGAAGCTTGTAAGTCCTAAGGCAATTCCGTCAATATTTTAACGAATAGAATTATATGATCAACGCAATCGAAAGCCTTCGACTAATCAAAGAAACTATAATAGTCTCTAGTTTTTGGTCCAAACTTCCAAAGAATCAATAATTTTAGTATGTTAGCTTTGGTCATCCATCACAAATGTTTTTATTTTTTAAAAACTCATATTGATTTTATACAAACGATAATTAACGTCGAAGTGTTTGTTGATTAAGCTTATAATAATCTGAATAGCCACAGATCTGTAATTATTCTAGATACGCTCGGGAAAATTACATTATTAACGATATATTGGGCCCGATTCTGAAGGCTCACATTTAAAATTTGACAGCGATAAAATTGGTTTCGTCTTTATCTTCATAATATTGTGTGACAAGGATAGCAACAGATTGACATTGACATGTTCTATCAAGAAAAATATAAGTAACTAGGTAAGCAAGATTTTCCACTGCTCTTTAGTCCACTGTGATCTTACAGTAGTTTGTTATTTGTTATCTTTAATTGAATGTTTATGATATGGAACCGGAAAACATTGATGTGAAAAAAAGATATACCTACAACCACTTCCCTACGATAAATGAACAAGTTTGTTCTAATTTTAACTTTATCGTCATTGGATAAGGTGCTAGAACTAGACACTTAATTTGGAATGTGAGTGTAAATCATAAGTTATTTTCGCCATCATAAGCCTACCCTAATGCGGATGTAACGTCCCTAATGGTCAGACTGCAATAAGTAGGTAGATGTATTGGCTGTCGCGTTACTAGAACATGCACCGGTGACGCTGATGTCTGTCACGTGTTTATGGCCTAACAAGTTTGAATAAGTGGGTTAAGTACCTACCACCATTGTTCGTTTGCTGGTCTGTCTGCTAGCACGGTGTACGGCAATCTAGTCGTCAGTTAACGCCTAGCCCCTCACTTCGACCTTTTTTTATTCATTTGTACACACAATGAGCTCCATTAAGCTAGTAATAACCGGAAAATAGTAAATGGAAACTTTCAACCCTGACTTAGTTGCGGAAAGGATAAATAAAAACACTACTGAGATAATTTTCAGTAATGTCTAATTTATTTTTATACTGTTATTTGAAATCTAAAATATTTTACGTTGCATTTTAAATATGTAGTTAGAAAATATTTTGCAATCATTTGACACAGTCATATTGACAGAGCTTATGGAAATCTACTAATAGAAAGACATAATATTAAAATAACTGTCTTTGTGCAATACTATCGACTAATAAGCCCAATAGATTACTAATACCTGTAAGACATCATAACTCATAATTCTACAAACAGATAATTCTGTCCAAGTGCTGTGGTATGAATGCAGAGAGACTGTACGCTGATTGGTCCGGCCAAGGACGCGACAAGTCATGATTGGTCCGAACTTGGTTGTGACTAGTTTGGACTTATTATTCGATGACAGTTGGGCTAAATCAATTTGATAATTTTGCGTAAAAACCAAATTACAATTTTGATTCGTGATAATAGTAGCATAGATTGTAGATAATACTGTCATACAATAAATAAAATAAGTTTGTTTATTTAATTTGGATTGATAACAAAAACAGCAATAATCGGTATATAGGTAAGTATATTTCAAAAATTTATTTTAATTATTTTCATTAGAACTGTCCATGCTGCATATTTATGGATACAACAGCGACTGGGCGTATTTATTGTTTTATTAACAGTAAGGCTATCGGTCATGTCATATTATATGAATATGTTTTATTGACAAACAAGCCACATGATACTATTATAAGATGTTTAATGGCAACTTAGTAACAAGATACACGCTATGATAGGTACCTAGGTATATTAGTTTCAACCAGTTAATTTTTCACCAACGGTGCTCGACTGATATTCATTTTAAGCTTGAAGGTTTCAACCCAATCACTAGTGTTGCGGTCAAATGTATCTCGATCTCCTAAATTTGTAAGAAAAAAAAATCATTTTTCCTTTTTATAAATCAACACTATTTACTCGTATTTACTCAGGTACTTATTTGGTGTCTGTTGCACAAGTGCGTAATTTATTTCATAGATTATGCAATATACGAATGCGGCATTATAAACTACAGTTAGATTGTGCTTGTAAAATGTCACGGCTTCTAATATTTCGGCATGTGTGAAAAAAATTCCAACAGCGATGATAAGTATTAATAATATCATCGCTGTTGGAATTTTTATCAACGTACCTAAACATTCATCAGTGGTATACAAAGCTTTCAGTTCTCAGTGTGGCTTTAATGCATCCCACTGCGCTTTTTGCCCACTTATCCCAGGCTGCCTTTCTTTTTTATACAAACTAATAAAGTTCAGACAGAAGTGATTCACATTGCGAATACCTTTTCCCAAAAGAAGCTATGCCTAAAACAGAAACTCGTATATCAATATTACGTTTATTTTGTTAAATAAACGATGCTTCAACAATTCTAGTTATATTTATTTTATTCAGATTAAAGTTCAGGACCCTTTCATCTAATAAGCTCATATTATCTAGGCCACAATCAAATATTTCAGACACTAATTTTAATGTCTCATGTAGATTATATTATATTCAAAATCATTAACTTATCTTCCTGAAACTGTTAAAAGATAGGTATTCTTTTTGTTAATTATCCGAAAGGTAGATATGGCAATATTTCTTCTGAGCTCCTGTAACATAAACAAATAATGTTTAGTATAGCCGTGTCGTTCCACCCACCCCGATGGCTTTCGATCGAACTCGTAAATGTTAAAAAAACTCAGATTTTAATTCCTGTTACTTATACATTCAAAAATATATAGACTAATCCAAATGGAACGGAAGTTAATTACCCATTCATACATTGAAAGCCGATGACATAATTCACCGTTTTAATCTGGCAATAAAAAGACCACTGTAAGTTGACGGGGAGAAAATTAGATTATCTAAGGACTGAACAAGCGATAACTAGGTCTGTGGTGTCATTCGATTATTCTTCGATGCGTACGGTTCGTATGCGGTTCATATGCGATGCGTACATGCGTTTTCCTGATTATTTATTACTAGCAACCGCCCGCGAATTATTATTTTTAGGGAGGTGTCGCCCGGTTATGGCCACTTATCGAACCCTCTCTACTGTCCCGTGGCTACCCTCCTTTTATAAAAACGAATAAAATATAGCCTGTGTATGAAATTTGAGTATAAAAATAAATAAAAGAAAATTTATTCATCAACACAACACATAATACCATAACAAGTTACAGGGTATAAAAGTACTTAACAATTATTACATGGTGAGATGAAATGGTCGATGCCTCAGAGAAGCGCTTCTTTCTCTTCTTTTCTCCCTCCCTCCATCTCGCTCGCCTACCTTCCCACAAACCCTCCCTTTCTTCCTCTCTCCTGCCTGTTTTTCTACCGTACTTCCCTCCCTCCCTCACTACCAACCTCCTTCTCAAACTAAGAAAACGTTTGTTCAGTATTCGACACGGAATTCCTCCGTAACTAGTCCTCTAGGTATTATGTTACTCCTGTATAAATAACGTCTTAGATGTCATTCGGCATCAGTATCCCTTAAAACCTAGACAATGACATCCATATTGAAAAAAGTGTCACCTGTTATCGTGGCCATATTGGATTCCCTAAACTAACATACAATTCGGAATCAGCACCTCCGAAAACCTATAAAATGATACCCATATTGTAAAAGTATAACATGTCTAGCGGCCATCTACATAGAATTCCAAAATCTACTTCGGATTTAGCACCTTCTAAACCTTAAAAGTTACACCGATATTGTAAAACGTGTCACATGTAATGGCGACCACCTTGGATTCTAAAACTATTATCATGTGCTGTGATAGCTATAAGTCGTCGTCTAGTGTTTTGAGTCAATACGAGTAAGTTAAAGGTTCATTCGGTCACACGTTCAGTGAAGTCACAGCCCTGAGTTCATTTTGCAGTCTGGTTAAGGCATGTAACGTATTTCAAATGCAGTAAAAGCTATTCGGCCATCTTCCGTCCATTTTCTGACCGTTATACGTCAGTGTTCCAGCGATACAGTGTTCGTTCAATTCCAAGATATTTAAGAAACTTCTTAAAATGTGACATGCAATTGCATTATATGTAAACTAAATTAGCATTTCTTTATTTTGCACGGTTGGATTTCGTTAGTGGCGCGAAACGGATGTAATCCGGTCGGATTCCGAACTGACAGTGCAGTAAGTACTTAGGAGAAAGACCACACAAGTGAGTTTTGTGTTTGTGATATTTGACTCAGTTGTTGAAAGATATGTTAGATTTAGTTGTTCAGAGTCTTGAGAGGATGCCAATGATTTTGATTTCACCCGGTGTGAACTCATATAGAAGACTGACTGCGTCATCACTAGCGGATCAGGAATGGTTAAAAAATTAATTTGAATGACATTGATTTGTCTGTTTGGTTTGTCATTCGCTTAAAACATATTTTAATTTTTCACTTATAAAACTACTGTAACTTCACTGATATGTCCGAACGTACCTTAAACGTGTTTTTACGCATATACTCGTTCAATTTGAAGTTGAAAGCTCTCGAGGCCGAAGACTGTGCTTCTCAGGTACTCAGGCCGTGTGCTTCGTATTTTGTTTGGTCTCGCATCTTAATTGTTAGTAGCTTATCGAGTTATTAAGCTATTATTAAGCTAAAACTGATGTACGAGTAGGTGTACTGTCAACAGATGCAGGGAGCGCTTACTGAACGATATAATTTTTACAATACAATCACTTTATACCATAAAGGGATCGTCCAAGCCCATTGATATTTATTTGTGCAAACGGCTCCAAAACGAAACAATACGAGTACGAATAATTGCATAGCCCGATTCACCCTGAATACCCCGATAGCATTGAAACAAGGTCTAGTGAATTTGACCCGTTGTTGGCACGTGGGTATAAACTATATTTGTATATGTACATATATCAGCATACTTTGGCAGTATGCTTTCAATAACGTGTTTTTCACGTCACTGAATCTACGCGCGAGTATGTTGCATCTAACGGCCAGATTCCAGCATATTCGCTATATTTCTTCTTAGAGATCTCCGTCTGTATGGCCCAGGTACCTGTATCACTCCACTTTCTTTTACCACCAACTCTTCTAAAAATACACAGGTACGCTACCTTCTCCGGAGTTAGATACTAACATGTTTTTTAATATTAATTTGTAGTCTGTGCTTAAGTCTAACTTTTACAAACTGACAAAAACTATCAAAAAATTATTAATCGAGGGACTGAGAATCGCCATTTCATCTGCATAACTTAGGTAATTCACTCAATTATTACTAATATGACAACCGATTTTAGTATTTCTTAGCTCCTCGATTAAATCATTCATTTAAAAAATAAAAAGGTCCGGAGAAGTAAAGTCTCCTCGAAGAATACTACGGTCCAATCTGTATTCATTAGACAGTCGGTCGTCGCCCCATCTCACAGAGTTTTTAGTTTTCTTAGCAATATTTGAACAGACTCACAAAAAAATATAGAAACATTCGAACCAGCTAGTTTCTCCCATATTAAGTTATAACTCAGCAGGTCTAGTAAATTATAAATTCAAAAACTGGCATACAGAATGTGTTACTATGACGGTACTTTTCAAACTAAAGACTTAGTGCTGAATTTGTCAAGAAACCAGAACGAAAACCAAACTGCGCTTCGCGTTAAAGCTGTCTAAATAAAGCTTTTAAGGAGAATCCAAAGAAATGGGCCTATAATTATTAATGGTCAAAAGATCTCTCGTTTTGTTCTTATGAACAGGAACCACCACGGTTTTCATTAAAGACATTGACAAGTAACTAAGTAATGCATGGATTAAGTAAATCGGTTAAGACCCTGAAAATCTCATCACCGCGTGCATAATGTACTCGACACACAACCCATCGATCCCCGGTGACTTACCACGTTTCATTAGTCTTACGATCTCAACGACATTTAAGGGGTAAAATATAGATTACCCGTCATCGGAATCCGCGCGTCCGTGTCGCACACAGATTGCACGGTGAAGAGTGAAGAGATACGCAAAGAAATACGATATTTATAATCTGTATACTAATCAAAACAACTAGGTTTATTAATTATCTTTTGTTAATTTGCCAAAAATTTTAAAATAATTAACGGCTTGATGAATTGATAGAATGTTCGTTACTGTATTGTAATATTTTGGCCCCATCTGAACATAGTTTTAAAAGTTGTTAGATTTTCAACCATACCTAGTAACGGTAGTAAGTACTGTCGAACTTTGGCTACCCGCTTAGTAGCCTGTAGGTACTGTATGGATAAATAACTTAGCTATTTGGTAACTATCTTTGACGTGGTGGTTCCATCCCGGAACCTGTTCGATCTCCTCCATGCACCACGACCAAGTCCTAAACTATGCTAGTGAACACATAGTAAAACTGGTCAATGAAATACAAATCGTACAGGAGAACATCCTAGTGTATTTATATAATGGATTGTTTAAAATCTGTAATGTTGCAATTTTTTAAATAAATAAAGGTCATAATAATAAATTATTGTTTTTATTTAGTTATAAATGTACCGTATACTGTGTATACTTTACAACTAAGATTATCACATTACGAGCACTGACTAAAATATTATGTAGTGTAGTTAGTATTTATTTAGCGAATACCTATGTTAATCTGGTTAATATTTCTTACGCCTCAGCTAATTCTATTTGTAAATAAAGTACCAAACCTATTTATAGCCCCATTCCAATAATCATAGGGTATATTATAGGGTATATGACATATACAAGTAGCAATTACTGACGCCACTTCACATCACATTCGAAGAAGTCGTAACTATATTCACGAATAATGGAAACCGTTACTTACATTTGTTAATGATTTTCTTTGGAACCAAAATCCAAAAATAATGGTCAGTTGCGCCTTTGGTTACAAACTTTAGAAAGTTATTTATGACCCTGTATATAAGAACAATAGTCTCAGTTATTCTGGCATTTGGGCAGCAGATGTTAACAGATTGTAAGTATGCCGACCGGGCACTGAACACCTACCCAAAAAAAGATTTACGCCGCAAGGATCTTTTTCGCAGTTCCAAAATATTTAAAATTATCTAAGGAACATAGATCCCATTTACATACTGCGACCAATATAACTGTTATTTTGATATGGAATCGAGCAATTGCATAAATCCAGTTCTATACAATCATGTTTTAGGTAATTATTAATGAAGTATAGGCACATGTTAAAAATATTTACAAAACAAAAGCTACATAAATAGAAAGTAGCAGGGCCCTGCTACTTTCCATATATGTAACTTTTGTTTTGTACCTGGGCAGATAAAAGCTTGCAGAAGCATTACACGCCGCACTTACTCGTACCTAAAGATGAACCATTCGATTTAATTTTGTTATAAGTATACTTAATTAGTTATTAAAAGTTACTATTATTATATTTGTTTGTGCACTAAAGTGTATTGTATTGTATATTCATTATTATTTATATTTGATTTATTCGATTATTTTGTAATGAATGCATTACAACATAACAGAACAAATGACCGCGCACCTGTCTTACTGTCGAGTATTAGTAGTACCTAATTAGTATAGGTAAAAAATGAAAGAGAGAAATGTGTATAATATGTGGTGGTAGTTTGTTCGTATAGACATTAGATATTTGAAAATCATAATATTATGCCGTATGGTTCACCATTTCATTTATTATCCTTGCCAATTACAAGCTACACGTGACATAAGTACAAATTTTCCTCTCTTACGTTTTTTGCTTATGGTCGTTATTAGATTAGTAAATTTAGTATTCTACTAATTTGACATTCGAATACTAAGATAAGTAATTACTAAGTAGTCGAAAAATTAAATTTTCCCAGTGGCGCACCACTAGCAAGTAATAAATCAGGGCTACAATAACATGCATATGTGAATATGTCCCCTCCATCGTTTGTCTTCTGTCTTTGGAATTATTTGAAAACTTTAAGTTCGTATATCTCTTGATTAATTAAGCCAATTGAGATGAAATAAAGATTAAATGTTAATCCAATTTAAGCCCTATGTTTTTATGTAAACTTCAATCGAATGGCAGTTCTGCCATTCAATCACTTATTTTTCATAATCAATGTTTTTTTTTCTTGCAAATATATTTAATGTACAGACAGACACGCTGTCTACTATATTTACTACTACAACTACTACATTTTTATTATGTCTTTACGAGTTTACGCAAAATACTAGAAGCAGTACACAAAATAAAGAAGGTTGGTTGTAGCTGGAGACAATGTTACTGGCCATATTACTGTAGGTAGACAGTTCAGCGGAAGTTGTTGAAGGGAAACAATAGAAGGCAGTTGGAGTCACGTCGCCGTAGAAGCAACACCTCGCAGGCCCTTACCTTGGTCTCCTAGAGGTTGGCTGATGGATCCGCTCAGCATGAGAAGAGGTGACTATTGGAAAGTTGAATGAAAGGCATCAACCCCGTTTTAACATTTATAAGAGTCTGATTCCTATAAATGTTAAAAAGGGGTTGATATGCCTTTCATTCAACTCCCCCTAATATCCTCATGGTATTTGAGATATTAATTAGGTACTTTTCTTTTATTTTAAAACCAGCTGTGCCCGCGGCTCCGCTCACGTGGACTTCAGAATCAATGATTTTTCTATTTCCCTGCTACGGCAACCGCCACCGCCACCTGTTACACTCGCTCCAAACGTAGTCCTAACTCATCGCAATCTAAATTCCGCCGAGAGTCACACTTCTTTGTTGTGTAATGGAGGTATACTGATGAAATGTATGCAAAATTTTGAAAATTATAATTTCCCATAAGTTTTGATTGAGTAAGCCTAACGAGTAAGATTACGTTAAAATAAATATTCAATATTACTCCGAATTAATCTCTATATTTTTCTGAAAACTCAATATGGATTGGTTCAGTAATTTTTAAGTGATGCGTTCACAAACAAATAAATAAACGGTCAAAGATTCCAAAAATAATCTTAATTTATTCTATTAAATACTTTATCCTCCTTCCCCAAACTTTTGTATAGGGTGTATTATTTTTATTTTATTTAAACGATATCCCGTAATTCGGCAATTTTGCGTCAAATATCCAATTTGATACATCACAACAACAATAAAAGTAATTCTTTTCTATCAATTTCAATATTTGACGCAAATAATATCGATAAAACTAATTATTGAACTATAAAGTCCCAAAAAAGTTTTAAAAAGACTAGATATTCATAGCATTCAAAAAAAGTAAAGGCTATCAAAATGTTTAAAGGCTTTTAAAAACGTCACTAGTTGACGCAGTTATCAACGATATGCCACCTGCAATTAAGTAACCTTTAAATAACTTGACAAAACTTGTGATCTTATCTTGTGTTCTTAGGGGGCCAGGAAGACCTGGCGACACTTCGACCGTTCAGGATCTTTTGTGCCCCTGACCACCAACGGTGCCACAAGCCGATTTGGTGGACTTCATATACGCCTTAGAATTTCTTCTTTGGCTTATGCAGGTTTCCTTACGATGTTTTCCTTCACCAAAAAGCCTGTGGTATTATAAATAAACCGTACTTAAGTTTCGACGGTACGGGCGGAGTTTGAACCCACGATCTCATGAACGTGAGGCGAGTGCACAACCAACCTAGTGATACTTGTTTACAAGAATTTATTTAAAGGTAAACATGCAGTAAGCAGGTATAGATACTTTGTTCCCTAATACCCAAACCCAAATTCAAATTCAAAATTAACATGAACATCAAACTCAAATTTAAACAGAAACAAACTTCAACTCAATTTCAAACTCAATCTCAAAATCAGTTTCAAACTCAAACACAAACCAAAACACACACAAACAGAAACTAATACAAACTCAACTTCAAATTCAATCTCAAAATGACTCTCAAACTCAAACACAAAGAAACTCAAACACACACAAACTAACACAAACTCAACTTCAAACTCAATCTCAAAATCAGTCTCAAATTCAAACACAAACCAAAACACACATAAATACAAACTAACACAAACACAAACCCAAACCGAACTCAAACTCAGTCTCAAACTCAAATACAAACCAAAACACAAACACAAACACACCCCAACACAAACAAAAACTCAATCTGAAAATCAGTCTCAAACTCAAACAAAAAAAAAATCTAACACAATCACAGTTTCACATTTGTCGCACATTACATTTTGCCACTTTTTTATCAGCTTCTTTGTTGTTGACTGTACCAAACCGGGATAAAAAGTAAAATATTACTAACCAAAAATACTAATTAGTAGGTAAATAAAAACAATGACATTTATTTTTGTTTTTATTGACTTCACAACATTATCATCAAATCAGCCTGTCGAGGTCAAGCTCTCCCCAAATGAACGCAACCAAACTCGTAATAATTACAAGTTTGGTAATAATAGTTCCAAGGTGTTCCTGTGCATTAATTTTGTTTTATTTTCAAATTGTACCAATTTATGCATATGTTAGTGTACTTTTACGTAAACTTTTAATGACTTCCAGCAACTTGGACATTATTGATATTAGCTACTGTAGTATAACAATGTCCACACATCTAGCTAAACTAAACAATACTAGCTTTTGACGCCTGCGTTAAATAATGTCACCTGTATTGTTATTCAATTGTATAAGCTTTCACTGTAAAAAGTTTAATCAAATGCCGCAAATTGTGATTAGATAACATAGAAACAAATTATCCACAACTTCGCATTCATTATATTAGTTGGATTAACATTTTTATATTTCCATGTGAAATACTTATATTATTGAAAAAAAAATAATGAAAAATTATTATTCGGACTTTTAAATCGAGATCTTGGTTCCTTTTAAGTTTTGTTTACGTCTGAATATAATCCGAGTAATAAATTATTAAAAACTAATAATTTAACATGCAAAAACCTTCAATCAATATTTAAACATACCTATATATGAACTCGCCCCTGACACGTGGGACTTACTATTTTGGGCACCAGGGTGGAAAATGTTTTTTCATACTCATACTCGGAAAGTAGGTCTGAAGTTGCCTGAGGAGCGGGCAATACTTTTCAGCCCTAGGGAGAATCGTTTTCAACTGACAGCTGTCAAATTATTAAAAAAAACTAGTTCTATTGTCACATTTCTATTGAACCTTGTTCCAACTTTCTATACAGCCACTCAATTACAGCGCGATGTAAAATTGAAATACCATAAAGTTAAGAACTATTTAAAGAATGTATTTTTTTAAATGACTTTATTATAATTTCATTTCAACTATTTCTTTAAAATAACAAAGATTTGGGCAAATTATTTACCATTTTTTGAAGGATGGAATTGAAAAATAATGGCTGAATAGCTGGCCGGCCACAGAAAAAAAAATACTTAGGCCGAAAGCGGCAATCTGCTCTTCATTTATTACACTCTTTTCTTTAGCTAATTCATGTTTAAATTTTTACTTTCCTTTTATTCGTAATGAATAGTACAAAAAAGTTGTTTACCCGAACTTATTTAGTAATAATATGTACTAAACTGGACTTACCTGCACTAAAATGTACTATTCCATTATTTTGATTATTAAAGATTTATTTTATATTAATTGGATTGCCCTTTTATCTGACTTTTCATAAAAGGTATGACCTATATTAAAATTTTTTGTCTTTTATCAGTTCATAAAATGCCAATAACAGAAACGCTATCTGAAAGGCTAGGCTGAAACACTTCACTTTACAGGTATAAATTATGATTATTTTAATTATAAGGGTACAAAAATATACCTTGTAATAATAAGTATTTTGCATTCCTGAAAGAATAAATCAATCAAAGTCCTAATCTGTTATACAATTTTGTGGTGTTTGAGGATAGTTAAAACAATTACTTACTTATAGCCATATACTGTCGAGTACTGATCTGAAGAACTTCTAAGATAGAGTTCACAGGAAAAATGTCCAGATTTCTTTGAATTCAGACTTTATTATTTTCATCTTTGAAATTAAAATCAAAACATAAACACGCTATTGTGTTGAAATATTTTTTTTACGATAAAACAACATAAATAAGTACCCACTATAAAAAGTCCAATAACTTTATAAAAATTCTGATACTGTTTGAGATATTTTTAAGATACTAGCTCGCCGCCAGCCGCAGAAAGTAGGTATTCCCGGTAGCATTTCGTGTTTGTGAAGGTGTGAGGTCCGGACTATTAGTATCTACATCATTGGAATAAATATCTTGGTACTCATCACTTATTAATTATAGTTATAATAATTTACATTTAATTGCGATATAAAGGTGGCCTATAATGATACTCTTACTTTTTTATTATTATCATAATACAATGTAGGCTCTAACTTACAAATACCTGTGGTGACCTGTGAAGTCATTCATTACAGAGCCTTTTTAGTTTTTAATCCTGAACAACTTCTTATTTTGGGGATTTTGCAAGTTCTGCTTAACACTGGACAGTTAGAAGAAGTAAACATACATTTAATTACTTTGAAAAAACAAACTGTAGAAATAATTTGTAATATTTTGCTCGGATTTTGTATTAACCAATCATTTCGTCGTCATATCGTCATTTAATAATTGTCCTTATAATGAGCCATATAAATATTAAAATTAATAAAATGATAGTATTCTAAGTAGACTGTCCAATTTATTTTTCTGCATTAGTCGTAAAAAGCTCTATGTATCACGATAAGTCCATGCATTCGCACAAGGCTCGGTCTTTTAACTCAGTCACCAAAGAATTGCTTACCGTCATCAGCAACAATATACCTATTTTTATAATTGAGTAATAAACACATTTACTTATTAGGTTTTAATGAATGTACAACTATGAAGATTGAAAATAAAATAAATAATAAAGGGGGGAAAACCAGTTAGAGGTTATGATCTCCTCCAGCTCTGCGGAATAGAGTAATTAGTAGCCGAGTTAATGATCAACTCTTGTTAAGTCTTGAAATTAAAAAAATTGCGTCGAAGAAAGAATAAGTGAGCGCTTAAGTGTTTAATAAAAAAACATTTATGCATTCCACAGGTGATACCTACTACAATTTACAATGTATAATTCTATCGTTATAATTTAACTTTCAATTTCCTTATCCAATATATTCCTTAGAAATAATTATACGTTCCCTAAAAATCCTAAATGACCATTAAGTATATTAAACAAATTAAGTCATAAACGGCGACCTTTGCTGTAGCTGGACTCTGCAAGTTGCTGCTCACACGATGCTAGTGGTGTTGCATTGTATTAAAAACTACTGTGGCCCCTAATTTGTAGGTGGAATCTGTTCGAAACGATCCTCGACTTTAGAAGTGGTGGGTAATTACAAGTGAGAGGCTTTTTAATTTATTTAAATAACCAAGTATCTGACAAAGGTTTTTTCTTTGTAGGTCTGTCTGTATGTAGATCTGTAGCATCAAAACCGACAAAACATTAATAATTTAGGAGATATGACCACCTGTAAACCTGGTATCTGCATATTTTTTAGCAGTAGATATTTACGAGGCTTTTAAAGTGGACCGTCGTTATCTCCAGAACCAGTACGTGGCTGTCTTCGCTCTAGCTGTACTGATCGGAATAGAATTGACTAAGAAGACAACGTCATCGATGAAAGGAGTCGGTGAACCCATTGCAATACAGATGTGCTTTATATATCAAGAAGACCTGCATCCGAAAACTGCAAGCACAATATTTAAGCAGGAGGCCTTAAAAATTACCATAAAAAGTAAAGTTTTCCAGCAGAGTAACGCAACCACACTGCAAATGTCCATATAAGGTAGTCACAAACATTGAATAAAGACCAGAACCCTGACATATCAATAAAATGTAGAACGATTGCTCACAGACGGAAATGTGAAGAACCTCGTGTCCCATGGCAAGCATGTGTGAAGATAATGAAGAGACTAAAGGAAGCGAAAGAAATTCTCAGTATCCCAATACTTGGTGTCCCGCTATTCCTGCATACCCCGTTAGGGATGTACGTAACAAAATAAACGTTTAAATTATAGTGTTGTCATTGTCCATCTATTTAATAAGAACGCGAATATAATATTTTGGATTAACTTATGTCTACTGCACTGTTCTACTTTCCCGGCGGCGGCGCGTGCGAGAGTCGTTCATCGTATTCGGTTGGAGAATTTTTGAGTCTGAGCAAAATATGTTGAGTTCTTTCTTTTATCAGCATGTTAAATTTAGTAATAAGTATGTATTTACATATCTAATGAGGTCATGAAAGGCAGAACATGGTACTCACAAAATAGTAATATCCGACTTAACTAGGTTTTTGTAAATTTATCAACTTCATTTTATTTTATGGCGAAAGTGCATGGTGCCTGACCCTTGCACGGCATGTGCACTTGCCTATGCCTTAGCTAGGGTGTTTGACGTAGCGTGCTCTGGATGTCAAGCGTAGGTCGTGGTAACTGTGTGCGCGTTGTCGTGTCTGGCTCGTGCGTCGCTCGAAGCGTGCACGCTCGGTGCGTAAGCGTGCTCCGGGTCTCAAGCGTAGCTCGTGACAATGATGCTCTGCTAGTTCGTCCTCGGGCGTGGCGCACGCTTGCAGTGCATTTTGGGATCCTGGTCTCTAGCTAAGTTTGTGCTAGACATATATGAACATGGCTCGTGCATCGTTGGAATCGCTCGCTCGGTAATTAGGATGTTCTGGGTCTCGACTGCGCCTTATATCGTCGTGCTCGACATGCCCGATGCAAGCACTTAGTGCGTAGCTTTCTCCAGGTTTTATAACTCTTTCCCCTTTAACTGAACCTCCTTTTTATATTTTGCCTTTCAAATAAAATCCAGTTCATTTATTTTTGTTACAATATCAAGTTATTCAAAATCAATAATTCATAATGTGTAAAAATTCAACTTACTATTTATTCCCAATACTATAAATTTTAATCCTTGAACTAATTTTAATTAACTCAACACTATAGTTACTAATTAATTATTTAGCAACTAATAGTAATAATTAAGCAACCCAACTAATTATCGTATATCGCTATAGGCTACTTACTCAACTAGATGTTCGAAAAATAAAACAAATCATTTAAAGCTTTATTTTGCTAGTGTTACATTTTTATTTTGCTGATCGTAACTTGATGTTCGCATTTTTAAATTGCCTCAAAAAATTATACTGTAGGACAAAGCATTTTATTCGCTTACTTGGTTGTGCTTCTCAAAAATTTAAATAGCCGTTCATACATATAATTACGTCCCAAAAAACACGCAGGGCTTAACATTGAGGCGTGTGTTTTCAAAGGGGCGTATTGCCATTATGCAATAAGGTTTACTTTCATATGAGTTCTGGAAAGCAATACTTATACCTAGTAAAGTAATATTAAAGAAAGCCCTAATGCGTAATAAAAATACGCCCCATCGAAAAATCAGCAAAGAACCTACACGTCGTACACAATGTGCTAGTTTAATTCAATTTGTTTTTAGTTTTCCTCTAATGTCTCGTAAAATTTAAAAAGTTTCCTGAATTTTCCATAGTTTTCATATTATTTTTATTAACATATCGAAGGCAGCAAATGAATTAAAAAATCTAGAAATTGTAATTTCTTTTCTACTTTACCATATTCTACTAAACCGATTGAACTGAAATTTGGAAAACTATATTGACGGCAGCAAAGTATATATTGCGCTTATAATGTTCTGTTCTTAGTCATAAAGAATTCGTCGATATAGGCATGTGCCAATTTCAGTTTAAGCAGTTCAGTAAAATTCGAGCCATCCACCGCAGACAGACAAACAGTCAAAAACCATTCCCTATAAGGGTAGGGAAAGGAGAACCGGGTTTTATCCGACATCTAAAAGCGTTGTAGGTACATATGTATATAGATATGCGTAATCATCATTATGTTAGTACAGTCCATTCCGAATTAGGTGATCAGCCCTAGTTCTTATCCAATGATGATAAAATTAAAATTAGAATGAACTTGGTCATATATCATGTATTATAGCGCACTGACTGTTTTTATATCTACTTTCAGCTTATGGTCAACACTATTTCGTGTGTTTTATGTATGTACAACACGAAGGAAAAAAATAGTATGTAGGTTCGTGGCGACCGCCGCCCCTATGAAGGTGGCATTTACTTTAATTGATTTGTATAGATGTCTGCCAATTTGAGATTTTCATTAATTATTCAGTTTATGTGCTCTATGCTGCGGAAATAACAAGATAGTTAAGTCATTCCTATTGTATAAACCGGAAATTTCCTATAAATCCGACAACCCCATTCATGCTTTCTCCATTGGGGCGGCGGCGCCACGAACTGAATCGGCTCTCAAGACGGCTTTTCTTACTTCATCCATCATACTTTGAAACAAGACTGGTACAGGCCTGTAGAAGACTTTTAAACAAACTGAAAACGTGTTTTTGTTATCTTTGCGAAAGACCATACTTTTAGAAATAGCAGCTATTTAAAATGTTTAATATTCCAACCGTTGAATTCGTTTCTGTATCTTAATAATCATTAACAAACCCAAATAATAAAACATTCCTAAAATGTAGTTACAAAAATATAGAAGCATCACCTCTTAATACCACAAAAACAAATAGACGGAATTTCTGGTAGTGCTTACAGCATGCGGCATGCAATATTTCTCAGCAATGTGCCGAGGTGATGACCGTGTTTAAAAAAGAGAACCTCCTCCTTTTTGAAGTCGGTTAAATAATAATTAAACGAGTAACATTTAAAGTCAAATTAAAATACAGGTATTATACTTTATTGAACATTAAGTATTTACTCTAACTACTCTGTACAAACGAGGCTGTTCAAATTATCTATGTAGCAAAACCACAGATTGCGCTATAAATTTTTATAATTTTCAAAGTCCTATAACTTCTCTACAAACCTGTACCTACTAGTGCTGTTCCAAATAATGATAGATGACGTAAGAAACCCCGTTTTGGCCACCGTTTAGAAACGAAATAGGTTTTCAGGAAATAAGTTCAAAGTCCTCCATAATCAACAACTCAATTTAATGTTTAAGAATACATATAGGTACAGAAAATGTAAGAGCATCAAGTGAATTTACACATAATCATGTTCGCTGAAGGCACGACTTCGACTATCTTACAAAATACTAACTGAGAATCCGCCACCTACCGCCAACCATATCAACTCCGTCCACGTGCCTTTTCAGGAGAGCAGGTAGTATTTGTATGCCTTTTACAATTTACCGCGATATCAATTGTGACTTATTATCGCTATACTATCATCTACTGCGACACAGCCGACCTGATGAGTCACACGTCCTCGTGTGTACCTGTGAACAAATAAAAAAGCTTTGGGGTGAACTCATAAGCTCGGCCTGCCTGACTACAGTTTATTAACCATTAAGAATAGCAGTCATGCCTTAAGTAAAGTTCCCATAATACTTATGTAGGTATATTGAAAACAACACTCACATGACATCACGACCCGGCTGCCTCTCTCAGCAATAGTGGAAAATATGTCTTCCGGGTCGGTACCATCATACCATAGACGAAAACTCTACTAGAGACACCCGAACTAATTTTTACTAGGCCGATCGAGCGTCTGACGCAGCGGGGAAGATTCGGCCTATCGTGTCAAGAGGTCAGAGCTCATTCATGGTCATGCCATGTACCAATGTTTTCTTTTTTCGAAACTTAAGTACATTTTACTGAATTCTGTGAAGGAAAACATCGTTAATAAGCAATATAAGACAATAAGTGTGTGTGTGGGGCCGATGTCATATCACATCCGTTGGTTTCCCCAGCTACCATATAAAATATCCCAAAGGGTTGAAGTTTCGCCGGGTATTATACCAGAAAGGGTAATATACCCATCCTTTAAGGTGGTCGTAACGTGGTTGGCGGAAAAAAATATACCTTGCATTTAATAAGTCAAAATTTTTGTTAAAAAAAATATTTCGCTGGCCTTTTAGACTAGTTACCTTTCCATGTACCAAGTATCCAATCATTTGTGACAAAATTTAACGTCTATCTAATTAATTTATGTGTATGTCTTACTTCCAGATATTTTTTTCTATACATATAATAAAACAGTATAAAACGCGCTTCTGTACATTGATCTAAAAATAAAATTAACCCACAGACATTACTTAAGACTAAAAAATAAAAATATAAAATATAATTTTTAAATTTCTTGTCTGTCTGTATGTTTGTACGGGCTAATGTTGAAAACTTCTGAACAGTATTTGACGTGATTTTCTCTGTTTAAAAGCTTAGAGTTCGGGACACAGACAAATTAAGCACGGATTAGTAGTATCTCAATAAAATATCAGGAGGATGATCCAGAAGATGAACTCTCATTTCATATCATTTGAATGAAAGTGCAGTTCAACATTACTGGTCAAAGAAAAAAGCGGGAGGGAATAGTAGAAGAGAAGGGAGGTGGGAATGGAAGGGGGACGGGGGGAAAATGTGTAGGTGGAAGGGTAGGGGGGAAAGGGAATTGGGAGAGGAGGAGGAATGGGAGGGAGAGGGTAGGGGTAACGGCGTGGGGAAAGATGGGGAAGAATTGGTCCACGTGGACAAAGTCGCGGGCAACAGCTAGTCATTCATAAAGTGGGTTGACATAAATTTAATAACTATTTAAACACTAAATCATAAAAAAAATATTGGATACTTTTAGTGGAAGTCTAGAAGGCTGTCAAATTTGATTTCATCAAAATAGAAGACTAAAAAACTCAAAACTATTTTTTTCGACTACTGACGCCATCTAATGTAAATGAACCCGTTAACGACCAACTTAACAAGATAGTAGTATTACAAATTTCTAATCTATTTTTATAAAACTACTAGCTTTGACCGCGGCGCCGCTCGCATGGTTTACAGAATTATTCCCCGCTCCCGCTCTTACTGCCACTGCCACCGTCACCTTAAGAGGTAAGCCCTCGCTCCAAACGTAGTCCTAACTCATCGCAATCGGCTTACTCAATCAAAAATGTAGATTTTCCGATTTATCAATTTTTGGGATTTACTTTTTTTCTTAACCATCCCTGTTTTGAGGCGAACACAACAAATAAAACTGCAATTAATTTTTATATACGAGTATGTACATAGAGAGATAATTACTAATTATAAATCTTTAGATACAAACTTAGGCTTAGGAAACAGTAGCTTCATCGCATCCTGAACTACTGACAAGTAACGGTTACGTACGATGGATTCCTGCTAAGTGCCTAAGCCGTTCAGCCTTAATTTTTTTTATATCTTAAAAACACAACCCAGGTAGCTCGTTGGGAACTTGACTAAAGGATAAGTTATCTATTGGTACAACGCAGTTCATATAAATGACCTTTAGCCTTTACATCTTCACCTTAAGGAAAGTAGAAAACAAAATTAGGACTGCTGAGAGAGATGGAACAACCGGCGCGGAGTCATCGGGCAGTTGAGCACGTTTTGTCTTTGACTAGTCTCGAATCACGAGCGTGACGTCAGAGTTTTGGTTTTATATTATGGAACTGTATAGACAGAGTAAAGAGAGGAGTATCAAAGACTAACTTTTAAAATAATATAAGGTGCATGAAGGTCAATGACCTTTTGAAGGTATATAAAAAATATCACACAAAATATTATAGGTCATTTCATTTATGTATATTATTCATTAACTATAAAGGTCAAATAAAAAATCATACATGCGCCTTGGCTCGCTGGGTTTTCATCATTTGTAGAACGGTTTTACCACTAGATCAACTAGTATTGTGAAAAATGTTTTCATGAAATTACAAGATTGTTATAGAGATGCAGATAATACAACGGATTTTTAAAATTAAAGTTTGTCGTTGCCGCCTTGCACATTTTAGGGATATCATAGCACAACGAATCTCTTTTGTCCGTATGGTCTGTCTGTCCGGCGGATTACTTAAAAACTACTAGATCGATTGAGCTGCATGTTTTAACATATGTGTGGATTTGCCTATGAATAATGTGAAAATTATGGAAATTCCATTATGTGTATTGACGAAAGAAGCACATTGTGTATGACACAACTACCTCTTTTTTGGGGTTATAATGGTACGCTCTTATGTGTAATCGGCCTCGAGGAAAAGTGCTCCAACCATCTGTGAAATATAATCTAATCTAATAAAAATCTTATTTACAACTTGTACATCCAATAGTGAAATTTCTAGGCTTTTGGAACAAATTTTGAAAAGAACTTCAGACCTATTATTATTAACTTGGCAGGTATTCGTGTTGTTTGACATAAATTAAATTAATAAAAACCAGCAAATATAGATTATTATCACGAAAATCTGCCAAGTTCATATTTAATGGGTTTTAAGTAGGTACTACTGTAGTGCCTCGGGCACGTTTGCCAAAACGTTGCTGAACTCGTTCAATGCTTATAGTATCTACATGGTTGAATAAATACAGTTCCTGTAACGAAACATTCCTCTTTGAACTTAGAATAGAGTTATGTGAATTTAATCATATGTCAGCCCAACAATATCCATTGAGAACCCTTTTAACAGTAATGTTTTTGGTGGCATATAAAATACCTCGTAGGTATTCAGAATGTCGACCCTTGGTACTAACCACTGTAGTTATACAGGTTGTAACAAAATACACACATTAACGGGTAAAAAAACGTCAGCCACAGCTGGTAAGCGGTCATGCACGGTGGCGTATACCCGTATATAGTTTTAACGTTTATAAATAATTTTTTGCGGCGAAATATTTTATAGTATGCCCAACGTCGAGGTGGGTGATTTTGAGGATCCAGTAAAGCGGTAACGGAAGCCCGCAGATATTACCACAGCGGCACAAAAAATAACGCGTAGCAGAATTCTCATTTATGCCGATACAGCCGCGGCTATAGTTCGATTTGTATTGACCATTGCATCAAAGCCAATAAAATATAATCTATACTTATCACTTACTTGAGCAAAGAGCTGGATCAGGTAAGCGACATATTATACATCGAGGAAATTGATTAAAGTATTTGAAAAAATCGTGACTTCAAAACTCTCAATAAACTTGGAAATGCACTTTGAAATAACCATACAAAACCATAGTTCACTCGAAAGTTCCTGCATTGCGTTAAACTGAAATATTAAATGCTTTCATGTAACTTAAAATACACTATGTTGTTTAGAAGCAACTAGGTAGGCAAATACATTTTCATATATCAAGAAAGCCTTTGTTGAAATCAAGTTAATATAAAAATGAATACCACCCAATGACCAATTGATTGGATCGAATGCTATTTTATTTCAAATCAAAACGTTACACAGATTTAAACTAAGTATGTGTTTATAAATAAAATACCTACGGTAAAAAACTTAAACCGGAGGTATTGTCCTAAAGTTAGTATTATTTGCTTAACAGTTAGATGAAAAATATGAAAATATGAAATCGTCAACAAGTTTTGTAAATATTTTATGGAAACCGATTTGATTAATAATTTAGAATCAACAATTGTTATTATTTTACTGAAAATAGTTTATACTACAAATAAATAAATAGTGACCAATCGTTCGCGATCGCGAGAGTGATGTGTCACATTTGATTAAAATCCCGCGCTGCTCCACAATCCGAAAGCGTAGGTATCAGCCCCAGGCGAATCGTGTACGAAGATTTGCGTGATTTAGGGAGGAGAAGGATGTCGGAAGAGAAAGAAGAGGGGTACGAAGAGGGAGAAGAGGGAGAGGATAGGCAAGTCTGGAAAGTGGATGGGAGATGGGAGGGCTACATCTACCCTCCCCAGGGTGGATGTAGGGGTTTACAACGGAAAGAGGGAAAGGTTGGGGGGAGGAGGGGGGAGGGGAGGGAAGCTTAATAAAGGATCTTTTAGAAATTTTCATATTCTTTTCCAAACTTGAGACTAGGTGATACCAATAACCTAAGTCCATGCGTAAAGTTGTACTATAAGTACGAAAAATGATAATAACATATGTGACATCAGTTTACTAATTCTTTCGGCTATGTCGGTTACCCTCGTTCTTCGTTGGATTTCTTCATTATGAATCATATCATTCAAAGAAACCCCGAGCATAGCCCTCTCCATAGCTCGCTGAGCGACTTGAAATTTGTGGATCAGTGCCACCTTCAGAGTCCACGTCTCCGCGCCATAGGTTATGACAGGCAGGACTCAGTGATTAAAGACTTTTGTCTTTAAACATTGTGGAATGCGCCACTTGAAGATTTGATGCAGTTTTCCGAATGCTGCCCAGCCTAACTGGATTTTTCTGTCAGCTTCCCTATCGAAATTGTTCCTACCCAACTGTATTGTCTGTCTAGGTAGACGTACTCCTGAACAACTTCGATACTGACATTGTCGACGATGACCGGCCTTAGGTCGACGTGTGAGTTGGACATAACATTCATCTTGTCTATGTTCATCCTAAGACCTACTCGTCTGGAAGAGCAGTTGAGGCTGGTCCGCATTTCCTCCCGATCCTGTAGCGACTCCGCCATCAAATCGTCAAAATTTATGTCGTCTGCAAATCTAAGGTGTGAGGTGTGCTCGCCGTTTATACTTATGGCCCCGTCTCCTCAAGTTCACTGTTTTAAAGACATCAAAAGCACACAAATATAGATTATTACAGACTATTAGGTATCACAGTATCCAGTGCGCTGGTCAACAGTTTCGGGGATATTATAACATCCCCCTGTATAACCCCCCTTCGCAACTGGATTGGCCTTGTCTACTGATTCTGAAGTTGAACTGTCATGGTGGCACTATTATACAGGCATCTCAAGACTTCGATATATCGCCCGCCAATCGACTTAGCATCGCTGCAGGGATTCCAGAACAGCCCATGTCTCGATGGAATCGAAGGCCGTACTATGTCTACAGTGCTGTAGCCTTTTCGAAACCCAGCCTGATCCGGAGGCTGAAAATCGTCAAGTCTTCGGGCGAGACAGTTCGTAATAACCCTCGAGAACAGCTTGTAGACATGGCTTAGGAGTGAGATCGGCCTATAATTCTTGAGGAGTGTAATGTCTCCTTTCTTAAAGAATAATACCACAACACTCCTACTCCATGCCTTTGGCGTTGCTCCGTGATGAATGACGGGATTGAAGAGGTCCTGTAGCCGCGTCAGGACTGGGTTTCCTCCGACCTGAAGAAGCTCCGCTATGATACCGTCATCACCTGGCGCCTTGGTGTTCTTGAGCAGCTCGAGAGCTATTCTAATCTCGCCCATGTCGACTTCCGGGATGTCCTCAGTGTAGTGGCAGATCAGGGGAGCGCGACTATCACCCGTGTCTTGGGCTGCATGCTTTGGCGCGTGTGTCGAGTATAGTTGTCCATAAAACTCTTCCATTTCGGCAAGTATCTCTGGCTTAGAGGCAACGGTCCTACCATCAGACGCCCTCAACTTCGTAATGTGGCTCCTCCCAAGTCGTTTGGCAAATACTTTTGATCCCTTGTTTTTCTCGATCGCTTCTTGTATGCAGCGTGTATTAGAGCGGCGGAGATCGAAACGTATTTGCTTTTTGACGCGCTTGTTTAGAGTATGCCAGTCTAGCGAGGCCGCGAACGTCTCCCGTCTCTGCCTCGCCTCATAAGATCCAGAGTCTCGCTAGAGATTTTGGACTTGATACTCTTTCGCTCTTGATGGCAGAATCTGCGGCCCTCCTCACGGACAACTTTCATGAAATCGTTGTATATTTAATCAACGGCCTCTGTGGTTTCCAGCGAGGCGAATCGGTTGCTTTGTTCCAGTTGGAACCGTTCGGAACCCATCATGGTTTGGCCATGTGTTGGTCGGAGGGTTGACTACACCAGACGATGCCGATCGAGCTGGAAGTCTATATTTAGAGTGCCTCGAACAAGTCGGTGATCACTTCCGGTATTAAACTTATTAATTACTGAGACATCTTTAAATATAGTTCTCCTATTCGTCATAATGACCTCGTTCCTGTCATGTTATCAGGGCTTCGCCATGTCCACTTCCTATGGGGCTTCTTCTTGAAGGAGTTCATCAAGAAAAGCCACTGGCTCTCCAGGAAGTTTACAAGCATTTGCCCCCTGTGATTCCTAGGCCCAAATATATTGATTCGTCGCGTTTTTGTAGTCCCAGTTTAGCGTTGAAGTACGAACTTACTGACCATATTTTATTTGCTCATTTAATTGTTTTGCAAAATATATTATCATTGACAATAAAACTATAAACTTTGCGTGACTGTACATTGATAATTTATCAGTCACGCAAAGGTTAAAAGTTGATAATAAACAGGTGATAATAAATAATTGCATTTTCTGTCAGTATCACAGGTATCACAATGTATAGAAATCGTTCCTGAAGAATAAAATACATTCTAGGAACAAAATGCGATATTAATGCGTATGCTAACCCGTTGAATGATAGTCACGAGTGGCGAGGCCCGACGGGTCGCGCGGTGGGACCTCCCGCGCCACGCCGGTCGCCTGACTTGGTTACGAAACAACGGGCGTGACGCAAGCGCATGTCGGTTTGATTTTAGTGTACGCACGCGCGTGTTCCTTCCTAATAATTCGGTAAACATGTCATTTTATTCGAACCGTGAATATTAAGAAATAGTGGGAATGTACATATAAAACAGCGACAGTGACAGCCTTTTCGCTGCTCAAAGGTTATAACCAACATCATCATTTTGGCGCAGTCATTGTGTACAAAAGGGAACACTAAAATATGAATAGGTAGGTACTTCGAAAATTTTCACTTTATGGTGCCGGTTGGCGTTGCTTGGCCCTAACCGCGACTTAACTTATTTTGTTCATTAATTGTTGCACCATAACCTTCACTTTATGTTTAAATTGGTCTATTGCAGTTATAACCGTGAATGGTTATTTCTAGTGATTCAAAAATTACTAAAAAACTGCATTGATATGGTTCTAAGAGATTCTAAGTATGACGAGACAATTTGCAATTACAACTATTATTACAGCGAAATTTACTGGGTTATTGTATTATATAGGTATGTGTATTTTGATTGTGCAATAAATAGTAATGTATCGAATTGAATTTGAATCCCGGCATACTGCGCGACTCCGACCACTTGCCGGGGTGTGCCGGGGCTAGCGCGGGCGGTACTCACGCTGCACGCGCTCCTTATTTGCCCCAGATTACTTTAATAGTCCATACTCGTATGTATTGTTTTTCGGAAAACTAAAGTTAAACGCTTTAAAAAGCGTCAACGTAAGCGTCAACAACATTTTTTTTAATAATATAATAATAATATTTATAATTTTGATATTTTGAATTATGACTTATTAGATTTATGACTTTTGAAAAGAAAAGATTAGAAAAGAATCGAAATATTATTTTTCATCGTCATTACAGAGAACCATTCTCAAAATATCCACACTCCTTTTTAGGGTTCCGTAGCCAAATGGCAAAAACGGAACCCTTATGGATTCGTCATGTCTGTCTGTCTGTCTGTCTGTCTGTCTGTCTGTCTGTCCGTCCGTATGTCACAGCCACTTTATTCCGAAACTATAAGAACTATATTGTTGAAACTTGGTAAGTAGATGTATTCTGTGAACCGCATTAAGATTTTCATACAAAAATAGAAAAAAAATCAAAAATTTTGGGGGTCCCCATACTTAGAACTAAAACTCAAAAATTTTTTTTTCATCAAACCCATACGTGTGGGGTATCTATGGATAGGTCTTCAAAAATGATATTAAGGTTTCTAATATCATTTTTTTCTAAACTGAATAGTTTGCGCGAGAGAATCTTCCAAAGTTGTAAAATGTGTGTCCCCCCCCCTGTAACTTCTAAAATAAAGGAATGATAAAACTAAAAAAAATATATGATGTACATTGCCATGCAAACTTCCACTTAAAATTGGTTTGAACAAGATCTAGTAAGTAGTTTTTTTTTAATACGTCATAAATCGTAAACCACAATAATATTATTAAAACATCGATCAAAGTTACAACGAACTACTATAACTTTTATATTATGTTACTTGCTGGTACGGAACCCTTCATGGGCGAGTCCGACTCGCACTTGGCCGCTTTTTTTTATCACTTGCATGTATAGATAATGTAAACAATTACTTACAGTACTTACATTTTTCGTAAAAAGCTTCTTAAGCTGACTCTGTACTATGGTTAAGTGCACGTCAGCAAGTCTGTTATACGATGATTCTCCAAAGAACGAGCACGCGAGAAATTGGTAGATATTTGAATATATTGTCTGTCTCGATTCCCGTCGGCAGAGCGACGCGAGGCGCATGCACACACTCACATAGACAGACAGGCGATATCCATCGGTGGGTGAGTGAGCAGCGTGTGGTCGCTCGCACCTGCGTGCGTTTGGCTTACTTACCTCCTAGCTAATTTTCTGTACCTGAGATACATAAAACTGCGCCATGGTGACATGTTAGAATACTAGTTATGGAATATAAGGTTATACGAGTATGCTTCTGAGGTACAGACTTTATAATTTTGATGTTTAAGCGCAGGATAATTAGTAAACGTAGTTTTGTAACTTCGTACCTATTTGTTACTATTTGGTGGTAGTTATTGAAGATCGGGAACGAAAATGAAGTTGGTGCTTATACTTAAAATAGTGTTTCCATTTTTATGTTTCATTATTTGTATGTTTACATATAATACTTGGAATAAAAGTAGGTAGATTACCTACTACTAAAATTAAAACACCTATTAAAGGCTAGCGCTGCTGTAATAAGTAAAAATAAGAATATTAATTCAAGTACCTATAGTAGACAAGGCAAGTAGGTAGAGTACCTAAGTATACCATCTATATTAATTATATTTTAATTAAACACGGTAGAGTCAATTTCCGTTGTGCTAATTTTACAGATGATATAAGTAGTTTACCTAGATTCTGACTGTATGTATAACAAATGACTTGTAGTTGACTAATGTAACTGAACCTAATATTAGATTTTTAGTGGTATAGTGAACCACCAGCATGTCTTTAAAGCTATATATTATTATAAAGACCTATATAATGGTATACCATTATCGTAGCTTTACTTTTGTCGTGTTACGCGGGCGAAGCCGGTAGGATATATCTATAATACTTACCTATATCTAATATATAATAAACCCAATCGCTTTTTAGCGATTAGACCGCCTATATTGTACAACGGAAACGCAATTGGTTTTGTTTTACCTTTTATGTGTGCAATAAAGTCGAATTGAATTGCATACAGTAAATACAATAAGTAGTTTCTGTGCATGATTAAAATAACGAATGAAAAAGATGAACTCTACTAATTTCCTATCATTATTCATAGTGCCGATCATCATAAACTGGTCAATGAAAATTATCTGATGTTGTTCCCGGCTTTGAATAAGGCCATCCCTTATCTACTCATCATCTTAAGCATCATCATATCAGGCGGAGTCGTCAGTGGACCGACAACCAATAGCTGGTGGTCCAAAGTGACTGGATTGGTTGGATACAACGGGCAGAAGACCGGGTATGGTAGCGCTCATTATAAAGGCAGATATGCAATATGTCCAGTAGTGGACGTTTACAGAATGATGATTATATTGAATCGACAAATTTTATGTGTATCGCCTTTATTTTTTAGGAATTTGATTTTTGGGTCCGAATATTGGACATGATGGACATATTTGGCAACTTTTGTAACAGGGTATCATTTTTGGGAACACATATTTTTAGAGCAATTACCAGTTATGCTGAACTACTTTTATATATATGTATAACAGAAAATTAGGGTTCATCTCTATCGCAGCTTCTTACAACACATCGTCTATCTCTTTGCATAAGTTAATATAAAATCAAACTAATATTATAACTAAGAAAGTGTTCGATGTTTACCTCTACCTCTTAGTGTTTGATGCTTATTTATTAAATTAAAGGGAAATATACATATGACGTTACATCCTGACTAGACTAAGATCCTGGATTCCTTCGCTTCAATTTTAAAAGTACCTATAGTAAAGTAAAATGTCATTGTCATATGTCAATTGATTGACGGATTAATTTGGGGAATGTTTTCTTGATTGTGTGTTTCGTTGTTTATTAATTTATATTTTTTTCGCTTATACCAATTGGATTTTCATAAATCTTGATACAGTGACAGCTTAGGCATATCCTGGAATGTCATATAAGTAGGAAACCTTTTGTCACGGAATATATTGTTACGTTAAAATATGAATATATATATATAACGGTTTAAAAATACATATAAAAAAGTGTTAAAGCGGTAAAAGTGAAATAGGATGAGAGTTACCCCCATGGGGTAAATCGACTTGCAGGATTCGTTAAATCACTTAGTGTTTAAAAAAATTATGAAAGTGACCGAAATTGCACAGCCAGTGGCGTTTGAACCTTTGGTTCAAGAACCTTCACCGGGGTTAATCTATGAAGTACACATTTGGGACGTGAGGTTTAAAGTTATTAAAGAACGGCAGAATACAAAATTTATAAATGAATGACTGAATTTTCTTTTACAAAATACAAAATGTACACACCTGATTAGGATTTACGTGGAAAAGTAAAGGACAATGGCCAAAATTTTATGGAAATTGGGCTAAACTTGCCTCTAGCTCAAATTGCCGCCAAAATACAGGAAATATAGGTACTAAGGATTATTATAAAAATAAAATCGTGAACTATTTGATGAGACATTTGAATAATCTTACTTAAAATGAGATCTTCGTTGGCACACATTTTTCACAGCACTGGGTACTTATGATTATTGAGACCAATATTTTTAGTACATGAATGGTGTAGACGCATCTTTAGGCCAGTTTTGGGCATTGTCCTTTGAAACCCTTCCAATAGTCGAGAAACGCAGTGATGGTTCCAAATATTCCCCATCAGTAGTACCGGATTGCGCGGCTTTCGGGGTCCAGTAGCGCGCAGGACCGTCAGGTTAGATCTTCATGCATGTGGCGACAGATTAGCAACAACCAAAAGTCATGGTTAATACCTTCTTCTCACGTTAGCAACGGAAAAAAGATTTATCGATATTTAAGCAATATTTGTTTTCATTCACAAACGGCGATCCAGAAGTTTCAAATGTCAAAAGTTCGCTTAAGTATAGCTTAGAATTGAAGAATATTTTTATAAAAGTCATTGACAAACATTGGTAATTTATATAGTCTGTTCCTGAGACAATGATGCGGTAACATTTGACATCCGGTCGATAAATGGATCGACCGCGCGGTCGATTGTCTTGCCGTCGCGCCGTAATGTGACAAATTGAAAGAAAAAAAAACGACAGCCACTAAGAAACTGATAAAGTGACAACTCAAATCGTTAATGTTCCTTCCTTAACTATAATTTGAATGTGATTGTTTTGGAATAACAATAAATACCTACGTCATATAGCAAAACTCGTACTGATATGAAGACGCCTTTATTTACATCTTTCAGTTATTATAACGAGGCTTAGGTACATAACTAAAAGATTATTAAATAAAATCTCTTATAAAAGTAATTTATGTTAAGCGAGTTCTCTAGTCGAGACCCCAACTGGGAAGGCGTATTGTGGTACGCCCCCTGGCTAGATCGAGAGACGATCTGCAGCTGGAAGTAACTGGATGCGAATAACGTAAAGTTCGGGTTCAGTGGCAAGGCAATATGTCGAACAGTGGACTGATAAATGCTGATGATGATTAATGAAAGAAAGCAGCTGTGTTGCCTATGAAAGAACAACAAATTCTAAACATGTCACGTGCCAAGGAAAAAAATACTTTTTGAAGTAGAATACCTCATTATTCTGGGGTTGGCCTAAGTTGAGATCGGAAGTGAATACGGATGTGACTTTATACAAACCCGATTACTAGGTGCCTAATATTTATTTATTGACGTTTTTTTATAATTAATATATTATAAGAATTTACCGTACGAAACTTTTGTTTTGGTTTTAAGTAGGTAGGTACCTACCTACTTCCATGCCTTCAATCCAATCAGTAGGCAAGCTGTCGTGGAAATTGCTATAAAGTATCTAACTAAAGTAATATTGTTGTAAATGTACTCGATGTTGTGAGATTCGTGTTATTTTTATTGGCGAAATAGTGGCGACCGTGATACAAAAGTTTTATTTTAGTAGTTACAAGAACCTAAACGGCGTAAAGAACTAAACAATGGAGTCTTACAAAAGGAACCGAACGTAAGAACAGGCACGAGTAGGTATACCATAGCCGCCAACGAATGTGAAACGATTTTCTAGAACGGTCTTGAACGTAAGTATGTAGGCCAGGCTTACTCAGTGCTTCTGTACAACGCAGAGGTATTGTTTGCCACACAGTGGATTTGTAGTATGTGAATAAGAGTAGTTCATCAAAAATGCTTACCAAAGGATGAGAAAAGATCGCCGGAGTACAGGAACAGATGGATAAGTATTGGCGTGTATTCAGTTACTTAATTAATCAAAGCAGCGGCTTCTAAATCGACTTTCATCCTAATTACTTATTCCGCTGGCTACAGTACTAATATTTAGTTTCTCTGACAATACAATATCGCAAAGGCCGCCATAGTGTGGCCATTACTAACCCACTACTAACCGTGTTGATTCTGTTGGTGAGTCTTTCACCGGTCGGTTGTTGTATTAACTAGACAATTTTTAAACCATTCGAAAGATATTGTTTTACTTTACATAAAGTGATAATGATAATACTTCACAGGGAAGAGAAATTGACTTTTTATTAATTAACACGTTATTATTAGCTTGACTGTTGTAAGCAAATCAAAACTTCACTTTCACCTGGTTCTGTAGTAGGTACGGATTTGAAACTTAGTACGCAAATCTGGTGACAATAAATGTTATAGTTGAGGCACCATGGACGTGGGAAGTGGTGGTCATAGGAATTAACTATTATTATCCTATCGAGTTTAGTCTCGTTTGATGTCTCAAAGAGTCCGTTGGTTGTATATTACCAAGAGGGTCTGATAATGGAGTGGTCATGGGATAATGCATAAAACTAAAAAACAGTAAAATGAACATTATAGTTCACAAATTCAAAATCATAATTATATAAACAGTGACATAAATAGTAAAATAATTACATTCCTCTCATACTGTACGAGTTAAAAGAAAACCGGGGTGTGCAGTGCGCTCAACGTGCGGAAAATAATACAAGTAACAAACTGCGCCTCCCTCTACCCCGAGTCCGCACGTGTGTGCATACCCGGTTTTCTGTTAACTTGTGCAGCTTAAAAGCGTGGGGCGTTTATTATTCCGATGGTAAGCACATAAGTGTGCTCCACATTTTTAAACATAATTAGGTACCTATTAAAAGCCCGATGTTTTATAGCTGCACAAGTTAACGGAAAATCAGGATACGCATGTGTGCGGAGTAAAGGGCCTCCCTAATAATAAACGCCCCACGCTTTTAAGCTGCACAAGTTAACAGAAAACCGGGTATGCACACACGTGCGGACTCGGGGTAGAGGGAGGCGCAGTTTGTTACTTGTATTATTTTCCGCACGTTGCGCGTACTGCGCACCCCGGTTATCTTTTAACTCGTGCAGTATGACAAGAATGTAACCATTTAAACTTTTTAGATCGCTACTCATAAAATCGTTATGTTTTGTTTTTAAACTTTAAAATTGTCGCTTAATAAGGCATTTTTTTATTCTGAGATTTTGACATTAATCGCCATAACATTGTATGTAGAGTAAAGATAGATCTTTCAAATGTCGTTAATAAAATATCTACATAATTATGGGCTCGGGTATTATTCGTTTTTTTTCAAAACCATATCTCTAATTGGATTAGAGGACCAAACCTCTTATTTGTCGATCATTAGTATGTTATTATGATGTTAAGTAGGTATTATGTTACCGGCTAAATCATCCAGTTTTACTTAGGCCATCTATCATCCTAAGCGCGTGGGTAAACTAATTTAATCTAGCAAAACTAGTATATCGTTGTATGGATACTGCAGGACAAACTGACGTGTCTAGTCTAAACTAGTTTAACTAAGTCGTACAACTAGTTGGACGTTTCGTTGGACCACTGGGTCAAACCCCTTAAAACGGTTTCCTCTTAGTTTGTTCTAACAACTTTCAACAAGTATCCAAACCATACTTAAACAAATAAGTTTAGTTGTTTATTTAAGTACTTATTCTTTTTTAATTTGTGTTTAATTGTAATAAATATAATGCATACCCCTTAAACAAATTAGTGATGATATTGATATCTACTTATACCTATACATATAATAAAAGAGTAAAAAGGCGTTTCTTTACATTGATCTAAAAAAAATTCAGCCCCGGAAATTACGAAAGACAAGTGGAGTCCAAAAATATAAATTTTAAATTTTGCGTCTGTATGGATGTATGTTAGGGGTAATTTGGAAACTACTGAACAGTAATTTACGGGGCTTTCTCTGTTTAATAGCTTAGGGTTCGGGACACAGACTGGTATTAGTTGTATCTCAATAAAATGTCAATGTTTTGGAGAAGACCTCTCATTTCATATCATTAGTATGTAAGTGTAGTTCAACATTACTGGTCAAGAAAAAAGCGGGAGGGAATGGTGGAAGGGAAGAAGGCGGGGAAGGAAGGCAGAATGTGACAGAGCTTTAAATGTTTCATAGTTCGTGGTCAGTTTGTTTATATATTAGCTGTTGTATAGTTTATTTTTAATATTTCCACGAGTGCCAATTTAAAAAAAAAAAATATTTTATACGAGTAACCGATCACTACCTGACGGGCATTATGTTATACAGTTATTTAGGTACGAAAAAAAATTGAGCAGTGGGAGGGGAGGGAGGTAGTGAAGGAAGGGGGAAGATGGGTAGGGAGAAGGGGAGGGAGAAGGGGAGGGGGAAAATTTTAATGGGAATTTATGTTTTTGTGAATAATAATAAAAAGAGGAATAGGAGAGGACGAAGGTGTAGGGAGACGGGGGAAGATAGGGACGGGGATGAGGATGGAGAGGGGAATCGGGAGCAAAGGACGAGGACGAGCAAGCTTGGGAGGGGGTGTAGGAAAAGAAAAGGGAACGGGGAAGGGGCTGTGAGGATGCGTTCGGGGTTGGGGTCGTGGGAGGAAGAGAAGGGAGAAGGGTATGAAAAGGACAGGGGAAGGGGAGGGGGATGTTGAGGGGTGAATATAGGCAAAAAAGGGGAGCGGGAAAGGGAACAAAAGTTAATTTGTCCACGCGGACGAAGTCGCGGGCAACAGCTAGTAATATATAAAATAATAAATTATTATATGTTACGACTACAATTGAATAAATATTACAATGGTAAACTAATGAATAACTCTTAGTACTTACAAAGGGTTAAAATTTTTAATCATGCTCTCTGTCTCTACCTCTATTTACTTTGCTGAAATTTTAAGACTATGCGGGACTCTTCGTGGGTAAAATTAGATATTTTCGGTGTTATTTTGTGTTAGAGGAGGCTCATCTCCGACACTCCATACAAGTGCACAGATTTAATCACCGACTACTATTACAGGCGCACCAAGTTGTGTGTGGTCGTAAACTATAGAGAGAGAGAACGTTATACGTCAACCCATAAGTGTTTCACTTTCTAACCGGCTGCGTACCTACTACACGCCGTGCTTTATTTTGTGGGTGACGTTAAACTCGCGACGGGAGGTGAGTGTCGCTACGTGTGTAGTGTCTTTAAGTAGTAATATTTAGTATTCTTTGGTAGAGATATTATGAGGTCCGGGTGGACTTTATGCACCTGCGGTATTGGAATGAATTATCTTGATACTTGGTATTCATTAATTATGACAATTAACTATAATTGTTTGTGATGTAAAAGTGGTTTATAAAAAACATAAATATAGGGACTAAACAACTTCATTTATTTGTTTCTGGATTAGTATAGGTGTATTCTGATATTTGTTTTTATGATTATAAAACACCTATCAAAGTTATATGCATGATTCAATGTTCAACCTGTAGAGAATCGCCCCATCTGTATAGAATAGATAATAATAGTTCTAACATAGAAGTTGCACTCCTTTCATCCTGAAGAAAGTCGCTTTTTAACAGCCTACAAAATTACGTAAGCACTGCGTGTATGATAAAACGAATATTATTGCTGAGCGCGAGAGAGTAGTTATTCCTTTGTGTTGCGTTTTGTTCCGAACGTAGGTACCTACCTAACCTACGCCGCGATCTCGAGTGCTAGGGTTGATAACAAAGAAAAATAAAATACAAATGGAACTTTATCAACTCTATACTCTATTTACAAGCAGTCTACATATATATTTTTAATGTATCTGAAATTGAGACTGAAAATAAATGTGAGTGTGACAAAAATTCTAAATCTAACGATTACCGATTAATAGGTAGTTTGAATCCACAGCGACCGACTGTGCTTACATTTGTAAAAGAATATGCCTTAAAATCACCTTTCACAATCATTTGGTAAAACAAAAAAGGATAATTTAGATTGCTTTTGTATATAGACATCCATTTACACAGCAATTACTCTGACTTATTTAACTAAACTAAATTTAAAATTGAGGTAAATTCATCTAATTATAAACATCACACTTATTCTATTCGACGTATAATTATATTAAATAGAGGTCGGCTGAGGCGGCTGTCATCAAAGAAATTTAATCAATTGATTTCTCATTAACTGACATTGCCATCGATTCTTACAATTGTAAGAAATCTCAAACAGAAGGTTTAATATGATTTTATTAATTTCGTTTTACAAATTCCTATATTTACATAGGGTATCTGCAGGCATATCTACATTATTACTATCAATTAGAGATGTACTCATCATAGTCGATTACGCTGAGTAATCCCAAACTATTAATCGTACTCGCCGATTGATTAGTTCGTTGAACTGATTAATCGGCATATTTAATAATATTTATTTGTAGGAAATTCTATAACTAGTAATCAAATCAGATTTAAATAATCTTTTATTACCATTAATAACAAACACCTTTTATTAAAGTGTAGCGATTTAATTTTTACTTAATTATTGTATATTTTTTTCCTTTTAGTGCGGATTTATTACTCAATATAGGTAGGTATCCGACTTTGTAAATGTATGGCTTTTATTCATTATTATTGTTTAAATACCAGACATTAAACCAGCACGAAAATAGTTGTCAGTTGCCTCAGCCGTGTTTAATGGAACCAACATTAGGTATCGGCTACTGGACTAATATGGCCGTTACTTGTCAGGTCGTCACCAGATTGTATACGTAGGTATACAGTAGAATTACTTAACACATAAAGTAATTCTACTGAACAGTATTAAGTATCGTGAAAATAGATACACACCAGTTGCAATACTTAAATATGCGGGATTATGTAAAATAAATAGTTTAAACCCTAACTAAGACTTTTAAATAATAAATAAATTAATACTATGTTTCAACAGTCATTGTTCATAAAGAGTAATAGGTACTTACCTACTACCAATAAATATTTAGATTAAATTATAGGTACACAAGATGGCAACCCTAACGGTAACGTGCCGCGTCTGAAAGAGATAGGGTTATGCAATAGAAAGAGAGGTGCTTGTATGTATGTTTTTGTACCTAAATACCGTTTTTATTTGGGAGTGAGTCTTCTGGACGGTAGTACTACTTATTATTCTGTGGTATAAGTACTTTCTTTTAATGCGTCCCACCCCGTTAATTGGCCTCGTATGTATTTTTTTATAACTAGAGTGCGGAGTGAGACAGGCTTGGTACAGTGATAACTTCATCCTAGAATAACATGTAAGGTACTTATTGGGTCTATCTTATCTTCTTAGGGGGCCAAGAAGACCTGGCGACACTTCGACCCTTCAGGATCTTTTGTTTCAAACCCGTGTCCACCGACGGTGCCCCAAGCCGATTTAGTGGACTTCTTCACATACGCCTCAGAAATTCTTCTTTAGCATATGCAGGTCAAGGGAAAGCGTAAATGGTATATTTAAAATGTCAAGGTGATTTCATCTCGATATCAGTGGTTATTTTATATGTATACAGTTATATATTGAGTTGCGCGGCCCTTTTCGCCTATAAACGAAATTAAGGCGTCTCTATTCTCACGCGGGCAAAGTTGCAGATATAAGCTAGTAACTTTACATTTGACGTGTTAGTCTTCTTACAACTTTGCTTTCGGGTTGTAGACAAAAATAAACGGTAGGTGTCCACATCGCATAACTTTCTCATTAATATAAACCAAGATTAGGTTTCCAAAACACAAAATGTAGCAAATTTATCTTTATTTGTTTATTTAGCGGGTGTGGTTTGAATTTACACACTAAGACAATAAATGACTGCAATACACGGCGTTACAGATCTATCCTACCTAGTTCCTACATCGATTTAATACATTTATATGGAAATATTTATGGAAATGTATACTTATAATAACACTGTAACTGGTCTATGTCTGTACATGAGAGATATTAAAAAAAATATATGAGGGGTCTTTATAGAGCCAATAGAAGCTAAAACAATTTTTTTAGAATTTTTGTCTGTCTGTAAGTAAGTGGTGTATGAAGTCAACTAAGTGGTGTATTGAAAGAAAGTTACTCATAGTTTCATTAAATTCTAGGTTTAGTTACTCTAAACACATTTACAATGTTTTTTTGTAAGGTAGAAGCTTATAATTTTGTAATAGAACATTAAAATCATTATAAACCCACAGATAAACAAAAATATTACAAGCCCTAATCTTGAAGTAACAGTAATTCGTTATACGATGACATGTACGAGTATCTTAATTTAAAAGTATCATGACTTGAATTTTTTGTTTATTAATGGCGTACTAGCGTACTGCACTTTACTACGGAGTTGTAATTATCAGAATCAGAAAAAAAACTGTTTCTAGAAGCGTTTAATATTCTAGATATTCCTCGTAAAAGCCTTTATTAAGGTGCTGATTACAACGATCGGTAAAACCGCCACAACAGCTTCGAAGGAGGCCCCAAAAATTATGAATGACATTAATAAATATATTACTTATATACGTAAACTACCACTTGTCTAATCTCAAACTAGAGTATTCTCCTGTACTATGGAAATTAGATAAGACAACTCCTCTGGCGCTTAAGTCCACCGACCAAGCATCCAACGAGGCGATCACTTACGCTACATACTCGTACCTTACTAATTAGCACATTTCACAATGCAACTCTACCATGGCCTGTAAATATTATAGGAATAGCGAAAGTTTCGAATGTAAATTTATAATAATTAATTTTCGTTACATTGTTGTTTAATTTCTTTTAAGTTTTATAAATAAGCATTTCTCAGAAAAAAATATAGCATTTAAATAAATATATTGTACTATTTATTATTCATGTGATTTTTCATTATCTCGAGAAGAAAGTCGTAATGTCTCGAGCAGCACAAAGTGGGAAAAGTAGCAAAAAGCTAGGAAGGAGTTATTTATATAGCCTATTTAAAAAATTGGGCTATTTAAAAAAGCTGTCTATAAGCATTAGCTTTTGTAATTATATGTAAGAGTTATATAGGTATTAACGTCTCTGAAACCGCTATATGGCCGGATTGGGTGCGATTTTATTTAGTTTTTTTATAGTGTTTTTGCTGAGTAGTAGCTTATAGTAGCTGTATAAGAGATTTCGTCATATAATTTGCTCGAGAAGACGTCTGAACTGCGTTAATACTATATTACTGAAACCCTAATTTTTTATAATGATATTACGTATTTTAACAGTTCGAAGTGATGAGATAAATTGTCGAATCGATTTTTTAAATGGGCCATACATTCAAATATAATTTATTACCTCAACACTCACCCCAAACAGTGACCATTTCGAAACGATTGTTGTAAAGTTATTATAGAATTATTATAAAAGTAATTCAAACTCAGAAGTTATTTTATGATGAAGTTACATCAAATACTTGTAATATAAAAGGTTCTCTGCAGTAATAAAAAGGTCCATAATATAAACAAAGCTATATCATTTCAAACCTAAAAAATCTATGTCACAGCTTGTATCCTAAAAATAATTGTTTATTTCAGCTATTATTTCTGCTTAACATTATTTAAGAGTGTTTAATTAAGTCAGATGAAATTTATATCCCGTTTCGCACCCTCATGCGACTGCCGCGCTACTGCAGTGCCTCGAGCATGTTTGCTGAGGCGCAAGTGCCCGACTTCTTTGCAGTTATGAGAGCGCCCGTGGCTTTATTTTGGGAAAGGCTACGTCGCTCTCATAACAGCATACTTAAAGTCGGCTGCTGTGACATGGATAGCCAGATCTATAGGTACTGAAAGACGTTCATCGGAGAGCGTGAAAAAATATATTATAACTGACGTATGATAACCTACCCCTTTGGGTAGGCACTTTTTTCAAATTTTTAAAATTTTGTATTTTTTTTGTATTGTCTGTTTTATGGGTTTTTATAATGTGCAACTACTAGCCCATTATATGGTTATTAGCTATATAAGATGGTTCCTAAATATTATAGCAGTTAATACAACTAAAAGCTACAAAGCTGCCTGTTACAGCATTGTAATTCATAGTGGTAATATAAATAGTTTTATACAACACATCAAAGCATAAACGCTATTTATAAAAATATGAGTTATTTAATGATTTTATTTTTGCTGTTATATGATAGTTGCAAAATGCTGAACAAAGTCTATGGGAACTCTTGATTATGGTAATGAGGAATTAAAAAGGGAGGGGATAAGGAGGGAAATCAGAGTCAGATGTGAGAGAAGTGGAGGGAGAGGAAGGCAGGTTGATAGAAGGATAAGAAGTGGGAAAGGGGTTGGGGAGACGGGAAGGGGACGAAAGATGAGGCCGAAGCTATCGGGAATAGAAGGCGGATGGAGAGAGGAAGGGGGTAGTGGGTAAGGCAAGGGCGAAGGAAGGGGCAGGATAGGGGAAGAGAGAGGAGGTAAGGGGAAATGGAAAGGAAAATGGCGGAGGAAGAAGAGAGTCACCCCTGAAGCGGGAAGGGGTTTCCAACTTGGTGGGAAAGGGGAGAAGGAATGGTGAGGTATGGGTTGGGGTCCGAGGAAGGAATATGCACTGTCACACGAGCGGAACCGTGAGCACGGTAAATTATGTAAATAAATCTTTTCAATACATAACCTGATTAATAGATTTCTTTTAGGATTTAGTAATACACAATAATTTGTAATGTTAAGTTTTCCACACATTTAGAAACTAATAAATATAATGCTGCATAAATCGTGACAGTATGTAGTTGAGGTTGAAAACAGCAGTTAAAGAAAACACCACAGCAGCCGGTCACTGAGGGAGCTTCAGACCAACCCTCAAGAGAACCAACATCATCTCTAAGCTGCGTCTAAAATGTCAGGAATCTTACAGCATACGAGAATACAGAACTACTGAATGCCGTCAGAGATACATAGCATAATTTAATTGGATTGGATTAAAAGAGATAGGAAGACTTGGGAATAATAATAAGTATTTATAATTGGAATGGGCATAATAATTGAGCTAATATAGAAGAATATAACTCTTATTGAGGAGGCCTTCACCTGGAAGGGGTTCATATCTAGGAATCGCAAATTACAACTATACAATAAATATAATAATATTAAATAAATGAATGAAATGTATATAACCTGTAAAATGAAATTGCAACTATTCTTGAGGATATTTTAGAAGGCTATTTTATTTTATACTAGCTATTGCCCGCACCTTCGTCCGCGTGGATCAATTAACATCACAATTTATTATGATTAAATTAAAATGCCACATGAAAATGTTTTGCAGGAAGTCGGTGAACGAATATAACATCCCGTTCACAGCAGGAAGTTACGTTTTTTTGTCTGATACTAAAACAAATATTTAGCGCAAGGCCCCCTCTTCCTCCCCCTCACCTTACCCTCCTCGCCCCTTCGCCTTACTTTCGCCCTCCCCTTTACCCTTCTACTTTCCTCCCAATCGCTCCCTCCTCTCCTTCCTGCAACACCCTACCCCACCCCTCTTCCCAGCCCTGCAACTACCACCCTCTTTCCCCATTCCCTTTCCCGTCCTTACCCTCTCCCCTAACCCTTATTTCCCCCTACCCCACCTTCTTTCTCCCATCGGATTAACAACTGGAGAAAGAGATAAGTGTTTGAAATTAAATTACCTATTTGTTATTTTCAGTCTGATTTTAGATTACTTTAAAAGGGTTGTTAGCTGTTAATTGACTAGCTCAGGTTTAGCTAAATTCATGTGTGTCGTGTAATTGTGAAATTAAGATTCGGATAAATGGTAAATAAGGTAAGAGGAGAAGAGGTGCGGAGTTACCAAGGCGCGGAGGCGCGGGGTTGCGGAGGCGCGTTGGCTATTTATAAATTTTGTGGTGCGGAGGTGCGATTGAACCGATATACGGAGAAACGAATAAATGTAGAGAGGGAGGAATAAGGAAATACCCTCCTCCGCCCAGAAATCCTATGAAGTTTCTGGAGCCCTCACCTAGGACTCTCCTCACCGGCCGCGGCCCCCTAACTTGTTTCTATTCTCCTCGTCCGTCCACTACCTCTTTACCCCCTCATTCCATCTTTCACTTTGTGGCCCGTACCAATGGGTATTTATCATACTGTATTATAAACAGGTATTACTCGTCACCTAATGTCGTTTAAAAGTATAAATAAGAAGTATAAATTAACAACTCAGATGATAAGTTACCTACAAACTGCTAGCGCTATTTATAATCAGTGTTAATAGTTACTTCATGCATGTTACTTTTTTGGTGTTCAGGCAGTGAGCCATTTCTTTGTTGCTATTTCGGTGCGGAGGTGCAGAAGTGAGGAGGCGCGGAAATGCGGGAGTGGGGAAGGGCGGAGGCGCGGACGCACTGAGGCTCAATTATGAGTAACAAAGTCACGGCATTGGGTAGAACAAATCTAAAAGTTAACTTTTCATTGCATTGAATAACATAGCTAGAGGTCGTCCTAGGAGGACGTTTAAGGATCAAATTAGCACCCTATCGCCTTCCCCTTTGGGATCAAGGCGTGAGCATTATGTATGCCATTTTGGTGCGGAGGTGCAGAGGTGGTAGAGGTGCGGAGGTGGCAGAAGTGCGGAAGTACGGGGATGCGACGGTGCGACTGTGCGGAGGTGCCGAAATGCGGTGGTGGGGAAGGGCGGAGGCTCGATTATGAGAATAAAGTTACGGAACTGTTTAGAACAAATCTAAAAGTTAACTTCTAATTGTATTGAGTAACATAGCTAGAGGTCGTCCTAGGAGGACGTTCAAGGATCAGATTAGTACCCTACCGCCTACCCCTCTGGGACGAAGGTGTGAGCATTATGCATGGATGTGTGCCATTTCGGTACGGAGGTGCGGAGGTGCGGAGGAGCGGAGGTGCGGAGGTGCGAAGGTGTGGAGGCGCGGAGGCGCGGAGTAGCGGAGGCGCAGAGGCGCAGAGACCCAATAATGAATCAACAAAGTCACGAAATTGGTAGAACAAATCTAAAAGTTAACTTTTCATTGTATTGAGTAACATAGCTAGAGGTCATCCTAGGAGGCCGTTCAAGGATCAGATTAGTACCCTACCCCGTACCTCTCTGGGACCAAGGCGTGAGCATTATGTATATATGTATGCCACTTCGGTGCGGAGGTGGGGAGGTGCAGAGGTGCAGAGGTGCAGAGGTGCGGAGGTGCGACGCTGAGAAGGTGGGGAAGGGCGGAGGCGCGAATGTTCGATTATGAGAACAAAGTCAAGGAATTTGGTAGAATAAATCTAAAATTTAACTTTTTATTGCATTGAATAATAGCTAGAGGTCGTCCTGGGAGGACGTTCAAGGATCAGACTAGTACCCTACCCCGTACCTCTCTGGGACCAAGGCGTGAGCATTATGTATGTATGTATGCCATTTCGGTGCGGAGGTGGGGAGGTGCAGAGGTGCGGAGGTGCGACGCTGAGAAGGTGGGGAAGGGCGGAGGCGCAAAGGTTCGATTATGAGAACAAAGTCAAGGAATTGGGTAGAATAAATCTAAAAGTTAACTTTCTATTGCATTGAATAATAGCTAGAGGTCGTCCTGGGAGGACGTTCAAGGATCAGACTAGTACCCTACCCCGTACCTCTCTGGGACCAAGGCGTGAGCATTATGTATGTATGTATGCCATTTCGGTGCAGAGGTGCGGAGTAGCGGAGGTGCAGAGGTGCGGAAGTGGGGAGGTGGGGAAGGGCGGAGGTGCGGAGACGCGGAGGTGCAGATGCTCGATTATGAGTCAACAAAGTCACGGAATTGGTTAGAATAAATCTAAAAGTTAACTTTTCATTTCATTTCATTGAATAACATAGCTAGAGATCGTCCTAGGAGGACGTTTAAGGATCAGATTAGTACCCTACCGCCTACCCCTCTGGAACCAAGGCGTGAGCATTATGTATGTATTTATGCCATTTCGGTGCAGAGGTGCGGAGTAGCGGAGGTGCAGAGGTGCGGAAGTGGGGAGGTGGGGAAGGGCGGAGGTGCGGAGACGCGGAGGTGCAGATGCTCGATTATGAGTCAACAAAGTCACGGAATTGGTTAGAACAAATCTAAAAGTTAACTTTTCATTTCATTTCATTGAATAACATAGCTAGAGATCGTCCTAGGAGGACGTTCTAGGATCAGATTAGGTACCCTACCGCCTACTCCTCTGGGACCAGGGCGTGAGCATTATGTATGTATGTGAATAACATTATTAATCGATAAATACGTTCAAATGCTTTTAAAAACTTCTCTAGTTTATGGCGATTTCAGTGGTATACCTCATGTAATATATGTAAACTTGACAAAATTAGTGATACATACATACAAGGACATTTTGGGTATGCCGAGAACAAAATAAAAAATTGCTAAGTCTGAGGTAAATTAAGGGAAAAAAGAAAATATTAAATCATAATTTAATATTTTCTTTTTTCCCTTAATTTACCTCAGACTTAGCCATTTTTTATTTTGTTCTCGGTACCCCATGAAACAAGAGACACCAGAGCAATTTCAAACGGAAGAGGGTAACAAAGCCTTTTTGCCTGCTGACTAGGTACATGTTAATCTCGCAAATCTATATACTCACATTTTTATTGTCTGCGTACTTCAGCTGTCCTTGTAAACAAGTATCACTAAAATCAAGTTATTTAAAGGTTTGTTATTACAGGTATTTTTTTAATTTATATTAATTTTAATGGTATGCTGACATAATATTTGTCTTTCACTTTCTGTTCACCGTCTATTATAATATATTTTTTAAACATTACACATTAATTATAATACGTGTGTACTTAATTTTCTACATATACCTTTTTATGAGCTAATTATTCTTCAGTCGATAAGTAAAATAATAGTTCATAAACCCGATCCGATTTGAATCGAGTATTCGGAAAATATTGCATTCAGCAGAACCCATAGTCGGTCCATCCTTAATAAATACTCTGAGCCTACACGAATGCTTCTTAATTTATTATTATTATACATAATTTCGATATCTGCAATAAAATCTTTTTTTTTACACTTCTGTTCAAACAAATTAGTTATCGAACGACTACCTTTATATTTTAAGTATTGGTTTCAAAGAGCCCTGAATTCGGATAAAGCTACTCGTACGCGTATATCTATAGTCAAAAAGCCACCGTCAAACCGATGCAGTGCGGGTACGCCTTACCCGCAGGCCTCTACCGCCACTGCACCAGCCTAGGCTCCATATAAAATTGTACCACAGACCGCAAGCCGCGCCTGGCTCACGTCAGTGTGGGGTACTCTATGCTTTCCCATATATCACAACTGACCGCCACAGTCACCGCCATCGCCACCGCCCCAGTGTGAGGGTGGTCCAAGCAATACGCACCGGCACCTTGCGCAACGGTAATTAACCCTTTGTAAGTCGTTCCTAAAATACATTAATATAACTTAATACGAGTAAACAATATAAAATAGAATCGCTCAAAAAATGTCCACGTCATTGGTAGGCACGAGTAGATACGTAATGTTACTTTGTAAGTTCAATAATGTTGTATCTTGTTTTTCAAGCGAAAATTGGTATAATCCCTTTGTATTACTGGATTTGAAATGTATGCTTGTAGATAGTGTCACAGATTAGATAATGGTTATGGTATTGTAGCTACGTTACGTGGAATTAGCAATGTTGCCTGCCCGTACCTCTCATTTTGTTAAGGACTAAACTGTTAATAAGTTGTCTAGTCAGAAAAATACAAAACTGTTTTATTTGTATGCTCTGTAATACCGTATGCATTTTTCATTGGCAATGGATTACCTACATGTCTAATAACCCGGTGAAATAAATAAATTGGACTAAATCTAAATAATCGCTTTATCATCTTATATTAGTTTAGTTTATCTGTGAACCTCCTACGTGGTTATGTCCAAGTCGACCAAATTTATTTGGTTCAAATTTCATCACTTTGTCTTAGGTGTACCTATCTACAATCGTACCCTTTCATTGATTCGGGTAATTATCACGTTTGGAATGTAAATGTATTAATAATACAAATGGTTAGTGACTGTATAAAGAAATGTATAAAAGGTTACCTACAATTCCAGTCCAATCGGTAACCATTTCTAGTTTTAGGTTATACATTTTAATAAGTAATAATCCTTTTTTTCCTAAAAAAAAACTGCTATTTGGCATAAACTTAAGTTAAAACGTATATCCTAACCTACATTTCTATATATCAAAGTTCGAGCTTCAGGTGGCAACATCAAATTATTTATAAATAGGGATTTAAGTACAATATACACTAACCTGCGAGGCGGTAGGATATGAATAACCAAGTTGTGCGTAAGCTGCCATGGATGATCTGGCTGGATGATCATATGGGCGGCTTCACACAGAACACTCTATTAGCACGAGCGTTTATTGTTTTCTTACATATATTACGGCTAGTATAAAATTAAGATAATGTATCACAGAGGTACGCAGGTTTATTGTGCGGCTCGCTGCCATATCTACGTTGACGTTAGCGGTCCGGAGTACGCTCACCTCGCATTTCGACTCGGCTCGTATGCGACCGGTCTATTGTCCTCTTAACGCGTTCGTCTCTCGACGCAGACTGGCATGCGATCATCGCGTGGCGCCTCTCCACTGTAGGAGAAAGCTAATTTCGCTCCACCCCAGGGGCGTAGCCTCCATTCACCAGCCAATAGCAACATCTAATTTTTGTCCTTTCCGAAACTCGACTACAAAATTGTAGCTGCGTATTGGACAAACGATGCCGACCCGCCCGAAACATGCATTCCACCCACATAAAGGTGGAGCGGGGTCAGAGTCGGGCCATCTTCATGGTGTTTTTGGTTTCATCCCAAGCAGTCAGTATTACTCAGTATGATCTCGTCTACGCTATGACTGTGGATAAAATATCTCTAGGAACCAAAAATATTAAAGTGTAATCATAAATCATTCTTTGTTTATAATTAGGTACACATTACAACACATGTCATTGCATTGTAAAAACTCTATTAGTTATCCCATTTCGAATTAAAATATTGCAATTAAGTTACTACATTAATTAAAAATGACAGTACGAAAATGAATAAAAGTTATGCACAACTTATGATATTATGATTGATATAATAATAATATTTGTTATATACTGAAAAAATTAGAGATGAAACGGATAGTGATTTGGCCGGAAACCGGATATCCGGCGCGCCTCTAGGCCGGATAGCCGGATATCCGGCCGCCGGATATCCGGCCGCCGGATATTTGGCCGTTGGATATCATACAATTTAAAATTTAAATTAACATTAAAACTAATTCAATTCAATAGATTTCGAGAAAATCTAAGTTTACATTTTGGTAGTACCTACTGGAACAACTTATATATGAATTTTGCCAGACCAATGGATATTGCCGAAAGATAATACGCCAGGAGGTTCTAGAACAAGCAATATTTGATCAAATTGTTTACAGCGGTTTCTGACAAAATAGAAATTTTCTACGATTGTAGTAAGACAGATTCCCCTTACATTTAAAGCGAGCGGGAAATTACTAAGAATCGTCTGATGAATTAGTCTGTTCAAATTTCGCTATCAACCAGACTAATTGTTTAGACGCTAGACAAAACGTGACAGACGGACCGACGGAAATTCGTAGGAAAATTGTTTTTTAAGATACCGGTACCTAATTTAGAAATAGAACATATTTTTGGAAAAAAAACAAGACACACCTCGCCACTCTCGAAAATAAAAAAAAGTTTTATGTTATGTGGTTTTAGTGTTATTTTTCTATAAATCAATGTCAGCGTAAATTTTACTATCCTGTATCCGTCCGGTTATTGGATTACTATCCGGTATCCGGCCGGATACTAAAATTAGGCCGGATAGGCCGGATACCGGATAGTTACCGGATATCCGTTTCATCTCTAGAAAAATTACATACTATTAATATAAAATTTGTTCAATTTCACTCCTATAAATATTCGATTTAATTTAGTCACAGCATATTTAACTTCTTTAAATCGATTAACAAAACAATTTAAATTTTTTTATTGAGTACTAAACAATTTATTCATATATAATAACCGCCTATATTAATAAAAAAATATTTCTATATTCTCAAAATGGTAAATTTATAAATCGATTTATAAGACAATTTTAAAAATTTGTTGAAGTACCTACTAAGCAATTTACTTATATATAATAACCGTCATTATTAATAAAGAATATTTCGATTTAAGGTTAATTTATAAAATTAAAAAAAACAGTCTGTGAAATTCAGTCGGTAGCCATTTATTTCCTACTTGTCATAAACCATAATTAATTATCATATACAGGTACAGACAACCAAACATAGATGACTCTACTAAACAACATAGGATAAAATAATTATTTCTTTATTCCTTTTTGTTACTTTTATCGAATTTGATTTTAATTTAAAAGTAGTTCTAAATGCAATCACTGCGTGGTTAACCACTATGGATGTGAGACCGAGTCATTTCAGGATCTCGCGAAATTGCCTCCACCACCGTTCTCCCAGACGGATTGAACTCAGACAAGACGAATATCATCAATCATGCATGTCAACCGCAGACGAATCATTCACAGTCGATACCGAAATTGTTCAGGAGTATGTCTTCGTCTACCAGTTGGGTAGAAATGACTTAGTTGTTGAAGAAAACATAAGCATTGACACGTTAAGTCTGCACGTCATCCTATAAGTATCTTAAAGCGAATATCATCATCATCATTATCATCAGCCTGAAAGAGTCCATTGTTCGGCATAGGCCACTCCCAAGGTGCGCCACTGAACGTGATCTTCGGTTCTTCTCATCCAGTCACTGCCAGCCAGCGGCGGCAGTCTATAAGGCGGCTGCCTTACGCAGATAGGCGCTCCATTTATCCGCGGGCGAATGATAACATAATTATAAAAATCTTCTAACAGAAAGTATGTCCTGCTTGTCATAACCTACAGTGGTTTTGGGATCTATCCATAAAGTCAAAGTCACAGCGAGCTATGGAGATGTCTCTTGACGGATATTGGCCACCGACATAGCCGAAGGGAATAGCATGCTGAAGCAGCAATTGGCCGCCCACACTATTGCAGAAACGATGGACGTTGGAGCAGATTACAGATCAGTAGCGGAACGTGAGATGGTCCGTCGCTAGATGGACTGTCCTGAACAAGGTAGATGGATTGAGCTAGATTCTGAGGATACAAAAGAAAGTTAATTGGGAAAGGTCTGTCTCTAGTCAGTAGATGAAGTGCATGATGAAAATGGTTACCGCTGTAACCTTCTAATGATTTCGCTTAGCGTCGAAAGTTGATTTCAAGGACCCCATCTGAGTAGCATCTACACGTACCTAAAACGTATATTAAATCACCCCAATCACATGTACAGTAAAACACCATCTACAGCTTCGTCGTACCTGCCACCTACGGATAAAGGACTACATAATATGTATCTTAGTATAGGATCTAAATCACTTTTTGAACTGTCGGTAGTATGGAGGTCTTCATTTACTCTTATTCTTTGTCATCAACTCTACCTCACCACATCATTAGTATGTAAAAGTCTATTGCTGGGATAGGCTTTTCGCAAGGCGCACCACTGGACTTGATATTCGGTTCTCCGCATCCAGTCAATGTTAGCTTAAGCGAATCGTCTCTACATCTTTCCGGGGGGTCCCATACTACTTCTGCCCCTCCACTCGAGAACTCATGTACCCCAACGGTTATCGGTTACTATCCCAATGTCACTTCAGCGTACCTACTAACCGTGTGAGCTATGTCGAAGGCTTAAGTTCTCTGGTGAATCACGTAATTTCGGATCCTGTCTCTTACAGAAATTAAGAGCATATCCTCTGTCCCTAGCCCGTTGAGCGACTTTGAATTTTCGGAATAGTCCCAGTGTCAGTGTCTTATGTGTATCTCACTACGATACCCCAAAACTACTTATAGGTACCAATTTTGTAAAAAAAAAAAAAAATCGGTTATCATCATCGAAATACATAAAATCTTGATGAAATGTTCATAGTATGAAATAGAAGGTTAAGGCCTCCGCAGACTGCTAAATTATTGCGGGCGGCGGTCCTGCGGTTTTGCGATCCTGCGGGTAGCGGTAGTAGATATACACTGCCGCGTTCTGCCCGCTTTACTCCAGCGTGTCGCCAACCATTTTCATAATTACTTTGATATAAGGATTTAGTACTTACCAACTGGGTTTGCCAATAGGTTGAAATTTCAGATTAAGTACCCCACCATTCAAAGTCATCATTAGCAAAATTAATTGGCACAGAAAAGTATAAAATAAAGGTGCATAAAATATTACGAAACAACAGGGCTTAAGTACTAAAATTATGTTCGGAACGAGCGTGGGTACGGCGCAGCGCACCCTCTGTCTTTCTTATACTACTGTCCCTTTCTAGCCCTTCTAACACTTTAACGCTTTCCCGCGCGTTTGTCCCTTTCTACACACACTATTTTTACGCGACTATCTCTTTCTACGCGCACTGATTTATTCATTCACTGCACTTTAATCACATTCAATCGATGGGTCGTTGATAGTAATAATTTGCTTTAGTTTTAGATTAAAACTAATTCAAAAAAGGTACAAGTTTTTGTACACCATGAATACATTATTGTGAGAACGTTTGAGTTTGATTGTAGACAGAGGTTTTAGTTTAGGTAACTGATAATCAGCTGTAGTCATCTAGGCAGCTCTACGTAGTGATATTTAGTATTCTCTGCCGTACGCGTCCATGTTTGCCCATGAGAAGCCTTAAATTGCTGTGTGCAACTGCATATTATGTGCTGTTTTGTAGCACGGTATACTCAGGTATTAATACTAGCTATATATAGAGACTTTTCGTAACACATCGTGGAAAACATTCATACGCAGGATATTTGAACTTAAGGCACTACATAGGGACTAATATGTAGTATTCTCTGATATAGTAATGAGCGGGAGCGAGAGGTATTTTGATTATGTTCTGTCTCAAACAAAATATCTAGCAAACCGAGGTACCTATATATTGCTCGCACCATTCTCAATAGGTACTGTACTGCCGCTTGACCATGGCGGTGGAGATTGCCCCTAAAATGAACCTAAAGGCCAAGTCCCACCTTCTCTCCCTTGCAGAATATATCTAGATATGTAGTTCCTAGTTCGCTCGCACAAACGATTTATTACATTCGGTGCCCGTTACGGCCGTATCTATCTTTTTTATTGCGCAAAAGAATGACAACCAGTTAAGGGTTTGAGATATTTAAAAAAAAAATTAAAATTAGACAAATTAACAATAGTTATACAGGGTTCGTTAAAACACACAGCCTATATCTAAAACATCATTCCCTTGTAATTAAATCAAGAAAAAAAGTGTATAATAATTACCTAGTTGACAAGTTCACATGTGCAAGGGATGTTAAAGTTAAGCATTATTATTACATTGTAAGTTTCGAAAACAAAATAATAAACTGTTTTTATCCCATTTCCATACTATTTTAAGTTAGTTACCGTTGCAATTACTTATGTAGGTATACAAAACACTTGCTACATAAAACTCTACCATTAATTTTCAGCTAGTAACTAAATAACCGGAATATAACAGTTTTATGAAGCGGTATGGATAAGACATACCGTTTTAAACAAGGGTTGGAATTCATACTGAAAACCTGTATGTTTTGATAGTTCTATATATTATTATGAACACATATAACTATCAATATCATAAGGTTTAGTATACAGCTATTGAACACTCCATGAGCACTCCACTCCACCTTGCAACGACTGCGATGTTTATTCGGTGAATAATGGTGGACTATGATAGCTGTTTTGTACCGATATGATAGCGGTGGTATGTACCGACATTGTCTACTGCTTTCAGGTTAGTACACCATAAAACAATGGTTTAATACACCAGCTAATTATAACTTAAATTATTAAAATAATGCGTAAGTTTCTTAACAAACTAATTAGTAAGTTACAAAAAACTCCAAACAATATTCTATGAAACAATTTCAATAACATACCTAATCTAAATAAGAGTTAGACCAATTTTATTAACTCTAACTTTGGCAATGTTACCTGACCAAGAGGCTAACATCCTACATTATTAAATGTATACATATTAAAGTGACACTATTACTGTTTAACCACAAAAAGATACTTATACACATTTAATACGATGGGAACTATGTAAATTATTTACATTCTTAACTATTTTGGTTAAATCTTTCCAGGTAGAAGAAAAACAATGATTTAACAAGGCTGAATATTGTATAACTGGTCAAATATTAATTTTGGGCATACAAACGTACACAATATTATCTTAGTACATGCTGAATGCGACTTAAGATTACTTGACATCAAAAATTACACCAAATGTAGCAAATATCCCAAAATAATAACATGCCACTTGACGCTTTATCGCTCGTTCGACCACCACTACCTACCTATACGACGTTCCGACTTCCGTTTCAACTTGAAATTTATTAACACCGTTCTCGCAATCAGCGCCGGATCTAGGGCAGAGCGAGTGGATTGACTGCTCTAGGCGCTGTGTTAGGAGGGGCGCCAAAATCCAATGTTGAATTTTTTTACGGGGCTAACCAATTCATCGTAGATTATTTTTCAAACTTTTACACTTTGTGGCAGACTGCTTTCTTCGCATATTTATGACAAAGTTATAATGTAATAACTTTTCGTATTTATTTAGGTATGCGCCTATCAGTAAGCGCCTTCTTATCACCTTTCATCTAAGACTATTTCATATACCTATTATTGTGTTACGTTCCTATTGACTTATATGTCTCACTAAAAGGCTTGAAACTTACTTAAGAATCCCTATAGATTATTGCCAATCATATGGTACGCTTCCTAATCATCTGCCGACTCGAATCACGGTTGTGGGACTATAACTCCTAAACGTTTTAGTCTAATACTACTGCTAATAGGGTCCGTCATCAATTCATCATAATTCCTGCTCTCAAGATTAGAAGTGCGGGAGTGGCAATATAATCTCATGCATTTGTCTCCAAATACTTACTAAGTTACTGGTTACTAAGTACCATTGCTTAGATCAAGCTTCAGATATTGTTTTCCTGCTTATAAACGTCTGGACTCCTTTCACATTAAATATATTCAGGGTATACTGCGTCTAAAATGGCATGACCGTGTTTCAAACTCGGAGCTAAGTCGTAATTGAGCGGTGCCGCTGTGGAGTATCTACTGATGACAAGGACAGTTGAGATGGTGTGGACAGCTTGTACGGCTGCCTAAGACCAGACTCTCAAAATGTTTTCCACTCCGAACTTTCAAGTGAAATACGAAAGGCTAGGGGTCAGTACTTACGATTCAAAAACGTCCTGAAACGCTATTTGACAACCTACTATAGGTACCTACGTATGTATGCAGATGCTTGCGTTGCGCCGTATAGTCAAGTCCTTCACACAAGTCAAGAAGATCACCGTTAATTTTGAAAGAGGTCGCTTGGCAAACCTAAACGTCAAACGTAATAATATTACGCATATTACCGAAGAAGAACCCGAAGAAGTTACCGAAGAAGTTACCGAAGCCCTCCTAAACCTACACTTACAACCCTGTGGTGAGCTGTAACCAGTTACATAGTCTTGAAAGTCCAGACTTTTAAGACAAAATTTTGGTTGCCGACTCATATCCGGACACAATCCAGAAGACGTAGTATTGCCATCGACGGATGCATCGTGAAGGACATCAGTTATCATTATCACATCCTCAAGATTACGAGTGATGAAGCGGCACCGTAAATCTAAACGTTTGAGTCGAACCCAGAGTTTTTAGCATTTTTAACGTTACGAATGAACGCTTTGTAGATTCTGGTAATGTTTCTTACCAGAATCTACAAGGTGTTCCCGGCAAAGAATTGGAAATTGGATTATTTCTTTGTAAATAGGTACTTATATATTTATAATGTTAAATTTTTTTTTATTACTATTGGGCTATAAATTGTTACAAGGCAATCTTTCAGAATTATTTTTATTGCATTCTTAGCACGTATACCTAGTTGCACTTCGAACTATTGTTTTATTTGAAAATTCAAATTTCAAAGAATTTCTAAAATCGCTAAGAACAAAAGTTGTATTGACTCTACATGCTGGTAGCAAGTGGTCTACCTAATTATTTGTAATAACACAATGTTGACGTAGTATCTATACTAATATTATAAAGAGGTAAAGATTGTGAGATTGTGGGGGGTAATTTTATGAATCTACGGAACCGATTGTGAAAATTCTTTTACCAGTAGAAAGCCACGTTTTTTGCGAGTGTCATAGGCTATATAATTTTTAAAATTACTTGTTACACGTGGACGAAGTCGCGGACAAACAGCTAGTATCCAATAAAAATGCGTACGTTATCTGTGACGCTTCATAGTGCGGCAGTGTATTGGCGCATGGCATAGGTATCGTCGCACACCCAGCAAATAAAACACCTTCTTACTTTCAAACGACAATAGGACTGCAGGAAGTATTGTAATCGCGCGACAATTTGAGTTCGAGTTTTTGATGAGAAACGATTGTATTGCACAAGAGGCGAAATAAATGGTACGGCTACACCCAATTTTCTCACGTAACGGACTATATGCATTTTTATTACGTTTATAGGTACCGGTCTTACAAAAACAAAGTATTTTGCCGCCGATGTGTATAGCTAGACGTGGATTCATCAGTACGAGTATATCGTAACTCCGGACTTGGTACGATTTGAATTTCGTAATTTAATTAGGTAAACAAATTTATTAATTATTTACCGGAATTTAATCTTTAAACACAAAGTTGTATACAATTGTTTATGCGAGTTACTCATAAAGTGTACAGGTACACTTTATGAGTAACTCGCAAGGTATTTCTTGAACTCTAAATTGAACTAGGTGCAATTATCTTTATCTTTTGTATTTTTGACAAGACCCAGGGACGACATGTCATGCTATGTAAAAAGACATTAATATTCTTATACCGTAATATTTAATGGCTTCAATGGATCAAGAAATGGATGTATGGTTTTCCGATTTTTCCCGCACCGACGGGTAGTACTATATTATGGACAGGTAGTTCTTACTACTTGGCAAATTTAAGGGAAATTGTTGGAGCGGTTTTTAAGTAAATTGACTTACTTTTGTTTAACTTCTAGAGAATTATTTTCAGAGTTTAGACAAATCTCTATAAAATTTTATGTTAAAAGACATGCAACTTCTTCCGTAATGATATTTAGTTTGAGAGAGGGTTGAGAGGAGAGTTGGGTGGAGGATTGAGAGGAGGGTTGAGGGGTGGGTTGAGTGGAGGTTTTTAAAGGAGTTGAGATAAGTGAGGTAAGAGGGCCGGTTAATGGGAGAGTTGGGAGGAGGTTGAGAGGCTGGTTGAGGAGAGGGTTGAGGTAAGGGTTGCAGAGAGGTTTCAGGGGCGAATCAAGGAGAGTGTTTAGGGGAGGGTTGAGGTAAGAGTTAAAAGAAGGGGGTTGAAGGTAGAGTTAACCGCAGTTTAGAGGGGAGGGGTGAGGAGGTGTTGAGTTATGATGGGGGGTTAAGGGGAGAGTTGAGGGAAGGGTTGGGGGAGAGTTAAGGGGAGCGTTGAGGGGAGGGATGAGAGGAGGGTGGAGGGGAGGAATAAGTGTAGATTATGGGGAGGGTTAAGGGGAAAATTCAGGGGAGGGTTGAGGGAAGAGTTGAGACGAGGGTTGAGAGAAAGTTATGGGAAGAGTTGATGGGAGAGTTGAGAGGAGGGTTGAAAAGAAGTTTGAGGAGAAGGTTGAGAGGAGGATTGGGAGGAGGGTTGAGGGAAGGTTGAGGGTTGAGGAAGGATTGCAGGAGGGTTGTGGGGTGGGTTGAGAGAAGTGTTGAGGGAAAGGCTGTGAGAAGGGTTGTAGAAAGTGTTGTGGGAAAAGGTTGAGAGAGGGTTGAGAGCAAAGTTTGAGAGGAGGGTTGAGAGTAGTATTGAGGTGAGGGTTGAGGTGAGGGTTGAGAGAAGGGTTGAGAGGGAGGAAGGGTTTAGGGATGGTTGAGGGATGGTTGGGGGAGGGTTACGGGAGGGTTGAGGAAAGGTTGATGGACGGTTGAGGGAGGGTTGAGGAAGGATTAAGGGAGAGTTGTAGGGAAGGTTGAAGGGAGAGTTGTGTGGAGGGTTTGAGGAGAGGTTTGAGTAAAAGGTTGTGGCGAGGGTTGAGGGAGGGCTTAGGGGAGAGTTGTGGGGAGGATTGAGGGAGAGTTGAGGGGAGGATTGTGGGGAGGGTCGAGGGGAGAGTTGTGGGGAGGATTGAGATAGAGTTGAGGGGAGTACTGAGATAGAGTTGAGGGGAGGATTGTGGGGAGGGTTGAGGGGAGGATTGTGGAGAGGGTTGAGAGTTTGGTTTTTGAGGATGTTTGAAGCGAGGGTTGATGCGAGGAGGTTAAAGCGTTTTAGTGAGTAGCATAAGAGTTAACATGGACTGACTAAATTTAGTGTAGTGATTGAGGAGGAAGACCCAGTTCTATCTGATGAAGTTCTTAAATTCAGCTCGGTTTGCCTGTTCTGTTAGAATATAAATAATTATTTGATAAACTTTTATTTCATGATAAACACTAAATAAATTTCAAGTCTATTAAATCAAGTCTATTAAAACAAGCGGAGCCGCGGCGTACACCTAGATTTGCAATAATATCGTTTATCCTCAAAACTCGGAACCGAATTTTTGCATAATCTATTAAAATACTTCCTTCACTTTTTTAAGATTTTAAGACTGTATTTAGCTGTTGTTTTTCTTTTCTGTAACCTTTGTGTAGAGAAAATAAAAATATATTTTATTTATTTAATTTCGTTAGATAGTAAAATAATAAAAATATTGATATTAAATAGGATCTAAATAAAATAATTCAAAGTGATACTTGCACTATAAGAAATTTGGAGTCTCATCAAAATACTTTAAAAATCCTATAATAACTATCCAATATAACTTACATCACATGTTGAGGCCAGTCTCATGAGTGATTGTAAGAACGGTGATGATACATTTTACAGGGAGTCGGGATATAGATGATGGTAGTCGAGCGAACTATAAAGCTTTAAGTGACACATACATACTTACTATTTTGGGATATAACTAAATATTTAAAAAATAACCAAAAATATATAATTTAACTACGTAGTTATAATATGACAACTACTTTAATTGTAACCAAATTGATAGTATGCACTAGAAAAATAATCTAACTTTAATAGTCATCACTAAAAATATTACTTTTACCTTAAATTTGTAGTTTAATGTATCATGCGTTTTTTAACCACAGATAATATTGACACTTAGACTGATTGCGAGGAGCACAGTGACGTTGCAGAAGACCACATCCAGAGCCGAATTACACCTATCTTTGGATCTTGGTAAGAACACATAGTTTTGGATGGTTTAGGTTAGGGGGAAGGGAAATGGTATTAGATAGGAGAGCTCCTCCCCATAATATCATGAAGTCACGTGGGTCTTATCGATAAACTTTACACTCGACCTGTTCGGATGACGACGACCTCCTTACTTCGAGCTCTCGTCAACACAGTGTCCTAGCTAATGTCACATCTTCGTACACATATTAATGTGAGAAAGTTGACTCTTGTGATATGAGCAACAGGAAAATATTTTTTTATACAGCTAGTCTAAAAAAATGGGACGAATAATAATATAAACACAAAAACCTTTCTAAATGTTTCTGTTTGTTAGTTTGTCACGCTTGTTCCAGTAGTCAGATAACCATGCATCGTTTAAGAACTACGATGACATTTTCAGAAACATATACTTAGGTCTTTATTTGAAGTAGGTAATAATTTTAGACTATATTCATCATCATTCATCAAAATTAAAACTGTTATAAATTTACTTATACTCTGCATCAGTTACTAGTACAATAAAGATTAGGCAGTTTTAGTAGCAGTGTAATTTAAGTGCAGGATAAGTTCGGATTGTGATGAGGGAGGACTACATATGGACGAAGGGAGGAGGGAATGGAAGTAATTGAGGGAAGGAGGTACCACTTTCACACTTGTGGCTGTATCTCTGACTACTACCTACATACCTACGCAATTATTTTTATGATCTTCGTTTTATTTAGCTTAGTTTGCGCACGTCTAAAAAGCTTCGTAGTCGATAATCGGTAGTCGATAAAAAAAATTACGTCTATAAATGTACCAAGTGTACTCATGATTTAGACTTTGACTTCGATTTGTAGAAAATTTGTAATTTTATTATAACTATTCAGTTGCAAATACCTAAAGTTTCATCTACATATACTTGCATATTTATTACACCTTGAGCTTCTTACTAATTATCTACTAGAATAAAAAATTTTGGCTTCTATCGTCATTGGAAATAAAATAAAATATTGCACCCTAACAGGGTTGTCGAGACCCACTATGTGCTCGTAAAAACAAGAGACTACGTCCGGACCGGAGATAATGTCAAGCTGGCATGCGGCGGCGGGCGATGCGGGGTGGGCGAGACGCGGCGCCACCGGCCGAGGTCTCCGAGACCCAATTATAAAAACACCTTTTGGACATATGCTCCAATATTAGTAGACGTTAATTTAAGATTAAAACTAACATACTTATACAGGTGTTACAAAAACTTATCGCACATGATACTAAAGATGTAATAAACTCATATTAATTTAAAAAGCATGCTTTCAGATAACACGTTTTGTAGGAAAAAAAAAGTATCGCCAAACTTCTCAAAAAAGTGACTAACAATACAGTATTGACTCAAAATAATGTAATAAATAAAATCGTAAACTTCGCGTGTCTGTACAATGAAGATATTTGCAAAAAAAAAATGGGGGTCTAAGGATAGGTAATAAAATAAAACACATTTCAATAATTTTTGGAATTTTTGTCTGTTTGTCTGTGAGTTTGTGCACGAATCACTTAAAAACTACTGAACGGATTTTGATGAACTTTTTACAGAAACATGGAGCTTAACTTAACATTCAGTCTTTATTTCATCGCAATCGTCTAACTCAATCAAAAGTTATGGACATTATTAGTTTTCAAATACATTAGTAGGTAAGGTTAGTATGCAATATATTGACATAATAGAGGCGGAGGCGGAAGCGGAGGCGGAGGCGGAGGCGGAGGCGGAGGCGGAGGCGGAGGCGGAGGCGGAGGCGGAGGCGGAGGCGGAGGCGGAGGCGGAGGCGGAGGCGGAGGCGGAGGCGGAGGCGGAGGCGGAGGCGGAGGCGGAGGCGGAGGCGGAGGCGGAGGCGGAGGCGGAGGCGGAGGCGGAGGCGGAGGCGGAGGCGGAGGCGGAGGCGGAGGCGGAGGCGGAGGCGGAGGCGGAGGCGGAGGCGGAGGCGGAGGCGGAGGCGGAGGCGGAGGCGGAGGCGGAGGCGGAGGCGGAGGCGGAGGCGGAGGCGGAGGCGGAGGCGGAGGCGGAGGCGGAGGCGGAGGCGGAGGCGGAGGCGGAGGCGGAGGCGGAGGCGGAGGCGGAGGCGGAGGCGGAGGCGGAGGCGGAGGCGGAGGCGGAGGCGGAGGCGGAGGCGGAGGCGGAGGCGGAGGCGGAGGCGGAGGCGGAGGCGGAGGCGGAGGCGGAGGCGGAGGCGGAGGCGGAGGCGGAGGCGGAGGCGGAGGCGGAGGCGGAGGCGGAGGCGGAGGCGGTGGCGGTGGCGGTGGCGGTGGGAACGGGAGCGGGAGCAGGAGCTGGAAGCGGGAGCTGGAAGCGGAAGCTGGAGGCGGGAGCAGGGAGCGGGAGCGGGAGCGAGAGCGGGAGCGGGAGCGGAATCGGAATCGGAAGCGGAAACGGAAGCGGGAGCGGTAATGGGAATGGGAGCGGATACTGTAGTTCATGCGAGCGGAGCTGCGGGCACAGCTAGTTATGTAATAAGTGTAACTAGATGTTACTCAAAATATGACAATATGTACTTTTATATCTTGAGGAAATTTCGACTCTTCTTTTAGTTAGACACTTTTTTCATTAAGTATATTTTAAAATACATATGTCTATTTTAACAGATTTTAATAAATAATATTTAAAATTAATAAAAATTTAATTTTTTCGAGAAAATACATAAGTATTTGTATTTTTTTGTCAATAACAATAACTCAAAACTCCACATTTTTTTATATAATATGTTTTGACCGTCTTTGGGATCTTACCTTACCTAGTAGCGGATGTTAAATAATTTACAGGGCAACTTCTGGTTTGAAATTCTAAAATGATGTTTTCTTTCTTATATTCGCCCTGTCATAATTAAAAGTTGTTTACTAAAATTTGTTCAGTATCCAATACTTAGTGCCCATGTAAGCGTGTAACGTCTCTCCCCTATTACAACGATGTTTATACACTGGGAAAAATGTACCCCTATATTTTATGGGTATCCTGTTAAAAAAAGACAGACAAGTGCGAGTAGGATTCGGGCCCTGAGGGTTCCGTATCGTTTATCTAGTGTGAAAAAAATTTGTTCTAAGATTTTTGGGGGTTACTCAGTATCGGATTTGAACAACTTTCGTAGCGTAAAATAAAGTGGGTCACGTAATGTTATGTTACTACTATGAATGCCATTCATGAATTGTTATGAATGCCAGGAGCGTGCGATGCGAGCTATAAAACCCAGATCCAAAATCAGATACATTCGCTTCATTCCTTTTAATGTACAGTTAATTTTCTACCCCTATCTAGTTTTATTTTATATTTACCCTGATATCAGTCGGCCCCTTGAATCTGAAAACAATTTTTCTCCAAAATTTAAATCTCAGCCACTACCTATATACATTTCCGCAACTTCTCATCCTTCTCCCCTCTACCACTATAGGTACATAATTGAATAAGTATCTTCTTCAGTACGTTATCCTACTCCTACTAATATTATAAATGCGAAAAATTGGATATTTGGATGTTTGTTACTCGATCACGCTTCAACCACTTGACGAATCATGATGAAACTTGGCACACATATAGGTTAGGTCCTGGAATAGGACATAGGATAGATTTATCCCGAAAAAACATCCCATTCCTACGGGAAATACATAATAATTTGTGATGTTAAGTTGTCCACGCGGACGAAGTCGCGGGCAACAGCTAGTATAGTAATAAATTATCTTTGGTTATATTAATATGATCCGTGAAGTGGCGTGACATATTTTTAATATTTACCTAGCAATTGTAACTTTCCTTCTCATACAGATTTTGATCAATGCCTGTCAATATTAACATACACTTTAAAAGACTTTCATCTTTTTACAGGATTAAGAGACTAACATTACAGTATATAAGTAGTATTAATTTCAACTCCATATTTCTAGCAATACACACACATTTAGATACGGCGGGCGCACGACCAGATGGGAACGCCTGAGTATGGAGGCATCAGTGTTGCTTTATTGTTCTGACACAGAAGGAAGCGATCCTAATATAAGTGTTACGTTTTTTCATTTAGAGACGGAGCCCTAAAAATTAAAACGCTGGCCGTTCTAACGTATATTAAAGTAGGTATATCAGGAAACTCATTAGGAAATATTGGACAACATAACAATACATGTAATACATTAAGTTTTATATTAGATTAGCTGTTTCGTCCGCGACTTTGCCGAGTATATCAAGATTATGAAGCAACACATAGTGAAAATTTAGTGGTTGCCACAGACAAACAAGTGACATTTAACAACTTATGGACGGAGGGACAGAGGGACGGAGGGACGGAGGGACGGAGGGACGCAGGGACGCAGGGACGCAGGGACGCAGGGACGCAGGGACGGAGGGACGGAGGGACGGTGGGACGGAGCGACGGAGGGTCGGAGGGGCGGAGGGGCGGAGGGGCGGAGGGGCGGAGGGGCGGAGGGGCGGAGGGGCGGAGGGGCGGAGGGGCGGAGGGGCGGAGGGGCGGAGGGGCGGAGGGGCGGAGGGGCGGAGGGACGGAGGGACGGAGGGACGGAGGGACGGAGGGACGGAGGGACGGAGGGACGGAGGGACGGAGGGACGGAGGGACGGAGGGACGGAGGGACGGAGGGACGGAGGGACGGAGGGACGGAGGGACGGAGGGACGGAGGGACGGAGGGACGGAGGGACGGAGGGACGGAGGGACGGAGGGACGGAGGGACGGAGGGACGGAGGGACGGAGGGACGGAGGGACGGAGGGACGGAGGGACGGAGGGCCGGAGGCCCGGAGGGACGGAGGGACGGAGGGACGGAGGGACGGAGGGACGGAGGGACGGAGGGAACACTTCGTAATGAAAAAGAGAATAGTAAATTTTTATTAAACTAAATGAGATTTTAAGCATTTTGTATATATATTTTCTAGAAATAAAGTAAAATGTAGACATTCATCTCGAGTAATTTGAAAGTCTAATTTTGTTTAAACCAGATTTTGCACTTCCAAGTTCGTCATGGGGCTGCTGATTAGTGAGGAAGGAGCTTCAAACTTCATAAAATGTGTAGGTCAAATGAAGGCAATTGGAATTTTGGTGCATATTCCCGTGTACAAATGTAACTTCCGGGAATATTCCCAGCAGCACATAAGTAGTAGGTAATAGATCTGAGTGAGAAAGTACATGCGGACATTCTTATAATTTATTATGACTAAATTAATGTTCGCATTAAGAAGGTTTCTGTAAATATCGAAACCTCTAACAGTGCGGCTAATGGTACAGACATAAATAACTAGCGACAGGTGGTTAAGACGTCATGCTGTGTAGTACAAACACGAAATTTCTGATCCAATACATTCATTGATTCAAAGAGTTCTACTTTTTATCTTCGGTTAATTTATGGTAAAAAATTCATCCTAACACAACGACATCAATTGTAGAAAGTATTTCGAACTTTTCGATCAATATTTTATAATTTTTACTATGATTCTAAGTTAAGAGAATCTGAAGTAGCAAATATTACACATATAATTAAAAATTCTTTTTAAATTGTCAATTATCTGATACTGGTCAAACACTACCAGGTCTTTTTTTTTATTCAAGCTGTATTGTAGAAGTCAAAACAGTATTTAAAAGGAAGACATTATGTATTTTGATGTATTGTTGGGAAAATGTGTTTAGGGAGTAGACAAAACATTTTGTGTGTTCGTTTGTACTACTTGATGGATACTTGATGGCTATATATTAATATAATTTTTGATATGAGTTGTGATTCCAATTAAAAAGAGAAGTCTAATAGAACCCTCGTATTTGTGCCCTGTGGCCTCTGGATATCAGCTAATGACTTAAATGGTCAACAAGAAAAAAAAATCTTTGGTACCGTAGCTCTTTTACTTTGGTAAATATCAATATGCAAATTAAAATTATTTAACCGTAAACATAGATAATATTTGTAAGATTCAATTCAATTCAAATACTCTTTATTGCACGATAAAAAACAAAGATACAATAATAAACCCAAGTGGCATTCGGGGTTCTATATAAGATGTATAGTGGTTCACATGTACTCCACAAGCTGTGTAAGTCAGCTGTATAAGAGCTGTATAGCTTGCTATACAGCTCTTATAGAACCAGTTTGGGCACAAATTAGACAGCCTTAAGTTCACTATGGCTGTACATTAGCGTTATATTAGCAGTTTAAGTAGTAACATCGGGCTTAAAGGCTGACTTACGGCGCTATATGGGACACATGTGAACCATACAACGTCCATGAGCGTAATAAAGAGTAACAAGTGGCTAAATACACAGCCTTCACAGTTATAAAATCCCACAAAAGTACTCCAGTGCTACCTAAAGTTCACGTGTGTCCTAAATTATTTCTTTTATTTATTAATTTTCCTCATTTAGTTTGGTTTTGTGTGTACGCCCGGCCATCAGAAACATTAACTCCGGCGGATATCAATTGGATAAAAATTTATGATAACACGCGGTAAGTATACCTGTTTTAAATACTTAATAATGTTAAATGCCATGGGAATGCAACTTTATCGTGAAATGTATACATATTTACAGCTAAAATATTCACGCGCCTCTGTAAAAACGCGATATTCATTTTAAAATATTTAAAACTGGCTGAGAAGAAATCTACAATTTTCAGTTTTTGATATTATATTGGCATTATAATTATACTACGGTAATTAATTAAAACATGAAACCAAAACTCGTTCGCTCTATCTGCGTATTTTGTGATAAATCTGCATGATAATTTTGGAGATTTATATGGTAAAAATATTTTAGGTTACGTGAACAAAATGGTGGAAATGAAATACGGCTAGAGCGTATATAGGTTCACATGTGTTCTGTTAGAATGCTGTTGGCTATATGAAGTCCCACATTTGTACCACTACAGAACCAATGTCTATAAATGTATTCTAATGTGAACTTATGTACAGCTTTAAGATGTAATTCAGGTCAATTGTGATCATCGTTTTATTCTTTCATATACTGAAATTTTAGAGATCCGCAATAATAATTATTGTCCGTTAAATCGCCTAGCCCAGGTACTAAGTCAAGTATGAATACCTAAAGTACAAATTTTGTAACAAACTAACAAAAAACACTTTTTGTTTTCGTGTGAGCCACACAGTTTGGTGTCAGAGTATTTACACTTACAAAGACACTACGTTGTTCAAGGAGGTATTTAAAAGAATGTAAACAAACTAGATAAAGAGGGACGAATTTGCGAATACTCTTTTGCAATTTTTCTTCTTATTCCACCGGTTCTCGCTCTTATTTTCCAAGATTTTTTATTCATTTTCACAAATTTTTGCACTCGACGTAATAAACACAATACACGTCAACTTGATCGACCACAAACAACTCCTACTACAGCTACTAGCTGTATAACAGTCTAAAACAAGTAAACATAACAGCCTTTGGCTGTATAAATGACCACATGTGTTCTATTAATATGCTAGCTGTATAACATCGTACAAGTAGACCGTTAAACAGCGATTGCCGTATCTCTACCCTCCTATACGGCTCTTAGTCAGACGGCTGACTAAAGGACAGTTGTTAGAGTATTATAACACCAACAACCGTATAAAAGTATAACTCTACACTCCTATAAGTCCCTTAGACAGGTATAGGTGGTGTTAATCGCAATAATGCAGCTTATACATCACGAGTGAACTGTAATAATGCTTTAAGTTCACATTGGAACTAAATGTGTACTCTTAAATGGAGTAAAATGCTACTTGGGAAGTAGCTTACACATGTACATCTAGGCGGTTTTATCGCTAAAAGCGATTTCTTCCAGACAACCTTAAGATGGTAGTTACACTTTGATTCTCTATGTTATATTAATTATGCCCATAAACGTACGCCATATCATATTTTAAAAAAGTTACACAAGTTATTCTACTTATTCCTTCAAATTATTACTTCTTATTAAATATAAATAATAGCGGTTATTTACAATTAAATTTAAAAAAATTGGCTAGTGTGAGACTCACACTGACTCTCTATGATATCATCGAAATTCTGTAGTAAGTACTCACTCCCCACAGTCCTAGAAAGCTAAATAGAAAATTTCAATTACAGAGATTTAAACAAAATGTTGTTAGTTCTAAAAATGCCAATAGATGGAGCTGAACAAGACAATTTGTACAATTTAGTGATGAATGCGCGTAAACTATGGACCAGTGTCCGATATAAAACAGGCCATAGTGAATTTTAGTGTTATATTTATTTTGTATAGGTAGATACTTAGTAAAAAGAATAAGGATTGCATCTAGGCTCTTAGGGCAATTCTGGGTTATAGGTATATATTGAAGTCGTACCAGTGGAAGACCTCGCAACGATGGTGCTGCTACCCGTCATTTTCATCAGTAGGCCTAGCACCGTGGCGACTAGAAATTTTTTTTATAAAAAAAAAATTATTTCTATAATCCTATTTAATCTGGTAATTTTTTTTAGGAAAATTGTTGTGAACGTGTTTTTTATTTCTTTACCTGTCTTGTGATGTTTGATGGAACGCACGTTCACGGTTTTTCTAACATTTGTTGTAACAATAGAGAGGTACAACTTTGCTTTTAGAGATCCTTCAAAATTGTTACCTTTATAGCGAACCTTTTTGTCTTTGATAGGTATATGAAAATTCTGGAAAAAATGTTCTTTTCAGAGGTAGGTTACTATTTCAGGAAAGATAAAAAAATCCTTTTTTGTGACCCGCTCATTTTTTCTGACTTTTAATGTAAGTAGTCGATTTTAGTTCTAAACATTTTTTCCTGTTATACGAGTACAATAATTATTTTTGTGTCAGCAACCTCTAGCGAACAGTAAAGGTAATCGATGTCACTAATAGATGGCGCTGTCTTAAATTACGTGTCTCGTATCTAAGTTCTCTCAGTTAGATTTTTTTGGGTCGTATGACATAATTAGCTGAGATAATGTGTGAAATACTTATAGTGTGGAAAAATAATTACGTTTTAAAAAATTTATTAAAAACACATACATATCAATATTTTAGTGACAAGATTGACAGATCTCAGTTCTCTTCTCTTAAAATCTCAGCTTGAAAAATCTTACAGAAAGAATGTCTTGCCCCCGCATCAAGTTACCTACATTGTTATTACAACTAGTTATTGTGACGCATCCACAACAGATACAAACATAGCGACAATATTAGATTTCGCCTGCCTCTTTCCCCCGATTCTTGCACCCTGCTACGTTGTTATAACAATTAGTTTATTTTAATGCATTTACAATGTAAATACTTATAAGTATCAACTTAATTTTAGAATAGAACAACGTGATAGATAACAAATTTAAAATTATTTAATTTTTATTTCAAAATATTTTTTCATTCTCATCAAAAACCTTTTAAAATCATCATTTATTATATTAACGTATCTACAAAATAAAAAATATAGTTGCAGCAACAGTTTAAAACTTGTTCTGGGCGCAATGTTTTTTTTACCATAATAAAGTTGCTGTGGAAACCAAATTTGATATGTATCATTAACGACTTTTTTGTCGCTGCCACAATTAAAAGCTAACGACGATCTTATTTGTGACTCTGTCATACTTTTTTTCTCACTACGGGGTGTAATACGACAGCGTTGTCTCAACTACAGCGACTGTCGTACGTATGTGACAGTTTTCCAAATCCTGTTTCACAATACTACAATTAGAAGGTTGAATTCCCATCTTTTCTCACAGCACCCTTATTTCACTAAGCCATTTAACTCCGTCCACCACTGTACCTAATAGCTTATGGTTTTCCAATTTACTGTCTCAGTCGGACATAAGTAAACTAAACTTTTACAAAATATGCAGGTATCTATAGATGTTCCCCCTTTTCTAACATCGAGGACTGCCACCTATGATCTACAGAAAGAACTTACTACACAAGGTTCTTGGTGACAATACAAGCTTAGATTTTATTTTTTGGTTTCATTAATAGATGTCTAATGAATCATTTCACGTGGCTTGGGTGGGTACCAATATAGGTAGTAGGCAGGTACTATCTACTTTGATTTATGAAGATAACCGAACTTGGTTTATTTTTCCCCCTTTATCAGCCGAATTATGTCCACAGTTGAATATAAGCCTCCCCAATAGAATACCACTTTTGGTGGGCTGTCCATTGGGGGATTTGCCATAATCACCACACTTGGCAGGCGGATTGGTGATCACAGTAATGATCTTAATATACCAGGAAAACGCTGCTGCCCAACCCTGGTGCAATCTCTTAGCCGCTTTGACGACACCTACGGGTACATTGAGGGTGGCCCTATTCTAAGCCAAGAACTACTCAGCTAGTATTACCCCCCTTGTAGACCAAAAATAAGTGACTAGCATTTCAATTATTTAAATTTTCTCGCTGCACCAACCATGCTGTACCAGTTGGTCTAGCTGCGTTAAATGATCTGCAGAATATAGACAGACAGATGTAAGCCTTTATGTAGAATTTCATTAGGTTAACACAATTGCGTAACTAAGCAAAAGGCAAAGCTATGAAGGTCTCTTAAGGTCACGGGTTAAACACTAGATGGAGCAAGTAGTCTAAATAATAGCTTTTAATTTTTCCTAAATTGATTTGGCCCAAGTTTAGAAGGTCTGAATGTGGAGAATATTATGAGCCATCTGTATATTCATGTAAGGCCGCTCGCATCTAAAGATTTAGAGGCTAAAGAAAAGGTGCTTGCTATGAAGAAAGATGTTTTTGTCATAAATCGGGGTAAGACCGAACCGCCAGGACTAAGGTATTTGGTCAAAACAGATGAGCTGCACCAGACACAATGACAGGAACCTCAGTTTCGGTCACCTTTTTCAGATCGTTGGGTTCCACGGGATCATCGTTTTGCAACGCAAATGTCGTAATGTAAATTAAACGACTTTTATATATGTGCATGGTATAAGGGAGTCGGTGTGGCTGCCGGTTGAAAAGGTCACATTTTGAAATTCACTCGAGTACGAACGCTGCAATACCCTCCACCATGTCCCAATTATTATAAATAAGGCTTCCAGAAGCAAGTTAGTGGGATCTAAGCAGATAGATTTTTTTTTAAATTATTCTTGATTAAACAGAGTGAAGCAGATAAATGTGAACGGCCAATTATGTTATTAATAAAAATGAATTTGCGATATCTGTAACTTGTCATTAAATACCTACCAGTTTTTAGAAAACGGTCCGCTATCACTATTTCTCGGTACTTATACTGAATACCGAAATCTATGCTCTAGCCAGAGGCAGTTGGTTCGATTCCCACTAGGGACAAATAACTTTGTACAAGTTGGTCCCGGTATGGATGTATTGTTAATTATCTTATCCTATTTCATTTTAATTTATTAAATATTATTTATAAAAAAAGAGAAATACATTGATATTACAGACGAAACACTTCTATCCAACTGTAACTTAGATGTACTTAGATTTAAAAAAAGGCTAGGTTTTTTATAAATGAAAAATATTTCGAAGTGATTTTTAATTAGTATCTACAAACCTCAACTGATGTGTAAAAAAATTACCGGACTAAACTAGCAATTTGTCTTATAAATAAAACACGTCATTGTTCACTATATAACTAACGATATTGCTATTTTCCTGCAAAGCTAGCTGGTTTGATATTTAAAAAAGAAATATTTTAATGAGAGTGTTTTTTTTTAGTTTATTGTGATAGCAACGGCAATGAATACTTAATGTTTTAAATACTTTTGGTTTCTTTCATATTTTTAGGGTTGTGACTCAATGAAGTTAAATGTCAGTCTCATAACCAAACACTAATCGATAAAGATTAACTGCTAAGTTTGAAATGAGTAAAACCTGGGATTGCTTTGTTAATTAGGGAAACGAATTGCGTTTGGTGACAAATATTTATTTACAGATAAAATTATTCCCAAATATAATTTTGCTTAAGGACTGTGGTCAACAAGTAGGTCTTCCGTTGACTTAACTACGTTGCACGACGATGACGTGACGCGACGTGCGTGAGTGATAAGATAAAGATAATAATATATTTAACGCCGCTGACTTCCTGCATAAATAATTGTGTGGCAACGCAGCTGCAATGACCTAACACAAAATGTTTTGATGGAATCGTTTTAATTGGACGTTATCGCGTCATAATGATCAGTTCGATTCGTTGTTTTGTATATATTTTAATACGATTTGGGATCTATTTACCCCATCGTATCATTGACATTTAATTATAACGAAGTACTTTGACACATGATTTTGTTAACGTGGATTATGTAGATCCTTGTTAAAGAATTAACAGCACAGATCTAGACAGCAAATAAAAATGATCGAGCTCGCTCGGAAGCATAATTTAGCCCGTATATTAGAGTATGTTGAGTAGATTATAGTAGATATATTTTATTGTCACTGGTCAGTTTTATCGAGCTCAAAAGTATTGTCAAAGCGAAATGTATTATATTGTTAAAAAAATGATGTACTGGATGTATCCTTAATACTTTATTAGCAAAGGATAAACAAGAATATGAATTAACATAAATTAAAGTTTTGTTTGGAGGATATGTCGCCGGAAATACGTATTTGGGGAAGTTTCCAGCAGCTTCGCCCACGTGTAAAAAGTATTTGTTTTCGTATTGATTACTATAAATATTTTAAAATTCTATTAAAACTTTTACGACTTTTTCTTAGGAGTTGCCTAGCCTGCTTAAGTCTTCTGAAGTTGTGTAGCGGAGCCAGTTCCGCGCACCCTGTTGCGCGTCCACAGGCGCCAGACTGTCGTACGACGCGCGCCTTCAACGCCCTCTTCGCCTCGCAGCCTCATAGAGTCCAGTATGTAGATGCATGGAATAAAATTGAAAGGAAAGCTGAGAGCTGCCCTTATAAACTAAGGTAAATGTGTCATTTTGTCACTATTTACTTATCGTTACATTGAAAATCCGTATCGATTGATCTTGGAATCATTCTCTAATTAGTCTTAGTTTCAGCGATACGCTTAGCGTTTTGGCCATAAAGTGCATCATTTTTCAAGTCATAGGTACTAAATAAAAAGGCAGTTACGTCACTTTAGTAGATAATGAAGCAGATGAGTTATTTTAACAGTTGTTATAACTTAGAAGATTTTACATGTTTTTGTAATACTAAACCTACTAAAACACTGCTGAATACAGTTTACTTAGCTAAAGCCATTATACAATTTTAAATGCCTTATGCGTAGTAACATCCTGAATTAATATCCTATCATACTACACTAAACGACCGCTAAGTGCTCGAAACTGCCTTGTTGTTTAGTTGTGTATAATGCAATGTATACCTACATAAGTGGTTTAAACTTGAATAGTAGGACATATATGTACCTACACTATAAATCCGCAAAACAGCTCAGCCGCCTCATAGCCATTAAATATTCCTGTTTATAAAATACTAACAAAGCTAAAAAGGCCGTTAAGATAGGTATTCATACGCTTAGGACAAAAGACATATATCTACTAATAATAAGCTAAAAAGAAAATCTAACGTTTTTAATTTGCAATCCGTGACTTTGTACGTTCCGACCACTGCAATGCGACTGATACCGTTTCAAGTATACTTTTAGCCTAGGAAATATTTATTCAAAACAAAGTGAAAAAATAAATACCATTAAAGGGTAGGAAGAAGTCAGAACTACAAGGTAATTAGTAACCTTTGCCTACCCGGCTCCTCTTCCTGCTTCCCTCCACCCTCGCCTCGTCAACTCTTCTTCCCCTTACTTCCCTTCCCTTGGCTCCCCTTCCCCCTCCGCTAGAAGGGACGGGCTCTCAATTCCCTCCTCCCCCTCCACTCCCCCTTTCTAGTCTTCCCTCATTACTTCCCAGCATCACGTATGGATGCAAAAAACAAATGCAATAAAGATGTTAAAGACTCAATCAAACATTTAAGGATGATGAAGCGGAAGTGGCGCAGACTCAAGTAGCCGACACTACCTTGATACAGACGACGCAATACACAGAGACATGGTGACTTCTGGAGGAAGCCTAGCCTTAGGGTTTCCTCAACATGAGGAAATATCTAATAATGAGTAACAATAAATGAATCTAATGATAAATAACTGGTTGACAGTACCAATCTTCTTCTGGTCGTCCATCTGGCAGAAAGGCGTCCTGCTTCGATTTCAGATCCGTGATCTCCTCTCCAAAACTCGTCAGTTCTGCGACAAGTACTTTATATTCCTGTCGCGATGACCTTAGTATTTGTCCGATTTCCTCATTGTACCTCTTTCTTCACAATATCCTTGAAAGGAACTCTTAACGCATTATTTGAATTTAAATCTATCCCACCGACACAGTGTCTACCTATCTGGGCAATAGATAACGAATCCTGCATGTCATGGACTCATGGTCGTGACATGACATGCAGGCATGTAGAGTTAATTAAATAGTTTTGTCTATAAACAATGCTGTACCTATAAGTGACGGGTGAGATGCATGACGCTGTTTACAAATGCTGCCCATATAAATATTCACGGCCATAACAAAACCTAGTAATACAAATACAAATACAAATACAAATAACTTTATTGGTTCAAGAACATTAGGGTCCTTATACTAGACATATCTATGTAGATATATTATTACCAGCAGTAGCCTGGCTCCCAAACTAGGATTCCCTGTTCTATGGGTAGCCATAGCCAGTAATAAAACGTCAAGTTATATAAAGTGCTATATTTATTATTGGACAATCTCGTACAATTATTGGTTTAGACCTTACAAATAATTAACATAGTAAATGGTTAGTTGAAAAATATTTAGGCACGTTAAAATTAATTGAGATACTTTATTCCTTCCTTACAAAGGCCTCTGAGTACCGTCGGGTGGATTGAAGAATTCCCAGTGATGATGGTGAATGGTCCGAAGGTCACTAAGCCCGAACATAACCAATCCCGCTATTAATACTAAAAATATTACGAATGCCATTTGCATGTCTTTCTTATCGTCCGTTGCATTAATGTACGAAATGCAATATTTAAAAATACTTTTAAATACTCTACTAATGGACTTTTGACAAACGCTCATAAACTGTGCACCAGCTTCAGTAATCGTTAGGTCATGCGCTCTGAGAGTAGAAGTCTTAGGTGAGTGGTGTGGTCTGCCTTCATCAGAGCTAGATGATTCACTTGGCGGAGAAGCTGATGGTCTTCTCGTCCTTCGAGTAGTAGTCGAAGGAGATTGATGTGGATCATTAATATCTGGCAGTGGCGTTTCTCTTAAGGAACGAGTGGCGTAAAATGATGCTGGCGGTAACGATGTATCTTGAAAGTAGGAATATAATAGCGGTGTTAAAGTAGGCTGTATAGGTATATATGGTGTAGAATTATCTGCATTAGTTGTTCTTGAAGGCTGCACTGAACATTGTGTTTCATTCTGACCAAAGGGTAACAGAGATGACGATGAAGGATCATTTTCATTCATTTTAAGTAATATTTCTCTCATGTTAGTCTCTAGAAGAGACCAGTCTGTTTGGGTTTGTTCTTCTTTATTTTGTATTCCTTCAGTGTCAGGAATAGGGTGAATTTGCGATGTTGTCTTTTGAGTAGATGTTATTTCAGAAAACTTTCTAACGACCTCATCGATTATAGACTGAGATATTTCGATAGCGCTTTCCGAAATCCTTGCTGAGGAATAATCTACTTCATTAGTTTGTGATACTTGCAGTCTTCCAGCTTGTAGCTCCGAAACATTAAGATGGCTAACATCTAACTCCTTTACCCGAAGCCGTTGTGTAACCAAATTGTCTATTTTAATTTCTTTGCTGGCATCTGTCATAATTTCAAGAGTTGGTTCTTCATTAGATGAAACTATATTTTTTAATACGCTAGACGTTGTGTCCGGCGTTGGAAAGGGAAGTACATTGGATGTTTGAGTTTCGTTGATATCTATATGTTGTACTATCAGTGAAGCTTCAGTTAAGATTTCGTCTCGTTCGTTAATTCTAGTGGGACCCGAAATATTCCTTTCAATTAATATTACATTGGGTGACGTTCGTTCCGTATTGAAATAATCAGAAATATCAAATGAGTGCTCAGATGTTGGACATGAGCTGCGAGAACCGTCTGCAACTTTAAAGTTATCTTTACTAAGTATTGATACATCTTTACTTTTATTCATTACTAACTCAAAATTCACATTATCTGGAAGCTGATCTGTCTGAGTTGAAACTTCAACCTCAACGACACTTTCATCCTTCATTTGTTGTTGTGGATAAAAATCACATCCATTGAATTCAGACGAAGCATCATATTTAACTTCCGCGTCAAAATTGTGGATATCCTTCATTTTCGACAATTTCTTTGGGCCTCGTGGTGGTCTTGGTGGAGGAGGTAAAGGTCTATCTTTCATTTTGCTCATAATTTCACAAGAATTTAAACCCTTTTGATCATCCACAAACTTTGCGTCGTTATTTTCACCAAATAGTTTAAATTCAGTACTAATGGATCGCTTTTTGTAATCAAAGGTATTTAGACTCGACGATGACTTTTTTCTTATCGGACGACTAGGAGCTGTTGCTTTTGAAACTTCTACGGTGTAATATTTACGTTCTGAGCTGTTACTTTTCCGACGTCTCGCAGAAGGAGTTTTGCTTTTAGATCTTCTTATGCTTCTGGCTGGCACATATGGACGTTTGTTTACTGTTGCATACTCAGAGTCGTCACATCGAATTTCTCTTTCTATGTCAAAAATGCCAGTCTCCAGCGAGTGAGTACCAAAAACAAGAGGTTTAGTGTCGCGAGAAGTATGGTCTTCGCCACAAAGAGACATATTTCTTGACCGATTGCGTCGCGGTGGCACGATACACTGTTCTGTAACGTTTTCAGCTTGAGGGTTGATGTATTCATACTGCGTCTGATAAACAATTATCTGAAATAATACAAAATAGACATGCTTTAATCGTACACTATTATAGACAATGGACAGAAAATTTCCAATTTTAACGACAATTGGTATGGACGGGTAATAGGTACAGTGTAGGTACTGTTAATAATAAATTATTTTGTTCCAGCCTGTACATAAGTTATGTAAATGCATCTGTTATGTAGCAACATAGGATTTAATAAGACACCTGTAGTGACCGGTAACAAGGACACTTAGAATGTGATACTGAGCAACATCTAGTGGGCAACTTTTGAATATTCGTATTTTTACTTTTAAACGACAAAGGTTTGAAGAAAATGTAGAAACCATGCGAAAATTCGAGTTCGAGTTTTTTATTGAAAAACGATTGTATTACTTATAAGTACTTATATTATAGAGTCGAGAAACACAAAAATATAAATGGAAGTATATGCGTGTGAAGCGATTTAATTAAATGCGGATACATTTCTATATTTACAAAGGAATTAAATTAATTTGGAACTAGGATAGAGTTTGTGGTGTTGTAGTCATTTGTTTTTGAGTTGCGTCTTTAAATTGCACTTAATTCTAAATTGTATGAAATCCTAATTAAAATTTCTACATTTGGTATTTTGACAACCTTACTCTTGTTTATGTTATACATAATTATGACTAGCTGAGCCCTCGGCTCCACGCGCGTGGACTGGACTACCTACATGTTTTTTTTATTTCCCGTTCTCGCTCTTACTACCGCCCCAACTGTCACCGCCACCGCCACTTCTTACCCTTACTCCAAACGTAATCCTATTCTTAACTCATCACAATCTGAATTCCGCCGAGCAATACACTATTTTCTTGTATAGTGTATCTTATGTAATGTATATGAGTTTGTATTGTGAAAACTATAAATTCACATAACTGTTGATAGAGTAAGCCGATTGTGATAAAATAAACACTATTTTGCGGGAGACGTTAAATTGGAAGGTGAGTGAAATTTTTTTTGTGCGGGGATCCACTCACACATAGACATTTCTACGCTGTAGCTACGATACAGACACGTTATACATCGAACAAAACACATTCATAACATATCAACACATGCGCGTGACCGGTGGTCATGTAAGGGAACGCCTGGGTATGGCGACTCCTCCATTGTTGCTTAGTTCGTCCGTCTATAATAGTCTAAGGAAAATAATATAGTGCCAAGAATCTTCGAGTGTCCGAGATGAATCAGGGCACTAGACAAGGTTACCAACCTATAGACCAAAATAAAACTGGAACAAAATTACATTATTTGAAGTAAAATATAGATTATACTATGTGGGAATGATTTGAAGGTGATGAGTCACTTTCGTGACCGAAGCAAGTCATTAACATGATTTCGAAATAGATCCATCATTACAACTGTCAAACATGTCAGATTTAAACCAAATACTATTTAAATAACAATAATAGCTCGTTCGTTATAAATTGTTAGTATTAAATGTATGACGAAATATAAATGAAATGATAATTGTACCGAAATATACCTAATTATATAACTGATTGGTATCATTCATTAGGTAAATACAAAAATAGTATCCAGCTGCCGGAAGCACCCGGAAGGCATCAACGGCGCAGCGCAGACGAGGCTTAACACTGCCTTTCTGTGGCTGTCTTGTACCAAATAATGAAATAAAAGAATAATAAATAGATATGAAATAATAAATGGAAAGTAAAGCTTCTCGTAATAAGAATCTCTTTTATTACGTAATATGAAACGAAAATGTTATTTTAAGACTTTTTGTCCAGTTTAGTTAACAGCTGTGGACATTACACGGCCTGTGGACATAATATCAGAATTACAAACGCAAATTCAACATTTCTTGGAAGGATACTCCAGTTGTAAAATTTGCGAGTAATAATAATTTGCGAATACTCTCATACTCATTTATTTCAACCTTTGTCACCAAAGCTTAGTTAACATTGTTTTGTTTACATTTTGTTTTATATTTAGCATAGAGCGACCAGTTTCTACATTATAAAATTAAGCTGTATTGTAGTGAACAGAGAGTCGAGCAAAAGGCAGGTCATTTTGTTTTTTTAAATTATTGTACGCCATGTATATTTTTTGTTTCCGATAGTAAAACCACATCCCCGGCACTCCGTACAAGGGACCAGATTTAATTACCTACTATTATAGGAGCACTAGCCCGTCCATAAACGTTTGTGTGTCGTATATCATTATAGGGCCAAGCGCGCGATTGTAGGCGACCGAGAGAGGGACAATATTATACGTAATCAACATCTCGATCTCGGCGCCGGCGGCCGGCTGCAGCCCAGGGTACTGCCAGCCATACTCTATTTTGCGGGGGACCTTAAAATGGCGCGGGGAGGTGTATGTCGTTTCTTTACATAGTTATAATTAATATTCTTTGGTAAAACGTCGTAGGTTGACAAAACGGTCAGTTTGAACGGTGCGAGGACTGTGACGTCACACTCACATCTGCAGGTAGGACGCTAGCGGTGCGCCGGGTGTTCCCGTATTTTATTATGAGACAAATTATACGGGCATTATTTAAAAAAATGTTAAATGGATAAATAGCATTATGGAATATGTATACCTAATCAAATATTCATTAAACGTTGTCAACATTTGTAAAACAATATACTTAAAGCAATATATTTTTCTAAAATTATTTTCTTTGTATTTTTACTTTAGTTTTTGTGAACGCCAGAAGTCTTATTATGCAGTTTTAGTGATGTGTCTTTTTTTTCACTAATTAGAACAGGTATAACAAAGTTAAGCAATATTATTGTTAATTAGTTCTTTACCTAATCACACGAATTTTTTGATATGAAAATACTGTAGTTTAATACCTAAAAACTAGCAAAACGCCAGTGAATGTTTCGAGGAAGGTAGACTTAATTAGAATTAGGGTAATCAATTATGCTCACATATTGAGTATGCATAGGTAGGTGTAAGTTTTTATTTACTACTTTATTTAACTACACAACCTACCTTTTTATGTTATTCTTATCCTCTACCCATAGGTTGTCTGGAAGAAATAGTTTTTAGCGATAAAACCGCCTAGATGTCACTTTCTTATTCTGTGTTTTTTATCTTGCAATAAACAGTATAATTGAATTAAATAACTTGTCATTCCAATATATGATTTTGGTCCAATTACCCGAAGGTCTAGTTTGTATTTTAAACACCAAATCCCCCCCTCCCCCTCCCCCCTAAAGTTACTAAATAAGCATTAACATTACACAAAATAAGGAAATCGCTATGCCGCATATCTTCTCCCACCACGCCGTGTTAGTATTTGATAGTTTTATAGCAAAATCAACACTATTGATAGATACTCTTGTGTTGTGAACTTTTGCTACCTTTTATAGTACTTGCTAAGTTTTTTTACAGTACCCTAGATATCAAAAAGTATTGAATAATGCGGTCCACGGTATCGACAGTATACCTACAGTATTGGGACAAATATACCTACTATCGACGGTATAGGTATCCTTTTGTTATTATCGAAAGTTTAAGTTGTATTGTATTGAGAAGCTTCTACTATTGTATTGGGACGTCACTAGAGCATCGGTAATTCGATAGTATTTAATGTTGATGCGGTTCAGACTATGAATAGTTCAGACAGTATTGAGTCAAATGAATAGAAGCGATTGTTCAATAGCATAAATACGGCCCAGGGTCAAATCTATCTATAGATTATTATTGATTGTATGATTGAATTTGCAACCACTGAATTTATCGTTAGATATTCTGTAAGAGGAAAAAAATTTAGGTAGTTGTCCATCAACTGCCAGACAAGGTCCATTAACGGCGCATCTCTAACGCCGATGGTAGTAGTCGTGAATCTTATATTCTAAGTTTCAACTTATGAATGGTTTAGCTCCCTCCTCCTCCCTTTAATAACGCTTCCTTATGATGTCCTTAGATGGTGTCCAAGGGGGCAAAATATCCTTAATTTTTTTTACCGTTTGAGATGTAAATGTTCTTTATTATGTACACATGCTTTTATTGTTTAAACGTTTAATAATTTTAGAGGAAACTGTGTTAGTTATAATTTTTGAGTGATGTTACAAAAAAGAGGGTAAGTAGTTTATTTCGTGTAATTATTTAGAAATCAAATTTCCACTAATACGTACTCTGTTGTGTCGGAGAATACTGTAATTTAAATTCAGTAACTATCTGTCTCACTCAGTATAATATGGTATGTATGTATGTATATATGTATGTATGTATGTTCACTATAGTTATTATTATTTATTTTATACATAAGTAAATTAGTAGTTTTTATAAGTAAAGTAGTTCAGGTATTTAGTTATTATTAGTCTATTATGAACTTATTTAGCCCCCTCGATCTTATTGCCTTGTCTTACAGCTGTAAAGTTGGCTAGAAGAGATTATTTTATAGATAAGCTCGCCTTTACACACGAAATTAATTACTGTTATGATTTATTAGGTTCATCTTTAACATGCTTTCTTTTCTTTCATTATCATTCAAAAAATATAATTGATTCGTTGGGACAGAATTTTCTCTAAAACAATAAACTTGTCAACGAAATATATAAAAATAAATATAATGTAGAAAATGTAATAATAATAAGGATCATTTGACTCTCAGTTCTTCTTTAGCGCCTTTAATTATTAAGTTACAATATAAGAAAAGAATTCGTTCAAAATCCTAAGGAAGCGTTATCATCATGAGGGGGCGAAATGAGTGTTTCGTAGATTTAATCACTTCGTGTTGTATGAAACACAACTATTAAATTTGCTATAGAGTTCATTCTCGTGTTTTATACAAAGCAATCCACTAAATTATCCAGATAATCGCAATTTTGAGTCCCCATTTAAGGATAACAATTACAAAATTGGTTTGGTTCATGATATTAATATGATGCCTTAGGTCTCGGAGAGTTGGGTAAAATAAAAGACTCCAATATTCATGTTCAAGCACGTTCATAAAAACAGACAAACATACAACAAGTACCTCTCTGCGCAGAATGTTCCGTTCGCAAAATGTCACGGTGAGTTCCATTCGCAAAATGTCACGTTCGCAAAATGTTACGTTCGCAATATGTCACGTTCAATACTCTTAATAAACATGTTTCTTACGGCCTGCCGCAAGCGCAAGGGTCTTATTTACCTATTACATATTATGATTAAGTTTAAGTATTTATTTTGAGTTTAATTAATTATTTTTTACGATGAGAAGTGGCAAACGACTGGCAGTGTAATGGTAAGCGGTCCCTTAAACAAATTATATATTGTAATTAAATACATGCAAATACTCGAAACCTATTTTGAAATGAAAGGTATCTTTATGTCTTTTATTTTAGTAAATGTTGGGTGAAAATGTTAAAAGTAGTACCTGAAAACTTTTATTGTTTGGGTGATTGTTTTTTTTTAATTGTTAAAATAGAAATATTCACATGCTTACTTACATCCTTTATTTGTTCCTGAGGTTCCCATAAGTCGGACGATAATAGGTTGTTACTATCGGTATTGGGCGAATGACTTGAGACTTTAGTATTATATTTTTTTATTCTTTTTGGTGGTATTGGCTGTGTTTCGTGCTGCGTTGTAAAATTGTCTTGATGTGCAATAATATCGTTTGCATATTCATGAACACAATGTATATCGGTAGAAGGTCTAAATTGATTAATTGTGGAAATCACGCCTTTGGTATCTTGGTCGCCAGTAAAGTCACTGTTAGCTTCACTGCTAAACTGTTTGTTAGGATTTATATTTTCATCAACATATTGAATTATTTCTACATTATTCATATCCTGGTCTTCAGTCAAGTCTAGTTTGGCATCATTAAACTGTTTGCAGGTATTCAAACGTTCATCAATATATTGAATTGATTCTTCATTGATATCTTGATATTCAGTAAATTCAATATTGTCTTCACTAACCTGTTTGCTAGTATTCGCACTCTCATCAATATATTTAATTGATTGTTGACCTTCTGTCTTGTTCTTAACACGAGACGGCCGCACTGGTGGAAATGTGTAAAATCGACTATGTTTAACGTCATCCTGATCGTTCGAGTACTGATAAGGATCATTTTCACTAGCCTCGATTTCTTCATCAGAATCTGCATTGGTCCTCATCGATAGAAGTATATTTCTAGGTATTTTAAAAGCTTGTAGTATTTCATTATTCAAATATTCCCTGTCCCCAATATTTTCATGAGAACTTCCCCTTGACTGGACGAGATAATCGTCACTATTTATGTCCTCCATGTGTGTTACTTCCCTTTCTATAAATGGTATAGAAGTTTCATTTTTATTTTTGTTGAAATTTAGCGTTTCAGATTCATTTATATATTCAGGATTTGACTTTTCGAAACCATATATAGTATTAATTTGAATATCTTCTTCTATTTTATCATCACTTTTGTCATAACTATAATCTTGAGTTTGTTTTGGAGAACTAGCAGTAATTGTAGGTTTTTTTTTCGGTCTCTTTGGACGCGTAAAAGAAAACTCACGAGATGACACATTATCCCTGTTTGATATCGGTGCGAAAGAATGTTCAAATTTTCTTTCAAAATCACCATCATCAATATTTTCATTCGAACTTAATTCGCATGTATTAGTTTCGACGGTGGAATCTTTCTTTTTGTATATCTTAGAGAAATAATCCTTCGGTAGTCCTGGCACTACAAATTTAGGAAAATTAGGAATACTGTATGTAGATTTCTTTTTCACATTATACTTATGTCCAATATTTACGCTTTCAGGTTTAATATCTTTTTTCGATCGATAAGGCATACTTAATTTTGGTCTCTGTGGAAAAGAAAAAATAGGACGTTCAGGAAATTTAATTTTAGCCTTTTCTGGCATATTAAATTGTTTTGATTTTAGAGTGTGTAACTTCGTTTTTAACTTATTCGCTTGTGTTTTTAGTTTTCTAGTTCCTTCTTTAAAGCGATCCTGTACTTTACTGTCGCATTTTAAAACCTCATTTTTCAAGGGTGTTGTCTCTACTTGATCAGTACTACTTTCGTATTTTGTTTCAGTGACTACAGTCGGTGTTAAATATCGATCTTCTGTGTTCTCTTGTACAGATTCTATATTAAGTACACCTTCATTAATGTCACTGTTCAGTTTTGTTTCGTTATCTATCGATTTCGCTCTATTTGATGCCTGCGATACATAATCTTGGTTCAAAGAATTTGAGAAAAACAACTCGTCGTCTGTAGATATCTGGTTTGCACTTGTGTGATTGTAAACAATACTCGGTGATGGTTTCTCGACAATCTCGTACTCGTGATCACTGTAAAAAAAATGGTCCATTAATATCATCAAAGTTTTAGATTTTGATTTCTTAGCTTCCTTCACATAGAAGATTTTAAATTAACGAAGACTATATGAGGCCCTTAAGAGTTCGGTATATATATGTACTTGTTTAATTCCACAGAAAAGCCAATTTGGGAATTGAGACCAACCCTGATGTTGCGTTGAGAAAAAATGAGAAAAAAAACAGGTCTACGTGAAGATATCACAACTAAAATATCAGAAATTAATGCTTAATCGGTATATGGTAGGTACATTTAGAAAAAAAAACGGTAGGCTGTGTCCGTCTACACGGCTGCGAGTGTGTTGATATGTAACGTTTAATATACTTAAAAAATCGTCGTCCCTATGCATGCGCGTAGATTTGGAAAGGGGAAGACAGACACGACTAGTACAGGATCAGTAGTTTTCGAGATATGACTAGGTATTTTATTCAGTTGCTATCGTCACTCCAACACGTACTTATGCGAGAGTGCGTACGCGAGGTGTTTCCTGACGTACAAACTCCATAAGAATCAAGACCGTGGTGAACGATCGAAGGAGATCGATCCCTTCGGCGTCCTGACATTCTGGCTTATCAATGTTTACCACTAATGTTAAGTACTCTAACTGCAGAAAATGGACCTATCAATAGACTTGTGTGCAGCCAGATCATGTCTCAAAAGGCAAAGATGGCTGTGCATAATAATGCTGTTCTCGTTTCTACACTGACGTATGGTAATGAATGTTGGGTATGGCAAAAGAATCATGAAAGCAGGATAAATGCGGTTGAGGTGCGGTCTTTAAGAAAAATATGTGGAGTGAAGTTACGTGACGGAGTGAGGAATGCAGTGATACGTCAGAAAGAAGATGTAGTAACGAAAGTAAAGAAGGGTATGTTGCATTGGTTTGGACAGTTAGAGCGTATGCGTGAAAGAAGAGTGACAAAAGGAATTTACAGTGCGAATTTGGAAGGATCTACAGCTAGAGGTCGTCCTACGAGGACGTTCCAGGATCAAATTAGTAACGTCCTCAAAAAGGTTGAGGTCCGCAATGAGAAAAATAAAAGGAGGTGCATGAAAAGGTTGATGAATGTGAGTGAGGCTAGTGAGGTGTGTCAGGATCGTGCAAAGTGGCGATCCATCGTTTCTGCCTATCCTTCTGGGACCAAGGCGTATAATAATATGTATAAGATATTAAATATATTATATATTATTACATATTAAAATAGTCAGTCATTAAATTCCTTCCCAGTTTACGTTAATTCTTATTTATTTACTAATTTAGTAGATTATTGTATATACAAACATACAAAGAACAACACAAAGAAAAGAAAAAAGGTTAAGCTTATTTCTAAAGAAATAAAAATTAATATAAATTATTTCTAATAAAATTCTTGTGTTGCTAATAGAAACCATTCAGTAACGCTAGTTATAGCACCGCTGTATGTTAGCAGTTTTTAAATTGTTTGTACTTATATATTAAAGCTAAGCATAATCGTGTTTTAAAGATGGTCACCCCTTTTCTGGTTAGAATTCCCAGGTGTGCGGCGTCGCTTCAACAACTTGTTTTTTACTATTTCGTTTTCTAAATTCTGATTGTTATCTCGTTGCCAGCATAACTCTACATTGTCTTGGTAAACAACTTTGCAAAACTTACTGCTGAGAGATGCATGCGCTCATTCATTAAGTCGACAAATAACAATAAAATAGCGGTCGAATAGGCTAAATAATGGTATCAATAAAGTTTTTTTGTTTTTTTGAACATGCATATTCTTCAACAGCATCGAGAGATTATTTACCTGGGACATCGTACGCGCAACCACTAAAATATGTGCAGTAGACTTATTCTATTAGTAATCTCCTTGCCTTGGACACAAATAATAACTTAAAAAATTACTTCCCCCCTCCCCCTCCCGCCCCTCCCTCCCCACCCTTCCCCTATCCTCCCTTACCCTCCAATTTAAACAAATAACTCAAAAATGTTGTTGACTTTAGGAACTAACCAAAATTTAGTTTACTTTTACATCCATTGCCTTGTATCGTACTAAAACTTAACACACACACCAAGCGCGCAGTGGAAACCGAACTATCGTCAATCTCACAACACGGTTCGCTCGCTTATTGCGATAGTGTTTGACTACGTTTATTTTCGGACTTGTCGATAGCAATATAAAGAGGTCTTGAACTGAAGTACTTTCAAAATGAATTTCAATATAAGGAATCTATTTATAAGTAATTAATACTAGTGTAACTAATACAAGATATAAAACACAGGCTGTACCAAATCATCACAATACAATTAGCTAACATTTGTTTGTGAGATTGTACACTGAGAAAAATGTACCCCTCGTTTTAATAGGAATTCTAGACAATTTAACAGTAATACCTCATAAATAACGACTCAGCGTCCAAACGTACGTATTATCAGGAACCTGATATAAAGTCAAGTACGAACCGAAGGCTCTTGGATGATGTATTAATGGGACTGTACCGATTCCGGCAATGGACCAGCATTGCAAGTTGTCATGTATGAACTAAAGAATTATCAGGAAATAGTTTTATAATAATATGGCGGATTGATAAATTAAAAGGTAGTCATGTTCCTCTTACTGTTATGATATCCGGTGTAATGAAAATATGTACTGTAATATTAACAGGAAATCCCTGTAAATGCATCAGCATTGGACTAATGTTACTTATAAACAGTCATGTTATTTCTCCCTTTACGATATCGGTGTAGTGATAGTACGTACCAATATATTATCAGGAAATCCTGATAAATTGATCAAAACTGTACTGATATATTTAAGGTAGTTTTGTTATGTTATTATTCTTTCCCGATGTATTTACGTATATTACCTATATTATTTAGGGTATGTGTGATACTTTATATAGGTATTATACACATATATAATTAACTTGTAAAATGTTTATTAATATATACAGGTTAAATGTAATACAGGGGAGTTTAGTCACATAGCACAGCGCGGACCTGTAGGGCTGACGAGCGCCGGATTGTATGTTGGTTAATACCAACTTTGCAAGAGTGAACTGTGCAAGAGTTGATAAAGTTGACTTTTATGATACCAGCATACAATCCGGCGCTCGTCAGCCCTGCAGGTCTGCGCTCTACTGTGTGACTAAACTCCCCTGTATTACATTTAACCTGTATATATTAATAAACATTTTACAAGTTAATTATATTGTGTATAATTATATATGTGTATAATACCTATATAAAAACAACAAGATGTTATTCTAATTGCGGAATTCTTGAACGTTCCTTTTCATGACGAGACTTTTTACATCCCTTTTATAAATAAAATATCAAACATCACTATGAATGAGACATAGACGTAGGCCTTTCGTTCTAGAATTCCACCCTTAGATAGGTGGTGAAATAAAAAAGGATTCACAAGTCAACATGTAATCAAAGCAATTACAATGCCACATAGTTACAATACACTAATTATTGTCACATAATACAATCAATCACACAACATTTTCATTTCTGTAATGTTTAAACATACGAAGAAGCTATCTTAATTGAAACTTATTTAGCATTAAGTATAATCATTATCAGCTTCCTTCGAGCTAGCAAACATTTGAGACAGCAATCATTTGAGGAAACGTGTTCTTAGAAGTGTGTTACCCGTATTAGTAGAATCTTTATTAGAGACTATGTAGACATATATAATGGACAGCTTTATTAAAGAATTGAATCAAATAAACACAAGATTTATGTATGGAAATCAAAACATCCAGGATTCTAAACAATCTCTGGTGTGAACAGCTTGCCCGAATATAGAGATGAGTTTGGAATTCTGGATATTCTCCATAAGTACTCCGGACAGCCACCATCAGATCTCACCCAAATCTATCACCGGCGGAGATCCAAGGGCTCAAATGGACCTCGATTGTATGAAAAAAGGCCACTGGGTAGATTGTTTTGCTCGTAAGTGTAGTTACGAAGTTACACTTTGCTTCCACCTGTATAGGACAAAATTATCGTGTTAATTTAGTTATTAGGTTAAGTATGGCTTTTCACCTCCGTAAGGAACCTATCACGTTGGTGGGTCCTCCTGGTACCTTTTAATCTGTTAAAATACTATACGAATTCAAACATAAATATTAGTGTTTTGAAATACACTAACTAAAGAGATCAATTAAAATAGAGTCGCAATAGCGCCTCGTTACAAGCATTCACACAAAAGTTATGTAGGTAGTTGGTAGAACTTACCATCGAAAATATCAACGTACTGCACCTTGGTGCCTCCTTGCCCCATTTTGTAAGTAAGTCACTTGTATATTAGTCCATTTTCAGAAGTAGGTATCACATCCGTAGGTGTTATTTATGCTCAGTGTATCACATCAGTATCCGTCGCAGTAGTTCACGGCACAAATCAAAGAGAATATAATGTACAAATTATTCAGAGTATGTCCAGTTCACGGTGCAGAAGATATGGCGGCAACGGTGCGCGCGCGCGCGCCTGGCCGGTAGAATTCGCTCGATGTTGCCAGATTCGTTTTTTTTCCCGTATATTACGGTGTCAAAACCACCATACCATTTACTACCATAATAGATTTTTTGATTCTTAAGGCAAAACAATATTATCAATATATGTACCGAACCGAATGAAGTCGGCAAGTTTTTGTGTTATGTGACGTAACATTAATCAAATCAATCACAAAACACACAAATACAGATTATCATTATGAAAACCTAAAAATTTATATTAATTACTTTGAAGTGCTACTCTAGTGCGTGTGGCACGTTTTTGGCACTTTCAATGTATATTAAGAAAAAACTATAGTTGAAAATATAATGGAAAAAATCTTTGTGCTTGGCATAGAGTTATGAGATTTAAATACTTTTGTCAGCCCATCAATTATGCAATGAGAACTTGGTCCTTATCTTCATCATCGTAATCATGTCAGCCCTCCAACGTCCACTGCTAGACATAGGGCATTCCCCAGTGAACGCCACCCCACCCTCCACCAGCCAGTGCACCAGAAGACGCGGCGTCTTTCGGCTGATATGATGATGATATTGATGAATTACTATCGTGATTCGTTGCGTATAGGAGAAAGCTAATTGTCGTATTTGTTACGTTAGTTACTAATGACGAGATTACCGAGCAAGTTGGTGAAAGAATATTTTGTTACCCTTTGTGTAAGGACATAGGTATTAAAAGGGTTATGGGAATTTTTCTATTCAGCAGGATTTCAGCCACAAATAAAAATCAATATCAACAAAATTTAGCGTCTCGCGGCAGTAGTTGGTACATAATGTACGAAATATGTACAATGCATGTACCTTGAGTAAAAAATACTTTAACAAAAAAAATTGAAATCCCACCACACCATCACTGTAGAAAATAGTTTTCATTGGATATTTAAGTATTGGGCTGACAAAGGTATTGAAATCTTAGAGCTTTATCGAAAATCCCTAAACCTCATTCGAATCCAGTCAGTAGTTTTAGAGAAGAGTAACAACGCAAAAAAACAACCTAACATACAGCGTGTTCTATATAAGGGAATGTATACGAGTACATACGTCGAAGAGATTCTCCCTAAATTTAGGGGTAAAATTCTCAGTTTGGCAACACTGTTCAAACAATATTTGACATTAAAGTTCATGAGTACGGGGATGGATTCGTCCTGAATTTCCTGATAATTCTCAGTGACATACTTATTAAATTATAGGTTAGCTGCCGTGGTATCATAGGGAATTACGCGAATGTTTACCGTCCGGCACCATATTATATCACCATTTTTCTATTAATGTAACAAGAACATACTGATTAATAATCGGTTTATTTGGAATATTTTCTTCATAAAATAACATGATAGATAATGTTTTGTGATGCGTTCGTCACGTAATTTCATCAGTACAAGACGAATTGTTTATCGGTCACTGTCTTCATTAGTATTTATCCGGGATAGTGGTGTTAATTCATCAGTATGAAATATTAGATTATCAAATCGTCACGATATAATACTGGTCAGGAATTTACCTGTCATTTATCATGACGAGGCATTATAATTTAAACCCCCTAGCACTATATGTTTTTATGACACTGATATAATTTAGAGACAGACTCAGCGTTCTGATAAACTGTCAGTAATACTGAAAGTTCCTCCGTAGAACTTATAATTTATTAAGATACCGATAATAAATAGCAACTTAGCGATAAATTTGCATTACTCCAAAATGCCATTTTTCTCAGTGTAGGGACTGTAGACTACTAAACTAAAATTATTTGAAAATAACATTTCGATAATAATATTAAAATTATTATTCATCATCATATCAGCCCTTAGACGTCCACTGCTGGACATAGGCCTTCCCCAACGAACGCCACCACACCCGGTCCTCCGCCCTCCGCATCCAGCCGCTACCGGCCACCTTCTTTAGGTCGTCGGTCCACCTGGCGGCGGGGCGTCCTACCCTTCGAGTGCCGATCCGCGGTCTCCACTCCAGAACTCGTCTGCCCCAACGGCCGTCGGTTCTGCGACAGATGTGGCCCGCCCACAAAATTATTATTATTATGCAATAAATATTTGCAAGTTTGGCTAAATGATTAAGTAATATTTCAATTTTCCGGTGGATCATATTTTTTATATTTTTATTACAAAAGATGTTCTTTAAGTATCCACACGCTTTTTTATCACTCTGTATATAAATTTGTTAATTACTTAAATCTTACTTTTAGTTTGTTCATAAATATGTTATTTGTTATTAATCTTGTAGATCTTGATAATTTTATCATGCTGTTGAGTATTTAAATAGTAATAAAGAAAGTACGTGAATGCGTTTATCTTTAATTATTATTAAAATTTAAGACACCTATATAAGTAAGTGGATGATTCACTTTACAAGTACTTGGCTATCGATAACTCTGACCAACTGCATAAATTGTTTCCCATCACTAGCGACGTGCGTGCGAGTCGCACGACGCATGCGCAACGTCACCGCGTCGCATGAAGGGAGCGCGAGAGGATGTGCTCCATTCGAAAATTGGCACGCGCGAGACTGAAGTAAACAACTGGATATACCACTTCTACTTATATCCACCTTCTGTGCTAGTATTAAACTTAGTATTAAACTCGGTTGAGATATTCAGTTATTTATTTTCCAAGATAATAATGTAATTTGTTAATTGCTTATTGCTAGGCATCTCGTATATTTCAATTTTTCGGTTCATTGATTGCCTACTTTCGTGTCATTTGAGAGAGTTGATTTCATCCAGAATTCTTTTCTCAAAATTTATTTCAAATAAGTTTACTTCTTTTTTCTGAGGTCTAAATTTTTTTGTTAATGTAGATTTTGTGTCTACATAAATTGTGAAACGTATCGGTATAGAAGAGACAAACATATAGTCGCATCTCAGTCGTATGCTTGCCTTCTCATTCACTCCAAATGGAATCGCGTGTGATCGGGAAGCAACGCCGAAGGAATCTCTGACATGTGTCATACTATGACGCGTGGCGTAAGTTTTCGAAGTAACCTTGTAAGAACGTTTTCGCATTACTTTGGGTTAGATAGAAAGTAGACTTTATTCATTTCAAAAATGTAAGTATTTATTGAAAGCTTATGCGTAAGATAAGAGTGCAGTCACGTATAAAATAAAGACATTTTACACGAATCTCAATCATACCCACATATCTAATACGATAAAATCGTAGTGTCAACTTTTACACAGTTTAGGCTTGTTGCTAATAAGACTGTATATTAATTGACGATTCTAAGACGAAGTTCTCAATTTTCAGACGTTTTCATGTATGGATTTAGAGCAAACTGTAATTTTCATAGAAACGTAACTACATAATATATAACATGGGTCCTGAGACGTACCCTGCATCTTGTTTCATCGAATTCGGTTCGGTAGAAGATGAGATTAAACTTGTATTTCAGACTAAAATGTTCTGTATTTGTATTATTGGACATTATTATTTTATTTATTATTTATTATTATATTTATTTATATTTTATTATTATTAACACAATTGGACATATTATTATGCTATACAAACATATACAAAAATAGATGGCAAAACAAATAATTACATATCTTGATCGTTGTTTGCGCCGTCCGGCCGCGGAGAACAAAGAGGAATTAAAAATAATTTAGGCATTGTGCTGTTTTTGTGAACAAAGTCGAAAGCAATTAGGTAAGTATTTAATAAATACCAATCTTATTTATTTATTTAGTTAGTTTGGACAGTGTTCGCCGCCATCACAAGGTTACAACGGTGCCTCGCGTTCGCATCTGTTGAGACATACCTAGCTATAATTGTTTTACTATAATTGTCTTACTCACACAAGCGTAAGCGGCCGTTTGCGAACACTATTAGTGTAGTTGTGCATGTAAGAATACATAGTTGATTTTTGTTTTAAAAACAAAAAACTAAAACGCCCTATTAACTAACTAACATATTAGACTAACTAAAATATAGGTAGAGTAAACTTTCGTAATCCCTACAACGCGACGTCGTAATGTTATAACACCCTCATTTCCTTGAGAACACAGTTCTTGTGACCGTATAATCCGATTCTAGTAGATGTGGGGATATGCTTGTATATTGTATTGGTAATATACAGAAATCTACTAAAAACTAAATCTATTAAAGTTGGGTGCAAGATACAAGCTTACACTAGCAATTATAGTTTTTTATGGAATTTTGTACATTCTTAATCTGAAGAAAGATTGATACGTTTTCTTAAAAAAAAAGAACATAACATTATTAAAAACCATTCATGTGGTCTCCTGAAAACTTCTAAGTTAGATAATTTTTCACTGGAGGCACACTATTATTTTTTTAGTGCAAAATATTAGAATAGTGGTTCAAAATGTATGGTCCAGATTTATTTCGTCTGAGGGTCCAAATGAACATTCGTCTAGTGATTACTAACAGTTTCATAGTGGTCGTGGCAATGTCATGCGAGGTTTCGAGTTTTCAATATGTTAAAAATCTGATCCAGCACTCTCAAATTACGAAACAAAAACGATAAATTGACAATTCGCACCACGTGTTGCTTCTCCGACATGTACAAAATCGCGGGCAACAGCAACAACTATGTTGATTATAATTACGTAATTGATTATTGTAATTTAACTAAGTATACGAGTACATATAAAATCAGGTAGAGCTATGAATGTCAGTCAGTCTACGCAGCCGTGGGTGTTTTATTTGTTTTTTTATAAGGGAAAAATACAGTATCAAATAGTAATAATAAAATGATTAATAAAAAACAGATAACCAATAGGTACATATATCTCGTACACCATGAGCGGGTTCCGCAAATGTAATTTTTTAAGTTTTCCTGAAATAGTTTCAGCTGAATCGGTCCAGTAGTTCTCGAGTTATCTGGGGTTATATGGGTACAGATAGGTGAACTCGCTTCGTTTAGCGTCGCTATGAAGGAATACGTTTAGATAGATGGATCTCAAAAAAACTAAAAGGGAGGGAGGGATGAGTGTATACAGTTATCGTCTACCAAAAACAAAAAGGGAAATTCGTAATTATGCCTTTCGCCTATGGTAAACAATATTACGATAACGGGCTGAGAATGACGAGACAATATTAGTCTCCTAATCTCGTAGCTATTGCCAGTCCGCATCTCATTAACCGACTTTTATTTTCTCCTTGTATTTATTTTATAGGACGCTTGTTATAATTTTGTTGTTCAACATGGGTTAAGCTTTTTAATAAAATAATAAGTATGTATACATTATGTAAAGAAAGTAAAGTCTTAAAAGGGTTGAGATATATTTAAACTACATTCTCACGTTACTTGATATACCACTGGGCCATAAATTGTTCGTTTTAACCGCAGAAATCTTATATATTCATACTCGTAATATAGTATTTGTGATCAGTTCTCTTGTAACTTACCTGTCAGACAGAAATATGTTGCTATTACGTGACGATGGTTTAGTGTTCACTGGATTTATTTTTTCAGGTAATAGTGCATCGCACTGAAAAAACTGACAGGCACAACGAACATCTGGCGTATATATCTGAACACTACCTTCTCTTGTTGACCTTTCAGGTTTCTCTAACAGAGTACCACCTTCGGATATCCATCTCCGAAGTTTACTCATAACTATCGAGTACGAGAAAAAAATCTATCCTGAAGCTTATTAGCTGCACATCTGAGGTTTTTATCTAACTCACAATATGAACAGTTCTCATTATCAGACATTAGGTCATAAACTTAATTAAATGAACCAAACACACAAGTGAAAGCAAGCGCGGGCACCGATCATTGAGGACAATTTTAAAGAGCTTACCCATTTTGCAGGAAGACGTCGACGTACCGGGCTATATTTATCAGGCAGCCAGAAGCTAGCGCTTTAACTTTGCATGTGTTGAAATATCAATGTTATGTCATAGTTATATAAGAATTGAGGGCATAAAAATAATATAAAACATTTACTTTAAAATATAAATATAGGAAAATAAAAATAATGATTACCTACCTGCTTGACTTAGACCATTGGCTATTTTTAAATTCGACCTCATTTAGATTTGTGTCTGTCTCTTGTGGATTAAGGCATAGAGACATTTCAATATGATCATTACATTCGTCATTATTCGGTTCACTGTCACTGTGGACTCTTTCTGTTGTTATGTTAACATCGGTTCGATTTCGTAATGTGTCGTCAAAATGTTCTTCGTGTTCACCCATGTTGTCAATATTCTCGCTATGTAACTTTCCGATTGTAAAATCTTCAGGTTGAAAGATATCAGACACTAAGCTCGGGTCCTGAGATGCACGAGATTTCTGAATAGTGAATATGTCATCCTGAAATCCCTCGAGATTGAGGGTTTTTTCCTCTATATCTTCATAAATGTGATTTTTGTTTTTTATTGGGTTTATTGTTATGTCTAGGCTCGGCATTTTACTCATTTCATCAGAATCTCCTAACTTAATTGTCCCAAACTTTTGTCTTCGTGAGGCTCCTGGTGAACACTTCAGTTGTTTAATTTCTTGAAAGTTATCAATTTTCTGTTCATTTGGTGATGCCATCTTTTCAGTTTCATTTCTTTCCAGTTTTTGCAAAGTTTTGTCAGCTATATGTCTTATTTTGTTTACTAAAGGATGACAACATTTTGTATTTCGTTGGACTTCTGTAACATTACGCTGCTGATTTGATATACGACGTTTTAATATACCTTTTAGAACAACAGGTTTCGTTAAAAGGGAACTCGATTGACTTTCTGGATTTTTAGCAGTACTCTCGACAGCTGGTTTAATGCTATCATCTTCAAAATCAGACAACACTTCTTCTGAAAAGTTCGGTATATTTACTTTCTCACTTTCTCCATCGTCGCCGATTTTACGACTACTTCCTGGAGAAGAATCAAGGTTCAAAACTTTTTGAACATTCCTGTCGACTGAAGAATTTGAACGCGGCCTCGTGAAGTCACGTGACATATTTTCCATCAGATGTGATGATTAATTCATTTATCTGGCAAACAATTATAATTTCAAATGTTAAATTGATAATGATTTAGGAAATTATTCATTTTTTAACTATAAACTTATATTGTAACATAATCATACCTTGTGCGGATTCACAACTAAAACGACGACGTGTTTGCAGTAAGTACCTAGTGCAAGTATTGTAAATATTTTTAAAATTGTATGGCAGCCTTTTTAAATATAAGGACCACTCTTTCACTTCAACATATTTAATTTAGAAATGTTTAATCAACGCGATGTCAAAAGTATGTATTTGATTCACTTTAAACAAAAAAACTATCTGCGAACTGGACAAAACCTTTAATCAACTGACCGGTACGTCGTGATTCGAGCAAGCGTGTTAAATATAGAAGTGAGCTTAAAAGTATTTTGGGTAGATACACTGCGTCACATGAGTGAAGCGAGTTGAATTCGTTTCAGAAAAAATATACCCGACCGACGGTCATTATTGATATTTTACGAGTATTGTTATACTTTTGTATATATATTCGATATAAGTATATATATCAGCTTATACCCGCGACTCCGGCCGCATTGTATAGTTGTAAGTATATCGTACCCTTGGTATAAGAATGTCGTATCTTTCGTACATTTAGTATGAACGACGATACCAATGGTTACGATATATCTAACAGACTAACAGCGTTACAGACTAACATACTAACTTACTAATAGACTATCAGACTAGCATACTTATAGACTAAAAGACTATCGAACAAATAGACTAACAGACTAGCCGACCAAGAGACTAACATACTAACAGTCTTATATACGTAAAGACTAACAGAGTGACAGACTAACAGACTAGCATACTAACAGTCTTATATACGTAAAGACTAACAGAGTAACAGACTAACAGACTAGCATACTAACAGACTAGCAGACTATTAGACTAACAGACTAGCAGACTAGCATACTAACAGACTAGCATACTATTAGACTAACAGACTACCCCTACCCGTGACGACCTCCGTGGCGGAACGGGTAGCTCTCGGACTGCCACGCAGGAGGTTGCGGGTTCGAATCCCGCTAGGGGCAAATGTTTGTATGATGAATATGAATGTTTGTACCCAAGTCTTGGATGTTTATATATTTATTTAAGTATGTCTATCTGTTATCTAGTAACCATACCACAGGATCTGCCTAGTTTGGTACTGGATAATTGGTGTGAATGTCTGACATATTTATATTTATTTATTTACTAACAGAATAGTATACCAGCAGACCAGCGGACCAGTAGTGAACATGCTACCAGAAAAATTACGTAACTAAACAAAAATACATCAACAATACATCACAGACGAAAGGGGTCTGTGAGCATCGCCCGGGAAACAAAAGGGGTTGGGCGTCTCAAGGAATACGGTAGAGATATGGGACTCGGACGACATCGCCCGAGTCCAGAGGCTTCCCCGGGATAGAGAAGGGATCCGATGGCGAATTGCAGGAGACGGTAAGGGTACGGAAGCTTTCCTGGGCGTCGGATGTCAGTGAACTTCCCCAGAATGCGATTGTTGTGGGGTATTTCTCGGGAAATGGGCTTATCTGGTGACAGAAAGTGTACAAGGGTGTCTCCCTCCCTCTATAGCCTTCAGGGGTGCGAGGTGTCACCCGAAAAATTAAAGTAGTACGGATTAATCTTCCAGGATACGGAAGGGGTCCAGGAGTAGGTATACCTTGAGCACACCCCCGACGCTCCATACAGGCGAACATATTTAATCACCTACTACTATTACAGGCGCACCACCCTGTCCGTACACGTCTCTAGGTGCGCGTAAACTATCGAGAGAGGGACTATGTTATACGTTAACACCATAAGTGCTACTCTTTCTAACCGTATGTGTACTACACGTAAACTATTGATGCGTAAACTATTCTTTACGTAGGTAGTAATATTCTCTGCCTTGAGTGTCTTCAACCCATCCAAGTCGGTTCGCACTGATTCCACGAATGTCTTCCAGACCAACTTCTACCCCCTCATAACATTTAACTACGAGTACTAGATTTAAAAACTACCCAACTAGCAGACTGGCGAAAGCCATAAGCTGTAAAATAGGTCCATAGATCGGTGTTAGTGCATCTAACACCAATATACCCCCATTATGTACCTTTTAAGCTATAGAATAGCTGCATATTTCGCCTGTATGCTTGTAGGGTACCTGGGTACTACTACCTACTACACTCAGCCCCGGATTTCAGCCTGGGCCTACAAGGCCTTTAGGGGCCCAGCCAGCCTAAGGGCCTCACCCACCCAGCTACCCCGACCACCACTGACGGCAGGTGGAAATAGGATTATAGAAAAAAATTGTAACACCACGTTTTACTTGTCGACATTTTGAATTCTTGAAGAATGCCGAAATAATGCAATCTATTGCGAAGTTAATGTCATAATTTGGGTGTTTTGTTTTTGTTTCATTTCTTTTATATTATATTTTATTTGCTAAATTTCCAATGGTTTCGGGATGAACGGCCCCAAATGTCAAGTGCCATGGGGCCCTGGGTCTCTAAGACCTGGCCTGACAACACTAGATAAACTGGAACTAAACGGAACAGACGAATTTTTCTGCCTTTACTTTAGTACGATTAAATTGTGCGTCTATTGTTTATCCAACACTTTGTACTCTGTCATTTAAAATTTAAAATTAACTATTTTGCCTGTTATTACCCCTTAAACCAGCTGCATTAAGTGGTTATTGTATATCGTAAACACAACTGCATCAGTATAAAATTTAAAGGGCAATTAAAAAATATTACCATAATAATCAAATAATAGTGCCTTGTGGCTTAGAGTGCCGTGTGATTCTCAGCTTAGAATAGGGCCACCCTCAATCTTAATGTTGGTGTCCACCAATAGACAGCCATTTTTATACTTGAAGTGCGGAGTGCGCCAGGCAAGAAAATACTGCATTTTTAAACTTATGTAGGTATGTGGTTTTACTACGCTGACACTGTTTAGATTTTAACATGGGTATTTTATTTTATTTTTGTATAATTTATATTACATTTTGCAACTTCAAAACGATCTCCGCGAACATAAAACAGGATCTGAATTGACAACTGTGAGATCATGTTCTTGTTTATGTAAGTATTTTATACACTTAAATGTGTAATATTTCAAATCATTTTCCGTTTTTTTATCCGCTATCTACTTAGCACCTTGTAGATTTTTAAACGTCATTATGTAATTAAACCCTCACGGTTCACTCCGCATCCAGACAAAAGTTTGTGGGTCGGTCAATCATCTTCGTGCCTTCTATCGAAATCCAGTTAATTGTTAAACCAAGTACGCAAACAATTTTTTTAGAATATTGTAACCCCTGGGTACCAACTCTCAATTCAATAATTGCAGTCATCATCATCGACCTAAATAAGGCCACTGCTGAACATAAGATACCCCAATAGAATGCCTTTTGGGGCTATACATTGGGGGATTTACCATGAGAGGTCTATTTAAAGTAGTATATTCTTTTTAGACGATAGATTTTGTGCGCGAAAAAATCCGAAATCCATGACATTAAATAATTATAAAAGTATGTACTAAGTATCACCACGCTTGACAGACGGATTGGTGACCGCAGTAATGATCATAATAGGTATACCTACAGTGCAATCCCTTAGTCGCCTTGACGACACCCACGGGAAGATTGGGGATGGGCCCTATTCTAATCCGGCTTTTACTTACTTATTATTACTAATACTATTTATTTTATTCAATAAATATAGATAATGAATTGAATTGACGACTTTGAAATTCACATTTAAATTATGTATATAACATACCTAATTCATTATTATTATCTTGATTTCCATTCGCTTGCACCAACACTAGCTAGATAGTACGCTGAAATGGGTATCAATTCATGAACCGCCATTCAATCTACTATGCAGTATAAATATTAATTTAATGTGCAGAAATGAACATGCTGAAAAACTGCACAATCTTTTTGCATGTACATTTCTGCATATTAGATAAATATGTAAACTTAGCTTATATAGGTAAGGTAAGTATCTACCTAATTAATTTTATTTTATTAAATCATCCATATGCGCAAATGAACATTTCTTACACTATTTCATAATTATATTGATAATTATATATATCACCTGATTCAATTTTTATCTAGGAATGTACTTCTGAGTATTAATCGTGACTGCAACACCTCTCAAGTGCAAACGCCTACCACTATTGAATTAGCAAACACATTGTTATCTAATATATTATTGCTCACGATTATAATCAGGCGCTTCAGTGCCACATTTATTTTATAATTTGTACGGAATGCTTTGTCTGCTTTGTCTGAATGCTTGTTTGTCATTTTGTTCATGAATGGCATGACACAGATAGAAGTAATCGAGATCAAAAGTGAGGTTTAAATAAGTTTGTAGTTGCTATTGCCCTTAGTTACAGTCATACATTAAATACTACAAAAATCAAACGGAAAGCAAAGTAATTTAAAAAACACAGTAAGTAAATTATTAATTCAATATCTGTTATAGTACATTTCGCATTAGTTTTAATCAGCTCTATTTAAGACTTAGGTAAGTCAAAATGTGGCTTTACTACATTGAAGTATCGACTCCCTGGCATATTACTCAAGGCTCTACAAATTGCGCTTTTTACGGTGTCAGTTTTACAAGTGTGTAGAGAATAAATCGCTTGTAAAATCGTTATTGTATTTTGAAAACACAAAATTCCTTTTTTTTATAACAGCAGTCTTTGGTTTACGTGAGAAATTTCAAATACTTTCGTGCAGACAAGAAAAGATTACTTTAGTCATTTAATATCTGGATTTCAGAGATTGCTGTGGTGTTGCTTAAAATATAGGTACGACAATACTCGCGTTGTACTTAGAAAATAATCATGTAGGTACAGGTAAAAAGAATCCAGTCGGTCATTCATTACGTAATAGGCCTGTTCACTAAGTTGCTGTTATTGCTCTCTTTCATCCAAAGGTTAACTGGAAGAAACTCCAGTTCTTTGTACATCACACATGTCTCTGTCGTGTATACTTGTTCAATAAAGAGTAATAAATGAATATCGTTGACATCTAATAAATAAAAACGTAAACTTCGCATGTCTGTACTTTGAATATTTGCAGTAAAAATGGGGGTCTAAAGATAAGTAATAGAACACATTCAGTTCATTTTTGAAAATTTGGTTTGTTTGTCTGTATGTCTGTTAATTTGTGCACTCATGACGTAAAAACTACTGAACCTATTTTGATGGCCTTTTCACAGAACATATAGTCTTTATTTCATCGCAATCGGCTTACTCAATCAAAAGTTATGGTAATTTTTCGGAATCTGATTGAGAGTGACTTGAGTGATGAGACACCCTGGAAGCGGTAGTCGATAAAAAAAATTACATGTATAAATGTACCAAGTGTACGCATATGCAATAAATGATTTTGACTTTGAGTGAGATCCCAATAATGTTATAAATGCGAAAGTTTGGATGTTTGTTACTCAATCACGCTTCAATAACCACGAACGGATCGGGATGAAACTTGGCACACATATAGGTTAGGTCCTGGAATAGGACAAAGAATAGTTTTTATCCTGAAAAAACCTCTAATTCCTACGGGAAACCAAAAATGATATATATTTTGAAATTCAAGATGTGTAAATATCGAAACGTACGCGGACTAAGCTGCGGGCAAAAACTAGTTTAAAATAATCCTGAAGCCCAAGCGAGCGGAGCTGCGGGCACTGCTAGTTACTAATAAAAATGTACTTGTTTGCTATTTTTAAGGAACGAGATGGTAAAGTGACAGATAGCACAGTTAATGGTAGGTAATCTGTCGCCCATCAACCAATAGGTTTTGAATTGCTGCTTACAGCAGTCCACAGGTCACAAGTGCATTGCCACCCTGAGCATTAGGTTGAGTATGCTTCGATTACACCTCGATCGATCGTATGCCTGTAATTACATTTAATTGGCTCTTTTACCTTTCAAACCGGAACACTCAATGCAGGCATTGCTAGAAATAGGTAAAAGGTGTACTTTATCCAGACGGTACTAGAGTTCTACTACCGGTGCTTTTTCTACCTTAGGTCCACTCATTGATCATAACATCATTGATTCATCATGGACAATTTTCTGGGGAAACAGTTCATACGTAACTGATGTACCAAATTTATAAAACATTTTTTTATACGTATATAACAAAAATAGATCAATTAACAGAAAAAAATATAAAATTCTCACAGTTTATATCTTAGAAATCAGCTGTTTTGTTAGAAAATAGTACAACATTGGGCCCGATTCTGAAGGCACACATTTAAAATTTGACATCACTAAAATTGGTTTCGTCTTTATCTTCATAATACTGTGTGACAAGGATAGCAACAGTTTTAGTGCTGTCAAATTTTAACATTATGCCTTCAGAATCGAGCCCATTATCTACACAAATTCTAACATAGATAATATCAACACATGAAATGAAAATAAGTTATATCATACAGTGTCTCGACTAAAACTACAAACAGACAGTACATATTTCATGGAAATAAAAATATTCAATCACTCACTGAAAAACTAAAACAAATTCTTGCAGACAGACAGACTTTCCAACGAGCCTTAGAAAAACTAATGATACTGAAATGTTACACAGTTGACGAGTATTTAGCTGACAAAGTGTTAGATATATTTTAGTAAAAAAAAACCTCACCATAGTTTGTCATAATGACAAGGTCAATCATGTTAGCTCTAAAATATAAGTAATACCTATTGTAACTCTTGATTGTGCAAATAAACGAATTATGAAAAAATATTGACCATTAATCAACCTTAATCATTTATAATATCAATTAGACAGATCAGAAATCAAGAGTAGAACTCCAGGCATTGCAACGCAGGTTCCTTTGAAAAATACGATTTTTTATATTTTTCTAAAACTTAAATTTGTATATTCGTATTTGAAAATGATTATGTATATATTTTTTGTATTTATTTCAATAAGAGCTTTTGGCATCGGTTGAGGGATGTAATGATTAATTACTGATACCTGCTTTGTAACAGACCAATAGACTAATAGACCAGTTTTTTATAACCACCTTGTACCTCAAACTTTAAATAAAATATTGAACAACTTTACAACCTACTAACTAGTGTTCTATAACGACCGTATAAATATCAAATGGCTCAGTAGTTTACCGGTAGACTAGCCTGCCCTGCGGGGTCTTAGGTCTTTGATATTTTATGTAGGTATTAGCTAGTTAATAATTAAAATATTAATAAGTTACAAGGATTATAGCGCTGTCTCCGTGCCCGTAATCTTGAGAGTCGGATGACGACAAGGGCAACAATCATGGGAGCCAAATTATTACCTAAAACCAGAAAATTTGGGTTTGTACTCAATTCGTTTTAGGTCTGATGATAATTAGAAAAACAATATTGTGTAGTATATAAGCCGGCATCACCAGGAATCTTAACATTTGAGTCAAAATTCAAAGGTTCTAGCTACGCGTAGCAACAGTTTATTGCTTAGATGCAAACACGGGCGGTTAGTAATTAAATTACTCATCCCGATGAATTTCAGGCATTGGAATGCTTTAAATCATTATAAGTGGTTTGTTAAATGAAACTAAAGATACGGTACTCAATTATTTTTATAAATTTATTATTAAAACTTACATTATTTTTTATGCCCCAACTGGAGTTCAACCCATATGTCCGCTTGAGGCAATTCCAAGTTTACTTTTAGGTTTAAAATTTAAGAGTTTTTTTTGTTATTGTTTAAGCGAGTTATTGACATAATGGGCCCGATTCTGAAGGCACAAAGTTAAAATTTGACAGCACTAAAATTCTTGCTATCCCGGTCACTCAGTACTACGAAAGATAAAGAAGAAACTAACTTTGGTGCTGTCAAAATTTAAATGTGTAACTTCAGAATCGGACCTATTACATATCTATTTATGGCCGAACTCTTTCTTTAGCAAATCTACGATAGCGAGTTTTTTAAGACTTATATTTTTAAGACTTACTTTTTTAAGACCTACCTACTATCATTGGGTTTCGTTTGATATTCATACTTGAAAACAGTTTTTTTTTGACATCTGACCCTTTGCAGTAACAAAACGATATAATATATTATTATAAGTTTGAGTAATATAGTGAGTAATATGTATACATATATACTAAAGAAAGTAACTGAAACTGACTGATTACAACTTATTACCAATTAAAATAGACACCACAACATTGTAGAACCGTCCTTGGATACCTAAAGTTTTCAGGCAATTTGAATGTATTTATTTTTGAGTTGAATGGACTACCCACTTAATGCTTTTTTGCGGACATTATCTCGGTGTCCAGTTTATAAGTTACAAAGACTGTTTTTCAATTAATACTGATATATTTCCGGGGAAAAAATATTATGTTCCAACCCAAGTCATTGGCAATTGAGAGCGTTTTTGAAATGAAAGGATTAAAAATTTAATTTGAATCATAAATTAATGCATTTCTGTGTTTTATTTTATTCATATGTATAGGTATCTCTAAAGATTAACAAATAAATCATACTAGGGCTTCGATGTGACTAATTAGTACATATTTCGTATCTTCCTATGTGACTAATTAGTACGTTTTTCGTAAAACCTAAACCAAGGATCAACTTAAACCAACTTGTCTGTTTCTAGTGGGAATCGAACACACGATGAAGCCACTAAGCTAACGAAGCGGCCAATTTGTGTGTAGTGTCTGATCGGACTTCTGGTATGTTTTTAATAATTGATGATAATTGTAGTTAGTAAACCTCAATAATTAATTAATAAGTAATTAGTAAGAAGGTTCATTACTCTTTGCACTCTCTCAAGCGTCTCCAAAACTTTCTCCCCTTGAAAACTAAGATCACCCTTGCCCAGGCATTACTACTTCCCATAATTGATTATACTGATGTCTGCTTGTTGGATGCCACCGAGGAGCTCATGAATAAACTTGAGAGACTACAAAATATTTGCATTCGTTTTATTTTCGGACTTCGTAAGTATGATCACATATCACAATTCAGGTCTAAACTCAAGTGGCTCCCTATCCGTTATCGCAGGGATACTCATATCCTTTTTCTTTTATTCAAATTACTCAGAAATCCATCTTCTCCTTCCTACCTTCGTGAGCGTTTCAGCTTCTTGCGGTCTCCTGCTCAACTATCTCGATCCCACATTAGCTCCCTTTTGAAACTCCCTTCCCATACCACCGATTTTTACAGCTTTTCATTTTCTGTGCAAGCGGCTCGATTGTGGAACTCGCCACCACCAGACATCCGTAATAGTAAATCCTTTTTTATTTTCAAAAACCGTGTTTAAGAACACTATCTATCACTAAGTTAGGATTGGAATCCATATCTTATATGTATTTTATGAATGTTTGTATATTATTATTATTATTGGTAAATATTTATTTATATACTTATATATATATACTCGTATATATATTTACCGTGTAGTTTATAATCTATTTAAGTGGGTATATAGTTTATATTAGTGTATGTATGTATATGTTTTTTTTTATATTTACGTACACACTATGTCTGCCTTTATTATTTCAAATATCTCTCTCGCGGGTCTGCTGGAAGAAATCTCTCTCAGAGATAAGTTCGCCCTTTGTACTTGTGTTTCTTTTAATGTATTATTTTTTATTTTTATCTGTGTGTGTGCAATAAAGAGTTAAATAAATAAATAAATAAACCTCCATAAAAACATTTATTTGTATAGTGCTGTCATAAGACTAACGCCGTTTTTTCCATACGATGGTAACAGCATGTGTAATTGAAAAAAAAAATAGATTAGATTAGATTAGAATTATTTATTTCACTTTTACATTTTAAAAATTCAATTTTACATGTCATTCTAATATGGTAAATAAAAAAAAAAAAATAATGTACAAAATATAAATTACAATGTCAACAATTCAAATAATTTCATAGTATATAAACATACTATCTATGTCAGTATATAATATATCAAGAATAATTTTCATTTTCCAACAAAAGGTTTTTCAGTCGTCGACTAAACGTTTCGTCATTGGTCTCGTTACGTAGATCTGTGGGCAGGTGCTCGTAGTACGTGGGACCGATGACGCGGGGGTTTTGGTGGCAAGTGCAGTGCGGCGCGTTACTGTCTTTAATCGATCTTCGTTACGAAGTTCGTGCCCTCCGCCTATACGTCGACCGAAACTTGACATATTTCGCCTAACATATTTATTATAACTTCGAATAAACATAACGAGTACATAGACATTATGTGTTGATTTTTGAAAAGTCCCCTGCACGTTTGTCTTGACTTTACTCCACACTAACAACCACTAACTGCACTACTACAACTAATACTATAAATCCCACTAAAAATATGATTTAATTTGTTCTTTGGCTTTGTCAAACATAATTCAATATTACAAAAATTTTCGTTAAGTATCGTGACATCTATGTTGGGCGAAGGCAAAATTCTAGCGGTAGTTTTCTATACCTATTCCATTTTGGCTCTGGCGCTTCGTCTGTTGACATCTGAAGCATTAATGGATCTCGACCTCTCAGAATCGAGCAACATGCAACAGTGTTGCCGACAACCAGAAGCCTCGGCTAGTCCACTACTCCACTCCACTACTTCAAGGACTTGGGATGGCTGAACTGACGGCGAGGGAGAAAATTGCACAAAACTCCCGCTTTAGCTCTGTCAGTGCAGGGACTGCCACCTCCGTATGCGAATAGAAGCTCCATCCTCAGAGTAATGGTATAGGTACGTACATTCTTGATGTGTTCTTTAATATAATCGTATGTAGCCACTTTTGAGTCTTCTTAGGCATCTTATTATATCTTTAATCATGCTTACAGACTATATAAATGATATGGGTTAACCTCCTCCAACATTTAGGTACGTTTCAATGCCTCCCCACACTCTCACTCTCTTATAGTTCATTACTGTCACTGCACGATCGGCTATTCCAGAGATGTTATCCTGATGTACTATCCTGGGTTACCCATTAACCCCACACAATCGTTATATAACTATTTTAGATTCATTCCTGCGTATTAGCTTGATCGGGGCTACAAGGCCCCACCGAGTTAATAGTGGCCGGGTTATCCACCACTGACACTAAACTCCTACTGCTACCCACTAGAACTGTTACGTTTTTTCCTAGGTCGGGGCTACAAGGCCCCACCGAAAGAACCATTACACTATAGAGTAAATAGGACGTAGTCTAGTAGGTTTATGTAAGCACCTTTATTTCAAGAAAAATTTTAGTTTAGAGCCAATTGCCATATTGCTGCTAAAGTAAAAAAAGAGTATTTTTCGGTCCAAATGTATAAAGGATAGAATCGATGACTGTTACAGTATACATGAGATAACTCCGTAACCAATAAAGATAACCAGGACATGTAAAAATATATTGCTATCGAATCAAAAAACTTTATTTTTACTTTGACCAACACGTTGATTGCTTACAAATAATAATCTATTAAAATTGGGACTTTACAAAATGATGGTTTTTTATTTCCCAATATCTATATGAAAGTGTAAGTACATCAGAATAAGCTGGTCATTGAAAATGCTCCGTGATTGTCTTTGTTAGAACTATAAAACCGATCTAGAAACTTTAAATGCATAAACGTTTCTCTAAGGACGTAAGTGTAGGTTGATAAAGGTTTTTGAAATTCCACAATAGCTTGTTAGCAAATACAACAGCTGTAAATGCATAAATCTAGCCTTAGATCACTTTCATATTTGGCACTGTGCGAACGATGTACAGGTGTAATGAAACACCTGTTATGGGACACTCGGTATCAGATACCCAAAAGTACTTAATCTTTTGTCTTTTCATACAAACCGCATCATTTTAGGAAGTTAAAAAAGGAAGTTAAGTTAAAAAAAATCGATAGCAAAAGTTTTCCACTACAGAAGTTGTTCAGTATCCGATACAGAGTGCCAGTAGCCGGTCACTTCCGATGTTTTGTTACATTGTGCATAACCATTTGCCAAATAATTAAGAGATTGATATTATGTTGGATACCTAGATTTTGTTGAGGTGTGTATTATAATTAATAACTTTATAGAATCAGTATGGTCGTACACCGTGCAACCGTGAAAGGCGGAAATGCGGCGTGCGTGCGGCGGGCGGGCAGTGGTGCGCCGTGCGGCGGGGTTGAGGCGCGCAGGGCGGGCGGTTAGTTGCCGGGGGTTGCGTCGGTGGCGCTAAGCCTGTCGGGCAGACTACCGCGTGCCGCAGTAGCGCGGAGGCACCGCCGCGATCACTCGACGGCGTCGTTGCTCCGTCATCAAGCCTCCGCGCCGTCCGATGCGAGCGCGGACCTACCGCACCGTCCCCCTCCTCCCCAATAAATATACAGCTCTATCGCTAGTGGTTTCCTGTGGTATCAATGGTTCAAGAGAAGGAATCAAAATGCGTTTGCTCGAAGTGTTCAAATTTTTGATAAGGTTAGCTTAATAGAAAAGGCTTTCGTTTTATGAAGCACAGGTTAACCTCGTATACCACATAGTCATGGATACGCTTGGCGACAACCTTAATCGTAGTAAATACATGTATTTAATAATTACATACTTTACCAATATAAATGGTTTGTGGCCTTTTGTGGTCTAACCAAAATAAGATTACTGACCAATATAATCTGAACTGAAGCCAGCAATTACTTTCTCTCGTAACTTCTATAACAGTAAGTACACGTCACAAAATATACCTCTCCTGTTCGAAAAGTAATGTCATTATTATTTGGAATACAGAACTGCTATTCATAATGATATTAACACCTATGGGCAGCTCTGTGCTAATGATAGTCAACCAAGGCCCTCGTCTCTGGCTGGCCTTTAAAATCCTACTGGGTCTCTACGTGTTGAATCTGTTTGAAGGACCGGGTCCTGTAAGAGCTGGAGAATGCATAGATTTCAAATAATAATAATAATATTTTATGAATTCGATGCTACTACAGAAAAAATATATAAACATTTCAATAATGTCATATCATATTGATAAAATGAATGAATGAAATACCCTGTTATTGTCCTAGAGAAATATGTGTTGTTTTCAAAATGATTGCTGGCCAGTTATAAATGAAATTTCACCTTAGAAAACAGTTTTCGAAAAAGTGCTGGCCAGTAATAGAAAATATTTTTTAAAACAGTCTGTCTCTTTCACACTCAATGAAAACTCTTTATACTATCCTACAGTTAGAATTATTAACGACTCTGCCTGGAATATTATTATTCTTACTGTATCAAAATGAAGATACAAAGTTTCACAAGGGTCATTGATTTAATTTTAACATGGCGTTAAACACGTCATTCATTAATTGTGTATGTATCGTTATAACTGCATTGTTTCATAAGAAATATGGTTTCATAGTCAATCAAAATTTATTACTACGATTCCTTCAATATAGCGAAGCTCTTTATTAGTTTGTCTGCCTGATAACAAAAAAAAACTAGACGAATTCAGCTAAGATTTGGAACATATATGTAAATTTTCCCGGCAATTATGGAAATTTCAGGATATAAAAAATTACGAGATATTTCAGGACAGTTATAAAACAAATTGAAAGAACCTGCATATTGTGTACTGTACACTTTGCTGACTTTAAATTCTTAAAAATCTACGAAACATTCAATGAATTGTTCAAATCAAACAAACTAAATATTGACATAGAAACGAACGAATGAACTGAACGCCTCGAGCGACTGCCTAAAGAACGGTCGGTCGTCGGCGGGCTGTTGGTGTTCATTCACTGTTCTTTGCTTGTTTCCCCAAAATTTAAAAAATAAAACAGCAGCTTTCAGTAGTTAAAATTTTACTTACTCGTACAATATATATGGGCTGTACCTAGCCTACCTCTAAGTCTGTTTATGTGTGGTGCAGCGGCGTTACGAATTGTGGAATGGGGAGCATAGAGCAACGAAGCATGTACACATGCATATGGAACTCGATTATCGGTGGCACAGTAGTGCAGCTACTAAACATAGTATAAGCAACTGCGAACCGAGAAAACGTTCTTGATACGTTTTATGTTAAAATTAACTTTTGCGCATCGTAAGACCAAATTTACATGCATAATACATCTGGATATTTTACTCGAGTACTTGATAGTTAACAGGTTATTTGTATAAGCAATAAATATTGTAATAAGTTGTAAACTTACAATCTTTAACTCTATAAACAAGTTAATTTAAATACTAGATGTTTGTTAAATAGTTTTATTACTATTAGGTGTGTTTTGTTTCTGTATATTAAAGTAATTTCTTATTTTGAGGAATATGATAATAATGCATAATATAACAATAAATTAATGGGTTCTAGTCTAAGTGCAGAATGCACAGTTTAACGAAAAATCAACTACTAGTAAAATCTCGTAACTAAAAACCTAACGACTTATCTGGTAAGGGGTCCCTTTTTGGCAAAAGAGTCCCTTTTTGCTCCATCCCCCCTAGGACCACCTGTAGTATATGTCAAGACCCCTCCCCTTCCTGTTTTCACGTAGGTCGGAAGCAATTCAGAACTCTCCAAAGGAATTACGAGTTAACAAGTAATTAGTGATTTTGTTTAGTACTATACAGGGTGTAAGGGACGGTCTTCCGAAAACTTTAACCACGGCTTCAGACCATCACCCTGAACAACGTACAGCAAGAATTTTTCGCCGGAAATAAAAAAAAATTTCGGACTCACCATACAAATTTTACAAATGACATGCCAGATTTGTATGAAGAAGTCGATTTTTTTTTATTTCCGGCGAAAAATTCTTGCTGTACGATGTTCAGGGTGATGGTCTGAAGCCATGGTTAAAGTTTTCGGAAGACCGTCCCTTACACCCTGTATACTAGTAAAGGGTATATTTAGACTTTTATCGTCTTATAACTTTAATCCCTAATTTAATGGCCTTTCTATCTTAACAACCCGTAAGCACTAACAATTGGTTGCAGAAATGCGATAGAAAATGCCGCTTACACCGAGGGTCAATCGAGAAAGCATGACGTGCCAGAAGGCAGCTCAACAACAAGGCTCTGGCGACGCACCGGCAGCAGAAAGCTCTGGTGGGTCGTCAATGGCAGAGTGCCTTGGAGGTGCAACGGTGACCTAAGGGTCTGGCGATGTGTGTGACACTGGCAGGGTAACAGAGACCTAGGACGGAAACTTACTTAAACAACAGGCTCTGCAGCAAAAACAGCAAGCCTAATATCAGAGTAGCAGGTTTGACGTCAGAGCAGCGGCTAACCTGCATGCAGAAAGAGCAGGCCCAATATCAAGAGGAGCAGAGTAGATCAAGCCAGGAAAAGCAAGATCGCAGATTCGCAAGAGGAAAAGAAAACGAGACAACAGTCAAGGAAGCCAATGCGCATGGTTACAAGAACTCAACGTGGTTCAGGAAAATATTCAACGTCATGAAGATAATGAATATTTTCTGCGTGTAACACATAAAATACATATTCAATGCCAAGAAGGAAATATTCAACTCCATGAAGAGTTATTGAACAATGAGCAACCACCTCAATACTGTCGACGATAAAATGAAGCACCTGGAGGGCAAGGTGGCTCGTGCAGTTCCTGTGGGTACGGCGGCAAAAATTATCTCAAGCTAAAACTTACTTAACCAGAATAGAAGGGATCAAGAAGAAGGACAAGGACTAACCCCAATGACCGTGGCTTAGCTATAGGGAAACGAGTAAGCCAGGACGGGTGATGGCGGTATAAATAAATAAATATCTTAGACATTCACACCAATTATCCAGTCCCAAACTAGGCAGAGCCTGTGGTATGGTTACTAGATAACGGATAGACATACTTAAATAAATATATAAATATCCAAGACTTGGGTACAAACATTCATATTCATCATACGAGCATTTGCCCCTAGCGGGATTCGAACCCGCAACCTCCGGCGTGGCAGTCCGAAAGCTACCCGTTCCGCCACGGAAATCGTCAAGTATAAAAATGAATAGCTTACTTTATCCAAATCAGAAAGTAAGTATTGTGTTATTGAAAGACGATGGCAAATGTCAATGTCAAGACATTGCAATACTTTATGAAGTTTTGCTGGGACGTAAATTTCGACTAAGAACTGACCATGTCGCAATAAAATTACTTTTACAGTTTAAAAACTCGGAAGGTCAAGTTGCGTGTAGGATAGAATACTCGTACCTTCAAGAATACAACTTATGCATTGAATATCGTAGTAAAAATCTAAAGATAATGCAAATGCGCTATGAAGACCTTGTTCTGATGAGTGCAAGCACTGTTTCAAGCAGAAGGCTATTAAAATGCTAAGAACTGACCCCAGCAGTAAAGAATGGAGCAAGTAAGGTACGTAATAGGCCAATAAGAAGACTGAGACATAAAACCCTTTTTATGGATGGATCAACGATAGGAGAACACAGCCGACTTAGAGTGAGGTCGCCTCAATGAGTACAACTAAGAAGAGTGATTGCAATATTAAAATTTCGATGGATGAATGAATGGTGCACAATGGATGAATCTGTGATCGGTAAAGACGTACATTTGCGATTAGTTGTGCTCAGATCACAAGTAAAAGACGTGTTAGGTAAATCTCTACGCGACTCTACTTCCGGAGGACACTTAGATATTAACAGGACTTTGTTAAAGATCAGTGAAATTTTTTACTGGATATACTATCGAGACTACGGAAAAGTACGACCTGTGAATCAGTTAAAGGACCACATATGCGAAGCACAGGAGCCTTAAAGTCATACAATATTGAAACACCTTAGGAAAGAATCGCTTTGGATGTTCCGGGACTATTCTCAATGACAGAATATAGAAAAAAGTACATCTTATTGAAAAGTAATGGATACTTAACTTAATAGCCCGAAATATTTTCCCTTCCTAAGCAGGAATTAATATTTTAACATAATTGGGACTAATTCCACCAGATCTAGCGGGAGAACTATCTTAGCAAGCAACACAATACAGATTAGTTCATCCGAGTGATAACTCTCGGTCGCAGTACATAAGCGTTCAGACCAATAGTCCGCTGTGATGGAACACTGTGCACATGGTCTGTGTCCATAAGTCTGGTGAAAAATCACGTTGCGAAAATTACAGGCCTATCAACATTCTTTCCTGTTTTGCAGAATTATTTGTGTTTACGAGTACATTCACATTTATAAACATGTTAAACAATTTCCGTCCAAAACAACATGTTCTTGTCAAGAATCAATCTATTTTAGTAATTTACTCGAGTAAAAGAGCTTCCAATGCAGTGTTTTTGCTACAAGGGTTCAAGTCGACTCTATTTATCTAAGGCATTTAATAAGGTCAAGCATTTGATGTTATGTAATAAAATATCATCTCATGGTAATCCACGTAATCTTAATCGATAGATCTGTTCTTACCTAAATAATATGAGTCAGTTGGTTGCAGTTTGCAGTCAGGGGCCACGTATCCTCTCCAGTTCTATAATATCTGGGTTCCTTAGTGGTCTCATCTTCGACCTCTGTTCTTTATTATCTTTATATAAATGATCTGATCGAGCGTTTGTCGTATCATGTTCATCTTCTGTTGTACATCGATGTCTTGCCCCGCGGTCTAATCTTAATGTTATTTCTATTTGGTGTTTGGAGAACGAAATGTTCTTTAACTAGTGCTTTGCTATTTCTTCTACACAAAACATCCTAAAATACTTTTTGATTACACTATCTCAGGTCAAAATTGAGAGCGAAAATCAATGGTTAAGGATCCTTCTAGTGTCTTTTTCGATGAGCAACTCCTTTTTCGACTACATCACGAAAATATTGCTAATAAGGGAAACAAGCTGCTTGGATTCATCACAAAATCTAAAAGAAATTCAAAAAAACCCGAAGCTTATTATGTATTTACAGTATATTCGTAGGAAGTATACTTGAATGCAACTGTACCGATTGGTCACCTTTCTATGCAATATACATCCATAGCAGTGAAAGAGTTCAAAAAATATGCCTAAGAATTTTGAGTTACCGCCATAACCCTGATCGCTCGCTCTCCACCTGTTCTCAAATGAGAAATAAATTTAAAGTTGCTGCCCTTGAATTTCATAGATAACAGTATGATTTAATATTCCTTCATAAAATTTTACATTTTACTATGGATTCCCCAGTGTCACTATCGTCATTGAACATCAACATTATGAATAAACAACGTTATCCTAAGACTTTTACAGTACACTGTTGCAAAAACAATACATTATAATCTATATAATATGTTATAATACATTATAACACAATTACACACATCGTGTTTGCCTGTCCATTGACTAGGTCATTATTTCAGTTGTCATACTTGGTAAAAATGATAGTAATTCCAGGCTCACCACTTACAAAAAGATATGTAAATCTTATTTATTTTATGAATTTATTTATATTTATGTTATTTTGCTTCATTCAATTCTTATGTTACTTAAAACATACATTTGTTTACCACCTAATTTATTTTTATAGACTTTAAAAAAAATTGTAACGACTTCTGCATTTAACCATGCTGTGTATTTAAGGTTACCGTCCAGAATATCCAAATGTTCTTAATTTATGTATAATTATTATGATGTTATGTAAACTAACTACCTCATAAATAAAATAATACTACGACTACTTCGGACACAATATTTTGATAAGCGCTTGTATTTATTCAAGTATAATTACGTTATCATTGGCTAAAATTAACAAGTATATAAAATAATGAGCATCACTAGCATCTCCCATAAGGCACTTAAGTTTAAGCGAGAGGTCAGGATTTCACTCTCTGTCTATTTTATGGCTCCAGGCCAGACCTCAATTCGTAACGTCGGCTCTATACATAGATCGTGTGTACCTAAATGCACAACAGTGTGTGTTTATGATTTATTCATCGTCTATTAAACGTCATTGATTACTAGTAACAATACTATTATCAAAATATTAAATAAATCTCCAGTATAATAACAATTTATTAAAAAAATATCAGCTAACCTCTAAATTCTAGAAAATGTAGAGTTTTAAACTAGAGTTTTAACTTTTTGTATTTATGCCAGTTATTTATGTAATTTATGATGGATATTCATTGTTGTTGTTCTTTTAAATATTACCTTAAAAGGGAGTTTCAAAAGGTGACTGCATAACTAACTTGTCTATTACTACCTATATAGGTAGGTGCGGTCCAGTATTGTTCAGATAGTCGATGTCCCACAAAATATGTAACATTCTTAATTAAAATCCTATTTCTGCAAATTATTATGGACTACGCACGATATAATAGTGTCAATGTGGTATGTAGAAAATTTGGGAAAATTATTAAATTTTGAAACTGTTGTGGTAGGTATGATACCTTGACAAGATAACATTAAAATGCTCAACTCTCCGTAATGGAAACCTAGTAATGGAATCCAGCTTCTGTGTTTAATTAGAACTTAGATTTCTTTAAGGCAACAGTAAATAAGCATATTCTGGGTAACCGCGATCTATTCTCGATCTCAGCTACATTTTTCAACATGTGAGATTGAAGTCAACCGTGAATAGGTAGTTCCATCTAGAATAAATAATTAACTAATAATTAAACAAATAAAAACTACGAGCCAAGAAATCAGAAAATAAATTGAATACGCCAGATCGAAGTTATACGAATTGAATCCGTTCGGTTACGCGTGTGAAGTGTAACATTGTTTGTGTTTATGGGATTGTAAAACCAACCACTTTACAAAGCACCTAGCTATTTTATGAGCAAGCCAGCCAACTTTCAGGCTGATTACATAACGGCTCATCCAAAGTATGCCAGATTGTTGCGGTGTTTCATGTTTTATATCAATGCATGACGATGATAATGTATGACGAATAGGTGCGCCGGGTTGTCACATTTAGTTTCAATTTATGCCGCTTGTGGTTCTGCATGATCAATGATCATGGCGTCGTGGTCGTGCTGCGAAACTGTGCTAGTGTAAATACCAAATATTAGTTGTGGCACTGGTGCGTGCAAAATAGTTGTGGGAAAACCCAATTAAATGAATGCTTATGTAATAAAAAGGGATTTAATCAGTTTTCCAGGGAACCTACAATTTTTGTACACATTCTTCATCTCTGACCAATGTGGAATAAAAAATAAGGTATTGGTGTTTCTGACTAATGTGGACTAAATCCAGAAAATTGCATAATATTATGATTATGAACCCTACTTATAATATGGAAAAACCATTAGAGCGATATTTTAAGCGATCATTACCTACAGGTCATGTTGTACAAAATCATTACATAAAAATGTTCAAAAGTTATTGATATATATATTATATATTCAGGTAAAATTAACATTGTGATCAGACATTATAAAATAAAAGGATACTGTAAATTTGAATTTTTATAAATATGTAACTTTATGTACATTCCTACTAAGTTTATGACAGTGTATATGGTCACCCTACACTATCAATCATTATGATTTCCATGGCTAAAGACAAAATGGAAAAATGTCCAAAGTTAATTTCCAAAGGTAAAAAGTCCAATGATAAAAATTTCTATTAATAAAAATGACCAATAATAAAGTATCACCAGACCACGCCATCGAAGATTCTGGAATGTCAAATTTGTAGAGATTACATATTGTAGTTTATCGACGTTTGAGTTATTGATATTGTTGCACTTGTGAAGATACGAACTTGGGAAGATACGAACACCCAGATGAGGCTAGTGTAAGACAGCACACAAGGAGGAAAGATTTACTGAACTCTATTAATCCGAGGTTAAGAGTTGTGCAGCACAGTGCTCGTTGTCAAACAGTAAAATTATTTAATAAACTGCCAAATGAATTTAAAATTATTAATAATGTAAATGTTTTTAAACGCCGCTTGAAAGAGTTCCTACTTAACAAATGTTATTATAGTATTGAAGAATTTTTAGGACATTAAGTAATTTTTTTTTCTCAGTTGACATTGTTTAATAATATATATCGAATTTGTTAGTATTATTGTTGCATGTTATTTTGAATCTTATGTTTGTGATGTTTCCGACACAATATATTTTGTTAAGGAATAAATTGAAATTGAAAACTTGTCAGGCGTCATTCAAATACATGAGAAGTTTGATCTTCATAAACTTTCTTGTCTGCATTTATGCTCCTTGAGAAGCTGAAATTAAACCTAGAGAAAATATTAATTGTTTATCATGAAAATAGTTTACCAAGGTGATTAATAATATGTAACTGATATATTTATAATTGCATGATACTTCATTTATTTTATTTCTTTTGTACTATATTTTTATTATAATTCTGAAATTCAAATTATGCTATTGTATTACAAGTGCAACAATATCAATAACTCAAAAGTCCATAAACTACAATATGAAATACCTACAAACTATTCGAGAATTCGCTATAACGGGGTCTGACGCGTGAAGAGGTGACTGCGGATGCCAATACGTTTTTACTATTGTGCTGATAATAATATTTTTTTTATCAAATAACTAGAATATTAAAAAAACATTAAATTTATTTATAGGTTACTATGTCTATAAGAGTTATTTCTGATCACGTCTTTAATTTCACTTGTATACAGCTTACTTGTAGAGTTTAAGCATAATTAGCCGTAAATTTAACTTTGTAACTTTTACAATACCTCCACTTCTATCTATATAATATTATAAAGTAAGGTTGTTTGGTAATCACTGCGCGCAGTGATAATTAATCATGTTTCTAGATATTTTTCAGACATTTAGATCATTATAACTGCACTCGTGCTGGGAGAACCCTATGTAATAGTGGTTTATCTGCCTGATATCTAGTTAAACGATGTTTGTACATTTAACTTCATCATAATCTAAGCTTTTTTTTATAGACAAAACGCATATTATTATTAGGTAGTTTTGAAAACATCTTTTACAAAGATACTTGATGTATGTGTCAGATACACACTTTTGCATTGGAATATATGGCAATAAATTCAATGTGTATGAAATAAACACATAATACGTCAATGAATTCTAATAATGTATATTTGACGAATTTGCCACGTTGGGATTACTCAGTAGTAAGCGCGAGGTAGTTGCTAAGATGTTGCATGTTTCTGTGGTATGTAGTTTTTTAATATTTTTCTTATAATATATATAACAACATCAGCTTGACGCATTACCAAAATTATGACGTTTAAAGATTTTGAAAAACTTTAAAGCTCTGTTGTAAATACACACATTGTATTTTATTGTATGTAGGGTGTGTCGCAGAGTTTTTACTTAAAATTACTTTTTACTTTAAAAAAACAGATGAGAAATGGCATAAAAAATCCTGATGAGAGAACCAGTTATAGTTTTTTAAAAATGATTCTTTCTAACCTCTTTCTCTCATTATGCGTTACAAGTTTTATTAAAAAGTTATAATGAGAATCTCAGAAACTATTAATTACCACTGAGATAAATATTTGGCGGCCAAGGAATTCTAAAGTATTCTAGGTAGGTACCTAGTCGATTATGCAAGCCCGCAAAGAACCAGTGCCACACTTAAACTGCATTCATAAGTCCACTGTATGCCTAGTAGGTAAATGTTAAAAAAAACTAAAAGAGCAATATTTGTTAAATATAGTGGTCATTTCTGTGCCTAAAATACACGTTTAATAGACAATGATTTGTTACTAACGTGCCAAAGTTTGTTATATAGGTATTATATTACATACAAACAATTTAAAAAGTCAACTTTATATTAAAATATGTCGGTAGATATTGTTCATAACTTGCTAAATAGAAGGGCAATAAATATTTTTTAGAATGGGTGTAGGTCTCGCGACAAGAGCTGGCGCAAACACTGGGACTTAGACTTTTTTTTATAAATTGTGTACACGCACGAACGAGACAGATTGTATTTTTACGCCAATTCACAGACATCTCACATGCTCATTTTGCGGGACCTACATGCCAATAAATAAACATAATAGCGCTTGTGATTTACACATTAATCTGTAGGTACATTAATGCCCTGACTAACTGAATTACTGATCTATCAAATTACATAGTAAATAAGGTTTTCCAATATATGTATACACAAACCACTGACTAGCTGTTTCGAAATTCCCGCGAGATTATAGGGAGATGGGATAGTTAACTTTTAATGCGAACTCTCCTTATACTATAAGAGTGTACAGTCGATTTCTAGGTAATTAAGTATAATCTAATAATTACTTTTATTTAACAAGTTACGGACCATATTAGACTGTGCTAATTTGACAATGGTATGTATATATAAATATTTATATAGACAGACTGCATAGTAAATTAAAATTGTTAATTGCTTGAGATATTAGTATTAGAAGGTATTTTGCGACCGCCCAAAAATTTTACTGACCCATATACGTGTAAAACTATTCTTTTTTTCTGCTAAATATGCACAGATTTTAAAACCCTTAAGTCTAGTTTATATATAGAAATCATGCACATCTCATGCTCATCATGAGTTTCTGCTTAGTGGTTTCTTCGCTCAGTCCTGACTCAGCTCACGTCGTCTCCGTATACTATAATCGTATTTGGATTTTACTACTTAAACCTTATAGTGAGTTAAATGGTGTACCTAAGTTGCTAAATAAACTTTTTATGAACAAATATTTATTACTGCAATGTTTATCAATAATTCTGATAATTTTAAGCATTATACTAGGTATACTACCACTAGTTAATTTGTTTTGGCTACAAAAGTAAGAGAACGTTATATTCATTTTATTATAAAAAAAAGTTATTTAAACATATGTTATCATAACTTATGATATTCAAGTTGCTAAAAGACCGATTAATGGGTGATTCCTGGGAGAAGCGTTCTTCGCGTCAGATCCGTGGCTTTTATTTTTTCTCATAACGTTATCTATAACCGTTATCTATAACGTTATATAAGTGCTTTATCGATCTCGCTTGACTCGTTTTTAAGCCAACTTTTCCTATGTAATTTTAGTTTTCACCAGTAATGAGAAAAATAAAAGTTACGGATCTGACGCGAAGAACGCTTCTTCCAGGAATGACCCTAATAATGTTTAAATTGGGTACTAAACACCATAACGTTTATCAAGGGAAATCGAGATTAATTTAAAGCATTTGTGCCTCAAGAATTTAAAAACCTGTCTCTAGTTTAAAATAGAAGACTAGTTTAAAATATAAGATTGATTAATGACTCAATACAGGCTATTTCTTGGTTTAAATAATAAAATGTACAAATTATATTCATTATCGAACATCATCTAGCTGTTTAAGACGTACTTTTATGTTAAAGTGATTGTCGACTGTTCTCGTCTCTAATTCTGTTAATTAAAAGTAAATTAACAAGGTCGACTTGTTTGTTTAATTTTGAGTTTGTCACAGAATACCTTTGTTTTTTTAACCCAATAGCGAGGTAGTCTAAAAGGAGATTTCCCTCCCCAATCACTCTTCCCCTCCATTCCTCCCTTACTCTAGGGAACCGACTACCCTATGAAAGCAAACGATTAAAAACAAAAACGTCTTTATTTCTGATGTGACCTGCTCATTTAATCAACCTGACGGATTCAATTTAGTATATGTAGATGAAATTAGGTTTTAGATATCATCATCATTGTGCATTATAATTTAAAAAAAAGAAATGAAATCATAGCTCACTGAATGACTAATAATAGCAATAATGTTATGTGTGAGTTGAGTGCTGTAAACAAGTAGAAGAAAACTGTAAAAATGCTGGTTGTAATGTTAAAACGTCGCCGCCTTTGCTATTTGGAATTCAAGATGCGGTACTTGAGTGTACAGGGTTTTCAGAGAGATTTCAGTGACTGTTGATCCGTCGGACACTTCGTTATGACTATGTAAGTGCTCCGACGTACTTGGTATGGGCTTGTGACGACACAAGTAAACCGACATGGCGGCAGTCGCCGGCCTTTACGGGCTAGGCGACGATCAACGTACAAGGCACCGACGCGGCCTAGCCAACACCGAACGCTCTGAATCAAGGGATGATAACACAGAAGCGTAAGTCTTTTTATCTTCTACCTATGCATAAGTTAATAATAAAACGGTAAATGTAAAAACTATACTTTAAAAATATTGGAGAGAAAATGGGTTCCAGGGACTACACAAAAAGACTCTTTTTATATCTGTATTTCTGTAAATTGGTTTCTGTGGGCACCACGTAAAAACTACTGGATAGATTTTAAATGGATTTTTGCAATTTACAGCTGAGTGTCCCGAACAGAATCTTTGACAGTGATAGATTTAGATTTAAGATTTCTTTTCGCGCTTACAGCACACAAACAATACAGGAATACTTATATTATAATATGGTGTTATCCATTATAATTAGGCCAAGGGTAAGTAGGGCTTGCGCTTGGAAGGTTCCGTAACTTAAACAAAAAAGGTAGATCTGTGTTTTGTATTTTTTTTTACTACTTATAGAATACAAGGCATAATGATAACAAATGTCATGTCTTTAAGTATTATGAGTTTAAAAAAAACAGGTTTTATCGGATACATCGCCGGTCTCCAAATTGGACAGAAATTGTGGGAAATAATAAATTACACTGCTTTCTTACTTCACAAAAGAGCTCTAGACGGATTTTACTTTTTATTTAAAATAAGATATGCGCATATGTTCCGGGACTCTATCAAATAGAGTTAAATGTTTAAATCTTTTAAACTTTAGTTTTGGGTAAAACATTTCTGAGTTAGAGGCTTCTGACACACGCACAAACGGACAAGGACAGTCAGAAAAACAGACAGACAGAGTTGGCTCAGTAATAGGTAGTCTCCTTGAAACTGAAATAATAATTTAAAAATCAAATCATAGTCACCATAATCATCTAATCAAGTAATCTCCTTACAATACAAAAACCTCTTTGAAATCACCCGTCACACCTCTTGACGTAACCTTCGTTTTATGATAAATGTAAGGTGACTCTACGCCTAGTAAGTCGTGTAGACTTAATTGCTACGCGTTTTAGTTATTACCGATCGAAACATACTAAGTTACTTTAAATTTTTAGGTGTAAGTATCCTTCCTTTTTAAAAGATGAGTACCTTTTTTATTTCGGATCATGACTTCCCATTCACATTGAATCGTTCGACAAATCTTATCGCCTGAGATAAAAGCGAAAAATCCAGGCGAATCAGTACACAGGTTATATAAGTAACAAGTTATTTGTAAATTGTAGGCACGACAAAATGAAGATACCTACAATTTAAAGAAAAAAATTGAAATATAAATATGATAAATCGCGAATTTAAAGACAAAATCTGAAGGCATCACTGCAACTTCAACCTGTGACTTATTTCGGGGAAACCTGTACAATACATAGAGCAGATTATTAAGACTAAAAACTGTTAGAGATACCTACACCGTGAAAGTTTGGCACTGTCGATATCGAGGCGAGTCACTTAGGCATATCATCTCCGTCTGTTCGGCGCTTGCTAACATTGAGTCTCTACACAAGCAAAACCTACTCAGACTACTCCATCAGTCGCTCGCTCTGAAGTAGGTCTCGTTGCACTTATTATAAAAATAGACTGCGTCAAGCTCTACTAGAGCTGACCCAGTATCAGGATCTCACGGATGATTCGCTAATTTCTTTCATAGTCGCTCTTCGGCCGCTTGAAATACTCAGCGGAGTCCTTCCAGTCCGCCTGGCCATTTTTGAAATGACTGGCCAGATGAGACAATAAATTTAAATTTGCACATTTCAAATCTTGACATTACAAATCAGTGACTCAAACAGTTATTATTCAAAATGGGTAGACATTTTAACCGAAATCTTGTTTTTATAACATACTAAATTTTTTCGCGTACCTATTTGATTTTTTACATTATATCTTAAACTATGCAACCAAAAAACACACAGTAAATAACGAATTTTATCTAAATAAAATTTCCTTTGTGATAAATCAATTTATTTCTAAATAAATAGATTGACGTCAACATCATCATCATGTCAGCCTTTAGACGTCCACTGCTGGAAATAGGCCTTCTCCAATGAACGCCACCACACCCGGTCCTCCACCCTCCGCTTCCAGCCGCTTCCGGCCACCCTCTTTAGGTCATCGGTCCATCTGGCAGCGGGGCGTCCCAGCCTGCGCCGGCCAATCCGTGTCCTCCACTCCAGAACTCGCCTGCCCCAACGGCCGTCGGTTCTGCGACAGATGTGGCCCGCCCACCGCCACTTCAGCTTGCTAATACTTTGGGCTATGTCTGTCACCTTCGTTCTTCGTCGGAACTCTTCATTACGAATCATATCCTTCAAAGAAACCCTGAGCATAGCCCTCTCCATAGCGCGCTGAGCGACTTGAAACTTGTGGATCCGGCCCAATTTTTATATGATCATTATGAAAAGAAGCAAATTGTATTAGTTACACATATAAGATCGTGATTGATGAGATCGCGGGCATAGATTCAAAGATATGTGTAACTCGGATGAAGCCACTAACTACCCTAATAGAATGATCAGACTTTCATTTCGCTTCATTAAGTTCATTTCGCTACACAGTACAATTATTGAAGTAGAAACTGTAACAGGGCGTGGCTCCGGTAAAATGGTGTTTTATCACGTAATACTCCTCATGCCAAACAACTTCGCGACATTTTCTGAATATCTGCAGTTTCCCGTGAGCGTCTGTTCTATATGATGAGCCACAGACGCAGACGACAGAAGAGGTTATTTGTTTACGTACTTTTATTCATACTATCTCTAATTGTTTTATAATAGAACCAACTCCAATTTAGTTAAAATAATGAAATAAATACCTAAATGGTTCAGATAAGTGGGTCAGGAGGTAGGTAGGGAAGGCAGAGGACCGGGTGTTCATTGGGGAAGGCCTTTGTCCAGCAGTGGACATCTAAAGGTTGTCATGATGAAGTAGGTAGGTACGTATAGTAAGTAGGTAGGTACAACATACGCATTACATTTTCTCCTGTGCTATGGAAATTAGACAAAGACAGGACAATTCAAAATAAAATTATAACAGCCATACTGGAGCGAGGTTATACAAATTACACAAAGTTGTCTGTCTGTCCCTAGTAGGAATCGAACCTACGACCTCCGGCGCTCGAGTTCAATGACCAAACCACTTAGTCAAAAATACGTAGGTGAGAATCTACGGCGTTAAAATATATTTTTTGATATACAGATAAAATAAATTATGTGCGAACAAAAAGTTCACAAAAAAAAACCTGATGAGTAAATAAAAAAGCGGTTTGTAGTATTTATTTTTAGGATAGTTTTTCATTAACATAATGTACATTAGCCACGGCAAAAGTAATTCCAAACATTTCGCATTTGCTGGCTGCTATCAGACAGGCAGTCACCAGCGCGGCGCTGCGCCTGGCGCGATGCAGTGCAGTAGTTGGCGCGCAATATCGACACGCGGGCTGCGGCCGGGAGCGAGCCTGCGCGGCTTGCGGGGCGTGGAGCTGGGGCGAGGTACGCAGACGCCAGTACCTCGAGGCAGTGCTAGGTCGCCACACGCGTACACTCGGGCTGTGTGACCGCCACGCGGTTTCTGCCGGGGTCATGAATCGTCGTGTCTGGTAAAACCGCGTCACACGAATCCCGTATGCGCATTAAGTAAGGACTCATCGCTGCGGCTATTATCCGTTACTCAACCATCACATCTGTCGCATGCGAACATAAATAATTCAAACTTGCTCACTTTCATCATATTATTTTATTAGTGAAATAATTTTCGTAGCGTATTGTACAGAAAGTGGCAAAAGTGCGCACCTAACTTGAGGCACTAGTGACAGATGACGAGAACGAAGTGAACGCAGCCGCACCTCAATTCGCGGTACTTTGCTCTGGTGTTTAAACCACCGGTTAGGAGTATCTCTTACTAACCGTACGCGTTACGTAACGTAGCATGAGAAAGACTCGCAAGTAAGGTGGCGGCCGCAGCATACTCCACGAGTCGGCCTGGGGGCGCAGCGGGCTGTCCGGCCTCTCCGCCGCGTCCCCACTGCGCTGCCGCACTAACTCCGAGCCGATGACATACTAACATTGAGCAGCCACCATTGCTCGTCTAGAGTTGATCGAGAAATGGGGGCTGACGCCTGTCCTCAGGCCGAGGCAGGAATGCCCCCGAGCCCAGGAGCAAGGTGGGGACCAAAGGTACGTATCACTTAAGAGACGAGTTCCGGTATAATTTTTGATAATCTGGAAACTAAAAAAGCAGTTGTTTACATAGCGCAAACATTTGGCATGTTCAAAATAAAATCGGTAAAGTACGCGTGCTACTCTTTCTCGTTGGACTCGAGCGACAGAAGTCTAGAGTTCGATTCCTACCGGGGACAGACAACTTTATACACTTTGGAGAAGTGTTATATTTGTGAATTGTCTGTCCTTATCTAATTTCCAAAGTACACAAGAAAAGCCTAGGTTGGATTTCACCCTATTGATTAGATTTATCCCCTAAGATGCAATGTAATATTGCAATGTAATAGGTATTATTACATAAAAATCGCACCCAGACCCGCGAGGTTCCTGGTTATTTTATCAGACCTAGTCCCTCAGCGCGCCCTCAGCGCAGACTCCTTCTGTCCCCCGAGAGATACCATCATCTGTTAACCAGGCAATGCCTATGGCATTCTATCGGCACCCGGCAATAGCCCGAGCCCTGAACCTATGATTAGGCTGTTATTGTCAACATATTTCTAAGTAGTTTTCATCGAGTCCAGTTCATCTACATACACCACCTAACCATGACACGTAACTGATATCTTCGGTAAAAACCTGAGTAGCAAGAAACCTTATTAAACCTATAACAGACTGAAGATGGGTGTATATAAAACATACACAATGGTACGCTGTCGTCGAACGTATTGCGCCTAGCTGAAACAAACAAATGGAAGATTGCACTGCACACCCAGACCCACCGACCCATCGTCAGTGCACCCTGTCCACCACCAACGACATCATTCAACAAATGCTTTGATCGAGTGTCGATACCACCGATTTCTCCCACATAAAGACCACACCACGTCCGGCCTTAGACAACACGGGACAGCCGGTTCAACCCGGAGAGAACCCGCTTTTAGCGTTTTCTTCACATACATACGAAACATCCTGTCATTTTTCGCGAGTATATCCACGCATCAGTGCACTTTTGTACTCTGTCTCTACGAAACTCACACATAATAAGTCGAACAACACATTCATAACCTCTCATATATATAGAAGAATAAGACGCCTAAACCCAACTAAAACGTAACTAGAAACAAAAGGCCGGCCGTCCTTTCTAGATATCGCAGGACGGGCTCGGCGTTTTCTCAATGCTCTTGCTTGCTCGCTCAACTAACGGACAAATGTCACCTGGATAAAAAACAGAACAACGTAAAACCCATCAACTTACCACGCTTTATTACGTCCGTTACTTCCTCCCTCCATGTCTCACTGCCTGTTACTCCATACCTTCCTCCCATTTTCCTTCATTTTTCCCACTTCATAATTTGAAAGTTCATCACATAGATGTAAAAACAGCCTTTCTTAACGGTGATATTCAAGAGACTTTTTTTGAAACGACACGAAGAGAAGTGTTCGAGATAGAAGAAAAGGTTGAAAATGTGTGCCTAACCTACTAAAGAAATCTCTTTTCAGGCAACTAGGCTCCAAGATTAAACGAAGCTTTAGACAAGCTTAAGTTTAAATGAAATGAGAATAAGCCTTGCGTGAACTAGATCAAGAGATAAGAAATAAATGATTATTATCGCTGTATACGTACTATCTTTAAATGACAACGAACTAATCTTAGGATGTCCAGAGATTTAAGACAGAGTTAATGTCACTATTTCAAATGAAATATCTAGAAGAAGCAGACCTAGTTCAAGGTTCTGGATACGGTTTCGATAAATTAGGAGGAGTTTATATTGATAAACTTTTGCAGAAATATGGGCTGATCGATAGGAAACCTGTTGATCAAACTATAATGCCCTTAACGGATAGCTTCGAGCCTTCATCTAGGATGCCATATCAAGAATTAACACATACGACACAAAATAACGTGGTAAAACATTTCCCTAAACCGTTATGAACGGATGACAAAGTTTATTGTCCCCAGCCGGGATTGCCGTATTCGCGTATAAACAGGCGCTCGTTAAATTAATTGGTGCCCAAACAAAAGTGCACTGGTACTGCCCCGTCCCATAACAATAGCATTGTAGTCGCCACTCGCTATTCCGCACTGCGACTGTTTGCACTGTACTCGGATGCAATTTCACAATACAAGGAAATTAAACTGCGTATTGAAAAGTATATTAAAACAATTATGATATAAACGCGGGTCCGGCGCGGCGCCGCGGTTCGTGCCTAAAAAGTTGAGCTAGGTATATTATGTGCCGTTCAGTTAACTAAAGCTGTATTTCATCATCATCATCACCATCAGCCTGTAAGAGCCCACTGCTGGACATATGCCTCTCCTAAGGCACGCCACTGAACCCAATCTTCAGTTCCTCTCAATCAGTCTCTACCAGCTGCATTTAATAAAATAAAATGTGGGGGTACAGGATGAGATGCTACTCATCATTCGGTCTTCGTATGATGTCATGATCTTACAAATATACTAACAGGTGTGTTAGTTATCAGGGGTTGCTGTTCGTATATTCTTTCGTAGTATAATAATAATATCAATAAAATCCTAGGCTGCAAAACGTCCTAATGTTGAACATAATTTAGGAGCTTCGGATTTAGGCTTCCACTTCCAAAATCAACTACTTCTAAAATTGTTCACTCCTCAACTCGTCCACTCTTAATTTATGTTCTCCCTAGGACACCAAACATATTTTCAAAGATTTATTTTTTGTTTAACTGGTACTGATTTTTTAAATCAAAATGTATTTATTTGCAAGAATATGTTACATGTTAAACCGGTGCTCGTCAAAATATGGATCCGCAATTCAGCCCTTACATTTTTGTCAAGGGCGAAAATATGTGTACATAAAATGTATTCCTCAACAATGCCATTTATATGGAAACACCTAAAAGTTCATAAATATATACACAACGTTTGGTAGTTATGTATGTATACAATAAGTACAATAAATTTGGGAACATGCTAAAATTCTTAAATAATATATGTACACGATTATAGTCTATAATAAGTATAAGTACTTCTTTTAGTCCTGCCTGGATCGTATTTTATCACATTATTTTTACCTGAGTATTTTGCCTCACTCAAACGTACATTTTGCTTCTATCTCAATAATTCTAATCTCATTTAACCTAGAACTAGAAATGAGAAGTCTCGATGAGATCTACATTTCGGATGACAGCTGTCAAAATTAAAATAGTCATATCTCGGAAACCACTAACCCTAGACTAGTGGTTTACCAAAATAGAAAGAAACTCTCGATGCAATTTATGATGACAACTGTCAAAATTTAAATGGCCATATCTCGGAAAATACTAACCCTAAATTACTGGTGTCTTTACCAAAATGAAAGGCCTTGATGAAATTGTTTGAGAGGTCATCATACATTGTGTACATATTTATAAAATGTGTACATATTTGTGAGCATTTGGATGAGTATACATTATGCTCCTTTTAAGGAATAAGTACATCGTTTTGTTAACATAAGTGTATATACATACTCGTACATATTTTTGCCCTTGACTGTACTTTAAACTAAAATTGTTTTTTTTTTACGTGCAATAAAGATTATTGGTATCATACCATTTTTTTTTACAGTAAGTTATTTTAAGAACATGTATAGACATGGTTACGATAATGTTTTAGTCAGAGTGGTAGCATGTCATGATGAAGTCTTGAATTGTAATTATTACGTATCTACCACTAGCCACTATAACGCTAAGAGGTTACTTATACTTATTTTACGGAACCCTTATACTTAAATGGGGTTAGGTCATTAGCAGAACTAAGAATTGAGTCAGTAGATAATACATGTGCGGTCGTACTTTTACGTCCGTTGTGGTACTAACCTTTTGATACCTCCAAGGTACGCTACGCCAGCTAAAATATTGGTCAATTGTCTTACTCAAAATCGAGTCATCATCTAATAATTAATATGCTGCCTCAATGTTTAAGAAATAAAAAGGTTATTTTTTTAAGTTTTGAGATTTGATGACTCGATTTTGATAAAAACAAAATTGACCAAAATTTTAGTTTAGTTGAAGGTATCGATTTGTATTAACTATTTAATGTCGTATTTTTTGTGTGCGATAAAGTGCGTTTCCTTTTTTTTATTTTATTTAAATATACTAATTTGTACTTGGCAGGGTTATTTATTATTATAATTTGAAATTGTAAACCGGTTCACGTGTTGTAGGTCGCTGCCAAAGTTGAACAATTCAGAAGACGAGCAAAGCAGGCCAACGCATGGATGTGTGGTGACATTTGAGCCGATACAGCACGACCACGACTTCTGTGAAAGGGTTGTGATTAATGTAAGTTATATTAATATATTATACTATTTTTTCTGTCTGTGGTATGAGAGTAAATTAGAGTACATTTTATTTAGATACTATTTATGGTTATATTTTTTTTGGAATAATGATACGAGTAAATTAGTGTGATCGTGCCAGGAAGCATACCTCTTGACAAGACCATTTTGAATACGTTATAACTCAAGAACTATAAGAGTGCAATTTTTCCAAGTACAATTAAGTACATTAAAGTGAATAATTTTTAGCGTGTATAAAAGTAAAAATTGTGCCATTAAGCCATCATACTGCTTAGGCACTATGTAAAGTTTTTTTTATTGGGTTTTAACTTTATTAAGCCATTCAGTTACCAAATAAACATAAGCCATGTCAGAAGCGGTTCGTCGGATGCTGAGTGGTAGTAAAGTAACAAATGTGTAGAAATGTCTGAAACATTCCACGCCCCACCGCACTCGACGGTAGCAGCGCCGCGCTGCGCCGTGGCGCGTGAATTTTCCCGAACGAATCGCACGAGCAATAACGTAGAAGCCCGGCGAGTGACAGAACAACACATTAAGCTGATAATCGTTTCGAAAATGAATACAAAGATATTTGTTACTAGAATATTAAATATACCGCTATTTATATGCACTTCCAAGCAAGGACCCACAACATTATAAATTTAAAAATATTATTAATAATGGTGGCAACGATAAAAAGAATGTTTTCCAGGTTTTAAGGTAGGTTAATAAACATATGAAGGTATTTAGTTTTTGACAATGAATGGAATCATGCTTTTACTGCTATTACCTTTTAGTTTAATTCTTGCAAATACTCAAATCCTAGAATTCATAACATACTTTGAAACCTAGACAAGCTATATACATATGTATAACGCGCATGCATTTCGAAGAATGGTTTTCGGGGTCTTACTAAATCCGAATTTGAGTTTTAGAATACAAAATAGCCGCCATGGTATTTAATACTTTTTACAGTTGGTGTCATCTTGTAGGTTTTCGTTGGATACAATCTATAGGTATAGAATTCAAATTTGACGTTTCTTTTGGAATCCAACATTATTGCCATAACAATATGTCACTATCTGATATATTTTTTAAATTTTTATATCATATTTGGACATATTTGTTTATGGCGAAAAGCAATGCCTTGTCATCAATCATCATTTTAGCATGTCGACTATTGTCGATGTAGCCAATGAAAGCCACCACATTCGCTCCTCCGCTTTCCGCATCTAGCCGCTTCTGATCGCCTTCTTCAGATCGTCGGTCCTTCTAGCGGAGGGGGCGGTCGTTCTACTCTGTGCATACTGCGGTCCTCGGTCTTCAGATGTGACTTGTCACATCAGCTTGCTTGAAGAAGCTTACTTTCGGTTACACTTGTGCCTTAGTTCTTGGTCGGATCTCCTCATTGCGGATAGTTGCATAATTATTGAAGTAGGTATGCAAATTTCCATGAAACGATTACATTTTTATGATTAATTTAATAATCAATAAATATCTCCAAATACTGACTTTTCTATTTTAAAGGGTTAGTTTTACAACTTTGACCGTCATGTTCAGTTAATAACACGTTAATAATTCTATTGGATAGGCTCATTGTGTTTATGCTTCAATTATATTCTCTTGTTATCAAGCATCTGGGAAGATGTTCTTCAAATCTCTGATTGTGGCGGGGCGGCTCAGTACGTTTCGAATTGCTTATAGTTTCATCATGACATAATAAAAATTGGGACGTTTTCTTTCGTCTTTCCGATGGAGGTGATATTTGGAACATATAAAGAATTGCACGGCAATGATGGGATAATTCAGGATTTAATTTATTTTCCGAGATATTAAAGAAACACTAAAAAAATATTGACGCAAACGTACGTTGTTATATGACACGTTAGTTTTAGGGCAAATTGGTAGATGAGAATTAAAATAGAAATTAATTTGCTGCCATTCGGTCAAAGTACAACCGTCAAAGCGTAACTAATGAAAAACTGATTCACATGACTATTAGTGTCGTAATGGTCATGTCAATCAGTTTTTCGTTTTGTTTGACTAAATTCGACTTACGGGTCCAAATTAATCAAAATTAATATATGCTCCTAAATACATATAAGACATAATTACAGCTTTTCAAAGAGTATTAGGTATCCAACTAACCGTTGCCTGCCACACGTTAAAAAGACCTAGGCACACTTTACTAAGTACCTAAATACAAATATAATACAATTACCATGTCCGTTGTCCTCCGCTCGATAACGATACTAACAGTAGGTATATAATGCATGACATTTACGTTTGGTTTTTCCTAATAGTCCCTCTAGTTTTAATTGTAAAAAAAGAACATTTTAACTATTATAGGTAGCTACTTATGTAATGTACTTAAGAAATGTTTTATATACATTAACAATTAAAGATTTCACTTTTAAGCTCACGTTAAAAGATTGTTCTATAGTAAAATTACTAATTTGACTAACCCCTATTCCTTATCGGTCTAATTAATCAAGATTAATATGTGTACAAATACATGTTACTGCTTGTCAAAGAGTGTTTAACCAAATAATCGCATTGCTGACACAACACAAGCCTATATTAAAATGAAATGATCTAGGTACAGTTTAGTTTATATTTGATGGAGGCATTGGAAGATATTATCTGTTTGCTGTTACTAAGAATGAGAAATAACAGTTTAAACTGCATGGCCTTTTTGTTTATGTATGTTGGCTTACTTACGGCTTATCACTTCCGCCTTGCTGTCATGCATGAGCCACCCGCCCCCACAGTGGCGCGGTGGCGGTGGGGCCTGCGGGTAAGTACGGCGCGGCCTAGGCTGTAAACAAAACTGTACCGCAAGCCACGTCAGAGTGGGATCCTCCATACAATCCAATATATCATAATCATAACTGGCACCATCTCCACCGTGGTTAAAATGATGTACGTATTGTGTTAAGTAAATAAAAGGTAACACTAGTGGAGCCAATGATTATTTTATACTAAAATTGGAAATGTGTACATTACAGTATCGGTGTCGTTTAAATTCCATCAAGTAATGGTCCAGTCACGCAGAAAATAAAGGTACGGCAAAATAATTGTCGGGACAAGGAAGTTCCTTCCGGATTGATAAGTTAAATAGTGAAAACTATGACATTTGAAGCCATTTTAATAACAGGTGGATTGTGGAAATATATACTGCGAACTCAAAGGGCAAAGCGAAGGACCAATCGAAATGAGGAAGAAGAACTAAAGGCAAGGTATTAAGCCGCGGTATATGTGAACAATCTCATCGTAGCGTTTTCAGACAAAACATTATGGGATGAAATGAGAAAAGTATTAACAACGATATCTTGCTTCTAGGTTAGTTGTAGAATAGACTTTCACCACCGGGCCATCGATAGTTAAATTCCGTACGTGTCACCTCTTTGCTTTATGGCCCCACTTTACGTAACGTCGGCTCTATAATGGGTACGTGCACACTCAGCGGTGTTGTTAACTGCTGCGCCACTGCTGCCACGTCATTTAATAATATGGTATTCTAGTGTAATACACTTTATGTTGTTAGCTTCGGTAATGTATTGAGTTAATAACTGACTAATCGACGATGTTGTGGACCTGATAGTTCGAGCTGAAAATGTAACAACAGAACTTTGGGACGGTGAATAGTAAACCTTCCATTATCGGATTTGGTTGGTCAGCCAGTACAGTTAGATAACCACTCGACGAGAACCCAGTGGCCCTACGATCGAGCCTGAAGAAGAGGTAACATAATTTCGGGGTTGTGAACAATAGGCTTAGGTTAGGCTGTGAATTTATATTACTTACTCATTTTCAACGTGTGATATTTTGAAAGTGATAAAGGTATTGGAACCGGACCGAACCTGCGCCATGTAAAAGATAAAATCAAGCGGTGGTTTCACTCAACTAGAAACGGACAGGGTCCGAGTGATGTCACATACATGGAGGCTCAAGGCTGGTGCGTTAAACAGATCGACGTTTTAATATCATAGTTTCTACGTAATAGGTATTAAAAATGCGTTGTTTACCTACTACCCCACCAATCTATCGTCCTATAAGTGAACCTATACTTACTTGCCTAATATAGTTTTTAAAGTTGTGGGATGAACTGAGATATGTGTACCTACTCTATTTCTATAGCCACCGACAAACTGTATTTTTCTTCGTGCTTAATCGACATAATTTTGAGCATTTTTGCATAGGAATAAATGTAATAACTACGTGGAAGTGAAACTTTAGATATTTTATGTATACTGTTTCGCTCCGGCCGGGCCGACTTTCAGTGGCACCACGGTGTCATCGTATATCGTAGAAACGACATCGTTTTTCAAATTAATTAATTATTTATTCTTAAGTAATGTAGGTAGATTATGAAAGTGATCATAACCCTGACGCGTCTCAGGGGTAAGTCGGGCGGGTGGTAACGGCATGTGGGGGAAATAGGTATTTATTTTGTCGGTATGGGGCATTTATGAAAGAGCACTTCTACCTAGCTATTATGTTATTATTACGCTATTTGTTTAATACGAGCAATCAGGTTATTTTTTTGGTATTATTTCTTGTGTAATGCACCTAAAATGTTTATTGTTGACAGGTAAGCGGTCTTAAATTTGAAACTCAACTACGCACTTTAAACCAGTTTCCGGAAACTCTCCTGGGGGATCCTACTAGAAGAATAAGATACTTTGACCCCTTGAGGTAAGTTTGATGCGTCCATTTTAGTGGTTTCTTTATTTATTCCGTTGAGATAACTCAGTTTTTAAGTCCATATGGGGACACCTTAAGCCTGTATTACAATAGCATGAAACTCATAAATTCATTTGTAACATTAGTAATACATATATGAGAGATTTGCTCCCGCTATGTTGAGTTTAGTGTCTTTATAGCAAATTGATAATTTCAAACGTAAGTGGATTTGTCAAACAAGACATCTAATGACTTTAAAAAGTTCTAAAGGAGAACCATAATATAATCGTAATTTAATGTTCTGTGACTGTAACCATATATAGGGACATTACAGTAATGTCTAATATATAGCAGGACCATAGCAACCACCATAATAACTTTACTATATTCCCAGAAATAAATCAAAGATCCGACTTTCTAAGCAATATAATTGTGTCCAGATAGAACATTATCTGACACATCTTAATATATGCTCAATAAGACGAGCCTTTATTTTATAAGTCCATAAATTAGTTGACTGCTGGAATATAAGCTATCTGCATTTTCATAAAAATTAAATAAATACTAAAATAAAAAATTATAGTGTTTCTTAGAACTTAGAACTTTTATATCCTAGGAATTCTGCCATATCCTACTTGCTTATATTGGACTTTTTCATCTTCATTTTTTCCTATGTTATTAGATGTGTTCAGAACCATTATTGATGAATAATCAAACTCGATCTAATAAATATTTCTAATGGTCAACAAACCCGTACAAGATGACGCTAAAATATGATAGTTGAGATGACATATTATTATGATTCACACTTGTATTTAGTGTATGGATTACTGTCCGGCTCTCTCGCAGCAATGAGCCTTGCGATGTAGGAGGTGCGGAAGGGGGGAGGGGGAGGGGCGGTTTAGCTGCACCGTATGTCGAACAAGTGCCAAAATAATTTACGTGGCGTGAGTAATTTGCGAAAATTCTAATTAAATTACTATATCCCAATTACCTAGGAAGATGTCCCGTGAAAAATTACGATTTTGGAAGGCGATTAAGTTAGGCGTCAACAATAACTTTCTTTAAAGCTGCCGTAATATTTGTTAAATATTGTAATGTAACCGAACGTAATTTTTGTCTATGGACAATTAATTATGTAATATAAATTATGGATAATCGTGCTGGTTCAAACCGGAAATAGAAAAAGTCGATGTTTATAAAGTAATGCATTTTATTTATTAATTAGCTTACCAAAGCCCCACATAGATTGTTAAAATAGTGGCGACCGTGACTTGTATCAATATCGAACTTTTCGAAACTAATCTAATGATGGCGAGCGACAAGTTAAAACAACAAAGAAGCGTGCCTCGAAGACTTTACACAGACGCCGCAAAGGTATTAGAAGAGCATTTAAAATTCGGTATACACGACGGAGAGCTGACCGAGCAGCTCAAAATTGCATAATCAGAAGATTTTTTTTACGCTCGATCAACAATTGCAAGAAACCGTCTAAGATGACAGGAAAGAAGACGAGATCATGAAAGAAGTGGATTGCATAAAATAATATACAACTTTAAATGGATACAGCTGTCAGTAAAATTTGTTAATTTAATAAAAAGAGCTACCGTGTCCATTAGCTCAGTCAAAATGGAAACGACAAAAGAAACTTTAAGTTACCTATATTACATTCCTTTGATGGCGATGTTAAAAACTGGGTGTCCTTTTGGGGACAATTTAAAAAAATCGATGCCGACTAGATACTTGATGACCGTGACAAACTGCGGTATCAAGTGCAATCAATGGCAACTAACGCAGAGATGAGATCATTAGTAGAAGGTTCAACACACTCGGATAATTACAAAGATTGTGTTGAGCAATTGAAATCCAGATATGCCCTAAACGAGCTAGCTATAGCTATTAATACAAGTATACGTGAGAGAGCTCCTGTCACTTATTCTATTGAACACAAAAAATATTTCCAGCTAGACCTGACAACTCTTTATGATCGGTTGAGCACACATCTGCGAGCACTAGAAACGTAAGTGTAATTGTTTGGAAGCTCATTGGGTGCAACTAAAGAAAAGTGCTCTGCATTTATTTTATTAATAGAGTCTGCTCTTCCGCATAAAACTATCAAAGCTTGGGAGAGATCGAAAACGAACACCAAACCAGACGATAAATTAGCAAGCGTGTTGCTATTTCTAAAGAGGGAAGTGAACAGCGATCAGCTTATCCAGATGGCAAAAACAACATTTACAAATAAGTTTACCCAAAGGAAAATAACACCACAGGAACCATCAGCCAGCTATAATAGGTTTCAACAAGATGGATGTCAAAAGGAAATCCGGCATTTGGTGTGACAACAATAATAATTCGAGCATAGAATGTAAAAAAATTTCAAAGATGACACTGGATGAGAGGTCCCTCTTCTCATCCAGAGTCATCTTAGAAATTTTGTAACAATGGTGCACCTCAAGAAGAAAAAGATATGCGCTTTGTTTAAAAGGAGGCCAACAGGCGAAGATATGCAACGCTTTCATTAAACTGTTGTATGTGGAAAAGTCCACTCCCCCAATCTTTGTCCAGGACTGGTAAATGACAAGAAAGAAGATTTAAAAGAAATAGCCACATTCACAGTGTACCCATGTCGGCTCTGAGACACTTCTACAAACAACAATGGTAAATCTTGTCCATGAAGGGAAGAAGATAGTGGCTCGCGCTCTTTTTGGTAACGGTTCCCAGCACTCCTATTTATGTACCGATTTAATTAAAAAATGACAGTACCATCCGCAGGGAAGGAGGTATTGGGAAAGTCACTGTTTGGAAGCACAAAATAAGCGGCGCGCGACCGCCGCTTTACGTACTTTGTGTTGGAAGTGTCAAAATAGCAGGAAAAGAGCAGGATATTTACATTGTCAAAATTCAACATTTAGATAACTCTTTCAGTTTAGATATTTCAGCTATAATAGGTCAAAAATGTAGGTATAAGTCTTAATATTCCTAGAGACAGTAATTCAGAAAATGTATTAAAACAGCATAAAATAACATTAACAGACATAGGAGAAAACATACCAAAATAGAATTGTTGATAGGAGCAGACTTTACTGGTCTGTTAATGACAAATCAAATTGTCCATTTTAATTAATTTTAAAAATGGCTTGGTAACCGTGAGCACAGAAGTGGAACCTGATAGAAAAAAAACAGCCCGAGTTATAGGTTATTAAAGAAGTTACTTCTTCTTTAATTAGTGTCCGTCTGGTTGACTACCACCCTCTCTAGATCTGTCGTTAAATGCATGCTGTGCTATTTGGCGCCACAGGTTTGAATGCTAAAAGAGCCATTGTAATTTCAGGCACATGACGCTTTCTAACCTAGTCCTCATGGTGGCGATGCACTTGTGTGGGCTACAGCAGCTTATTATTATTAGGTGGTAGCCCCCTTGCTACTTCATTACGTAAAAAAACGTAGGTAATGAAGATACGAGAATTAGAACTTTCAATTTGTATGTCTATAGATTCAAACTTTTGCTAGATACCTAAATGATGCAAAATTATCAATAAATTACTTCAGATCGTATAATAGTACTATAAATAGTGAGTGTAAATAACAAATCGGTCGGAAGGCCTATATAGTAGGTACGTGCCGTTGACACTACACTAGGTATTGGGTGGGCTTTCTTTGGGGAAGGAACTATGCACAACAGTGGACGTTAACAAGATGATGCAGAAACCACAAAAATATTTTTTTTAAGAAACATAGTCACACAAAGGAAGCTTGAAAAACCACAAAGATTAACTTCTTTTATCTTTATCACTTAACCGTAACACGAGTTGTTGCTTATATAAGTTACCATCACGTATCTGCCTGTGACAAAACAGGCAATTATCTCCTTAGAGAGAAATATACCCCAAATTGTATGTTAAATTATAATTATAAAATAAGTTTTATTGGACCGCAACATTACATATGACATACCCGGCTGTTTGTTAGCGTATCTTTGCTCTTGTTATAGCAGTTAGTGATTTCTGTACATATTCATTTCATTTAAAGTTAAATAACTAATTTGTGCTTCCGGCGTTTTAACTAATAATATTAAAAATAGTCTGTTCCTTCTCAGAAGATAATACGTGGGGAATATATAATAAAAAAACTAATAATATACACTAATGTGAAAACTCAACCACAGTGCGCTGTGGCTTGTTAAATTCACCCACAATTCGAAATTAGAATAATTATAAAGTGCAAAACCTCTGTCTGCCCAATATTGTACAGTTTGGGTGCAAAACAAACTAAAACAAAAGCCACAAAGAGGTATCGTGGTTATTTTAATAATTGAATACAATGCGCTGCGGTAATGAGGAAATATCAAAACGCATTCTAAGTGGTTATTTATGAAACCATGATGCGCCATAATGGAATTCAGAGTTTAGCAGAGTAGTTTCCCTTGCAACTTGGTGACTTCAGCGTGATGGCATGACTTCAAATAAACACTTTACAATGGTACATTTTAATTTTTCTACCAATTTTGTAACTCTTACTTTTCAAACATGACGGTCTATCGACGGCAGCAAAGTAATTAAAGTCATCTACAATTTGTAATTTTTTTTATTGCTTAGTTATCTGGTTAGAAGGGATGGCCACTTTTAGGAATGAAGTTAGGTTGAACCGGGGAATGAAGTTAGTATATTTCAGGGAATTCGTAAGTTTTTCAGAGACTGTAGTTGACCGAAATTTCAAAGTTGACACAATTGTTATGGAATTAATCTAAAAAAACGTTGACGATAACTATGTATAGTATATTTTAGAGACCTTCCAAAACCCATGTAGACCGTTTTCCAAACCTTTCGTGTACCTACCTACTGTAGGATATAAAATAAAAACTTATCAAAAAGAGTAAATAGGTACTAAGGGATATTCTTCTATCTAGTGGCTCGCTTCAAAACTTTTATGAGGGGTACCAAATAAAAGCTCGTAAAATGAGTAATAGTAGTCCAAATATCATTAAATTTTCCCTACTACTAGAGGTGCAAATTCTGATTAGCTTTTTGCCTTAATATTGAAATACCTACTTTATAAAAATACATTCAACATTACAACAATATTCAAGTGCTACATTTGCACATTTGCAAGACTAAAGTACGGTAAGCTCTAGAGACATAAAAATTCAATATGCAGTAGATGTTTCTCTCTGTTAATTTTTTTTTATATGTGATTTAAATGCAATAATAAATTAGGTACTAAGCATTCCTAATAATATGTCCTTCTCATATTATGGGATACCAGGAACATGTTTAAACAAAGCTTGGCCCTCGCATTAGATAGGTTATAATGTCTGGGGCAAGTTAGAACGATGGGGGGGGGGGGGGGGGGATATAATAACACATCGCTTTATTATCTAATACAATCACAGACATACAAACAAAACTTACGTGGTTCTTACGGCCTGCCACTAAAGTTTATTACTTAATAGACATGTTGAAAGGCTTATACAATATTATGTTTCAATATTCATTATAGTTCATTAAAAATATCTTCATTACAATTTTGTTTATTCGCCAATATACGTAACAATAGTATTGGTATTTAAACAAGTAATCGCTAAGATCTGATTATCTGACACTTAACAGGACTGATGTTTCAGGAATGAGTACTTTTTCGACCGAAACCGGCCTTCGTTTGACGCTATTCTGTATTATTATCAAAGTGGCGGACGACTACGGCGCCCTGTGAATGTTCCTCTAGACGTATTCTCGGAGGAAATTAAATTTTATGAACTTGGAGAGCAAGCAACTAACAAATTCCGGTATGTTGTATCAAAATATTATTAGAATAATTAATCAACAATTAAAAAACATCTAAACATAATAAATATTGTTCAATTTGAGTTCTCCTTCTACTTTAGATCAAAAGAAAATAGGTATACTAGTGGAGTTACAGTATGCTCATATGTGGTCCTGCTTAGCAGTCGTTACGGTTGACAAAAAGGTTGGGGTGTTTTCAATTTGGTAACTTGTGCAGTTGATATTAGGCGTCGTCGCCGGATTGTATAATTAGTCATTTAATAAATCGTATAACTGACTTGACTGGGAAGGGTAAGATAAAACGTAGTAGTAGGGTGAGAAATAATAAAAAGTATTCGTAAGATAAGCATCTTAAATCATTGTAAAAAATTTCACAGTTGAAAATAAAATACAGGCATGTAGATGTCTAGACATTAAATTAATATGAATATGCAGTACAATACCTCCCTCAAAAACCTCAAAAATTGAAACGTGTAGGTACTTAAATTTAAATAAAAGTTATTTACGCTGAATTGAAAATAATTTTATAAAGTGCTACATTTTTGTTAATCTAAATTATCATATCAGCCCTTAGACGTCCACTGCTGGACATGCCTTCCCCAATGAACGCCACAATCTAAATATTAATTTCTTATTTTAGTCCTAATGTAATGTCGAGAAATTTTGTTAATAATATTCTGAAAAAGTAAAAACATTAAAGTAATAAAAAGGTAGTTAAATAGACTCAAAAAGGCGTTCTGAAGTTTATGACAACTTATTCATAGTTTATTTTTCTGTTGTTTTCAAAGCACTCTATTTCTGATTGGACTTTCATTTAAATATATGCTGTTAAAGTTCAAAACAATTTCACTCTTGACTCCACTTTACTTTTTCTTGTAAACAAAATGACGTTAATTGCCGTCGTGTTACTATTTCCAACTAATCACTATTATTTGCCTAACCTTGTTCAGTAATTGCATAAAAAGAAACTCATCGATTGGCAAAATGTACAGTCATGGATCTACCTGGCATTCTGTTAATGTCATTATAAAATGCCTATATAGAAATAGAATAGAGCTCATATTACAAAATCATAAGCTTCTCGGAAAAAGCTCCCAGTTCACTTTAGAAACAGGAAATTTAATCCCTTAGGGTTCAAAATGGCAATAATTATATAAAATTGCCCACTTTGGTAGGTACTACTCCACACTGCGCCGCGGCGATACAAGTTTTAAGAATTAAATACGTTCCATTTTAAAATAGAACAACCTACAGTGGGTAACCGAGGTAAATGGCTTCGGGGATGTGCAGTGAGGTAGGAGGGAAAGTCAAACCATAGAATACCTACCTAATGTCAAACATCCAGTTGCAGTGATGTTATTGTTCCTGTACCATCTTCCGACGGAGACGGTCTTTTAACTGGGTCCCTTACTGTAGCAATTGTCGAAACTCAACATGATATGATATGTTAATTAGTATTTTTTCCATGCTATTACATTGATTTCTATTTCAGTGAAGACGAAGGATTTATAAAAGAAGAAGAGAAGCCCCTGCCATCTAACGATCGTCAACGCAAGATTTGGCTCCTTTTCGAATATCCTGAAAGTTCCCAAGCTGCTCGAGTAGTCGCTATCATCTCAGTCTTTGTTATCCTTTTGTCCATTGTTATATTTTGTTTAGAAACTCTCCCTGAATTCAAACACTATAAAGTGTTCAATACTACAACCAACGGCACTAAGATTGAGGAGGACGAAGTACCTGATATTACAGATCCCTTTTTCCTTATCGAAACTCTTTGTATAATCTGGTTTACATTCGAGTTGATAGTAAGATTTCTTGCGTGTCCAAACAAATTTAATTTTTTTAGAGATGTTATGAATATAATAGACATAATAGCAATTATTCCATACTTCATTACCCTTGCCACCGTGGTCGCAGAAGAAGAAGACACGTTGAACCTACCACGAGCCCCTGTCTCTCCCCAAGACAAATCTACAAATCAAGCAATGAGTCTAGCCATATTAAGAGTCATTCGGCTCGTTCGAGTGTTCCGAATATTCAAGTTATCGCGGCACTCCAAGGGATTACAAATCTTAGGAAGAACCCTAAAAGCATCCATGCGGGAACTCGGGCTTCTAATATTTTTCTTATTTATCGGTAAGTAACAATTGTACTTTACTTCGTCTATATTTTGCTACAATAAGAAGGAACATTAGTATTTTGTGTAAAAGCCTGAAGAACATGTTTTTTCGTTTATTTATTTTTGATTTTTAACATGGAATATCCGTCTTCAAAATTAGAAAATTACAACACGGAACTAAGTGCCACCACGAAAAGTTACTGTTGAAGTGAATTATGGTTATATCATTGATGTGGATGATGCAATTTGATAAAACTCGATATCTTATTCTAAAAAGTCTGGAGTCAGTGCAAAGATGAGTATTGCACTAACTCCAGACTTCTCACAGGTGGTAGAGGACATTACAGAATGAATAAAATTTGCCTTACGGCACACATTCTGTACACATTTCAATTTTTATAATAATGAAAAGCATTTAACCAATTTCCCCGGGTCAATAACAACATACTACTAATGATACAGAAATTAGTACATTGTTGCCGAGGAGGGTGAGTTAGTATATTTTGGACGAGTTTAGCGAGGTCTTCTAAAAGATGCAAAAATTGCTTTTCACGACTAAATACAAATGTCATAGAATAAATTCATGTTGCAAAGCAAAAACTTACGAGTATAAGAAAACAATTATTCCTAGCTTATTAAAAGTAAATTGTATTTTCATTTTGGATCCACTACGAGGACATTTCCGAGTAGTGTCGTGAAATAGGACAGTAAGTAACCAATTTAGATAAAGGTCCAAGAATTACACTTGCCTTTTGGGCATAAATTAGTGCTTTTTACTTCCTACTAAATGCCAGGAAATGTAATTTATTTATAAAAAATATTTTCTTTTACCAATGAGTTAATAAACAATACAAAATATTTCCCGCCTTGATCTTTTCAAAAGTATTTTTAATCTTAGTATTGTGCGATTTTGTGATTGTGCGATTTTGTAATGCATTTATATGCGCTTATGCGATTTTTCGTTTTTGCGATTATACGTTTTCGTATTTTAAGAATAGGGGAGCAATTCTGATTCGTTATTGTTACTTAAATGTTGATGCATTTTATGAAAAGATACTGATTGGTTATAACTGTAATAATATGAAATAAGACATAAGTATTAGGTTTGTTTCGTTAATGAAACTTTGAATCCTCATTTTAGCATATTATTGAGACCATTCCGAGCAGTGTCCTAAAATGTTATTTATTGACGTTGTTCTTACACATTTTATCTACTACTACTATTTTCATTTTATATACTCACTCAATGTTCAATACTTATTAAATCATCAGTACATATTCGGCAGGTAAGTGCGACTGCGAATTTATTCCAGTATCCAATGTCAACAACTAATATACAGGAATATTCAAAATTAACTACACAAACTTTGTCAATTACATCTATGTACTGTTCCAGTCATATTTATTCATATACACATAAGTAACATCTTGAAATAAATATTTCATACACGTAGGTACACTTGTCTGTTCCCAAACTAGGATTTTCTCCTGTATGATGCGAATTAGACAATGATAGAACATTCACAAACATAACATCCAGGACCAAGTTGTCTGTCCCTAGTGGTTATTGAACCTACGATCTCTGACGCTCGAGTCTAAGGACCAAGCCACTAGGCTAATGAGGCGGTAAATTATCGTTTCATTATTTTATGTAGTTTTAGAATACATTAAAAAAATAGTGGTATACATTAAATTAAATAAAAACTTACGTTTTTCGACAATAAAAAAAACATACTTGCAAATTAAGAACCTCCTCCTTTTTTGAATTCAGTTAAAATTACATTATTGTAAGCCAGAATGAAACTATGGTAATGTGACAGAGTATAAGAGTTTTGGAATGATGCAACAAATTTTAAGAACATACTTAGGATGAAGGTAATTGCAGACAGATACGATTCTTGTTATAAATTACAGTGCTCAATAGTACATACTCGTATTGCACATACAACTAAAACGTGATAAATAGCAAGAAATAAAAAGAATGAATCAAAAAGAATATTTGGCTTTAAAAAACGGACCAAAAGTGATAGAAATTACCTACATAATTTACGTGATTAATTTCTTTAGCAAAAAATTTGTAATCATTTGAAACAAAATACTCTTTTTACAAAAGCTTTCTCTCTAAATTATGTAATAAGTTATTGATGTCTCTTAAATAGTACATTTTCATTTTATCATATCAACTCTTAGAGGTACTCTGCTAGACATAGACCTTCCCCAATAAACGCCACCACGCCCATCCTCCGCTCCAGCCGCTTCCGGCCACTTTCTTCATATTGGCGATCCATCTGCCGGCGGGGCGTCACATCCTGCGCTATTTTGATAGTTATTTTAAGCAATATGTAGGTAATTTCTATCACTTTTGGTCCGTTTTTTAAAGCCAAATATTCTTTTCGATTCATTCTTTTTATTTCTTGCTATTTATCACGTTTTGGTAAATATAATAAGAGCAGCTAAGACCAACTAACTTTGTGAGTCTTTTACCAGCACCAGCCGATACCGGTGAGACCGTTCCTTTTATACAGGTTTTAAAAAAATGTTTATAGTAACCATTAGGTATGCATTATCTAATACTGAACAACTTTTATACGGCTACTTTAACCCAACTTCTGAAACAGCCGAGCGATTTCAATTTGTGTGTAAACCCCTAAAGTCTAAAACAAAAAGTCGCCATACATAAAAGTTGCTCAGTGTCCGATTCCGAGTGCCCCTGTACCTGGTGTCTACGGGTATTTTGCTACATACGAGTACCTATAGCAAACCTACCTGTACCTGTGTACACACCTAGTTGTTGTGTGACAATAGCAAATTAACAGCAGGTAATAATCTTAATTTCATCTAAATTAGAAGCATACACATATGATTACAATATTTGTATATCTAAATATAAACATATAGGTATATACAAATCAGTTGAACTGAATAATAATAAAAATATATATATCGTACAAATATTACATATGTAAAAATATATTTTCATTCTCACGATACTGCTCGGAAAATGGCTCTCATTCTTATTCTAAAATAAGGACTTAGAGATTATTTTTTTCTGAACACATATGAAACACTACAACAATATGTGTAGGCGGCCTTGGCAGGCAAAGTAATTGACAATCGGAGTTGCTTTTCGTTCTGAAGGTCGGTTTTGAACAATTAAATGACTTTTATGTTCTTAAAATAGACAGGATAATTTAGGAACATAAAAGTTATCGGTTATAATGTTCATCTCAGTATCAAATACTTAACAACTTTCATATCTATTCAATTATTGTTATGAATTTCCAAAAGGCGTTAAGTATTGGATACTGAATGCCTCTATAACGGGTCGCTCCAAGTATTTTGATACATCGTGTACTTTTTCTTATATTACTGCAATTCACTCTAAAAATTTAAGGACCTATTTTGGGATAATAAATCTCACTGATCTTTAAAAACGTTGTAAAAAGCGGAAAATAATTTGTATTGTTTCACTCCTAGTTAAGTATATGCATTGCGAAATTAATTTATTATGGTATTTCATTTTATTTCCTCGAATGAGTGAAAAATAACATGTATGCCCCGCCGGAAAGGACAATTCTTAACTAGGTATGTATCTCTAATCAAGAATTGTTCACTTTCCGTTCGTGACAACAATATCTCGTACCTATATACCTACTATAAGGATGTCTCGTCCCACAAGTGGTGTATCAAACGAAATCTAATGATTGATAATTTCAATTAATTTTATAACTTAGTGCCTTTTCAATTTTTGATAGTTCAAACGTTTTTTGGTCAAAAGTAAGTCAACAAATAGTTTTATTTACTGAACAACTTTTTGTTACGGCACCTTTCGGAAAGAGCAAGAGTTATTTGTGCAACAAGTAAGCAAAGTTATTTTTTGTTTACAAATCACGAACAAGCGAAGTAGTCTAGAATTGAATAAATTAATAAATTCTAATTATAGACTACTGAGCACAGTGAGTGATTTAAATGAACGAGACATAAAAAAATTTGCTCTCGCGTGAAACATAAAATTTTCAGCTCTCCCAGCGAGAAAAGAAAAAAAATTGAATGTTGCGATCTGAAACTGCACTGCTTGACATTTTTATAAAACTAAGTAAACATGATATTTTTAAGTAAGCGATATTAATATTTACCAGTAAACACTAGATATTTATGAATATTTTAAAAAAGGCAATAGCATTATTTATAAACTTAAATTTCAATAAATAACATATACAATTTTTAATCTATGGGTTAAATTGCTAGGCCAAAATGAGTTTCTGAACGAACCATTGCCCATGCAGTTCATCGCCAAAAGGAGGTGCTCGAAATTCGAATCACTTTTACTCACGCTCGCACGGCTACCAGCAAAAAGCTATTTTGTTGCGAGTTTTTAAGCACCAAAAGCGCACTTTTTCGAGCTGGAGAGATGAAAAGATATTTTACCGCTCGCTCGCCACTGATTTTGTATGAGACATGAAATAGCTATTATTTTTTTATGAATTTTCAAAAGTCGTAAAACAGAAAGTTGTTCAATATTCGATTCTGAATGCACCCTCTAACGGGCACCACATGTAGGTATTTTGTTATACTCTGTCTGTACAGGTATGGTCAATGGTGAGCAAAATTATAAGTACCATTTACTCATCATTCAGACCATCGGTGGTCGCTTCAATCATAAGGAGAGATCGGAATGAGGTAGTGCTATTTACGTACATATGGACTCCGGGTTCTCTTCCCTTTGTTCAATTTCTTCTGCTCTTATAATGATGGACAATCCACATCGCTCATTTAATAATTGTATACATAGACATGTCTTTATTAATAACTTTTGTTAGAGGTCAGATCAAATTAATTACAAAATAAAATAAAAACAATTAAATTAAATAAAAATAAATTTTAAATAATTACAAATATAATGCATAAAAGTGGATATAATTATGGCAATGAGTTCTGGAAAACTCTTCATAACTATAAATTATCCATAATTCTTCTTCAGCCTCCCGCTTACCAGTAAAATAAAATACAAACAATATGCAATTACTTTTTTTAATTGAATATTATATACTTTTTAATTATTACTACTAAGAGTCCTGGGATTTTCATTATGATTAAAACAGTTAATAAAATCTCGTGAAGATGTCCCTTAATATTCCGTATCATATATGTTCGTCGCAAGTACATAAATAACGCTACCTAATTCCGATCCGTGATCGACTATGCATTGCGAAATGAATTTACTGCTTGTCAAATTAATTTTATTTAAAAATACTATATAAGTATACGACGAAAAAGACAAACTTAAATTGGCCTCGTATTTCACGATGTTCAGTATTACACAGTAGTACTTATAGTAGTAAAGATTGTTTCCTATTAATTCAATAAGTTCATATTGCTTATTCAATATTTTAAGTAGAAAAGTTTCCCCTTTTTTTTCTCATACAATTTCGTAAAACGTCAACAATAATTATTTGTAACTATTTTTTATTTCAGGTGTATTATTTTACTATTGTATATTTGAGTAGGATTTGCCTTTTTTATTTTAGCGTATGTGTCAAAAAGGAGCTAACTATTTTCTAACAACTTTATGATCTAAAAATACAACTTGATTTCGTAACAGTAAAAAAAAAAAACTATGGAATTAACCAAAATATCAGAAACAGTTGTCAAAATATAGATGCTATTTTCTAGACATTTTTCAGTATTTAATACCAAGTCCGTTTGGAACAAGTCTTAAGGTACACTCTGTATCATATACAGTTTCGACAGCTGCAATACATACTTTTGTCTTTGTAATACGATGTGTTGAGTACTAAGTACTTTGTTTTTAAATTCCGATTGAAAATGTTCCTCAATATCTGGTATTTAATTATTTAAAAGTTTTTTTTATCTCCTTTCTCATATAATCAATTGTTTGGCTGCTGATCAATTATCCATCTGTCTGTTCGTCCGATAACTCGAAAACTACGGGACTAAATGAGCTGAAATTTAAAACACATTTATTTCAAAATTGCCTGAAAATGATTGGAAAACTATGTGAAAAGTAATGGAAATTTATTGACGGGCATGGAGTAGTTTATTTTGCCAATATCGTTATAAAAAGATGCGAGCAAATAAAATAAAAAGATGCGAGCATCATATTATTATTTCAAATCGACTTACATACCATTCTCGTCACTAAAACAGAAATAGAAAGCTTACCGAATGAAATTAGAGTTTAACCTTGAATTAAAACTTATGCACTCTGCAACTGTCTAACACAATATCAATAGACTTGTCAACGACATTGTAAAAGAAATTCCAATGATCAAAACGATCATAACGATCTATAGAAGTCGAGCGAACTTACCTTTTTAAAAAAAGCCTATTGTTTTCTGAAATCCTAAACAAAAACATAGGTAATTTTTTTATAATTTGTTGTATATAAGTTATTATGAGACAAATTCTGGCTTAGAGGTTTTCGTATCTCGCGTAGTAATACTATCCAGTTATTGTACTTCTGGAATATTCAAGAAATCCCCATCTGCCTATTCCATCCATTACAAAAATAAATAAATAGACAGGAACGAATATGTTGTAATTAAAAATATATAAGTATTCTTATATAATGATCAATATTAATAATTAAATTCTTGTCTGTATAAATTTGAGTTAAGCTTCGACGTCGTGACGTGAATATCTAAAGTATAAACTACGACGTTAAACCATTCTATTTTATTCTTACTACGAGAATCTCGAGGTCTGCATGTAATAATTTAATTTTTAACCACTTACTTCGAGTTCATTTATTACATTACTATCTGGTGATCACAAAGAGGCCCTTCTATATTTTAATTATCAAAGTATGGAATGAAAACAGAACAGTGAGTCCTTATAATACTAGGATATTGCTTGAGACTTAATGGTATGCACTTAATGGTATAAATTACACTCCTACCTTTACTTGCACAACCTACCTTTCTCTGCGAATCTTATCCTCCACCCAAAGGTTGCTGGAAGAAGTTTTAGCGATAAGACCGCCTTGATGTGCAAATGAAAGTTACTTTATCATCGTATCTGTGTATTTTTATCGTGCAAGAAATTGAATTTAAATGAAATAAGACTAACTGACACCTGCCTTTATCACTATCGTAAATGATATAATTTTGGCAAACGGTGACTCCACGGGCCTCTAAAATTTCAGATCGTAAGCAGCTTAGAGTCTAGAGGTGTATTTCGCATAGAGGTACTATTCAGTTTTAGACATTTGCGACATGTCCAGACCCTCCAGGTTCCACTCCAGCCAGAAACGAGGTCCTTGACCTAGTCTCAGGAACACTCGACTCTATGGTGACGAACCTACGGTCGGTCGGGACGGAAAGTGGTTCGCCAAATACTTGCTCGCCAGTATTTCAAATCATGTACGCTCTGCAGAGATGACGCGGAGAGTGATGCAGATAAGTTTTTCTTTAGAATTACGAAGGATTCGTTATTAACTCATCACTACCTACCTAATTACATCTAGTACATAGGTAAAATCACACAAAAAATGGCATTTCAGAATACTAATCACAATCTGTTGAGACTATTCCAGATTTTGTTATTATTACAATAATAGCAAACTTAATTGATCTCTATCGCTCTAGTTTTACTTGTCTATTTGCAAGATGTCAGTTGATGTTGTGTTATTCCTTGTTACTTTTATAATAAATATGTTTAACAAGTAATAAATATGTATCTCTGCTCTTTCTTAAAATACATAACTCCATAAAAACAACAAATTTATTAGCGTTAATTATGTGAAAAGCGGTACTAGAAGGCCAGAACAGACAAACTACTAATAAAATATTATTTCACAATGTATATTGGCACGCGAAGCGGAAGGGAGGGGTCGCGCGCAAGATGCTGAACAAATTGCAGCCAAAACTAGTGACTAACTAGGGTGGTGGGGAAAAAAGAGGGTGGGGAAGCAACGATGTGCCAACAAAGATGTTTCACGTAAAACACTTGCAACTGTAAAGCGTACAGCCTCACACTTTTAGGTGATTGCACGACTTAAATTCAAGTATAGATATAAGTATATATAAAGAGATCTCTTCCAGCCAACCTTACAGGGTGTGACACAAGCAATAAAAGCGAGGGGGACAAAATAAGTGCATCATAGACTACATTATAAATAGACTACATTAAAACTAAATACCTGAACTAATATATAAAATAAATAATAACTTTAATAGACATACATAAATACCATATTATACTGAGTGAGTGAGACAGATAGTGCTCTTTTAAATTGGTTTTAAAGGATGTCACCGACGTACTTATCTCGAAGGACCGTCGGAAGTTATTAAGTAATTTTTTTTATCATGTAGATAAAGGTACCTACAGTTTTTTTTCAATTAACTGTGTAAGTAATATAATTTAGTAAGAAAATGGCGAAAATGTAATGTATGTATTAAGGAAATGTTGGGCTCTTCTTTGACACGTGCTAACATTCTTCGGCACACCCATAAATAATTTAAAAAAAATTAACATTGTTTTAGTTGACGCTCAATACGAATGCATTTTTTTTATATAAAGTTAGTAACGTTTGAACTATTAAAAACTATTGTCACATATTTTTAATTTAATTCTCTGATATACATGATATGTAATTTCATAAATGCCCAATTTTAAACAAGCGTGGCAGTAGTTTCTATATAAAATTGATATACTTGCATCATCTACGTTATGGTTTACCCTTAATAAATGTAAGCCCATATGATCTCCTACTTATCAATATATTGATAAATAGTGCAGCAAAGAAAATAACGAATTATTTTTATTTTGTTTAAATGCTAACCGTTACTGTCACTGTATTTGAGTGTTTGTTCTTTAACAGGTGTAGTACTATTTTCATCGGCTGTCTACTTCGCGGAAGCTGGAAGTGAAAACAGCTTCTTCAAATCAATACCTGATGCATTTTGGTGGGCGGTCGTGACAATGACTACAGTAGGATATGGAGATATGACGTAAGATCTTGTTTCGTCTTTGCAGACTCGCTGTTATGAATTATGTCTACCTAACAACGTAAATTGCATTTTCTTAAGGTTGATTTTATTATTCACTGCATAATATACCTACTCGTATATAAATACCTATAAACTACACATATATATTACACATTATTCATAGGTTAAAAATATACAACATATATTAATAATAATAAATAATTTATTATATATGGATTAGTAAGTAAGTACAAATATAACACACAATCTTATAAAATATCTCCCTCAACGGTACCATACACATTCGTTTCATAGCCGTATCTGTATGCAAAAGTAGCTTAATAAACCAGCTTAAGAACAGGGATAAGGTTCATTTAGATAAATCCACTTTATTATCACATAAAGCTCTGTTATTGTGTGATAAAATAGACATGAGTGTTCTCGAAATTGTCAAATGACCTTATGATCGTTATGATCATTTGACCTGACGTGACGTTAGGTAGACAAAAGTAGCTTATTTCAGACACGCTAAGCTTCACTGTTCACCAGTATAGTCTACACGATGACCACTGTAACCTGGAACTTGATACACTTTTTTGGCCGATTGATTAACTAAAGTAACCCCGTTCCACAGGCCTGTCGGTGTCTGGGGAAAAATCGTTGGTTCTCTTTGCGCAATCGCTGGTGTGCTCACTATTGCACTGCCTGTACCTGTCATCGTGTCCAATTTCAACTACTTTTACCATCGAGAAACAGACCAGGAGGAAATGCAGTCACAAAACTTCAATCATGTCACCAGCTGCCCTTACTTGCCTGGAACCATGGGGGAACCATATCTCAGTGAGTAAACATGTTCTATATTCAATTTTAAATATTGCACCAATATTTTGGATCACCTTGATAAAGGATAGTATTTATAAATGATTTATGATTCCAACAATCGTACATTTAACAGTTTAGAACTTACGGGCTATTTTTCTATTATCGTCATCATATCAGCCCTTAGACGTCCATTACTGAACAAGGCCTTCCCCAATGAACGCCACCACACCCGCTATTTTTCCATATTTAATTTTAGCTTTACATAAGTTGATGCCGAAGTTATATCTTTACTCCTATAAGTTGCTCGAAAGTAAAATGAAGGAGTCATTGTTGTAATCATATCAGTCAGAATTATAATAAATACTTTTATTTATTTTCGTAAGATTGGTTAAATTATTGAAAACCAGTTTTATACGCGAAGAGTAAGTAATAAGTAAGAGTAAGTAATAAGTTTCATCTACAGTTTCAGGGCCAATTCTGAAAAAGCCTTCGATGAGCGACCACTCAACATCAGATGTGATGGAACTGGATGAAACGGCGCTCTTTGCCGACTTGCACCTGGAACAAAATTTGCAGCGGCTGCAGACAGAAGAGAGATTATTAATAGAACAGCAGATGACAATAAAAGCCGGTGCTGTGAGTGAAATCACAGGATTGAAATACCAGGACGCACTGCGCCTCAATCAAGTTTCTAATGTGGTTGGGTGGGTATAGATCATGGAAATAAACTTCGCTCTGTTGTTTTTCTTTCTGCAATATCAACGATTACTGAATGACTAAAGAATTCGATGAAGATAGGGTTGTTGCACCAGTGAATAGCGCACCCCAGTTGATGAACGTGAAATTAAGTTATTGAACAAATAATAATGATAATGAAAGTAATGTGTGTTTTTAATTTGTTCTAATTTATTTATTGTCAAATGACCTTATGATCCACCACCTAACAGCCACGTGTAGGGAAGCTGGGTGTACGAACGTGGTAGAATGTGATGGGTATTCATATCTGTGGGTTTCTTCACGATGTTGCAGTTTCATGAACGTTCCATTATTTAGCATGAGAATACAATTGTAACATTTACGATAGTATAGATTATTTAGATAGTAATATTGTTCGAATTTATAAGAAGTAAGTAGGTACCATGGGTAAAACAAAACTCCCATGGTACCTACTGCCAAAGGGTTAATCCAACTATAGTCATACTATTAGACGGCTCAGAAGTAACGGATAAAAACAACGTGGTACGTGGTACCACGGGTAAGCAGGGGTCAAAGGTTATATCTGTATTGTCATCTTGTTATCGTCATCGTCACTCACCTGACTCCACTACCATCAAAACGGCTATATAGCAGTCTTGCATTAAAATCTATCGACTATCGACAGATTGGGCAAGATTCTGAAGGCACACCTTAAAAATTTGACAGCACTAAAATTATTTCTATCACAAGAAAGACGTAACAAATTTTAAGCGTGTGTCTTCAGAATCGAGCTTAATATGTATATATTCGAATGTAAGTAATGCTGTTCGTGCGTCTTTTAAGTAAAGATGTACGAAAATCAAAAGACGAACAAAATGTACTAAAAGACGAGAGCTATTAAGAATAATACTTATACCTATATAAAATACTGTATTACTACTCTGCACAAAATTACCAACCATCAAGACATAAGTTCTTCAGAAAGTTCACTAGATGACGCTGTAGGCAATAGATAGACCTCTACCTACACATCAAACTACAACATAATAATAAAACTATGTTTGTATAGATTACAAAAGTTTTCGTTTTACTTAAATCCACACAGTATTCCAGAGGTATGACGACAACAAGTTTAGTCACCTATTGGAAGTTTCCATTATAATTTCACGTTGTAACGCGTCAGTGACGGGCATCAAACACCGGACAGTACCTACCAATACGACCGACGACGCCTGCTACGACGTGGCCGAGCAGCAGTTTCAGCGTTGCAAAGCCTAGTAATGGGATGGCGACAGCTCACTGTGGCTGAGCGACAAATGAGGGTTCGACATGACATATAAGTAGGTACATTTTTCATAAATATTAAGTAAGTATACACCTATTTTTTAAATTTCCAAAACTTGCAAAACAAATCTTGAAGTAAAGAACTTACCAAAAACATAACTGTTAAAAGGGACCAAGTTCTCATGTTGGGCTCACAAAAGTATTGAACTCTCATAACTCTATGTCAAGTTCAAGGAACTTTTCCATACACTGTGATAAAGGAACTACTTTTTCAAACCTGTTAAATATTTGTGCGCTTTATAACTAATGTCACACAGCACGAAAACCTGTCAAATACCTACTCGTAGCAAAGCAAAGCTTTCCACGTAATTCTTTCTATAAAGTAGGTACTTATACAAGACTAGCTGTGCCCGCGGCTCCGCTCGCGTGAACTACAGAATCCGCCCACGTTCCCACTTCTGCTCCCGTTCTCTTCCCACTTCTACTTCAACTCACACTCATACTCGAAACTCTCAGTATCCCAACCCCAACCTCAACCCCATCCCTATCCCCAAAAACTAAATTTCACTCTATCCCATACGCGCCGCGCTGTTCGCCGCGCCACGGCCGTTAACCTCGCCCATATGATGAACATACTCGTACGTTAGAGAAATATTGCATTTTCATAAAAAATAGATGTTTTTTTCATGAATGATTTCTAAATGTGATACTGAGTTACTGGAAGAAATATTAACAGTTGTTTTATTATCATCCGATATAATGGCTTCTAGAAAATTTACTTTATTAATATCACAGGTTCTAAGTGGCGTATCAAGATGAAACATGTACCAGATTTTAAGTTAGACCACCAGCAAGACAACTGTGAAAACTGCATCAAATTTCATTCAATAGTTTTTGCGTGATGCGGTAACAAACATACATACAGACAGACAAAAATTCTAAAAAAATATGTTTTAGCTTCTATTGGCCCTATAAAGACCCCTCATAATTTTTTTTAAATGTCTCATGTACAGACATAGACCAGTTACAGTTTTATTATAAGTAATAGATACTTCGAAATCCCGGAATATTGGAATTTATTGAAATATTACTAAATAATCTAAATAAATGTAGCTAGAAGGTATACTTATTCATAATAGTCATAATACATTTTCTATGTAATATATTTAACGATTTTGGGATCCCGTTTGTTTAAAGAAATTAAAACTCATTAGCTTCTTTAATTTTAAAGAAATTAAATTCCATATTCACAATACCGTTTGAGATCAATGAACTACTTAAAATCGCTCTACCTACCTATTCTGATCACTGCTGCTGATGATGTGCAACAAAAGTTGTACCTAACAATTATGCACAACAATTTGCACAAGTTGTAGTACTAAACAAAAGTTGTATGTTATGCAACAGGCATGTCATTAATCTTTCCTAGACGTGCGAAGCATACGCCTAGCGTGCCTACTCATTTAAGTTTCGATGCATTCGTCATGCACTTGACACAACTGCAAATCTATCTCTTATTTACAATTTAATATTTTATTACTGCAGTGAGGATGCAGTCAGCGAGGAATCATTGGAAATACACACCGACTGTATTAAAACTACAACTTTGCAACTGGATTACAATTCAAATGAAGTCGGTCTGTCTCCTTCAATACCAGACATATAATAATTATGTGTATATTATACTTTCACTTCATATAAAAACATATACTTAAATAAAATACTATTTTCTAACCTCCATGATAGGAACTTTTTATATACTGTTTTTTTAACCACTTAGTAGATACTGTCAATAAAAAAAAAATCCACCTCAATCTTACAGTCATGCGCCATGATTATAATACAAATTTACTAACCTATACTATAAGTTTGTTTTTTATTTTTCTTTGCCTTTTCTCTCAATTTTTTTAGCATAAATTCCCAGTTTAATAACTTAAACGAGTAGGTATGTACGCATTTCAAATTACTCGTACTATTTCTTTGAACAATTTTGTTTTTTGATTTTGTGTGTGTTGGTGAAAATCTATATTTTTATATGCTGCGTCAATGAATTTGTGTAATCTTCGCTAGAACAGAATGGGATAATACCCCTTAGAACAAGACACTATGTTTAAAATCGCTATGGGATGGAAGGAATCTTGTTATATTAATATTAGAGATCAACCTGAGGGGTGACAGCTGTAAGTATTTGTGATTTACACTAACGGTGATTAGTTATTGTACTTTTATGGTGGGTAGGGTAAGATATCCATGATACATGCATGGCAAATGGTCATGTGTAATGCCTAGTGTCTTTGTAGATCTTCACATTTTATTAGCTGTGGTTTTATCCGGTAATCTATTCAGTTTCAAAATAAACTAATATTAATTAAATGAAATACACAATCATATGACTATTATTTAAGTGTATTATGAAGTACAGTTTAATATTTAAACTATATAATAAATAATAAAAAATAAACTATAAAATAAATAAACTTAAAAAAAATCATTTAGACAAATATATGTTAAGCAAAAAACCCTATTGGGTGTTTTCTGTGCCGTCTGGTATTCGATTAGCATGTAACAAACATTAAGTTGTCAAGCCTTAAATCTAAAAACAGGAAGTTACTGCAGCTTTCCGGACTCAAAGTACGTTACGGCTGAAGTGCGAGTGAGATGGCTGGAGAGATGGCTAGTGTGCCTCTGACACAGCTTCGGCTGCCAATTTAAAGTCCGCAATGCAGAAAAGCTGGCTTGACCTTGACACTGCACTGTTCAATGAACAACCTTAAAAAAGATTAATCTATAAATCGGTGCATGAATCGAGAATGGCTTTCGAGTTTCCGCTGGGGGATAAAACTAAATATACCTATATCTGTCTCTGTAAATATGATACATTATTATTGAATAATTAATTTTCATACAGGTGCATAATGTCTAAATTTGAATTCATAGACATTAATTGACATTTAGATGTAATGTATGAGTAGGTATGACACAGTCATATCGTACCGACGACATACCTAACAAAGTCATTCGTATTGACGTGGACAATCAAGAAATGAGTGTAAAACAATGGGATAAGGCTTACTTTGGGTTGACGTTTAATTTTGACTTAACTTTAAGCTATAATTTTAAAAAGTTTTGATTGTTTATGCAGAGTATTACAGTTATTTATTACATTCGTGGCTTCCCGTCAGTATCCGAAGTCCATTTTTAGACTCAAATAATAGCAAGTAAAAATTCTTAAGACTCAAATTGCATTCCAAGAGCTTACGGACTGTACTTGCTATTATTTACCATAGTTACGTTTTAGTGCATACCGTGATTTACATTTACGGTTTTAAATACCGATGTTTTAGGTACACACGCTACGTATACAACTTAGATACATACATGATTTATTTTTGATTTGCAGGATTTTGTACGCAAAGTATTAATTTAAAATTGAATCTCCACCAGTAATCATATATTAACAATGTTTAGAATTGAGTCATACATTACTCCTATTCTACTTAGTTACATTGACAAATATGTAAAAGATTTTAAACCATCTGATGCCCAAGTAAGTATTCCAATATTAAGTAGATTTATATTTTTCTGAATTATTTTCTTCGAAACCTACGATTTTGTGCAATTTTGACGTAAATATATTGTTATTTTTATTTTATTTTGCCGATCAATACTTTAGGAGAGAAAAAGAGAGCAAAGGATTTTTTAATTTGACGTTTTAAATTTTAAATACCTATTAAAAAACTGCGAAAATTGCTTTTATTCCTAAAGTATTGATCAGAAATGTCTGAAAATATTACAGCAAGTGTATGAAAAATGTGGGTTTCGAAGCATTCAACACATTAAAAAATTAAACCTAACGTCATGCATAGAAATTCCATCAAACGGAAGTTTGTTTATTATATGTGATTTTAAATGAGAAAGTGTGAAAGTAAAGCTTATTGATAGTAATCGTAATTTCTACGAAAATTTACAACAAAATGTTATCATCTTTAAAAACGGATATAGAGTCTTTATTAGTTAAAGTATTTTATTTGAATTAATATATTTCTGTCATTATGTTTTGGCGTTTCAAATTATTTATTGTCATATACAAACTTAAATGACTTATAATCAGAATTATTTAACACGACATAAACGTAGTTGAAGCCATGGGTAAAGGCTAGTAGTATATAAAAGTAAAAAAATATTAACTTTGCTTTTGGCTCAAAGGGCACAGTGAAATTACATATCTGCTCCACTATCAGGCGTTTGGTGTTCATCATAATATGTCATCAGGTATCACTGTGGGGCGGAGGAGTGGCTCTTCATAATTTGGTCCTTAAAACGGATGTCTTGCAGCATGAGGTGGCCATGCCTTTCATTGTTTTCTCTGGGCGTATTCACGAGCTTCTCATTCAGGTGCCGTGGACTAAAATCATATCCGAGCCTATTACTGTGACAATAGACACAATAGGTACTTACTTTAATTTAATTCTTGTAAATACACTTCATTTAAGTCAAGGGCATCGCCAGCCAATTCGTCGAGGGGAAGGGAGGGGGGCGGGCAGGATTAGAGTGCTAGATGAGAGAAAAAATAAATAAATATAAACATGAGTTGTAGGTATAAATAAGTATATACTTGGGTCGTGGTAGCCTGGTTGGTTGTGCACTCGCCTCACGTTTATGAGATCGTGGGTTCAAACCCCGCCCGTACCAATCAGTTTTTCGAAACTTAAGTACGGCTTATTTACAATACTACAGGATTTCCGGTGAAGGAATACATCGTAAGGAAACCTGTATATGCTAAAGAAGAAATTCTAATTCGTATGTGAAGTCCACCACATTGGCTTGGGGCACCGTTGGTGGTCAGGGGTTTGGCACAACAGATCTTGAAGGGTCGAATTGTCGCCAGGTCTTCCTGGCCCCCTGAGAAGATAAGATAAGGTATAAATAAGTATATACTTGTATACAATGATATGCGCAGACCAAAATATGGCCGCTACCTAAGTATATCTAGCTGCGGCCATATGACGCCGCAGTGTTGTCAGCTGTACAGTGGAAAACCGTTTCTAAAAACGGAGAAGGTCTACCTAATGTGCGCACTATTTCGAACGACACCGTTTTTATTTCATATTTACATACCTACCTACATTCGTCCTATTCTCTAGGGGGGCGAAGCCCTTGATAATGACGTTTCATTACTCTAATATTTTTCAGAATGCGTTTTAGGTTATGCGTCTACTTCAACTGATGAGGACCTAACAACACAAACATCGAGGTAAAAGTCACGATTAAAAGATTGTAATATATTTTACACTAGCAGTTCCCGCAGCTCCGCTCGCGTGGACTACAGAATCCGATTCATTCCTACTTCCTCTCCCGCTCCTGCGCCCGCTCCAGGTCGCGGTCCAGATCCAGGTCCAGGTCTAGGTCTAGGTCCAGGTCCAGGTCCAGGTCCAGGTTCAGGTCCAGGTCCAGGTCCAGGTCCATGTCCAGGTCTAGGTTTCAAGTCTCTTTTTTCTTTCCTGCTTGTCGTAATATTCAAGTTATTTAATATACTTTGAAAAATACAAATGTATATTTATTATGTTAATTTTAATAAACTTATGATTCATTACATTAATTATTATGAATTGATATTACTTAGTGCTTAATTAAAATGTAAAAATGCCACCTAAATTTTAAAAAAATGTATACAATACAATAATAAAATATATTAAACAAGGAAGACTCTAGATAAATATCGATCGGAGCAAAAAGCAACTATAAACGCTACGAGAAAAAGCAAATGGAAAAGAAAATACAAGTAAAACATTGGGGGAAAAATACGACAGGAAAACAAATAAACAATTTCGGGAAAAAGCTCCAACAAACCTTCCAAAGTCATCCTTCTTTCTATTGTCGTTCGAAAGTGAACATAATAATAATGAGATAATTAGGTAGGTACCTTATTTTTTGTTCCATATTGCTCAGACGCAGGTCTCAGTTGGTGGATGCACCGCCAGGGTATATGCAGGCTCTGATACGTCGGATCATTACCAATATATCTATCAAAGTGCATCACTTAATCATCAAATACGTGCACAATGGCATCGTACTCTCACTAAATGTAAAGCATTTGTCTATTGACAGTGCTGGAACCAAATGGGAACCCACATTTTCCGGTAAAGTACTTAAAGTAAATTGTCTTTGAAATGGCTTAGCATTTAAAGTAAACGCTTCCCGCCGGATAGAGCTCTCAGTCGTGTGAGCGGCCTCGATCGAGCTGCATAACTGTTGCAATTGGTTGGTATTTTAATAGTTTGTTTATTAAAGAAAAATGTGTGCCCTATCTTCACGTAGGTGTCGTCACGTAGATATTAAGGGATGGAGCCATAGACGGGCAGCAACGTTCTCCTGTGTATATTAAGATCATTACTACGATCACCAATCCCCTGCCAAGCGTGGCAAATCCCACAATGGACCGAACACCTAAAGTGGCATTCTTTGGAGAGATCTATGTTCAACAGTGGACGTATTTCTGCTGATGATGAAGGAAAAATGTGGTATGGTGTTGTTGTATCGTTTTTTTTTTATCAAATATAAATGACAACGTGCTATAAATTGATAAAAAAATGCAGCTCATTAATTTTATTTTATTATTTATGTGCAGATATAGATCAAATAATGCCAGCTATAAGAAAATTAGTCATTTTAGATGACCTTACTCTCTGTTTGGACAGTACTGACTCAGATGGCAAAATACGATTCTATCATGAACCCTTGCTTTATCGATGCCGAATCGAACTCAGGTAACAACACCATCGACTTTTTAGGATACCGTCAAAACGGTACCCACATAGCAAAGCTTTGGGTCTGTATGTCTGTCCACCGGATAACTCGAAAACTACCTTTCACCAATCGACCTAAAATTTGGAATGTAACTATATTAAAATATGCCTGGCAATTAAAGGAAAAATGGAAAATTGTACAAGAAATTTCCTTACAACTTAAAAGAACTTTCCTTATATTGTAGAAAATATTAATTTTCAGAACTCGTACACTGTGTTGTGTAGACGTACCTACACTTTGCTAACCTTCAAAAATAAATGGAAATTTAATTACTTGTCTAATCCCAAACTTTCCAGTTTAGTATAAGTAGTATGGATTCTGTAGTATAGGGAAGACACATGTCATGTGATGTCATCCCGCATGTTTTTTTTTTTTTTTTTTTTTTTTTTTTCCGAAAGGACATTGCTATTGGCCCTGAAGGCCTTCACAGCTTCACCAGAGGGAGAGCGAGCGCAGGTGCGCTCGGCTCAGTTAGCTGGCGCAGAGGGCGCTCAGCGCTAATTTTAGGGGGGTGCAACTGGCCTAAGGGCGCCCATGGGGCACGGACCTCGGCTTAGGACGTTGCTGTGAGTCTGTATAGTCGGGGAGAAGCGACCGGAGGTGTGACGGTAGCGTGAGTATCTGTGTGAGGTGGAGGTGGGGCGCCGTCCTCGACGGCGAGGGCGGTATGTCGGTGCAGTGTTCCTATCGGGCGCCTGGCGGCGGATTGCCAGTGTGATCTCGTCGTCAGGATCGTCTAGTACATGTCTAGGTCGACGCTTTCGGACGCTTGCGTCTGTGCGAGGGTGGTAAATGGTGGCACTCACCAAACGCTGGTTAGGATGTTCAGCAGCGGCATCGAAGAAATCCCTAGATCTTAATTTTAAGTATTGAGCTATGGTAGGAAGTTGGAGGTCAATATGGAGATTTTCATTGCGCACGAACCACGGTGCACCCGTGGCTCTGCGCATGAAACGGTTTTGGAGGGTCTGGAGTCTGTGGATGTGTGTGGGAGCGGCATGGGCGAAGACAGGACTGGCGTAGGTAAGGATTGGACGTATGCAAGTTTTGTATAAAGTCAGCTTATTTCTAAGTATCCCGCATGTATATACTCGTACCTATTTAAACAATGTTACCTACATAAGTACTTATATGGTGTATCACACAGTCGTAAATAAATTTTGATTTTGACTACTTTTTCTCCAGAGTGCAAGTAAGATTAGAGTCAGCGATATCTGGCCGCGCCAGCAGTCTTACTCTTCAGCTACGATCATCAAAGCTTGCATGGGGCGTCACCACCAGTCAACTGACTCTACTTCTTAGAATGCTTAATGCACGTGATAGCCCCAATAGAAAAGAATCTTCAGCACTGCAGTCTCCTAAGATCACTCCACTCACTCAATCAGCGTCACATAGTTAGTTTTTTTAGAGTAATATTTATTTTAATAAAACATTATTCATCAAACTTAACATACAAGTTATAATAAAACTAACTTTTGCCCGCAGGTATCCATATTTACACATCTTGAATTTCAAAATAGATATCATTTTTGGTTTCCCGCAAGATTGAGAAATTTTCTCTGGATAAAATTTATCCTACGTCCTATTTCAGGACCTAACCTATATGTCTTGCAAGTTTCATCCCGATCCGTCCAGTGGTTGAAGCGTGATTGAGTAACAAACGTCCAAACTTTCGCATTTATAAATCTAGTGGGAAACAACTTTTGCACTGCGGCTTTTGGAAATTCGTTATAAATATCTCTGCAGTATGTTTTGTGGAATTTACAAAAGTCGCAGAACCAAAGTTGAAGAAATAAGGAGTTATTGTTCTCCCAAAATGAGTCGTCTGAGTCGCAAAAGTTATGTAGGAGAAAAGTGTTCAGTAACCTTTCATTTAACGATTATGGGAGGAATCTATAACTTGGAAGGTCTGATACCCCTGACCTTGGCGTCGACACTCCTCAAACGGGTACCGATAACTGAACCGTTATCGAGTTTAAGTACATACTTCTAGGTATATAAAGGGTACTTCATGTATTACCTTTACTCAAGAACATCAGTCAAAGTATATTATCTATCACGGTATTTTCTCATATACCATTAAAGAGAATCACAAAAAGTTATGCGTACAGGAGAGTTAATAACTGCTTTTTACCTAATGTTTAGAATGATGTCAGGAACATGATACACAAAAACTTTGCGGAAATTAAAATTTACTAGTATATCTAGACTAATAACCATCATGATCCTGAAGAACGATTACGTAAAAACCCAGTCGAAAATGCAAACTTTAATGGGCACCTATTTAGCCATTGTGTACTTTTTCTTATCTATATTTTGTTTATTTTGTCTAAGTTCCTACATCTGTGGACTTTGAAGGATCCCAGCCCACAGGTAGCTGGACTAAGTGGGCGTGGTCATGGCTTCCGTCGTGGGTAAACCATCAGGATAAAGTTGAAGAGACACCTCAGTCTATTTCTTCCACTCCCATTTACATAAATACATATTTTGATGAAGTTTCTCTTATTATCAAGGTAAGGCTAGTTATTTGTATGAATAGAATAGACAATGCTCTTTTATGCTCAACGAAGTGCTCGTGCGAACATATCATGTGGCAGAGTTACTCAGTATCACTGCATGAACTGTAAAGCAGCTACTGTACAGGTTAAAAGGAATTTTAAGGAGAAGGATTTTGAGAGTTCTGTAAAGTTGGCCCTTTGGGAAGATATACGTATACTTATAGTAAAAGGAGAGAAAGTATTCATTTTGTATAAAAATATTATAGAGAGGGCTATATTATATACACGATAGACTATAGCCCATGAATAGAGTGCCACTTTAATTATGAGATCTGAATCTGTAACTATACTGTTGACTAAGATTAGATCCAAGTGTAAGAAAACCACTTATATTAAATAGATAAAGAAACTACATTTCATTCGGATGCGTAACCGTTACTTCGACGCGAGGTTCAGATGGTCGACGAAAGTTTGTTTTAGAAGACTCTTCGAATAAATGTTACTGGTTAGACTGTACCTTTAAAGCTCTGTATTTCTTTTCATTTGTGCCGTGAAGAAATTATATTGTGTTTAGTATTTTAGATTAGAAAACATTTATTCTGTTTAATAGGTACCTGATTTGTTTCATGTTAGGTTACGGAAATGGAAGGGGGCAGCCGCAAGCGATTCAGAGCTATTCTCGAATTTAGTACTTGCTATGTAGCTGTAAAATGTTACGTATGTACCCCCACAATGCTAAGAATCGAAGCAGGAGCACGCACCATTATTTTACAATCACAGGGAAAGTGTGTATGTGGGCACCTGAATATTAATGCTGTAAGTAAATATTAAAAAGTCTACTTTAGTGAGTCTCCTATAAGGTACAAAAACATAATAACAACGTAACGTTTTAGGTTTCTTAAAGTACCTATGATAAATTTAAACATGAAATAAGGAAGTAAATATAAACATTTTGTTCATATTTACGTCTTTAATTCTTTTTATACCACATTAGGAATCCAGATTTCGTTCCGTAAGAAAGTAATAAATGCAGGGAGGCTGCACCGTTTATTAAATTACAATTTTTTGTTGATATCCGAGGCCTTCGAGGAGTCAACTATATATCTGTCAGAAACTCGTACTGAGAAAACATCCGACCCTTGGGAATGGCCCGACGAAGAATATAATAATAAGGTAGAATCGACAGCAGTTGCTGATGACACGTGTAAAGATCCTGGATCAAAATGTTCTGTAAGTTTAACTTTCCGTAATTAAAGTAGATGTTTTGCGATTGCTGAAAGTGTTGATAAACTAAACCACCTCCAAACATGCACGGATTGGCTCAAAAGTACTTTGTTTCCAGATACGTGAAACCCATTTAAAAATAAAAATAACAATAATGTCGCTTCGAAGATGGCTGTCTACATAAAATTTATTTATTGTTTTTGTTCTCGACTCTAAAATCAATATAATATCGTTTAGGGTTTATATTAATTAATATCGTATTGAATTAAATCCAAAATATTGATGAAATTATTGCAGATTATTTGAGGCTTAGGTGTTATTTATCCGTATTTAAAATTATTTTCAGTAGAAAGTGTTCATGTAACCGGTTACTACGGTATTTAGTTACACCCCGTATTTGGATAAAATCTTGATACAATATATTTTTGTTTTTATTATATTTATTTTATATTTATTCCTGTGCAATATTAATTTGATATTTCGCGACAGATCGAATTACATTGGTAATTTTATTGCCAGTAGACTCACTACGCTCGAGGGAAATCTAAAATAATTATAGTAGATAATGAATGCACTTACGAGTTGCAAATAGAAGGCTCTTGAATTAAATGAGATACTAACTGGATGATATGTGAATTGTCAAGATGCGAACGATTTGATTTGACGAGGGGTTACACACGATCCTACTTAAGATGAAAAGTGCTGAACATCAGAGAATCACTTCTATAAGCAAATGCTCTTTAGGGTTCTGTCATAACTATATACGAAGCTTTTTGTCCGTCTGTCTATTTGTCAGTCTGTCTGTCCGTCGCACAACTCGCAAATTACTGGATCGATTAAGCAGAAATGTTGAATATTATGTATGGTATAATTACCATGATTCTGGACAAAATAAGAAAATTTAATTTTATAAATGTATAATTAATAGACTAGTAGTGCCCACGGCTCCGTTCCCTTGCACTACATCATTATTATGTTACCAAGCGTAACAAAATATTTACTTAAACCAGGCCAAACCTGGCTAAATGTTGTTATCTATAAATTTAAAAAAAAACATAAACCGGATAAGCACACTAACGGACATATAGACAGAAATACGTTACTTTGTATAATATGTAGAGAGGATAAACACACTTTCAAGATACACAGATAAGTATATACACGCGGAAAGATACACTTTCCTGATTTTTTTTATATAAAAGTATGTTTGTGTATTCTTTTACAGATAAAACCAGAAGTATCAAATGAGGGTTCTAGTTCAACGGCATGGTCTACACATAAGAATAAGGAACCTAATAGATTTTGGCAGATAATGGAGCCATTAGTTTATATCGAATACACGCATGAAAGATCCCCTCTGTCCGAATATAAAAGTTCTAACGACAATCCACCGAGTGACGTCCCATTCAGGTGAAAATTATCTACCTTATAGGGTTATCAACTACCTGTGAAACAGATACTTGTGTGGTAGGTATCATTTATGCAAAGATATAAATATTCGATAGACTAGGTAATACGATAGACTCTTTATCGGCAAGCGGTTAACACACCCTTAGGGTCCAGTTACATTGTTATTTATTCCTTAGAACAAAAAGTCTTTCAACTATCAAACCTATTAAACCACCCATAGTTTTTTTTCGAAGCAATCACAATTTTGTGTCTTATTTCACTTTAGTCTAGGTTTTAAATATTTTATGAAATTCATTATTTATCTAATTTTTTTATATCCACATAAGTAATAGGTAGCTTTTTTATTTTATTTACGGTTACCAACAACGTTTATTATTATATCTAGTTTGTATTTTAGTGAACCGGGTAGGAAAAAATAAAAAAAAATATATTTTATAATGTAGGTATGATATTAATTTGTGATAGTTTTAGAATAAGATTTCTATCTTAAAACTTTCTCATTTGATAACATCTAGAATACATATCACGAACTATCTCCGGAGTAAATATGGCGTAGTCTATTACTTGGATATAAAAAGTATCGGCTCCACAGAAATCATATCAAGATGGAATGGTGAAGTAGGCGCGACACGCGTGCCAGCAATGTCCAATATATTACAAAACCTTTTACGCTTACTCGTTTTGCGCCAAGTCACGGTCCGGTAAACATGGACAAAAAAATTGTAAAAATGCCATATTGTGCCAGTTTTGAACTGCATAACGGCATATCTTCACTAGAAAGGTGACAGCGAGGCATGAAAGATGCGTGGGAGAGGCGCACGGAACTGAAGTAAACAAATGGCTATAACCGCTCTATATTGATAGGGTTTCTGTGATCCGCTCTATTCCGGGAAAAATCTCTATTAAACAAACAGACGGGACTCTGATCGGATTTGTCCCTAGGTAGATCACCGCACCGTCCCTCTGCTAGCATCCAATCGATATATCCCAGGAATAGAAGCAGAGAACCAAATTCATAATAGAAGTTTAGCGAAATAAGTCAATACCTATCGTCAGTTAAATGGAAATTACAATTTGAATGAGGTAAGGAGCGGTTTCCCAATTCCGAAGGACTAGTTTCAGTTTTGGACTTAAAGTATCTGAAAACTTTGTTTTTAAGATATATCTACCGTTTGGATTTTGTAAACAGTTAATAATAGACATTGATTTAATCACAACAAAGACCCTGATTTAATCGAATTTCGGTAAATATAGAAGATGACACAAATAGGGTGGGCCTTATTTGGGTCAAGTAGTATGTACCTTATATCATCCCTCGCATAACTAACTTTATCTATCTCAATTTTGTCTGTTCATCAGAAAAATCATTTTTCAGTTAATAAATTTCAAACTTTGATTAAATTTTCATTTCACCCACTTTATATGTGTAGGTAGAGAACTTGAGAAATAATTTACCTACGTGTACCTGATATAGTGGAAAACTTAGTGAACGACGGGAGGAGAGATAGGGGCGTTAGTCATGCGAGGGACGATATTCCGAAGCGGTGGTAGATTCTGGCTCACTCGCAGAATGTAGAGCGGCTACAACATGATCGCATCTCGTACACGTGATCTGATATCGAGATGAGATGAGTTACCCACATCATAGGGGAGTAAAGCTATCCTTGTCTGATGACTCGCCGGTATCTGGCGGATTCTTATTTGAAAATTTTGAATCATATTCAAATCATAACTCATTATTATAAATCGGTTTACTAAATTTCATATAAGTATGTCAAAAACATTAAAGTGCGACTTGATACTACAATAAATTAAAACTTGCACAAATTGATTATATGATTGTGTTGCTTAAATCCTTTTAAATTAATCATGCCATTTTTGGACATCATTGCCTGCCGGGATGATGCATGCATCTTAACCTATAAATATTTTAAATGCCAAAGTTTGGATATTTGAATGTTTGTTACTCAGTCACGCTTTAACCACTGGACGGATCGTGATGAAACTTGGCACACATTTGCACGGTTAGGTCCTGGAATAGGACATAGGGTAGTTTTTATCCCAAAAATAGATTCCATTGCTACGGGATTGACTTACATAATAATTTGTGATGTTAAGCCGTCCACGCGGTCGAAGTCGCGGGCAACAGCTAGTGTTATAATAAAGTTTTTAATTATAAATATAATGTCCGATTGAGTTGCATATTTCTGTCTTTCATATTTTAATTACAAAAGTTAAAAAAGAAACTACTATGTTTCGGCCAGTTGTGGTCTTTCATACATAGTTTTACTCATCTATGATATTTAATAATTATCTTGTCTCAGTATCAGATCATGTGTTGATCATACTATGTTGTCGCTACTCATACTGCAAGGACTGTCTCAATATTTCTGTTAAGTTTATATTCAATATATATATCGATGCCCTTTTCCAGCAACAGCAACTGGCAAGAAGAATGTGGTTTAAAAGTTCAACTTCGGTCTATGCAGCTTCTACTCTCCATAGGACTGCTTCACCGCATTTTAGCCCTTAGGAGTATTCTCTTTGAATGTCATACACCCGATCAAGGTTACTTGCTTATATATGTATAATCAAAACAACTATATAAGCAATAAAGTATAACGATTATAACGAATAATATTCCAGATATTCCTCTACGTACACTCACAATGGAACAATGCGAAGCTTTACATGTAAACATACCGCAAAGACGCATCAAAATATACATAGAAGACTTGCTTCTACGCATGCACCCTTGGGACCATTCAGTGGCAGAAAAACCTCTTAAAGCACCCATGGTTTTAAATATACACATATTTAAGGCTATAATATCGATATCTAGCCCTTTATATTCACACAGGTAATCCTACTCAAGTTTTTGGTGGATACTGACCACTTCTCACTACCTGTTTATATATGAGAGGTTCTTTTCACAATGTTACTCTTCTCCTTCAAAACCACTGAATAGTTTCGGGGTTTCACTAGTTAATGGCTTAGTTATTAGGCAAGGTTTTAGTTTTAGACGCGAGCTTGTATACCTATACCTATCTGTGCAAAGCAGGGGCTAGTGTCTAGTAAATAAAACTATGTTAAATATTCATCGAACCAAAACAATACTATAACTCATTTACTGATTCACTTACAGTCTTCCAAATTTTAGTAAGAAAAAATATCAATAATGGCGTTTTTATTTTTCCCTTCGTTTAAAAATAGCTGAGTTATTGAGGTCTAAAATGCAGTCTCCCGTAAAATATTTTGTCAAAAGAGCGCAGGCCTCGGTAAGCTTTATGACGTCATTACATACTTGTGGGAATGAAACCTTTTATTATTGTAAATAACAAAAAAAAAACCATAATAATTTAAATTTTTATGAAACTTTGTGCAATAACAGCAATGCACCTTTATATTTGGACACATTATCTCAGAATAAACAGTTTACGGTTATACGCGAGAAAATGTACACGAGAAATAGTATTACCCATAGGTAACCATAACCACCATGAATATAGAACAAACTGGGTTTGCTAAGAACAGATTTAGTAGAGGAAGTATAGTGTAGAAAAAAGGCTTTACATTTTTTGGTGGGGCGCTTCGAAAAAGCCCGTTATCATTTAAAGCGTAACAACTGATACCGTTTCACTAATAAAAATTTGGTGTGTGCGTAGTTTTATACTTTTTCTTCATTATAAGAATACTAGCTGTTGCCCGCGACTTAGTTCGCGTGGACAATTTAACATCACAAATTATTATGTATTTCCCGTAGGAATGGGATGTTTTTTCCAGGATAAAAACCTATGTCCTATTCCAGAACCTAACCTATATGTGTGACAAGTTTCACAACGATCCGTCCAGTGGTTGAAGCGTGATTGAGTAACAAACTTCCAAACATCCAAATATCCAAACTTTCACATTTATATTAGTAATAATAATAATAATACTAGTAGGATATCTAAAAATTTACTAGGAATGTTTTTTTTTTCATTATTTACTAAAATTGCCCTTTTATACATAAATGATACAAGATGTTTATGCTCTTTTTAATCCCAATAATCGTCTGACAGACGATAAAAACATTACAGGCTAGCTTTTATACCTAAAATAAAATTTATCAACACTTGTCGAGTTTAATATTCCAATGAAGAATACCAGGTAAGATTTTAAACGTTAATAAATATATTTATATATATATTAATAATTATATTTGAAACATAAATTTTTTATATTTCAAAAATGACTAAGTTTGGGTGGGATAACACTAAAGTTGACCTACTAGCGAAAGGTTGGCAGATGTTAAGCCCTTCCCCCTCCCCCTCTTCACATCTCCTGCGCGTGTTTTCGAAACATTACATAATAACATTTGTTTCCACATACAAGCTGTTGGTAAAAACAAAACATTTGTGTAGATCAAAATGAGTTCTGAGTTTCTGACAAGGAAGATGTGCTTACTGTCATATCAGAAAATACATATTTCAAGTTACATCGTATTTATACCTCATACCATGAAGCAAAATAATTTTTCGTAGCTCATAGTTTCACCATAGAATACTTAATAATACTACATATAGAATGGACACTCCCTTCCCCCCGCCAATCACAGCTTCCTCACCCCGCGCCGCAGATTTGGGTAGCGTTTAGGGCACTAGCCGTCAGGGCTGTATGTATTGCTTGAAAGATAATTAAAAGAATAATGGTGAAGTATTGTGATGTAGGTGGTTGTTTGATTAACAGTAATGACAAAAAGAGACGATTTCATTCTTTTCCTCCAGAAGAATCGAGGTAAGTAACATATTTTGCCTATTTATTCAAACAATTTGTAGGATTGAATTTTGGTATTATAAGTAATTCAAATATAATTTTATACGTTTTGGTTTATTTTATTCTGTTTGATAATGTAAATAAAATGTTATTTGAGATAGACATTGATACAATTTTAATCAATTGTATATCTATTTGTTTGTTGTACGACATTTACACATTTGCGTTAAGTCGCGAGATACTCGCATCGATGTGGGTCTTTTTGAATTAGGTAACTTGTCACGCGAAATTAGATATGTTTTGTGACAAAACATATTAAATCTTAAAGAATTTAAGTAGTATTAGTCACGCCTTCAATTAAACCCCACGTTCATCATAACCATGAATTATTCAGGAACCTGCAGATCATGAGATTTAATTGTAGCGTGTAAGAAGATACCTGAATTCTAAATATTTGTAGGTAAAGTTGGAAAAGCACTTAGTTTCGTGTGACTTAATATATAATTATACTCTGCAAATAATTCTGCAGGTAATTTTTATACTCTGCAAATTTTATATTTTGTACACTTTAGACTTTAGCGTGTGGTCCACCGTACATACATTCGCATAATTGCCAAGTGTTCATGCTAGTATAAAATTCGGTTATGTAAGTTTTAATTTATGGCAATCATGCATACACGAAGATAAAAATAAATGTTTGGACTCCCTCTGTTGAAGATATCATGATTATTGACTTGCTTATTGGATTCAAGTACCAGAAGTCGTGAGTTCGATTCCTTTTATGTATAGACATGTTTAGAGTTCGTCTTAGTCTGGGTACTATATTAGTGAATTGGTCCTTATCTAATTTCAATGGTACAGGAGAATGAGACGTTCTGATCTGAAGTGAATAAAATCAAGTTTGGGATTAGACAAATGTAATGTATAATACATAAAATATATATTTAATTAAATTAAAAATAACGGAACCGATGTTACGTTTGAATTTTCACCTTTTTGATGTAATCGAAATTCAATGAGCGATTGTCTACCGACTTGCGCGGATGTGTAATTGCAGCATAGTAAAAAGAAAAAAATGACATGTGTCATACAGTGGCGTGTGACGTGAGCTTACAACGTAACATTGTAGGAACGTTTCCGCAGTTCCTTTTGTTTGGGTATAAAATCTTTTTTTGTTTTTCAGATGTATATACTAAAAAAAATTGTTTTTCAGATACTGGATTCAAGTGATTGGGCGACCAAACAATAAAAGTTTAAAAAATCACCGCTTTTGCGATCTTCATTTCTGTGCTTCGGATCGTCTTGCAAAGAATTAAAAAGAAACGCAGTACCAACTTTGATGTTGCCACAGTCAGAAAACTCCTGTGATAATACAAAATTTACCCAAACAAATGTGGAAATTTCGAAAATATCCTTTGTTATCCTTAGCTATTAAATAGTGAAAACGCCGTCAAATTCTGTTCAGCAGTTTCCAAGATTAGCCCGTACAGACATACATACATAGACACGATTTTTTTTATCATATTTTTGGACTCCACTGGTCTTAAGGTCTGAATTTTTTTTACTTTAATGTACAGAAACGCCTTTTTACTGTTTTAATATATGTATAGATTAAAAAAAATTATAATGTGCACAATGATGAGTGTCGTATTTTTTCCCTGTATGTCGAAAAATATTTTATTTTAGCACATGCACCATGTTTAGTTATATATTTAAACCATAATGAATGAAAGAAAAAATACACGCGAGTAGGAATTATTCCATAACAATAATCCACGACGCTGGCCGAATGCGGGTTTGTGGACTTCACATACGCCTTAGAATTATTACTTCTTTGGCTGGTTTCTTAAGGTCTTCTTCACTAAAAACGTTCTTAGTTCGTTCTTTGGCCTGTGCCCGGATTCGAACCCTCGACCTCATAAACGTGAGTACCAACTAGTCTATCACGAATTCGTACAGTTTTGTATGGTTGCATAGAGATTTTGCACGTAAACATCGAAAGTTGGAAAAAAGATTGTATACCTACGACTTAAATCTCAACCACCTATATAAACTATTTTTATTTTTATGCACACTTTACGCCGCCATCACAACGTTACTGGTGCCCACGGCCGGTCCGCGCGGTCTGACACCCCTAACGATTGCCTTAGGCATGTGTGCGTGCGCTGCCGTGTGCGGACACGATTATTGTATTTGTGTAAGAATAGGTAGTCGATTTCCCGCCATCTCATACATTTTGGCACAAGTGTCCGCCCTGTGGTTTCACCTCAAAGTCTTTACATTTATGATTAACACTATTTGGTTATTAAATTAGATAACAGATGCACATTTTAAAATCATCTGTTATCTAATTTAATAACCAATTAGTGTCAATTCTGAAGGAAAAAACTTTGAGGTGAAACTATGAGCGAAAAATTATTTTGCTTCATGGTATGAGGTATAGGTACCTACAACTTTAATACATCAGGAATTGATAAAAGAAGGCCGATTTTGATTGGTACATTTTGTCCTTGTTTCAAAACCGATTTCAAGGAACTACTTTAAATTATTACGCGCTTGTCAGATAAGATAACCTAGGGCATTGAAACGTGGACAATGACATTAGGGGACTAGTCCAAAATCTCATGATCGTTCAGCGGGCTATGGAAGGAGCTATGCTCGGAGTTTTTCTAAGGATCCGAAATGAGGTGATTCACCAGAGAACTAAAGTCTTCGACTTAGCTTAAATAATTAGTAGGGTGAAGTGGCGGTGGGCTGGTCACATCTGTCGGAGGACTGATTACCGCTGGGGTAAACGGGTTCTCGAGTGGAGACCGCGACTAGGCAAACGTAGTGTGGGACGCCCCCTGGCTAGATGGAGCGAATTAGCGTAAGACGGCTGGCAGTGACTGGATGAGAAGAACCGAGGGTCGGGTTCAGTGGTGCGCCTGGGGAGAAGCCTATGTTCAGTAGTGGACTCTTTCAGGCTGATGATGATTTTTTATATGATAACACCCGACACGCGCGGTGGTAGTCAAAAAATGAAACGAACCCTTCCTCTTTTCACCCGCGCGGGGAATGTTTTACATCAGTAACGGAAAACAAAAACATTGTGGAAGCATACCTAAACGCCGCTATTTTTTGTGTAATATTTCGAAAACCAAGCGCAGTAGCGACACACAATAGTGAGTTACCACACTACTTCTAACTATAACTAACCTATTTGCAGTGTTTGTTTAGCAGCTTGCGAAATGAAAGATCACTCGGACCCTCGATGGCTAACCACCAGGCTACACATATCGGCCCTTTTCGAATCCATAGAAGCCACGATCTGTTCATTAACCGATACGCAACTAAAACCTTGTGCCCGCACTGATTTACGATTTGACACACATATTTTATTAAATAGACACATGTTTAGAAGAAAACAAACTGTTGTATTCTACTATTCCTTCAAAATGCGTAAGTGTTTGTAGGATTCTAGATTTAATAGAAAATAATTTCGATGAAGTATAATATTTTTTTGTAAATATTACTCAAATTAAATGTCGCTCATATTCTGTCGCCGGCGCATGTCGCTCTTTGTTCTGGACTGTCCCTGTAGCCTGTTTAAAACATTGATGCGAAACTAACACTCGTACCTTTATTATTTTAAATAATTAAAAGACTTAAATGTTAATGAAACAATTTATGGTTCAATCAGACAACGGAATTTCATAATATAATATCGAGTTGGAAGGAGATGAACACAAAAACTTATATAATCGACAGAAATTGAAGCTTTGTCAAATAAAAACAAATATTAGCTTCTTCATTTTTTTTAATCTCTTCTTTTCAAATTGGTAATTCTTTTCTCTTATTCCAATCATAAACAAAACATAGACTCCATGTCAAATGGCCAGTACTCCGCACCTCACCTCACCTCAACACACCTCGCCTCCTTGGTGGTCTCATCTCTTTACTTCCTCACATTCCTTCACACCTAATTTTGAATGTTGGAATGCTGTATTTAATTAACAAATTGGTCGGACAAAACCTTCCCTTGCAACTCAACACTACTAAACGAAAGAATATAAGTACATAGATCGATGTCGCCAGTTCTAAAATAAATTTAAAAAATTAACGATAAAGCGGTAGACACGAGCCAAATGCGCGCGCAAACTAAAAGCTATTGATCTATTTCAAAGAAGACTATATCCGTGGGCAATGTGCCTTGAAATAATTAGTCAATGATGTTAATAAATGAGAATAAAAATATTTATTCTTATCATTTATCTAATTCATATTTTCTTCTTTTATTACATTTTCACCAGATGACTGTTTAGTACCATGCATAAAACTGGACTTAGCAGGAAATGGTGTTGGAACGAAAAATTTCCCCATATCTATTACTAGTTCATTTGCTGTATATAGATTTTATTTAGATACCTGGTTTTTATACTCGAATATACTTACAGCTGAAACGAAATGTCCCTTAAGTACTGGTTATTTTGCTGGAACTTCTGTTCCAAACCATATAACATACCCAACATACTGGTTAAAAAACTTATTGATCTAAGTGGCTTAAACGCCACTACATAAATACATTTATACCGCATATTTATATATTTAAGAGGCTTTTAAAAGTTATTCGTACGAGGGGATGAATAGTTGAGAGTTTTTCACTCGATGTTTAAATAATTGACGTAGGTAGTTAACCTGTAGGTAAACCAAAATTTTGACAACCGATCGCTGGCCCAACTTCAGTTGTAGTAGTAGTTTAGTGAGAATGGATTATAAATTATTTCATTGAAAACAGGAGATGCCAATATATCTGGTTCAGCCGCTAGATTATGGGCTACGTGGCAGATACCCATGTCATTAATTAATGAAAAAAGATCTCCAATTTTACAACACACAACCCTAGCCAAAGATGCACTCGAGGACGAAGGTCAGTCTTCTTCTTTTACTATTTCTGGTGATGCTTCCCTACAACTGGAGGTTGAAACGTCAGCTCAGCCTATTTTTCACGGTCTCTAGCCAAGCCAAACAGCTTTTCGACGCTGACTTTAGCCGTTTATTCGCAGTCAGTCTACGGAAGGTCAGTCAGTAGCACTACTTATAAATAAAACACATCGGTATACAATAAGAGTTTTAGCATCACTAATAAATTAAGGAGGAGGGAGGTAAGGGAGGGATATATATATGAAAAAGTTGCGAAAATCGGTATTTATCGTCAAAGTCGCGGACAGTCGATAGTTTTATAAGTATGCCCTCAGGCATGTAGGTAGGTCTTCTTTGTAAATGACGCCTTAAGTTAATTTGTATACATTCGCCTTGAAGGATCGATTTTGTTAAAACAGTGTAACTTTTCTACTATTTTTCCATTTTCAATTGAAATACCATTTGCTATACAGTATTGTTTCAACCGCACTTGAAAGGTTTTCCACTGATGATGTCGGTGATCGAAAACGAGTGTTCCACCGAACAAACCACTTGCCATTTTACAAAATTGAATGAATCAAAATATTTGCACGAGTTCAGACTCCCTACGTCGCCAAAATGTAGTATATTTAATAGGAAAGGCGAGAGAAATGAGACAATATAATGTTATGCTTCTGAAGTAAGTGTAATGATTGAATGACACTAGCTTACATGCAATTATCCACATGGTAAATAAAGTAATAATATTGACATTGTGCTGCTGCCTACATATATATACTACACCTTCCCTGTGACGTCACACATGAATCTATTGACTAACGAGGAGGCCCCGGTATTGGAAGTCCCAAAAAGGAAGCTTTAAAAAGCATGCCCCTAAAAAGGATCCCAAAATAGACTACATAAAAGAGGACTCCAAAAATAATGACCTTGACCAGGCAACGCACTTTCGTAATTTTGGTACCACTTTTTAATACAAAAGGGTTATTACTAAAATTCGTGGGAAAAATTGAAGTTTAGATAAATACATATCGTAGGTAGGTTAAGTTTAGGTAAACTAGATCTTAAATTACATATCACTGATTAAATCTTACAAAAAACGATTTTATTTCAGATTCGGTGACCTTAGACATTACTTTAGAAGAGTTAGCTATGCGTGGATACTTCACAACCAACAATACCACGCACATTTTGACGCTTCAATCGGCACAAGTGACTGCATTTCACTTAGCCGGTAAGGGTATTCATAATGAATTTATATATAGTAAGTTTTAATAGTCTTATTGAATAAATCCAATGGTCTTTATCTTCTTGTTTTCAACTGAACGACCATTATAAGCATATAATTATGTTTTTAGAGACTGTATCTGTTGAAAGTTATTGTAGTCTAGTGATATTGTGCATACACTTTATGCAACTACTCGTATAATAATATAGGTATGGGTCACTCCTGGGAGAAGCGTTCTTCGCGTCAGATCCGTGGCTTTTATTTGTTCTCATTACTGGTGAAAACTAAAGTTACATGGGAAAAGAACGCTTAAAAATGAGTCAAGCTATCGATAAGGCACTTATTTAACGTAATTTAAAAATAAAAGCCACGGATCTGACGCGAAGAGCGCTTCTCCCTGGAATGACCCGTACAATATTTATTTATAATTAAAAGCATTTTGTTAATGTATGTTAAATATCATTAAGTACTATTATTTATTTAATATTCCGTATATTGCATAATTGTATACTTTATTTTATGATAATTTAATTTCACTTCATTTATTGTTAAACGAAAGATTGACTTTAAATTAGCCTGTGAAAATTCGATGCTCAAAGCTTCTTAATTTATGTACGAGGCACTGAAAATATTACGTATGTCATGAATAAAGCTACTTATTAATTACGAAACTCTTTTTTATTATTATTGCTTTTCAAACTACTTATTCTCCTTTACATTTTAAACACTTCTTCATTCGATTAAAGGAAAAGGCTTATTTGTTTGGCTAACATCCTCACTGCCTCTTCGGGTTCTGTAAATGCTATATCTCTAATTTTTTTTCTGTAAAAGAAATAAGTCACATAGTGCAAGATCTGGGCTGTGAGCATGATGTGTCACAAGCTCCACCTTTTCAGAACACTGAAATGTCTCATTCCCGGAGTGAAAAGAAGCATTGTCATGGTACAAGAGAGTGCCAATTTTCGGTATTTTCTTGCAAATTTTTATAAGTATTTCGCCGGTTTTCTTTAAAGAGTCGCCTGACAGTATAGCCACATTTTCCTCAGAGATGGACGACCTTCACGATTCTCATCCATTATAAAGAGAAACGCGACTACGATCAATTCAGCGTACCAACAGTGCTCAAATCTGGTGCTTGAAGCCCAAAAGCATTTTGAAGGAAAGCACTGTAGTCTTCTCAAAATCGTAAAAAGTCGTCCCTTTAAAATGTTTTCGAGTTGAATCCATTTATTATGCGGAAGGGAAATCTTTGGGAGGCATAAACAATAACTGATAAGCGATTTCCCGCTATAAACTATCTCAGTCATAAATTAAATTCGGTTTTTAAAAAGTTTGATTGATCATGTTCGTGGAATTAGATGATGAAGTTTTCTGCGGAGCCTAAGTCTATTAAATGTTTCAGATGATGATAAACCTAAACAAGCGTGGATATTTTCTGCTCCTGACGTACCATCTACTACGTAAGTCTGCTTGTCTTTGTCCCAAATAATATTCAATGTATATTAAGTTCAGGTACATAACATATATGTTTCAAAAATATTATTATGTTTCGTACATAAATATCATTTTATGTATCATTTTTAATGTATACAGACCTTGCCTCCGTGCGGCCGTTCAATGGTGTTTTGAGACGTCTTCTAATTCACTGGAATATATCGGCGTGTGGACTGAACCTACGGCTTTTTGTATAGATCCCTTATTTGTAGCATGGCTTGCATATAAGCCCCAAGTGAAACAATTTATGGGTAAGTTAATATTAATATATCTAATTAGACGTAGAATAAAAACAGATAGCAAAGTATAAAAAGCACAATGTGCAGATCCATTAATATTCTTCAATTTTATATCTCGGATAAAAATCCTGAATTTTCCATAGCTTGCTCATTATTGCCGGATAATTCAATTCACCTAGATAGGTATATGTTATAAATTCAATCAGTGTAGTAATTTAAGAAGTTAAACTAAAGTTCGGCGGACAGACAGATGGACAAAAAAGTTTTAGTAGTTTGCTAGTGGCATTGACACGATACTTAGGTAGTAGTTAGTAGAGCGTAGTTCCAAATAGGTCGGTGGACTTAGGCTCCGGCAAAGAATAGTGTGACTCACTCCAGGTCGCACATAGTCGAATTTCACTCTGCTTATCTGACTCTAGTATGATTTGGTACCTAATATGAACAATTTTTTACTCCAATTACAGATTTTTTCAGGTTAAAAACGTGTTAATTAGATGCCCAAAGACATGCATGGCGAAAAATTCCTGGCGAACACATAACATTTATAACATACATACATACATAATGCTCACGCCTTGATCCCAGAGGGATAGACAGAGGCGATGTATCGCCACTTTGCGCAATTCAATGTCGCAAAACGACTTTTCTTCGCCCGCTTTTCGCTCCGTGACACCCCTTGACGTGAAGTGTTGCGAACAACATCGCCGACTATCATTTAATAGACTTACACACACCTTGTCAATTCAATCTTTGGCACTTAGCACTTTGCCACAAATTGTTTGCTAGAGGCAAACTACGCTAGTTCCTACTAGTTCAATTCTCCAATTCAATTGACTGAATTGTTTGTAGGATTACCTCTAGCTTCGTGAATTAAATGCACCCGACCTTTGAATAATTAGTCGATGACACGACTAATTCGATTTAGACAAATGATAATACCAACTTAACTGTTAATTTAACTTGGATATGCATTATTGTTTTATTTTAAATGAACTTTTTCAGCAGTTATCTTTATTACAGATTTCCACTCAAAAGCTTCGTTATCGAAGTCAATTTCGTCAACCCAAACGCGTCGAAGTTATGCTCAAACTGTAAGTTGTAACTACTAATGCCAATATGTAAATTTGACGAATAGTTAACTATTTATTACTTGCATAAATACTGATGCAAGTGCACGTGTCGTATGATAATAGCAAAGCCAGATTTTAGCAAAAAATATTAGTATTTTAGACAAAATCTGGGAGGAGCATTATGAGCACATTCTATTAGCTAAATTTCGTATTGTAGTAAAATAGAATGACGGATTTTTTATTTTCTTTTTATTTTAATGAGACATATAAGTATTTGTAAAGTATATGTCGTAATTTTCATGGGAATATATTTTATAAAGCCCGCCTAATTAGATTTATGTTTAAGGGAAACACATAATCAAATAATAATTCTAAGTACTAATATAAATTACTTATTTTTCGTATACAGAAGTTCTTTAAACTTTTTTAATTGTTTCCATAAACGATGTGAACCAACTATACAGGAAATTAACTTAACTAGTTCTCACATATTCACAAATAAAAAATTAAAACAGAAATTTTTTACAAACATATTGGGAGTTTGTCAGAACCTTTTAACTTTTATTTTGTAACGGAATTCGGTCTATTTAATTTTTTACAGAATAAACTGTTGGATGATACACTGAAAGGCACCGGTCTCTTAAAGCTATACGAGCGTCTTCGACATATGTTGATTACGGTGGAGTTAGGACTGATGCTTGTATATGTTACAATGATTAGTGCATCGGCATCAGATTGCTCTACAATGCGACTCTCCATGGAGCGACATGTAGCCTCATCGCAGGGCGTGTTTGTCCTCGGGTGACTTATTATTTTAACTATTTATGTATAACTTTATCGCAGACTATAGTACAAAATGCGATCATAGTGTTAATATAGCATACGCGTACACGGTGACCTCTGGGTTCTGCAGCTAATAAGTAGCAAAGGAAAAAGATACCTACATACAGAAAATTCTTTTGATATTGTAATATCTAAACCAATACTTTTGCAATAGATATATATGCGAAAAATAAAGAAATAACCATAACTGTAAACATTCGTTTCATTCCACCTATAATTACTAAGTATGGTATACCATACTTAGTAATTATATAGGTGGAATGAAACTAATGTTTACAATATTGTTTATTTATTTATTTTTCGCTTATGTCTAATCTAAAAGTATGGGTGTTGGTTCGTTGCTCAATTACGCCTTCGGCTGAACAGATTTTGACAAAACTTAATATGTTATTCAAAGTTTCCAAGAGATAGTGGTATCTAAAATTTACATTCAACTATATTTTAGTGGTTATTGCGTAATACATGGGCTTTCAATATTAACTACAGAAACGTTGGCACCCAAATTATATAATTTTCAAATTTTCGTATAATTATGTAGTTTTTAAGAAAAGCGATAAAATAGTAATATAAATTAAAAATATTACGTTATTCAATGTAAATGGATATACTTACTGAGTATACATAGGTGGTTACTGTTTTCAAGTAATTATGAATATCAGATTTAAACATGTAATTTTAGATTCCCGAACAATAGAAAAAAAGTAGGTATCCATACATCTGGACAGACTGATATCTGCACCAAATAAATAAGTTGTAAGCCTAAGAATGTAATATTAAGCTTTGTAGATAATTTGTCTTAAGTAAATATTTAAAGCCTGTTTTATTTTGAATATTATGGCAGTGTCGGACGTTGGTCAATGTATTCAAATGCACTAACAAAACACCTTTGGCAAGATATAAGGCACGATGGACCTACTTTTATTACAGACCAAAGTTGTAAGTATAAATTCAATCAAATTTAATACTAGGTAGGTATATAGTGATGCGTAAATAAGAGAAATGAAATTGGAAATAGGAAAAAAAACAAGACTTACATGACATTTCTTGAGCTAACGACTTTTTTCGTGGCGATCACTTCGACGGTTCATTTGCAAGTGTTTTTCTATTGGTCTAAAGCGTCGCACACACTTCACACGAGTCGCGATCGCGTGTCCTGTCTTTTTGGATATGTGGGAATGGGATAGCTAGATACACACCAATAATGTAGTAAATACTTGTAAGTAAATTATGTTATGTGTGACGTAATTAATAGATGGTGTTAACATATAGTACAAAATACTGATTTTAAAAATAAGAAAAACTACAATAATTTACTTAGTTAATTTTTATTGGAATTTGGTTGTAAAATTGTAAGGTTTACTTCAATATTTAAGGTAATTTCCCTCAGTTCTTTTTTTTCTCATCCTTTAGAATAATAGATACACTACCTAAATACTTTATTAATAATTTCAGATAATGCCATTGAATCTTTTCCTTGGAAGATACGATTTGCTGACATATCATGTTATACGATGGAGACGCACTCAGAACAGCACAGTGGCTGGTCAGGACGGGATAAAGCTACTGGCCTACGATCGCAACTGAGGACTACGCATACGATACATCCACGTACAGTACTCGAACTGGTCACAATCACTCTCACTTTGTCCTTAGTAACAAAGTCTCTGCATTACAGAACATTCCTAAAAAAACCTGATTCTAAAAAACAAAGAGAGCCTGATAAAAAGGAACTGGTTAGTGAAAAAAATACGATATCAGAACGAGAAGTATGAAAAAGAGCTTCTATGATACAAATATCCAATGTATAGTTTTCTAGGGAACCCACTTATAGTACCTACCTAAGTGTGAATAAATAAACGTACCTGCCTATTTCATACTTTTGGTGCGATAATAAACATTGTTATTGTTACTTTCATCTTATTTAGGCACTATCTGTGCCCGCGGCTCCGCTCGCGTAAACCACAGTAGAATCCGCTCCCGTTCCGACTCCCGCTACCATCCCCGCTCCCAGTCCAGCTCCCGCTCCCATTCCCGCTACCATTCCCACTTCCGCTCCCGCTCCCGCCCCCGCTCCCGCTCCCGCCCCCACTCCACTTTACTCACTACTTTGCCCCTACGCTTCCATGACAACTTTCCTCACACCTCCCCTCCCCCCCCCCACTTCTCCCCCCCTGCCCGACCCCACTTACCACCTACACTTTCATTACCACCTACATATCTCCCAACATGTAGTTCTTACTCATTGAAATACGGATTCCGTCGAGCATTTACACTCTACACTTCTTTGTTGTACCTATACTAATGCAGTGTATGCGAGTTTTCGAAAACTATAAATTCGCATAACTCTTGATTGACTGGGCTTATCGCAATAAAATAAAGTCTATATGTATTTATGTAACACCGAATTAAGCTCTATGTTTCTGTGAAAAGTCCATCACAATCGGTTTAGTAGTTTTTAAGTGATGCGTGCATAAACAAACAGATAAACAGACTGAAGAAAATTCCAAAAATTATCGAAATATGTTCTATTACTTATCCTTCATCATCATCATCAGGTTATTTTTGTCTCCACTGCAGGAGCACAACCCTCTCTCATCAGCCAGAGACAGGCGGAGGATTATCCTTAAAGCCTCCAATTTTTTTGCAAATATCTTCAATGTACGGACACGCGTTGTTTACGTTTTTGTTTATTAGACTAAATAATATTAACCAACCAAGTAAACGCCTTCTTCTGGATGCACAAAGGATCTCTTCAAATACCAAACCCACACTTGATCGTCTGCTCTCCCCATCCAATACCACTACCGGCCTGCTATCTTATTCAGATCGTTATCGTCGGTCCATCCGGCAGGAAGTCGTCACACGGCGCGCTTGCTGGTCTTCCAGAACTCATCTGCCCCATCGGCCATCGATTTTGCGACAAAAATAGCCTACCGGCTGAGATACTTTCAGGCCCGCCCGAATAACTGCAAAGAGCTCTATATACTCGTATACCGTAGGATAGTGAGAGAAGGCTAACGTGAAGCGCAAGAGTTGAGTTAGATAAGAAATTGTGCCCAAAAATTAGGCTATCTCTGTTGCAGTACGGGTCGTAAACCATCCAATGTGCCCTACAGACAAAAGTTAGGTACTTTCAACAGCTTTGGCTAGCGATCAGAAGGACCAGGCCTAGGCCCATATTTATCTGTCGTTGTACGATTACCTGGGCCTCGTCTGTCAACTATCTATCAATTACCATTATTCACAGTACATTTTCTTGTAGAGAATGAAGTATTTTATTTCTGGGGCCAACTTTAAGCCAACAACACTAAAAGAATTTGTGCGAGGGCCAGAAAGGTAACTTAAATAGTTTTAACAAGCGATTTATTGACATGAACTATTGTAGTCCTTAAATAAAATTTCTAAAAGTGCCTACATAACTTCTTTACACACTAAACATACAACTTTTCAGTTTGAAGACTCCCTAATCTAATCAATTTCTTAGATTACGTGATTAGAACTATTATTAGGTATTCTGATATTAAATTTAATATTATATTTTATTTTACAGACGCAATAAAACTCCTGTTGATGTAAGTTTCTAATAAATAGTAATGGATTTCTTTTTCTACTTTAAATCTTTCTGAAGTCAATCTCCCTGTACTGGAGGGATATCCATATTAATCATTTACTCAGAGAATTCTCAAATGGCCCACCCTTGTTCCGATTACTAATAATAACTTAAAACACTAAAACTACTTATATAATAATAACCTATTACTAATAATTACCCCTTTTACATCTACAGACACATAAAATCGACGAAGGAGAAAAAGTCTCATATTCGGAACCTGAACAAAAAATAACTAAAGGTCCAGTAGTATCCATTGGGATTAATTTGCACGCCGACACGCCTCCCATCGTCGTTAGGCTCGATCACGATCAAGTATGTTGTTTGCCTGATTACATACATTTTAACATGTTGATTGTGTATAATTTGTAATTTCATCAGTTTTTTTGTCTAACTCTTGAATTGCGTATTGACGGCCACAGATTATTTAATAGTTTCTACGTAACAGATACATCACTCCCTTGTGAAACGAAAATACCTACACTATTAATCAACTACTCCTTCCCACTATAAGACAATACACCCAAAAATGTGTCTTAAGCTGCTCGACTAAGCGTTGTTATTTCTCCGTATGACGTGCGATAGGCGGTCAGCGTTTTATGCCCAGCGCGCTAAAATGTTAGGCGCTCGACTAAGCGTTGTTATTACTCCGTACAGCATGCGAAATAGGGACTGCTTTTGACGAGAATTTCGCGGTAGGGACGTTCGAGTGACGGAGGCCTGCTAACAAATCTTTAGTTCACAACAGAAGCTGAAATATGATGGAAATGAAATAGCATTTTTTAGGGATCGGTCAAAACGGATGCCCGTATTTTTGTCCTTCTGTCTATATGTCCGGTCGCTAAAATCCTATTGAGCAGTTAAATTACACGATGATTATGTAAAGACTATGTAATTCATGGAAAAGTTTTCTTTTTCAAGATATTATAAGTAGGAAATCAAAAAATTGGCTCTCAACATAAATGACCAATATGAATGACCCTCATATACGCAGAGCAACCAATTCGCAAAATGGAATATAGAACCATTCTCAAAATACGTCCCCAACATTATGTACCACGTAAAATTTGACTTTTTAAAATAAACTGTTATCGGATGCAAACTTTTTGAAAGAAACATTTGGTTTACATTATATCTTGTATAGTAAGACAGTAAGTGTAGCGGCACACCATGCCAAAACGCGAACGAAGTTCAGCTGCGTAACTTATGCCAAAGTAGAACTCTATGGTGTTGCGGATCATACCTATGATCAGCATTACAAGCGTAATGACACGGAAGTTCGTTAAGTTCAGCATTTTAAAGGGTTCCCTAAGATGTAATGCATCTGTCTTTAGAAACGCTTATTTATTTATTATACCCTCAGGTTCATATGATTGGTGCTACAATCCATTGCCTGACACATGTCTTGACTTTACTACATCGCGTTCCATTGGTTATACACAAAAAACAATACCAATTTGGTCCTCAATTACTGGGAACAAATAAATGCAGCACCAGGTACGTACATGAATATAGTCCTCTATACATATTTTTTGGGTTTGGCCGCGAATATTCACGTGATTTATTGAGTACTGATCAACTCCTATTTATGAAGTCCTATCGGTACCTGATTTTTGATAATCAATCATTTGTATGGTCAGCCTTTACCTACTCCTAGACGAACGCCAACTGGCTTTATATCTGCCTTCTCTACATCTCTATTGCTGTATTATAATCCCCGAGCTGACATTAATACAATCGCCTATGAACATCTGCATCCCTTCTGTGTGCAATATGCAAATCTGCATGCAGTATGCAAAGCCTACCCCTATCACTATGAGTTAAGTCCGATTTGAGTAACATTTCGATTACAGATTTATGCAATTTGGCTGCTGTAATAGCTTGTTTGTCTTTCATATTGACTTTTCTCAAAAACTTCCTCTTTTTATTTTCACCTAAGGTGGTAGAGCATTATTCACTAGAAGTACAAGGATGGTAGTTAGTGCGTCGTCAGCAACCATTTTCACTTTGTCTTTGCCAATTAAAGCGCCATATTCCATTTCTGTGATACGCATAGTAGAACTTCATATTAAAAAGCTCCGTATCATAAAGTTTTATATGTGTTTAAAAGAGTAAAACTTAGTTTGAGTACATAACACTGCGCACAGTGTGGATGCTGGTATTTTAGGCAAGAACATCCGGACGAACAACGTTTGAAGTAATTTTTTCATTTTCGAGGATACTATCCTAGATTATTTTCTCTTCTTTTCCACCTCTATGTCACATACCTGCTTTACATCGTAGTACTAAGTAAAAGTTTCGTTGCAGGAAGTCACCTAAATTTGTTAAGATTTTTTTTATCCAGAGGTACATTTCTAAGAACTTAATAATTGTAGAGATTAAGTAAGGTTTCGATTGTTTCAATGTGATTTAACTATATTTTCAGGTCGCTTGGCGAAAGAGATGAACAAGTATCCGAGAGCATGGAAAGCGAGTGTCAATCAGATCTTATACCAATATTTCAATCGAATCCTGGTCAGGAAAGTACGTTTGCCTCATCTGTACCTAATAAGTACAATATAAAGGTACAGACTTTTTTAGTGATGGAATAAAGAGCTCTACATAATAATTACTCTTAACATGCAATCATTTCGAACACACTAAGGGAATCTCTATTCTCAGGCGTTCACCCCTGCCGAAGGTACAAGACCGCCTGGTCATGCGTTATCGATATGTAATCCTATAGCAGCTGCAATAGTTTCACTAAAACTTATTAGTTATTTCAATTTGCGCAGCGCACGTCAGTTATGCTGTAGCAAATACTGCAAAAAGTATCGGAGTATCAATTATAACCACGGAACAAAAATATGACAATTTTATGTTCTTTAATACGGGCCAACCAGAAGGGCCACACCATAGCTATTTTTTCCAATGCAAATATCTGGAATCTGCACAAATACATATTAGTACAATGTCGTATAAAATACCCACGTACATAATCGAACAATTGGTTCATTTCATAGATTATGTTATTACTTATGAATTATATCGTACACTTCGATACCGAATGCCTAAGTATGGCGACTTCCCTCCGTGTTGCTTAAGGACACATGCAAGCACTTTGTGAAACATATTTTACTATATCCGATAAAGGAGTTTTTTTTTCACATTGCAATCGACTTGCAATACCTACACTCAGAAACAGAAAAAGGAATCCATTATCCCGTACTTGCCGCTTGCTGTACTTAAGATTTAAAATATTCAACGATGGTAGTCGATTTGTACGGTCGCAAGTAATGTTTGTTGATCCACTGGCTACTATTTGTAATTCGACCATGTTTGCAACTGTTTTATTAATTACCAGCTGTTGCCCGCGACTTCGTCCACGTGGACAACTTAACATCACAAATTGTTATGTATTACTAAATCCTAAGAAGAAATTATTAAACCGGTTATGCATTGAAAAGATTTATTTACATAAATTAGCCGTGCCGAAGCTCCACTCGTTAGACTACAGTATTATATTTATGTTTTTAAATATGAAATTTACTTCGTGGTAATCATGAAATTGAAGATTATCATATAGTTATTTATATTTTTAACCGACTTCATTGCGTTTTAATATTGTGCAAGAAGTTAGGTATTTCTTCTCTAATCCAAAAACAAATAATTTATCGCAGGAGATATTCTCTTCTCCCTTTCCTCTTACCATTCCCACACCCTTTCCCCTCCCATCCCCCGACCCTTCTCTTTTACTTTTTCCACCACTTTCCCATCATGTTGTAGATAATTATACGTCTTTTGTCCGATTTGTGCAACACGACTGAATTACGATGGCTGACTTGCGACTCGGAGAACTCAGCCATATCCATAGATACCGCTTTCTGTTGTTGAAAATACGAGTGTATACAATTTGCTGATTTTTGCATATAGGAGAACCAAACATCAAAGGATTCTTATGGTTCCAATGGCTTATTAGCAGAGCAACAGTGATTATCTCTACGGATCAGGTGAAATTAGCCTTTGACATTGAAAACATCGTCTCTAGTGTCGAGATGCAGGAACATTACAATCAGTTGAAAGTAACAGTTGCCTCAGCCTCTGTTAGGCATTTTAAAAGGTGAGGGTTTAATTTTAAAATCATCATTTTATAATTAAAAGTATTATAGAAATTTCGAAGAAATAACTAGCAAACTTGCCAGTAGTAGTTTACTGTGATGGTAAATTTATAATAATATGTGTTTCATTAACCCGTCTTACGTAAGTTGTATATGTATGTCATCATCATCATATCAGCCTTTCGACGTCCACTGCTGGATGTACTCGTAGACCTTCCCCAAGGAAAGCCATCAGACGAAGTCCTCCGCCATCTGCATTCAGCCGACATGTTAAGTTAATATGGAATAAATAAATCGACTACAACTGACTGACGTAAACATTTATCTAAGTCAAAACGTCAATGAAACAATTCCAACAACGCCAAATGAATGACTTATAAATTTTAAGTAACAAATTATGAGTTATTTATGATTTTTTGGTTCTGTAAATTTTTTTATATAAATTGTAAATTGCACATGCAACTAAAGTTCGTCTTCAACTAAAAAATAAGCAGAGAGAAAAAACTATTTGATGGTTAAAATCAATTATAGCAAAACCTTTTTATAAAAGTAAGCAATTGAAAGTAAATAATGTGGTTATCTTGTTACGTAAAGTAAAACTAACAAAGAAATTATCGAAATAAAAGGTTAGGTTCTTTCTCTATTTTAAAAAGTTTCTAGATATGACTCTAATTGCCAGTTATTTTTTACTGACATATAGTCATAACTTATAAACATAAAACAATACAGAAGCATCACGGAAATAAATATTAAAAAGGCAATTTGGCTGGTAATTTGTGGCTGCCAACTTCACGTTCACCGGCCACCATTTCACTGCACCGATTCAAAATAATACATTCATTTCGCATAAATTTGAATCAGTGCGACGTGCTCGAATATTGAATTTTCCATTTTGATGAAATCTCGACTCTAGCGTATTATTTGAATCTTTACTTTTAGAACATTTTACTTTAATCTTTTACTATTTTAAATAATCTGTTATACCAGTTAATAGAGCAAAAATCTCTTATTATATCAATAACTCAAAACATTTATTTCATGTGCATTATCTTAACCCAATCAATGTTTGACTTGATATTATTCATTTGATCCAATTTTATCTTTCAACACAATTCATTTCATTAGGTTAAACGGAATTCAGCGAGTATCTAAGTGCGGGCTTCCATACAACTTATTTTATGGTTTTGTCATACAGAACCGAAAATAATGAGTGGACAGCAGGTGTGTTAGGTGGGCGTGTATTAGGAGCACGCGAGCCAAACACTGTTGCTGAAAACGTTCATTTCTTAACTACAGTCATTACTCAAGCGCAGTAAGTTTTTGTTTATGAATTTATGAGAAAGATCATTTCCCGTGCCTATCAAATTTTTAAATTATCAAAGACTGTATAGGCACAGGAGATTTTTTGTTTATTTTTAATGATGTTAATTATGTTAAGTACATTCGTATATTTATACGTAATAGAATATTCATTATGTTCACAGAATATCTAATTTACCCAAAAGTTGGAAAGAAGAGTTACACCCTAAATTTTTTGAGCACACTAATGTACGAGTTGTTTTGTTATAATTATTATAGGTATAGTTTTTGGGATTTAAAGGTAAATATTTATTGTAGTCGAGGACGAAGGTTTACTTTACACTATTGAAATTTACATGGTAGGTAGTGCAAACTATTGTTTGCTAGTACTTGTGTTTATTGAAAGCTTATTCAAATATTTTCGTTAGTACAGTGTTAGTTCAAATCCTATTTTAATAAATTTTAAATAGTTGATATTTTTTTATAGTTAAATATTATATTTTTGTTTGTTTGTATTTTAGTTTGTACTTTTTATGTAGGGAAACATTATTACGGTACTACGCCAAAAACGTGAAGTAGGAGTAGGTATTAGTGGTACCCTCTTTTTTATTATTATTAACAGAACGGTCCATAAGAATTGCAGACATCTCACTTCTAGCCATGTCACAATTCTCAAAAGATTTATCATACCTACGAACCGTCTGGCCCGAAGGCTTGACGACTTCCGGCCTTCGTATTAGTGAACTTACTGTTTTACATTTTTGAATTTATACTCAGGGTGTGGACAGTATGTGGGAGATATATGCAACGCTAGCTCCAATAGAAGCCTTATTGCAACCGACTATATTTGAAAAATTTGTATTCATTGCGTACGAAATGGCTCCACGGTCATTCTGCCTTTTGAAGACTGAAGTTGAAAGGTAATAGATATCTAATATTATTTTGAACTTTTTTAAATAAGTGCTATTATTTTCTTACGCGTTAACTGAATTTCAAATATTGTTTTGTTTGCTTTACTAAAATGCTAAAAGGTTTCCAAACCCCTGTTTAACTTTTTTCGCATCCCGGGGCGGTGATTTTAAATATAGAAAAATATTTTTGTTTATAGGAAAAGTACTTGGCAATGGCCGCTTTGCTATATTAATGCTGGTGGGTTGAGACTACACGTTGCCTGCGACCATCAAGATATATCTATGGAAACAGATGACACATTCACTATTTCAGTATGTATTAAAATTTGAAAGTTTACTTTGAAAAATAGTAAGCTTCTTGGAAGTTCGGAAGAAAAACGACTGCTTATCGTCACTAAAATTCCAAAACCGCGAATGTGCTATTTCAACGAAACTCAATAATACACTAGGATATGCATTATCTATCACAGTGCCTACAGCGAATTAATACATTCGCGATTTTCGCATTTTAGTGACGATATGATGTGTACGGTATATACTTGTATAAATACCTATGTAGTAGTCACTAGTAAGCAATAAACTATGAAATTAATAAATTAAAATTTGTTTCAGTGCGACAGAATTACGGTTAACCCTCACCCAGAAAATCCAATATGCAGGTGATTATAGTATCATTACCTACATGTTTAACCATATTTATGATTATTAAGTATTACTTAAAGGGATAGTAAACTAATACCAAAAAGGAAATGTTCATACGGCAGTAAAACAGGTAATGAAAAATTATGAAGTGGACAAGTGAGCCGAGGTAGGCTTGTAGGCTGTAGGCTTCGTAGTAGGCTGACCGGGCTGTGGGCTGACTTGCCCCCGAATTCATGTTAATGGTGATTTTCCAAATTTTGTCTCAAAAACTATATTGTAACAATAGTATTTACTGAGATCAAGTCTTGATATTCTAGTAAATCATGAAGCAGGCTATCATGCCCTTCAGTTTAAAGAATTATTTATATATTATGAAAGAAAATTCTAACTTTCATACATAATATTGGTAACTTTAATTAGTACCATGTTTCACAGGCGTTTAGTCAAAACATGTGCAGATACTGCCTATCAGGCACAATATACAGAGTTTGAAGGGCGACAGTATGAACTATTAGTGTACAATATTGCTATAATCTCCACATCATTATCACAGCTCATCTACGAAGAGGTAATTACTTGGCAAACTACTAAAATGTATCTATCAAGCACGAAATCTGAAAACCCAAATCACGATATATTCCTATCTAAATATGCACTTGGCATGACAAAAAACCTTACCACCTAATATGTATCCGTACTTTTATAGAAAATAAGGACCCAAGTCCACCAGGTTGTGCCAGCGCGTGTAGGTAACTTTAGCAATTCTTCTTACCTCCGAGGTTTTCTTTTACCAAAAGCCTGTGGTATGATAATAAACCGTATTTAAGTACCGAAAATCTCATTGGTATAATGATATTATATATGAATGACGTATTTCGGTTTAGGAAAGCAAATCAAATTTATTACAAGTCGGCGGCGAGCTCCATGCGCACAAGTTGACTCATACCCTTTCCTCAGATGACACCACACCCGTGTTACGGTCGTAAGTATACTTCCTTATCGTTGATTTGCAACTTGTTACTTTGATTTCTCCATACAATAATAATGTGCGAATCCTCATACTAAATATCATAGGCCAACCACGTCGGAAATTTGTTAAAAGAAAAATCAGGTGACCCTCGAGCCAGGGCATTCTTCGTAACCCCGGTACCGTACCCCTGGGTAACCCCGCGAGCGTTTTAGGCACAATACGAAACTCCGCAGAGCTGCAGGAGATCTTTCACTTAAAACGGTTTTTTGCCCCAACATTTATTAGCTTTTTCTATTGTTAGTGTTATTCCATATATTTAAAATTACTATTATAGGAAATTACAAATTATTTAAAACGTTTGGCCACCCTATAATAACTTTCTTCCGTAGGATGTCTTAACTTATAGCACCGTCTTAAAGCAGTAAATCAAAACTGTGTGAGAGTCAAATGGTCTGCATATTATGTACCTACAATATACATTTTATATAGCTTTGGTTCAAAGTTTAATGTTCTGTAATAATTTTTGAATGACGTGAAGAATGAGGATATTTTATTCGTTCAATTATTTGGATGAATTTTTTTGGTATGGTATCCAGAGTATACTAAAAAAATAATCTCGAGGTCGTCCGTCATCGTTTGTCCACCGCCAGTCCATTAAACCTTTATTTTATGCAGATCATTTGATTTTCATACTGTCTTCCTCTAGCTAGAGGTTTAATTTATTGATTTACGGTAGAGAAAAGAGAAATTGTCATACTTCTGGTCGTAATTTTTTTAAATACCTACCCATATTTTTCATAGGTAGTACATCAGAGTATAAGATTTACACCTATAACACAATTTGACCAATATTTAGTATCGAATTCTGAACTTTTATAACTCAATTGTTTTTTTTTGTTCCATCATACTATCGATTTTGTCAAGCAATTCAATTTGTGTCAAAAATGTTTTTTTTTTTTATATATTTCGTATGACACTAAATCATATTAGATTATCATTTTTGATTATATACAAGTAGTTAGACAATCATTTAACTACATTTCAAAAAAAACGCTCTTATCGTAGGTATATTCAGATATACCGACAGGGTATACCATAATAAATACCAGCTGCATAAATGACAGAAATAACTAAATATCAGTTTTTGTATAATACCTGTCAAGCTTCAAGTTATAAAACTTATTTCAATACAACCTGATATGTATATTTTTTTATTATTCATATGATAATTATTATTTAATTAATTCAGCATAAGGCTGGCAATGACTGGATGAGAAGAGCCTAGGATCGGGTTCAGTAGCGCAGCTTGGGACCTCACTGTAAAGTCAGTGCGATTTTGCTTAACATGCTCGTAATTATTAAAGGTTGGATATAAGTTGTGTGTTGGCGCCTGCACTGTTCGTCGATGGTATGCTGACTTACGGGCGAGGCGTGGACTTAAATTTTACATCCAATTGTGTCATTGAACTTAATATTGATCAGTTGAAGTTAATTGGTCGAATTCTCACAGAAATGAGTACCTCCTTGAGAAAGAGGTAAGATTAACTAGCTTATTCGTCAGTTTATTCCTTTAGGTTCGCCTGTTCGTTTATCTTTTAAACCGTGAGCCTGGCTCATCAGTGTGGTTTCCACAAGTCTAAACGAATATCTACCCCGGATAAAACTAGCCCTTAATTATATGTTTTTGGGAGATATACTCGTAGTTATTCATATTTTTAAAATTTAAAACCAAAGTACTGAATGACGTCATGCGCGAAATTAAAAAAAGATAGCCTTTCCGTAAAAGAAGACTGAATTGACACTTAATATTTTAATATCCACAAACTTTTGTCATTCTTTATGAACCCTTTCGCGCCTTACCTACCCACTCGGCTTATTAAAAAATCATTTCAATTCCTAAATGTTTAAATTTTTGCTGCATTACTGCTGTGTAAGACGAAGTTTGTAACTCGTATTCGCGAACTAAACAAAAACCATTACGCGAGACAGTATGGCGTGGCCGTACCGCGATATCGCCTTGATGTCTAGTGTCGTATATTAAGTGCTATTTAGTAACTTTGTATTTGTCTCTTGCAGCCAGGACACACATTTTCACGAGAGCGACGACAGCGTGTGCCCTTATGCGGCACTGCTGGTTACTCGAGTTAACACGGATGAAATTTTTTATACCAATAGCGAATTAGGGAATTCTGAAGGTAAATTTATGTACTTCTTCGGGCGGTATGATTCGTAAAAATGAGAAACCAAAATTATGATCAATTATATATAAAACCTTCCGGGAGTGTTACTTCTCTAACTCTATTCTTTTTGGGTGGACACCATTCAGGATCAGCCTGCCTCTCGACCTAACACAATGCCGCTTCACCGCGCACAACTCCTCTCCACTTTGATAGACCGGACCGATATGCCTCGCTACCTAGCTTAGCTTCTCTCCGCTTAGCATCTCACATCTGGCCTCAGACTACGTTATTTCTCTAGTTTGATTCCTCTCAGCATACAATGTGTATGTATGTGTTTTTGTGTGATTATGTGTTTTTAATATAAAATTAAGCGGCCTAAGCTGAGATGTACGTACATACGGAAAGACGGAAGGACAATCGAGTCAGACCGGTAAAGTTCAGTTTTTCCTTGTCAGTACGGATCGAACCCTAAAAATATTAGGACTAAATTGGACTGTTTAGTAAATCTTAACTCCATGCCATATAATTGCTGTCCTACCATCTATACGGGTTAGGATCACAATTAAATATAAGTAGCTATCTTATTTGTAATTTTCAGAGGAGTATGAATCGGACACAGTCGCTTCACGTTCAACATTGAAAACAAGTCGGTCCCCAAATAGCATTCCGCTAACGAATAGCGAGAAAACGACATCAGCTGCGTTCTTGGACCTTGAGTAAGTTGGATTTTAGGTAGATTTGAAAAAAAAAAACGAAAGGCTACCGACAGCATCAGGTCGGAAGCTGTCGTTATGAATACGATAAAGAAATGCAATAAAATAATAGGTACCTGAACATGATAATAATTTGGTACCTAAACAGTATCATGCTTATTTGGTCCGTAGGAATCATGCTGCGTAAAATGATCCAACACAAGTAGTATAATTTGTTTTATATAAAAGCAGGTACCTACCAACAAAAATATATAATGGTAATTTATAAATCTCATAACAATTAGAAAAATGTTCAGGGCCACTTGGACATTCGTTAATATTTTCAGAACCGCACAGATCATCTTTTTTTAAAAATCGCACAATAATTATGCAGTTATTAGTTTTACTTTACTGTCATGCGTGGATCGGTAATATGTTCGATTTTCAGTACACTTTGTCGTTACCAAATATGGTTTATTTCGCTGACCGACTATAAATAGGTTCCTAAGCTTGTTTTTTAACCATTGTATCAAATTATAGAGTCGAGCCAAAAGAATACCTTGAGGTGTTTATAACAATGGGAACGATTGAGCTGTCTTTGTATGCCGTAAATGACAATAGCCCTGAAATAATCGCTCTACGACCGAAAGAAGATACATCATCAGGACTAAGAGAGGTAGTTGCTTCAAATCATCGTTGTTCTCCACAATAGCATAATATTACTATGGAATGGGATATATATACCTAATTATTATTTTTCAGAATTTACCGTGTACAACAAAAATAAGTGGCAATTTACAGTTACTTCATATCATACTTCAGGATCCTAATTTTTATTCTATGCAAAACAAAACACAGAAAGAAATTCAGGTAGGAGCCTAAATATTATTTATAATTTTAATTAAATATAGAAACAATACTAAAACATTTTGGTATTATTTAACGACTGTTTATTGATTGTCTTATCCGAAATAGTACACAGGTTATCTTCGAATTTACGCTTCGAATAAAAACTTTGAAAAATCACAGCTCCTAAACTGTTTATTAAACTATCAAAACTTTTGTAATTATGTTATTACGTTCTGCCTTTAGAAAAAAGAAATCCATCGATTCATCGCGACCTAAACATTTGGTCCTTCAAGAAAAAGTGCTTCGACAAATTGTGATTCGATAATGGCGGTACCAGCTCCGTTCAATTATTACATTACATCATCTAACGCTATATTTATGCGCCGCCAACCATTAAAACGTAGTATATCAGCAAAATTTTCAACCCGCCACGCACGCAGCAGTTAAAATCAAGAAAAGCAGGACATGGCTGCAAGCTCAACGGCTTCTGCGAACATGGCGAAAGCTACCTTTTACTGCTGGTTATTGACCAATGGGTCCTTCTCTAGATATCCGAGTGTTGATCATGACATCTAAATGCCACATTACCCTTTTCTAGGTTTCCCTTTTCAATGCTTCGGTAAGTTTTGATGCAGTAGAACCGGAGGACAGTGGGCGCTCGGCATTTATGCGCACTGCACAGGGAGTCGTCGATCCTATTACAGAAAAACCCCCTGCGCTAGCTACGATGAAGATTTCAGTACCAGCTATCGGTCAGTATGTCATCGTCGTCAGCCTGTACTAAGTCCACTGCTAGACTTGGCTTCGCCCAAGGCGCACCACAAAACCAGATCTTTGGTTAACCGCATCTAGTCTCTGCTAGCGGCATTACGCAGTTCGTCGCTCCATCTAGCCACAGGGCGTCTCACACTAAGCTTGCCTAGTTGTGTCTCCACTTAAAATCTCGACCTTATGACCTGCCCTTCAACTTACTAACCTCTTCAGCTTTGTCAAAGACTTTATTAGTAGCCTGACCTCATATAACAATGAGGACTATTTTAGATTGTAAATCTTTTCCGAAATAAAACATATATTTTTTGAATCAGGCGACTATATAAAATAAACGTCTTGAGACTTCACAGTTAGGGTATATATTTTTCTTTGAACTAGCTGTAGGTACCTATTTAATGTATTTACAATGCGTGTCGATGCTACAATATTCCTTACAATTTTAATCCCAACTTATATTGTACAACTAAGTTATTAAACTTACGAACTACCTTCGCTATTGAATGCGATCCACAGATGCAAATATGGCATTAAATTATACTCATCATTGTAGTTATTTCCATGTAGATTTGTGTTATCTATCGAAAATCTATACACGGACGCTCTAACAAACTTAATTTTCTAAATAGATGTACCTACCTACTTACCTAGTTTATTAATTAAAAAAGTACAAATGATATACCTATTGTTTTAAATGATATTCCGTATAGGTATATTCTCTCTTAACACAAAGTAACCTCTTATAAACATGACAGCTGCCTAGGCGGGAGCACCTACTAAGCCATAGACTATCTAAATTTAAATCACCGTATGTTTGTCCAACCTGTGGGTAGATAAAATAGAATTGAGAGAATCAAACCTATTTGGGCCGTTATGCTTGTACGAAACGTAGGTATATAACATTAATAATTAATATGATGTTATGTTTTATTCTTACAGAAAGTATAAATGCCAATAATAAGAATCCTCTAAATGTCTACGGCGCCTTGCATTTTTATATCGAGCGACCTGTGTTGTTTGAAGTATGCGTCGAAAGGCTAAAACGACTTAGAGGAATATTTGATCTGGTAAGTAGGAATGAAGGAATTAATATCTCGAATGTGAGAGAAAGTTGTGCAGTGTGGCCGTACCGTTTATTTTGTTTTATTAAAATATTTAACTACCTATTTAGTAAAGTAGATGCTAATTATAAAATACTAACTATAATTTTGTCCATACAGATACAAAGATACTTGTCAGTACAATCAAGAAGACCACCTGATAGTCAACAATTACCCATACTCTACAAATTGCACCGACTTATGGGTATGTTTTTTTAATCATACATTTTTAATGTTGTGACAAGTATAATGTAATACCTACCTACTCTTATAACCCATTTGACCCGTACATTGACGTAAAAATATAGATGGTATTAGAAGAAAAAATGTTCGCATCTATGTTTGGACAACTTGATTTATGCGATTTTTGCAGGCCAAGCGAGGGTACATTTTAAAAGCTGTGTTAAAAACATTTACTTATTTAATTAAGATTTATTACACACAGTTGTACAACAAGCCGTCGACATTAAAAATAGTAGATAAGGTTATGATTTTATTCCGTAAGGCGCAAAATAAAGACAGTATACCCTGTAAATGCACAAAATATCAACGCCATTATTTTTAAAGATATTTTAAATAAATAACAGATAAGATAATATAAATTATCAATATATAACACTATGGCACCACTACTGAAGGTACTCGCCCACCTAATGCCTAGGCAGCTTGGACCTATGTCCAAGCTAGGCAGTAAATCACTTTTGCCTCAATCTCTGCCCTCGCTGCGCGATACCAGCGAAGTGCTAACCATGCGTAACTATCGTCACCACGTTGACATTTCGCTGATGCGTCGCCGTAGGGGCAGAGTTAGGCAAAGGCGATTTCGTCTTCGCCTATATAACCTTAAGCTTGAACAGAGAACACTATTCAACAATTCCGCCAAAAGTCAATATTCCATCAATTTAATTGGGGTTGAAGTCTATGTGGCTCTGGGTGTAACCTGACAGACACGTTTTGTGTTTAGTTAAGTATAGATACAGTGTTTCTTTGCAGTTCATAATTCGATAGAGACAGTCACGGTTCAGACGAGTCAAGTGGGGCTGATTGGATATGAAGGTTCCATTGGATGGGATAGCGCGTCGCTGCAGGTAGCCTGGGACACGCGCCCAGATCGTATAGTTGTACGCTCGTTGCTTTCAGCGGCGCTTGTGTCCGCTGGAACGCCACATGAGGCACGTCACTCTTTGCTACAGCCGCTTCAGTTGGGGTAATTATTGCAGTTAGCAGTTATTTATTACGAAGGCATAAATATGCAATTGGGCAATATTAATATTTCTTAACGATCTGTTGACGCTCGCTATATTTTAGTTAAGTCATTCTTTACCATTTTTGACACTAATCTCGAAATTCGGGCCAGCTGACTGATTTTTGGTGACTGATACATGTTCCCGATGTATCATTGTAAAATCCATGGTAAAAGACCACATATTTCTAAATTTTAGAGTGGAGGTAAATGCTACATGGGAAGCATGGCGACTGGCTGAGGGTGGCCTGGTGTCGCGACAACCTACTGTTAACTTGAGGATCGATTTAGATCGTATGATTATTGATATTCGCCCTCAGGACCTATCTGCCTTCAGAAGAATACGAGAGGCATTGAAAGCCATTGGCAACACCGTTGTAAGTTTATAATCTGCAGTAAATTTGTAAATTTTGTAAGAGCGGAGGGTAATATATTAAAAACAGTTACCTACCTTCTTCAGTTTTAATGATTAATTTTTTTATAGGATTCTCCGTCTGTTCACTCAATTATTGCCGGAAATGACAATACTCAAAGTCATGACTTTACTGCTAGTATACCATCGACCAATGTCGAATCATACCTCTCGGACAACTCGTTAGATACTGCTGATATAGATCATTATTACAGAGATGATTTAAGGTAAATAAATTATAAACTGGTAGTAAAACAAAATACAATAACAGATACGATCACGCCGCAATGACTTTATCAGATAATAAAGGATTTTATTAATTTACCCGTGAAAATCGAGTAACAACATCATATTTGCATTTGCAAAGTACCTCTGCTAAATGTGCAAAATTGAAAAACGTTGCCGATTTATGCACATAAATGGAAAGTAATTTAAGCTGTTTCATAAAAGGTTAGTTTCGGCTTGCATATGAGCTATGCAAGCCGAGATATGCAGTCGCAGACGTGTAAGTTCCTCCTTCCTTTTCTATTTTTCTCTCCATCTGTCCCCCTTCCTCCTTCCTTCTCCTTAATGTTAGTTTCTATGTTATGATGATGTAATGTTAACTAATAATTGACAGGAGCAGTGCTTTCAAGATAGTCCGAGGTGGTCAGTTACCTATGGCTCACCAAGTGGTATTGTACAAAGACGCGGTTTCGTGGCGGTATCCGCAACCCCGTGCCATCACTAGACTGATAGCACTTCCCTTATCAGAACAGGTAGGCCACAGTTATGGTAACCACATGAGAAGGTCAGTGTCACAATAAGAGTTTTCAAGTTTAGGATTGTTGTATGTTATGATTATGCACTGAAAAGTATTCTCTACGCTACTTTTGCCCCGGAAGATTCTTAGAAGGAGAACGATTATGTGAATCAGGAGTATCTTTCACCTCCAGGATATATAGCAATACATACGTACATAATGCTCACACCTTGGTCTCAGAGACGATGTATCGCCACTTTGCGTGATCTGACAATCGTCGCTCTGACAATAGGTAGATATATAGGTGTATAGGAATTTATGTTATATTTTATATATAGCTTTGTCTTGCGCCTGAATGAGGGCTTTTATTAGCTAAAGCATTTTAATGAGTATGTACTTAGTTTCGAAGTGTTCACTATACGTGGGTAGATGGAAGGATACGGTGATGGCGAATTGAATAGTTGATCACGTGGTTGAAGATATCTCCAGCCACACAAGTTTCTCCCGCATCGCAATACGTCTTCTCTCAACGTCCCCAGCTTCCCTCGATCCCTCCCACCTAACCCACGTCCTCACTCCCCACCCTAGTACTCACGCAAGTTCTCATCACCCACTGTGTCACCTACGTCTCCGCACACATTAATATCCACATCCTCACCCACGTCCCAACTAAACTTAAATATTAAAATTAAAAGCAAGTTAAAGTTGCTTGATTCATTCAAACTCGTTTTATATTAACTGTAGGTACACATATTTTAGTGGTGTTTGATATTTTTTATGTAATAATATTTTCAACGTGAAGAGTTGGGCTGATATAGGACAACACCAGTGTTGCATGTACTGAATTTTTAAAGTAACTCTGCTTTCAGAATAAAGAGATAGAATGCATTCTGGAGGTGTACAATGAAATGCTTACACAATGGGAGTCGCATACCTATTTTAATATGCCCGTTTGTGAACCTAAAGAGTTCCAGCTCTACGTGCCGCCACCAGGTATTCCACTGACTACGATTTTATTGATGGATAGTGCTTCTTATAAAGCCTTGAAAGAAGAAAATTCTACTTTACGATTATGCATCTGCCGGTATGAAGGATGAAACCGATTTTTTATGTATCGTTTTGCCTACGCATTTCATTAATCAACATTTCATAAATCAAAAAATCGCTCCTAACGATAAGGCCGCATGGTGTACATGTACAAGCTTCTTTATAATTATATCTTTCTATTTTTATCGTGCAATGTAGAGTAGGTAATTGAATTAAATTAATGTTGTGTATACCGTATTAACTGGAAGAGATCGCTTTAAGCAGTAAGGCTCCTTTGTACACTTTTCAAAAATCTGTACCTATTTTTTATTGTTATTCTTAATCTGTGTGGAATAAAAAGTTTATTTATTTAACTTTTTCAGATGCAATATTTGCAACCACTTGGCGGTTTCGTGTTTGTTCAAATAAAAATAATAAAACCACCTACGAATTCTGTATGGCCAACTTCATGCCTAGAAAAGATCCTTTGGTTCGTATTTATAACATCTACCTAACCTACAATCCTTTTTGTTTTTAATATAGGTACATTTTTATGCGAATAACCTCAATTGAGTTCTCCTTGATAAAGACCCCTAGACAGGGTCAAAACCATAGAAATCCTATCAAGATAGATGGTGAAGAAGGCGCGACACGCGTGCGAACCATCTGCAATATATCGGAAAAACTATCAAACGCTTACTCGTTTCGCGCCGAGTCAAGGTCGGGAAAACGTCGGCAAAAAATCTGCAAAAGTGCCATATTGTGCGGTTTCAAACTGAATAACTGTATCTACTCACTAGAAACGTGACCAAGAGGCATAAAGCGTGCGCGGGAGGGGCGTGCTGTGTCCGAAAATCGGCACGCGCGAGACTGAAGTTATCAAATGGCTGTAACCGTTCTATCTTGATAGGATTTCTGTGGTCAAAACATATCGGGCATAAGCCGAGTATGCTTTAATCGAGTAATTCGCGGAAAAATACGTATTACAAATATTTACAATGTATTTAAATTTATGTTTATTCCTTTCAGCATCTGATTTATCCGACTATAATAAAAGAGGTTCTCAATTAGATGGGAACATTTTAAATAACTTACTATACATATTTCTATGTTAAGGAACTGTTTATTTGAGTAACGTAACGAAAATTTATTCAGATAAAACTTAATAAGTTGGCCTCAATACGCAAGATTTGATGATCGAATAAACATAATTATAGTATTTTGGTTACAGGTATCATACCATCAACATGAGCCTGAGATAGAGACGAGTAACACTAATATTACGGCAGAACAGTTATTGAGCGCTTTACGCGTTGACTCATACTTTGCTCCACATTTGTTGCCGCGTGTGCGACTGAATTTACAACTAATCGCATTAGAGCTACACGTACAAAATATGATGCCTTTTAACACCAGGTATTCCGCAATTTAATATTTATCAAAGTACCACAATAAAACGCATGTAGATGAACTCAACTTACAGTACTCAAGTTTTATAGTATTGTACCTAATAGGTACTAAATAGCGCACCCATTGTCATTTATCAACAGTAAGAATTTTGCTTCCCGGGATGATTATGATTATAATTGAATTAGGTTTAGTTTAAATTTCTTCATACATTATCAGAATAGAAGCTATTGAAATCCTGTGAATATGAATACGAGTAGATAGATAGGTATATTGTACAGCAAAATAAAGAAATTATACAGCAGGAACAAAACAAATATGGAATATATTATAAACAAAACAAATCCTTATTTATATTTGCTTTTAATACGCTTCTTATATTATGTCTTATGAAGACCGTTTTAAAAAAGTTTATTTTGATCGTAAAACTAAAAAATAATCGTTATCACATGCAACAAAATATGCTCAGAACATAATAACAAAAATACCAACATGGCCACCATTCAATAGCCGTATTTTTTATTAATGGCAAAGATAGTTAAACAAAATACAAGACCCAAACTAAATCATTTTTTTTCCACTAGATGTTTCTGCCAGACTTAATAACCGACAGCTTGTAAAACCATTATTTTAAGAAAAGAGATTCAATGTCAAAATTAACGTCTTCTTATTGTTTTTTTTTAAATACATGACGTGTAGTATTTTTTCTTTACAAGGTGCGTTCTTTTTTTTTGCGGAAGTTCCTGTTGTTTGAAAGACTCTGTGCCTTTGAACCTTAGATTCTGAGATTCGGACTAACTCATGCAAGAATTGTAGTTCACTTTCCGTGATCGGTATCATATAATGTACTAGGTGGGTATTACTACAAAAATGGCCCAGCCGCCATCGGTGACCTGAGGATGGTGGCCGAAGACGGTTGGATACGGATTCTTCCACTTGAAATAAATGTCCATGTATCTCTCACTCTCATATATCTCACTCATCAGTCAAGGCACGCCTCTGGAGGGCTACTACGTGTCAAAGCCGTTGATGAGAAGTCACCGGGTATTGTCTTTGAATGCGCATGCCACTACAATGCACGCCCAAATAGGGTCACCAGCTGGAGCATTATATCTTGTAAACACTCGTCTTTCGTAAGTAAATATATTTTCTTTCTTTCTCATTAATTAAAAAATAATGTATATTTACTACACATTAAATCCCATTTCAAGGAAGAGACCTAGTCCAGCAGTAGTCTATAATAGACCGTCTATTATCGTTGCTGTTATTAGTTCCCCTTTAGGACTACGTGGTTTACATTGTAAAATGTAAGGTACATCGATTTCAATACCAACATACCCCTGAAAGTTACTAAGGATAGGGTTTATAGCCCAATGGTAAGCCGCTGGATGGTCACATCATGTGACTCACATGTTTCTTCGTCAAGCAGCACGGGTGGCATGTGACATGTTGCAGTGTCATCCACCACACCTTCCTTGCTATTTACATTGATTGTTACGGACCTAGTCATTAATCATTAATTACTAACCAAAATATGAACTTTTAGTTTGAAATAAGTATATTCAATCATTTATTTAAATGACATATTTGCTAACTACCTGAACTAACTTCGTAATCCAATATAAAAACTGTGATTTGTATTTGCTTCGTGTATTAAATATATAATGATAATGAATTATAATTATACTCATATAAAATGTATCTTATGAAGTTATGATGACTCCATTTTCATCCAATCTTTATAATTTTTTTTTTATTCCTGCTTTTACTAAGAGAAATTTATCAATGACATGAACACCCTGGTCAGAATTGAACCAATAACATCTGTCGCTCGAGTCGATTACAGAGAATGTGTATAGGTAGTAATATTTTACTCTAAAATTAAATATTTACTATAACTAATGTAATTCTAATTCTGCATCAGAAATGACATACTAGACTGTGCAAGCGGTACCATGGAGACACTGGTGAATGAGTTCATAGTACAATTGGCGGTATCATTAAATGACGGATCACTCGGAAACCCTAGGTTAAGGTTCCGAACTTCAAGAGTGCCTCTGACCCTGCACGTGCCACGATTACGTACATTACATGCATTGGCTGTAGATTGGAGTAATGCGTTTAAACAGGTATTAAAGCATAAATACCCCCGCTTAGAATAGGACCACCCCCAATCTTCCCGTGAGTGTCGTCAAGGCGACTGAGGCATTAAACCAGGGACGGGCAGCAGTGTTCTCCTGTCTATATTAAGATAATTAATGCGATCACCAATACGCCTGGCAAGCTTGGTGGTTATGACAAATCCCCCAATGGACAGCCTATGAAAAGTGGCATTCATTGACGCCGCCCCACCCGAGAGCATTTTCCTTAATTTTCATGTAATAAAGCTTTGGTTGTAAGGAAAAAAACAATCTTACGAATATGGGGTAGGTTTCCTTACCTGTAATATTCTTTACATTATGATGAATATTAATAGTTCGAGGGCGAAACGTCATTACAAAGTAAAGTCGGAAATGATGACGATAAAATGAGGAGCAAACCGGACTTGGCTGACGTCACCATGACCTCATTGGAAGGGCGCGTGTCTCTTTGGCTGCACAATAATTGTGTGTGTGCTCTGCGTGTCGGGCAGGAAGGTACTGATGAAATGCTCCCCCTAGAATCGGGCACCAGGCTGGCTTATCGGTAAGTAACGTTTAGTCTACCGGATACTTGAAAAGAACGTACGCTGGCATGGTGGTGATGGCGGCCAGTTGTGATACGTATGGTTTATATGAAGATCGCCACCGCGCCATTGTGGTGGCTTAACTCAAGACTTGCTGCGACGAATAAATACGAATATTTGTACCAACTGAAATAATGTAAATGCGTATATGTAAGCCAAATAGAACAACAAGAAATTAAACAAACGCTCGATTAAAAATAATGAAATTAAAAAGAATTTCAAATGTCAAATGTATTTTTTTCTAAAAATAAGAATCAGATTTTCTGCCCTGTCACACAATTCAAAGATCATCATCGGAAAGTTTATATGGATGGATGTAAAATGAACAAATGTCAAACATTCCTTAGCTGTTGGATAGGATACTGAGAGCGATTTACATACTACGGTCTACTGACTCGACCATCCGAATCCAATTTGTGTACTGTCTAGCTCTGTTAATTCAAAATACCTAATAAACCGAACTAATCTTTATCCGACTCGATTAGGTCGATTTATTAGGAGATATATACAGATAAATCTTTAAAAGTTTCCACTTTTTCACCAAAAGTCCTGATTAGGTATGTTCCACCAATACACTTGAATGGATTGCCTTTGAGACGTGTCTTCCAGTTTAAATATCTTGGACTTGGACATATTATAAGCGACGATTTAAGTGACGACATGGATATTGAGAAGGATACAGGACATTCGCAATTAGGAATAATATGGTGGCTCGCAGGTTAGCTCGATATCCGGGTCTGGTCAAATTAACTCCCTTTAAGCTTTTTGCCAGACCTCCTACACGAGTAGCCTGTGGGTTAACTTCATTCAAAGAGCCTATAATGCACTGCGGGTCCAGTATAACAATGGCTTCAGGGTGCTGGTGGGGCTCCCTCGCTACTGCAGTGCCTCTGGCGTGTTTGTTGACGCCGTGACAGATGACTTTTCGAAATAATGCGAAAAAAGTCGGCCTCATTAATACGTCGAATACGGGAGAGCACCAACAGTATGCTAAAGGTCATAGCGGAAAGGTTTGATAACACTATTCTTGGGAGGTTCATGGGGTAGCATGCAAAAAGCTATTATTAAAAGTGATTATTGATTTATTATTGTGTATTTTTATTTTTGTGTATATACTAACATAAAATATGGATTTCTTTGTCTGAAAATAAGCAATTTTTATTTATTTATTTATAAATTATAGTATCGCTCTGTCAAAAAATACCGGTGATTCTACTGCCCGTCACCCTCGCAGACTAGATTTATAACTAGGTACTAGGTACTTACCTAATTCCGTTTATCACTCGTTGTAGGTATTATTATAATATGTTTGAAGAAATTTTTACAGATGGCGAAATCCTACAGCAATAAGAAAGTTGCGCTTTGCTTTCGCCAACCCTTCATCAGATTGGCGATGGTCTAACAGTAAGTATTGGGCCATATCTCTTTTTGTCTGTTAGATGATGTATGGTATAGAGTACCTTAGTGTTTTGATTTCTAATTATCTCTGGGTGTGTAACCCTAAACATATATTTTTTCTCAGAATCACCTCCCAGTGAGTTTTGGGGAAATTAAGTAGGTATAGTTGTATTATCATACCAAAAGATTTTCGGAGAAGCAAAATATCGTGAGGAAACCTATGTACGTCAAAGAAGAAATTCTACTTATAGCGCATACTAACAACCCTCACTGGTTTAGCGTGGTAGACTACGGCAGTAAGTGGGGACAATAGGTTATTGATTTAAATTAGATAGCCTTTAGATTATATAGATTTTGATTTCACAGGTATACCATTTTCGCCTAAAACTTATTGCGTTCGGCTCGAAGACATCGATTGTTTAGGCGGCAGCTGCGACATTCCAGGTTCGGGAGTGTTCCTACACGTAGATGTAAAGCAGACGGGCTCCATCAGATGTATGCATATATCTGGTAGACTATTGTTAGCTAATATGCTGAGGTTTGGACTACTGTACAAGGTAATTAAAAGACTCGTTTCTCATAATTCAACCCATGTATTTCTACCATCCATCTAGGTCGGCTTTTCAAGCACCCAACCACTAGCAGCTTCCACCGTGCCATCACATCCACTGAAGGCTATTTAATACTTGTTCTCTCTGACAATGTTACTAAAGCGGAATTATATCTCATGTTCAAGAAAGAAGATTTCTAAGTCATTGATAAACAGGGACTAGAAGCTGTAGACAATACCGATACATATTAAAATCGCAACCTTTAAAAACGTACCTTTATTTAACTACTTTGGGATTTCGATACCGAAAAACATCGCAGTCGCTGCAAGTCGCGCTGGAGTGCGCGAAGGCGGGTGGAAGGGTGGCCGCAGCCCTTGCAGGCCGCAGGCCGTGGCCCGCCTTAAGTGTCTGGGGGCGTCCCACACTGTGCCCACCGAAACGCGGCCTCCATTCCAGATCCAGACTCCAACGGTCATCGGTTGATGAATTATGCCAAATAATCAATAGCGACGTTGACGTGACATAATTACCTATTTATACGCAAGTACTTATTTTGCAGGTTCGTTTTCATTTCCCTGAGTCAAAAACATGGCGGACAGTGTCGTCCGGTGAGCTAGCCACGGAGTGCATCGCTCGCAGTATTGTCTGCGGAACTAATTGCGAGATGGTTCTCAAGTAAGCACCAGGGACTGAACAGCCGGAATATAGTAATAGTTTTATAATACGATATTGTGTCACCGTTTCAAATAAGGGGTGAAACTCATGTACAGGGTATAGAAATTAATAGAGCAGCTAGATTAAGTTATAAAAATCAGGATTAATATATAAAAGAATATATACAGGTGGATGATCTTCCTTAAATAATATATGCAATGTTTATTACAGAGATTGAATTCTTATGATTGGTGCCATAAAAGTACAGTTATTATTTTTTCGCTTTTGAGTTAATTCGATACACGCCTGAAGCATCTACTTTAAAAAAAAAATTTCATCCCATCTATTTGAAAAGGACAAATTGGTTCGGCTTTAAGTGCACCCAAAGGTGGTGTTTTCTATAAGAAACGTTTAGCGGGCAGTAATGAGTTTTTAATCCTCTTTATAAGTGCGCCGCAATTATCTTTGCCGCACACTTTTTGAATTTGGAACATCTTATTTATTTATTTAACTACTCTTTATTGCACACACACAGATAACACAAAAATAATACATTAAAAAGAAACACAAGTACAAAGGGCCAACTTATCTCTGAGAGAGATTTCTTCCAGCAGACTCGCGAGAGAGATAATTGTATTATGAAAGGCAGACATAGTGTGTACGTAAATAAAAAAGAACATATACATACATACACTAATATAAACTATATATAAATATATATAGTGTTCAGCGCCAAAGAAATCGATTGCGAAAATGTCTCAAATGTAAATTTAAGTGTTTAGTTGTTTTATTATTGGATACTATTTAATTTCAATGTAGTTGTTACTCTATGTTTTATTAAACAATAATATTACAATAAAATATGAGGCGCCTTTTATTTTCTCATACAGAATGATCAAAAGTAGAGTGTGGGCGCAAAATATATTTTTGGCTCGAGCGACGTACTTTGAATCCCTCGCTACGTTCAGGATTCTACTAAAGAATCCCTCACTTCGCTCTGGATTCAAAAAAGCGCCCTCGTCGTAAAAATATTATTTTGCTCCCTTATGATACAATCGACTATTTCGGTACCTACTTTCTCTCCAGGGCCAGTTCGTTATTTCCAACCCGCATATAAATAAATAGGTATAAAAATGGTTACATTTAAAAGAGCATTTCTGATATTTTATTTATTTATTTTAGCAGCATGTTCCTTTATATTATTATTTAGTGCTTTATCAGTTATTATCATCAGTATGATTAGGTACATAGATCTTATCAAAATCATAGGCGTTTTGTGTTTCGCTACCTATTTAGCCGATAATAAAAGTTTTCTTTAGTGTGCCGCTGGCCGCCGCTTAATTGAGTCATTCTTTCATTATATTTTCTCCTCACTGCGCCCCGGGCACTTTATTTTACAGCGACTGTGTTTTTCGATACCGAAATTGCAAATTTTATTACAGAATAAAGAATGCGAACCACAAATACGGCTGGTCCGGAGATATTCCTTTAAAAGAATGTCCTAAAGAAAATGTACCTTGGCTAATCAAGGGTCAGTACTATTAGAATATTTTTTAATCATTTATTTAGGTATTAAACGATATCGAACCATAACAGTGTGCTAGATTCTGAAAGTTGGGGGGAAGGGAGGAAGGAGTTACGTTAACTACCAGTTGACCAGAACATTTGTCAGATTTTCACAGTCCTAATTTTACCCTAGTATTATTATTATGATCCATTATAGATTGTCATCTAATAATATTTAATTGTTTTTGCAGTGCCCAGTGAGGGCGATGCGCCCTACATATCGGTGTGGTGCCGTGTATTACGCACAAGCATCGACGGACGCATACTCGCTACGATATGGCCGCTCTATGTGCTTCATTCGCATTTGCCATTAGATACCGATGTATGAAGTTTTAACTTCTTGCCAAATTTTCGGTAAAATAAAAATATTAGACATGCATATCTATTTTTAGTCGACGCGAGCGGAGCCGCGGGCACAGCTTTTAATAAATATTTCATAAATAGTAGTATACTACATTCTAGTAGTATTAATAGTAGTTATTTTATTAGTAGCTTCTACTATTTAGTAGACAGTCCGTTTCGAGATAAAGTTAATGCCGCGCCGATGTCTGTTTAATACGTGTGTGCATTAAATTATATTATTATTTCAGGTACTGATAGTCACCGAAACAAACGTGTCATCGACAGATCTATCTACCGAGGAGGTGTGGCCTCCGCCGTTGATACAGACGGCACCTGGGCGAGGTGTCAGCACACACTTGTTAGCGCCCGGTACGACAGTCGCCAAACATAGCCTTTCTTTTCAGTACAGGTGATTTGTATTCTTATTAATCGTATTTTATTGGTCTCATTTATACCTGTGACATCGTCATAAAACAGATTCATAATGTGTATCAAAACGGATATTGGGAAGCGAGGCTCAGCCGCCTCCTCTAAAATTAGGCATTTGCGCACCGTCCTTTACTAGAACAGAAATAATATTTTGAATACTCATTTCGGTAAATACAAATATATATAACCGATATACCTACTCACTAATCCCAAACTTGAATTTTCTTTTCCCTTCAATGCATAACAAACTGAAACTTAGGAGTGTAAATGTGATTATACCTTAATTAACATGAGGTAGATTGCTTTTTACAGTATGCGTTTATTATTCTCGCGGTAAGGGTTGTAATGGTTTTAAACGTTTATTTTTTTGCTATTGCTTATTAACAATATACTTTTTCATGACTTTTTATATAAGTAAATACGTGACACGTTTTCTAATATAAAGACAGATAATTTACCTAATGATATCATGTCCTCCGCAAAGGAGCTTAATTAAGGAGCAGTCACTGCTAGAAACAGACGATCACGACGGCAGCGTTTATTTTAATCTTAGTTTTTTTTTAAATTCTGTCTAAAAATTATATTTTCTAGATCTTTTCAAAAGAAATTCATTCATAAATGACCAAATTCGTAAGATGTACGATTTATATTTATTGGAGAAAATTTGAATGTTTTTAACAACCCTTATTTTTCCAATATATTTTGTTACGCTTATTGTAACCGTTTCAGCTCAAAAAACTATATCTACACCCAACATAGAGTAACAAACAATAATAAACATAATTTTTTAACATGCTCTCTTACATTTATGGAGAAAACCAAACTTTATAAAAGTGCTGCTAAATAAATAAAAAGTATGTACCTAATACGCTTCGGTTTTGAGAAAGAAATATGTTATCACTTTCCAGTAAAAAAAATATAATACATAATTTTGAAAAATTTATACGTCGAAAGCTAGACGTAATTTACTGAATAAATAAATGGTTATTTTTTAATAATATACTTAGGAAGGTACTGTGCAATGGTGACAGCCTCTTAACATGTCTGTCATTTGTGTAGAAACATTGAATGCCCGGTAACTCGCGAGGCAATTCCACTACACTACGGTGTAACCGATACGTCAGTTTTCGACAAATGCGAGTCTGTCAATAACATCGATGAAGTCTTGCAAGATGTTAATTTATGGTAAGTATGCACTACTCATTTGCTTGAATTTTCTCTTTTCTCGTGTTGACTTAATTTAAAAATAATTAGTTAATAATATTCTAATCTATATGTACCTAAATAATATACTTAGGTACTCTATAATCAAATCGTAATGTATGTGCGTGAGCGTTTCGTGTGTACAATACAATTTTTATTGCGCAAGTAAAATAAATATTATGGGGGAAATTGAGTTTGGAGGTAGTGTGAGATTGAGGAACAGTACTAGTAATTATTATTAAATGTGCAATACAGGCTAGATCGCTCATGTTACGGCACGGATACGTCATGGCCGTATTCTTTAGTCACCAGTCACTGGCCAGGCACCTGGAAGTCTGCTCTGTTGCAACCTCGTTGTGATGTCACTGTAAGTATTTTATTGGGGAATTTCTTACTCACTAAATGTTGATGCAGTTTTACCTACATTTAAAAACAATGAGTTTTTTCCTTTGAATAAAATTTGCTATCGTCAATATTTGAGATACTTTCCTCCGAGCCACATCAGTTCTTTCCATCCTAATTGATTTTTTGAAACATTTCCATACAAATGAATTAAGTCAATCTCCGTTACGTGAGAAAGTTACCTTTTATTTTCTGTTGTGAACCAAAACTGGGAAAAAATTAACGTGTATAAATGTACCAAGTGAATTTAAAAAAAAAAAAAAAAAAAAATTTTCATATGCAATAATTGATTTTGACTTTTGTTCTCTTATGATAGCGAAACAAGTCTTTATTTTGTTTAAGGTCCGATATCAGGCAGTGCGAGCTGGAGGGGGTTGCTCCCTAGAGATTCACTTGAGCCCAGTCGTGTTGTTATGCAACGCATCACCCGTAGCGCTAACTCTACGCGCACACGACGCAACCCCTCTGTGCAAATTAGAGACGGGAACAGCTATCTCACCCTCTACTGCGATTCTTACGGTATGTTACTTTTCATTACTCATACTCGGAAAGTAGGTCTGAAGTTGCCTGAGGAGCGGGTTGAAAGTAATACTTTTCAGCCCTAGGAAGTATCGTTTTCAACTGACAGCTGAACTGTCAAATTATAAAAAAAAAACTAGTTTATTTTCACATTTATTTTTCATTCATTTTCTCATTTCTATTGAGCCATGTTTCAACTTTCTATACAGCCACTCAATTACAGCGCGATGTAATATTGAAATAACATAAGGTTAAGTATTAGTTAAAGAATATATATTTTTTAAATGACTTTATTATAATTTACTTTCAACTATTTATTATAAATAACATACACCTCATACCATGAAGTAAAATAATCATCTGTTCTAATTTAATAACCAATTAGTGTCATTCATAAAGGTAAAAACTTTGAGGTGAAACTATGAGCTACAAAAAATTATTATGCTTCATGGTATGAGGTTTAGATTTGCGCAAACTATTTACCATTTTTTCAATTATGGAAATGAAAAATAATGGCTGAATAAATCTGATCGTCATTTGTTTTTCGAGTTGTAGAGTTTTGTTTATACTTAGCAGAGACTTGTATAAACACAATAAGTTCATCTGATTCAAATATGGATTTAACGCCTGATTACCTAAGAGAACAGGCTAAAGCAGTAGTGGAAAGCCATTTAACTTTCCTTGTATTCGTAATGAAAAGCACAGTGTTTACCTCGGTATAAAGACTTATTTAGTCCCTTGAACTATTGGACTCGGGGCTCAATAAGTTACTAAGTTACTTTATATTATTTGTACTCGCCTGTCTATTGACAAACCGAAAAAAGTGTGACGCAATATGTTTTTGTATTAATTTTCTTTGTTTGTTGTTAACTTTCTCAAAACCGTAGTAATCCAGTCGAGAAACCGTAGTAATCTAATACGATAATCCAGTCGGAAAAAAGCAATTTTAGGCTTATGTAATAGAAGCCAATCATTTTTAATTGCTTTCCATCTTGTAAATTAATATATGATAACTATTTGTGAGTAGGAAGGTAATATTAAGTGTTGAAGTATTCACATTATTTCAGACTTTATAAATAAAATTTAAAAAAGCCTGTAAGTAATTATGACTTATAATTTAATTACGCAGAAGCCGTTTTTCATGTCTGTGGAGATGGGTCGAGAGACTTTTGTCAGTGGTCAGATTGAAGTGTGTACCAAAAACCCTAGACGTCATAAGTCATTGTCTACGGGAAAAGTTGCCCTCGGCAAACCTACCACTTTTTCCATACAATGCAATCAAAAGGTTATCTATAATATCTTATATACTCTTGGTAGAAGACAGTCTTATCTTTCGTACTATTTGAAAAATACTTCCACCAATGGTACGATATCACAACCGAATATATCACACACTAGCTGTTGCCCGCGACTTCGTCCGCGTTGACAACTTAATATCACAAATTATTATGTAGGTATTTGAGATGAGATGTTTTTTCGGGATAAAACTATCCTATGTCCTATTCCAGGACCTAATAAGTTAAAAAGAGGCACACTTATACTGTTGACGTTGTCCCTCTCTCGATCTCGTGCCGGCGAATGTACCCTCTTTGCAAGTGATGTATTTGTGCTGATCGAGTGTCAACAACTAAACTGAGATAAAACCTAATAAATATTAGAGTATGTTTTCAAACGAATATTTTCTATCTTAGATGGCGATGTTTACTATGTATTACGAAATAAAAAATGAAATAAATATTATTGGGATAACTACTACCTATTCGCTAAGCAACATGCTAGACACAAATATATTGGTAAGAAATGAATTATTCAGTTAAGTAGGAATAAAAGATTAGATTTCCATTTGACTGCTGGTGCTACGAGCGTAAAATTTGAGCGGTAAGGATTATTATTTTGAGGTTATATATAAATTTACGAAGGCGAACTTAATGTTAAAGGCATTCTCTACCGATTGATTTTGGATCTTGCAGAAAACTTTCGTAATTCTTGAAAATTACACAATAATCACAATCTCTATAAATATGAGTATGAAAACAATTGATTTTTATTATTTATGATGTCAACTGAAATATTATTAACTGCTCTTACGGGGAAAGAGTAAGAGGCTGCCATAGATTTCATCAAGGCGACTAATCTCAATTCTTTACTCGAGTATATTTTATTTTTATTTTCACTCAGGTATCAGCAATAGCAGTTGCAGGTGACGATAAGAAGGACGTCATGTTGCATCCTAAAACGTTTAAAGTATTACAGCCGAATACAGACGGAAAGTACGTTTGCTTGATTATTTGCGTCACATTTGATATGTATTATTGTTATTTGAGAACGACATTTTATTAGGGAATTAAGTGGTAGGTAATCGGAGAGACAGCCTACCTGATGGTAAGTGACTACTGTCTCCCATTAACCTACAGCCTTTGGATTGCGGCAAGCAATACGAAGGCTACATATTATGAAGGGTACAAAGGAATAACGAGGAAAGCCTTAAAACAGTAAGGTTTTTAATGTTTCTTTAAGTTTTAAATGTTTATTATATAATGAAGCTCTGCGAACCTTACATTATACCATACACACCTTGTTTTACCCGCCCGATCCGAATAGCACCCTCCCAGGCTCCCTGAAGATTTACTAGGTGACTAAAGTTCTTGCCTGTCTATGTAGTGGACTATCTCTCCTGTCTAGCGTACTTAGTGGTGTCGCAAAATGAACCGTTGTAAGTTAAATGCGCCATATATAAGGTCATGGGTTCTCACTGAAAAGACAACTTTGTACACTTTGTATATGTTGTAGGGAGACCTTATTAGACCTTGGTGAGTGTCCCTTGAATTTAAAAATTTAAAAAAACAATTTTATTTGACGAAAACCGCACGTTGTGTACCTACGACGTAACTGGCTGAGATTTTCCCCTATTGCCACATAAATAACCAAGTTTAACAAAGTTAGATGTAATAAAACTTCCACTCAGGCTATCGCGAGCTTCAATAATATACTAGAACATTTTTTTAACCAATTTTTTTAGTTTTCAAGGTATCCCATTGAGTCGCTTTTGGTTGCGTGAACGGTGGCGCGGCGGTGACACGTCTGAACTGCACACGTTTTTGTGCTTCGCCTTGCCTGCGGGCGCGTCCGCTTACCCAGCGAGTAGTCCTGTGCCCATCCGGCTCAGTAAACCGCCGGCTCGTAGGGCGTTGGCTCTCATCGACATCAATAAACAATCTGTGAGTAGACTTTATGTTTCTTATAAGGACATGGTGTGAATCTTAGGGGACCAGTAAGATCTGACAGCCCTTCGACCCTTCAGAATCTATTTTGCCAAACCCCTGTCCACCAACGGTACCCAAGCCAATTTGGTAGACTTCACATACGCCTTAGAATTTCTTCTCTGGCATGTGCATGACGATGTTTTCCTTCACCCAAAAGCTTTTTGTATCCCACTAATATAAATACGAACACCCGTACTTAAGTTTCTAAAAATCATTGGTGCGGGCGGGGTTCGCCCATACCAATGATTGATCGCTAACCCATAGCCTCATGAACTTGAAGCAAGTGCACAACCAATTAGGCTACCACGATTTTTGTCACCATGTCCTTTAAAGTATTGATTAAATTAATTCTCATTCCAAAAGAAACTCAACATCCTTTATTAATTTTGAATATGTATTTACAGATTGCAGTAGTAGTGACGCAACAAAAACACGAAGGTCGATGGTATATAGCTGTGTCACCTGATCCTTGTCCTCAATTCGTGGTACATAATCAAACTTGCTATTCGCTAGCAATCTCACAACCCTCGATTCAATTCAATGAGGAAGCGTCGGCTTCTTATACCACGGTAAGCATATACATTGAAAGCCCTCATCTGGTATCATAGGTTGTGTACCTACCTATTGCTAGAGACACCTTTTATCGCCAACTTTGCTTACATAATATACCAGCAGAGATATATTGAGATAGACAAAACTGTTATGTATGTATGTACAAAATCTTAAAAATATAGATTGTGTCTAAGAATAGTTTAATATAGGTATCATTTCTAATAAGATTGCCATTAAAAACCCTAAAATCTATTTTTAATACGCTTATGTGCACAAAGGATATGTCTATCCCAAACATATAAAAGAACTAAAAATAATAAACATATTTTTAATCTTATTTAATTCAATTACTTCCTATATAAAAAAATACACAGATAAAATAAAGTGGCTTACATTAGTACATCTACACATCATACCATGAAACAAAATAATTTTTCGTAGCTCATAGTTTCACCTCAAAGATTTTACCTTCATGATTGACACTAATTGGTTATGAAATTAGATAACAGATGCACATTAAAATCATATGTTATCTAATTTAATAACCAATTAGTGTCAATCCTGAAGGAAAAACTTTGAGGTGAAACCATAGTCTCACCTCAAAGTTTTTTTTGTATGAGGTGTAGACAATCTTATCGCTAAAAATGATTGCTTCCAGACCACCGTTGAGGGGAAAAAACTTTTCCATCCAACCTATTAGACTGCCTTTTTTGTTTTAATCACCCACCAGGCTGTTCCGGATTGCACGGGAGCGCGGTGGTGGAATGTCGTAGATCCCGACTCTGTATTGCATTATTCGAGCCCCGCACACTGTACGCGACCCTCGTCATCGCCTAAACCAATACAATTTCTTACATTTTCCCGAATCAAAGGTAACACATTAAAGTAATTAAATTTAGTCTTAAATGTTTCACTAGACCATAATGCTCAAATGAGCAGGCCCTTGTTTTCTTAGCCATAATTGTTGATATATTTTTTTCTATTTACTAATTTTGTTTTGGGTCCAAGAAATACATAAACTGAGATATTTAACATTTTCATGTATCTTCAAGTTTTATGAGGCACAAACAGAGTTGGCTTAGTAATAGATGGTAATAAATAATAAATTCTCCTGTCAACATTTTTTAAGCAATTCCTTTTATATAGGTAACGTAACTAGTAATACAAATTAAAACCAATATCTCACATTTACTACATTAAGGTTCAAGGTATCTAGTAATTTTCTTTATATATTTTATATATTTTAAAATGACTTTATTATAATTTTCTTTCAACTATTTCTTTAAAATAACTTAGATTTGGGCAAAATATTTACCGTTTTTTCAATGATGGAAATAAAAAATAATGGCTGAATAGCTGACCGGGACACTGGACACAGAAAAAAAAATAGGCGGGAGAGCAGCAATCTGATCTTTATTTGTTTTTTCGAGTTGTAGTTTTGTTTATACTTCCGTAGGTATAAGAGATTTGTATTAAGACAATGAGTTCATCTGATTCAGATGTCATTCATGTTTTTATTTTTACTTTCCTTATATTCGTAACCCGAGTTAAAGACTTATTTAATCCCTCGAACTATTACCTCGAAACCCCGTCTCGGGACTAAATAAGTTACTTTCACCCCTAGTGTAACAATGTACTATTATATGCCTGCGGGGAGAAAGTGCGCTGTAACCACTTTCACATACCACCAAAAAAGTAACCACGGTTACTTTTTTGGTGGTATCTGAAAGTGGTTACAGCGGCACGTACAATTCTGTGCCTCACCTACCATTGAACCGTATAAAAAACCAGAACATTAAATATTTAAAAAATAAAAAACTTTTTATTATTAGGTATTTGAATTTTTTTGCAACACTCGACTACGCCTTGAGTGGCAATACATCTGTGATCTAGGACTTTCAACTTTACTATAGGTACCAGGTGTGTAATGTAGGTATATCTTTTTGCCTAATAGACGATAGTGAGCCATACTGGTGCACGCCGGTCGCGGCAACTGACGGCGAGCAGTCGGTGCAACTGTGTCGTGGGGTGACAGTCAAGATGCGCGTGTGCATGCATCCACACTGCTCTCTGATTGAACTACAGAATATTGAACAGGTAATATCAAATAATATCTAAAGCCTACTGCCACTTTTTGCTCGTAAATAAAGAGTAAAATTACAAACTTTCCATGTTAAAAAAATTTATTCACTCACACGCGATTTATTTGCTCCAAACTGGTTTTCTAGAATTTTATAAACACTCCGAGAGTTTCGTCGCTAATTAAAGAATAATTCTTGATGAATTCTAGAGAATCAATTTGACCCCCTTTTTGTCTATTTCCAAAAGTTTGCCAAAATACGGCGGGCCTTCTTTAGTAGCAGGGCAGAATTATAAATTAAATTTAATTGTCGAGTGTCCGTGACTTAATAGGTACTTATTTCAATTTCCAGAAAAACTTGGTCAAAGATATATACATTCGCAAATTGGAGCGAGTTGGTGCTGACGACAAACGTAAGCAAAGAAACCGGCGTAGGTTTCCACATCAATTAAATGACACGAGCACAAATTTAACATGCTATTTATTGAAGACGTGCCTACGTTTTATTCCAGGAAATTCATTTATTCGTTCAGGAAATTTAGAAAAAAGATACCCTCAGATCCATAGGTTCCGCGAATTTTTTTCTGGTACAATATAGTATTTTTAATTATAATTCACCCTTACTCCATTACCTATTATTTAAATAAAATATTGTTTTGTTTTAGTACTAGATCAAATTCAACGTCGCAATGTACAACCAGAAAAGGAATCACAAAATTCATCTGCACATCAATTTTACTCTGCAACCAGCTTGGCAACTTTAACTATACGATCACTAGTTACCAACCATGATGGAAATGTGGCTGATGAGAAAATAGCTAATAAACATGTAGACTATTTCAGCAATAAAGTAAATGAAACTCAAGAAGTTGTAACTACGAGTATGTCAACAGAATCAAATACTATATCAGGTAAAGTACAGAAGATTATACTGCCCTGATACGAGAGAATGCTTTAAAGGGGAGTTTCAAGGAAAAGGTATCAGTCATAGAATTCTAGGAAACCAGTTTGACACTATTTTCCCATTTCTCCAAAATTCCCTTTTACTCACTGTCTGTCCCTCTGTCTGTCTGATAAGACAGTGTAACAATCGAATGATTATTTTTCTGGCTATTTTAATATATCGTCAGTGGAAAGGTAAAAACGCTTAAGCGACACATTGGTCGAAACTGAGTTATATATACCATTCGACTGTATTTTTTTTCTGCGTCGATCTATCAGTGTTATGTATATCATCATCAGGTTATTTTTGTCTCCACTGCAGGAGCACAACCCTCTCTCATCTGCCGGAGACAGACGGAGGATTTGGCCTACACTCCCCGCGCTGGCCAGACGGGTTGGAGAGATCTGATTGATGTTTTTTAATGTATATGTTTAGCGTTTTTACCTGACTAACATGTTTTATATTTTCAGGAGATTTTCGCTAAAGCGACATCTATCTCGTAAAATAAAAAAAACCTATAACGATTCTCTGTTTTACATAATTAAGCAGTTATTATACAATCGTATTTTTTTCAAGTCACATAAAAATACTCCGTAAAGTTTTTTTTAAAACTCTAAACCTTTCTCCTGTAAAGTTGTCTAACTGGCGCTTTAGCATTTTTACCTTTCCACTGACGATATAGTATCTTTTGTCTCAAATATTTTTCCAATAAATTTGTATCTTCGGCCACGCACGAATACGATCGACCGCGGCCCGTAGTCATTATTTTGATTGTGCGGGTGTAAGTAAGCAAAACCACTCTAGTAACTTAATTATTCATCCAACTGGTAATTATTGTATAGAAGACTAATTTATCACTTTCATTAAATTACTCGTATCATCTAGTGATACGGAACAAAATGAAGTAGTAAGTATAACATCATGATGTCTCAAGTTATGTGAAGTTTATTAACAAACTTCTCATAACTTAACTTCTGCACCTACTTCGTACAACTTCGTGCACATTGCACAACAATTTGATACTAAGAAGGCGATATTGTTACTTTTCTGCTGTAATAAATAATAAAATTAAATATTTTTAGCCTTAATAGGAACTATGATTAACTCTCCGTTTTATGAAAATAAATAAGCTTCTCTGCTATTTTATTTTACCTATGTGCATTTTACCTAAAGTTGCTGTCTTGGCAGTTAACATATCCAGATTATTTCATAACAGAACCTATTATTAAGTAAAATAGAATTTTATTTAACTTTTACAGTGCAAGATCAATTTAGAAATCCCTATGTACAAACTCCAAAGGAATTGCCCGGTTTATCTACACTTCAAATATATTCATCAACTAGCTCAACTCCTTATATGGGAACCCTTGTTTCGAAACACGATGGATTTGTAGCTAAAAAGGAAACAGATAGTACCTATAACTTTATTCAATATTTTTTTTATCTATTACATTAATAAAACATGGAACTTAAAAAAAATTGCTACGTCCCCACTACTGGGGCACAGACTGTAACTTCTGATGACCCCCAACGTTGAACCAGTGTGGGTTGATAAACTAGTACTGCCTCCTAGAATTTCTTCTTTGGCGTATGCAGATTTAGATGTTTTTCTCACTGAAAAGCTTATGATAAGTAATACTACAATCAGAAACCGCACCTACTTAAGTTCCGAATAACTCATTGAAATTAGATTTGAACCATCTTCTAACTCAGGAAAGTGAGGCAAGCCCACTATCAACAGGCTACCTACAACTTAACTTCCTACCAGTTGTAATGAAACCAAAACTCGTGTCTTGACACTTGACCACAACGCTTACAGCAAAACTGAAAAAGTTCACTAGGGGATTTCGTTTTGGTAACAAATACCTAAGAGGTATTGTATAATTTACTGTCTTTGTTTTTAGTGAAAGAATTGATGCGATGTGTAGTCTCAAGCGTTACCGTCGTGATGTCAGCAACTGGTGACAGCTGCCCTCTAATCGCTCTGTACTTGGATCGAGTCGCGGTATCAATGTCATCTCACGATACGGTTAGTGATCTTATCAATAGAAATACTACTTATAAAGCAAAGAAACATGGCTATACAAACTTATAGCAGTTATATACTTCTGGTTTAGAAATTATATACAGAAAAATTGCCTAGTCTTGTGGGGCTTATAAATAAATATATGCATTGTGTGTTGTATATAATGTTGTGGCAGTTACATAATTAACCGTAAATGGGTTCGAAGTAAAGCCAATAAATAGATAATAGTGTATTTTGGTTTGTGTTTGTTTGTCATTTATTTTCTTTTTCGGATTTTCTTGTTTTTTACCACTCTATGTTTTCCATTGTGTTTTGTAAGATAGCTATTTAAATAATTTTAAAAACAGTGGGTGCCCTTTCTCACCCATCTGTCTAAAATTCAACTCTTGTACAAAATAATTTAAATGGGTTAATTTGTTTAAGATGTCAAGCTTATTTAGCGAATTCAGAAAAATCTGCACACATAGGTACATGTGTCATTTTGTCCTAATACATAAGTACAGTTGGGGACCTAGTTAAAGGATCTTTACAGAAACTTGGCAGTTCTCTAATAGTTGTGTGCGATAGGGACGTTTCAGTCCTCGAAGTTTTAACTCGGTATTACGTTTGTAGGTAAATTAATACTACTTATGAATAAATTTAATTTTTACCTATTGTTAAAACAGAAAACGAACACAACCCTCTCAGTAACAGATGTTCAGGTTGACAATCCACAATACGAAAGTGACCAATTCGATTTTGCGGTGGTAGTGACAACCCGCGCGGAGTCGCTTGGAACCGACCGGTGGCCAGCTCTCTGGAACATGTTTGCTCAAGAAGATTTATTCTCCACGCACCAAATTCAAGCTCGCATTTTGTTAAACATCTGTCACGAAATGTGGACTGTAGTGATGTGGAAATTTAATGGTAAGCTCTCTTAAATTTTTACTAGGTAAGTATGACTATTCATATACGTGTGTTGATATAGTTATCCGCCGGCGACGGGTGCGCGCTCACAACGCTAAAATAAAATAAAATCTATATAGAGTCAGCATTTTAGTGGGTACGTCATCGCTGAAGTAATATCTATCTCATCACAAATTACGAGCTTTATGGATACAATGAATTTCAGCTGCAAAGATCCTACAATGGTTGGTACGAGATGTGATTAAACTCAATAGGTACCTCTAGTTCAATACTTCAATTAAATAAATAAAAATTGAATTAAATAAATTAAATTAACATGACATACTCGTAGAGCTAAATGTAGTGATAAAATGTGGTAAGTCGCAGCTACTATTACTTTTTAAATATCCATCCAAATCCAGCAAGAATTTATACAGGAGAACCTGTACAATTTATTATTTGTAACTTGACAGTGTACCTCAGTGGTACAGAATTGCATGTCCTGATGAAAAGTCGTAAACTGTAACTTGCCTCAATTGATGCTACTAGCGACGCCACGTTATACGAGTGTAATTTTACGATTCAACGACGGCACTAAACGACGCCATTTACGTTTTTATCACCCCAGGGTGTCGTTGACAGTGAACCATTTTAAATTCTTATAATTTAACTCGTTCATACTATTTTTTCTTATTATTTCTTATTTGTTTGTATTGTATAGGAATATTTATTGAAATATGTACTTTTATTATGATATTCTGCAAATATTGTTTTGCCATTTCCACAGAGCTGACGGAAGTCGATATTCGGATTGGTCCCTTCGGTTTATATGTGGAAGAAGCGTTCGTTACAGCATTAGTGGAATTATTCCGATTGACGATCCCTCGTGCAGTCAAAACTCATGCTCAACTCAACTTGAATCGAGCACGATCTTTACAGCATCCTCTATGTTTACGGACGTTACATGTACATCCAATCGACGTAACTTTAACGTTACATGCAGCGGTAGGTCTAGAAATATAATGAAATATAGTAACATGAAATGGACTTCCAAGACTTCATTATTGTAACAAAAAAATGCTATTGTATTATTTTAGAGATCCGCTTCTAACCTCATCTTACAGACGAATCTGTGCGAGAATAAAATAATACTTATATGTAAAAAGTGTTAGTCAGTCCCGCACATGGAGGGTTCCTTTCCATACCTACCAACCAATAGTCTTGAAGATTAATGTTTTTGACAAACTTCATGTACCTGTTAAATTTTAAACTCTGGGCGACATCTCTTGGGAAATGTTTTGCGTATACCCTTGTCCCATCTACCGACGCAACTTGGACTTCCTAAGCTCGACCTTAACTTACAACTTTTCATTAAATTCTAGGGACGCATATACATAGCGTTAGACCACAGTTTGTTACATCTAAGTCCGTTCACGATGCAAGACATGATGATATCGGCGGAGCACCTGACTCATGAACTGACAGTTCATTATTTGTCTGCAGTTATACTTAGCGCGGGTTTGTGTAAAAACTTTTATGTACCTACTTATTTTGTCCTAGGTACCGTCGCAAAGTGAAACAGTTAAGCAGTTTTCAAATTCCATCCTTTCCCAAATTGCAGACACATGTTACATTTTCAAACTATTAAAGAACATAACTACCTACTAAAGCATGGAAACTAATGTTTTATTATTTGATAACAAAAATCAAAATGGTGCGCCCAGTATATCATGTATGATGTATTTTCTTTGACTAGATTTCTACTAAATAGATTGCTATTGTTGTTTTGTCTAAGCAGTTTTGATATGATATGCGAACTCAAAGTAAATTTTGTTTTAAAAGGGTGGGTAGTCGGCGGTCTGGAGTTACTTGGTGCTCCCGGAGCACTCGCTGCTCGTGTGGTGGGCGCAACCGGTGGCGTCACAGACATAGCATCTGCTACCGCTGCTTCTATTCTGCGATCTTTAAGCGCATGTGCAGAGTCACTCGCTTGTAACATTGAGCTTGTATCAGGCGATGAGGATCATACTAAACGAGCACGGAGACGACCACCGGACACTTTCATAGCTGGAGTTGCCGCGGGAATCTCTAATATTGCTGTCAATATACTCGGTTAGTTACAAGATTTAATTTGATGAGATGCAATGGTTTTCAAACGAATCCAAAATATATATGTATTGGTACTGGGTCTTACATGGACAGTGTTAATGTCTAGTGAACAGACAAAGCATCAAACATTTTCGATTGAAAACCGTTGCTTTGTAGCCACTAGCGACACAACATCGCTCTGAACTAAATATTTTATTGTAATTTAATTTATTAAAAATATTTTTTTAAATACTTTACCAGTTTGACTGATAAAAAATACGAAAAACTTTCATGAAAACATGGATTATCACTTGTAAGTTTGTATCAATATCGCCTATAAGGGGTTATTTTACCGGCAGAAATAGTTGGTGGTCTGCCTCAGAATCCGTTGATTGGTGGAGGCATTTTGGAGACAGACAGCAGCGCAGCAACATTGAAGCGTGGCTTACTGGGGGCACTAACTAAGCCGCTCAGCGCTACTGCCGACTTGGTTGCCTTCGCCGGGCATGGACTACTAAAGCAGACTGGCTGGGATCCCATGCCTCAGGTAAAATTGACATAAATTTAATATTAATAGAGAAAAAAAAAAACATTGGGTGGTAAAGAATACCTACAGTAGTTTATAGGCCCACATTTATAATTTGCCATTATATTTCGAATACCTAGTGCTTCCTATCCGCCCATTTGCTTAACGGACATTTTAAAATTTCTTTCTAAATTAGTTGGTATGTAGATGAAAATTGGAAAGAATGATACTTGTTATACCTACATGAAATGTAAAAATATTTGTAGCTTAAATTGAGGCTGGAAGCAGTTGGATTAGGAGGCGGAGGACTGGTAGTAGTGGCGTTCATCGAGGAAGGCCGATGATCAGCAGTGGATGATGATGATAGACCTACTCTACATTATAGATAATACATACCTATTTAGGCCACCAAAAACCAATGCTAGAATTGTTTTGCTCCAATTTGAAGGGTATATAGGAGAACCAGTACACTAGGTATGTATTCTAGTAATAAAACAGCCTAAGGTTGACAATTAGCAACGTAATTGTGGCATTTGTGTTTATGGGCGACAGTGACCACTTACCGTCAGGCAGGACTGTCAGACAGTAAAAAACCTACTGCGGTTTCAATTATTTGTTCAGTATGCAATTAGCATAGGGCAGCGCTAACAGATCCCTGACCACTATACGCGAGAAGGTGGATGGTCCAATACTGAGGCACTGGGTGACTATCTACCTTCACAATAGGTTATTGTAATTGTATTGTCTACTTCCTAACATAGTCTTAAGTTTAATTGTTACTAACAACATTTTATGGATTGCTGTCTAAAAGAAATAAATGATTTGATTTGATTATTTGTGTACGAAATCCTATCCTACTTTAAAAACATATTTTCAGCCGCGTCAGGTATCGCCAAACGCTGAGTATGTGCCAGCTAGCTGGCAGCGAAACTGTGTCCGGTGGACATTTCGCCTTCCAGAGATGACCGTGATAGCCGGCTTTGAAGTTCTGGTCAACAATGCTCATTTGTTGTTACTTCTCACTCACAAGGTTTTGCCATTCACTGCTTTAAATTCAATTCCAAATCAATAGGCATATTATACGAAAGCTAACGCATTTGCGTCTCAAAAAATAAATAAACAATACATGGTGTTCCAAAACGATAAAAATGCACTAAAAGATATCATAATTTCATACCACAAAAACAAGAACCATACGTTACGTAAGTCAAAACACGAGATTGTCACGTATGACCTGAATGTTTGACCTAAAGTACATGGCGACGCAATTTTGCGCTTGATATTTTAAACATTCCTAGTTTGATAATAAGGGGCCGCGCAAATTTTATTTGTTTTAAATGGCGGCTGCTCTTGTTAATAGGTACATAATATGCCACCCTCCGCAGAGAAATATCACAAGCTATTTAAATGTGTGCCTGTTGAAAATGTAATTTATCTTAGCACCTTTTAGAAGACGTACGAGTAAATACCTAATTATATTTTATATTCACAGTTCATTGTGGTAGCCGATCCAGAATTTGAACGTGTTGTTGAATTGATCGACTTGCGTTGCTGTACATTAACCCCTTACCAGGGAGCAATAATCGAGGTAATAATTCTGTTTTTTTAGGGATCCGTCAAAACGTATAACTCTTCTAGCTTAATGTCCGCCGAATAATAGAAAAATTACTGGCCCGATTGAGTTGAAATTTGTAATTAAGTACCTATGTAAAAATGCCTAGCCATGATTGAAAAGTTATGGTAAATTTCAGGAATTTCTTATTGATACGTAATAATAAAAGAATAACGAAAAAAATATCAATTGTCGAAACCTGAAGGTTGTAGGTACGCCTAATTGACTGATTTCCGATTACTTGTTATCATGCAATCGTTTTATTACCTAGTAATTGTTTCAGCTGTATGTATCACATAGACGACTGTCAAAAATTTTTGGTTCGCGAGCAGTTGACGAAGATGATGAATATCAGGTAATAGTACCTACAATGTTGCCAAGCACGGAAAGGAAAGTAAACAATTCTGGGACGAGTTTTAGGGTATCTATTTATTGTACTTCCACATAGCGTTTGTTACGACCAATGCGAGGAAATAAGATTAATTCATATAGAATATAACCATTTTGAAATGCCAAACTTATAAATAAGACAAATACTAGGTAAGCATTTCTCGCCTTATTCTTTTTCTAAAAGTAAACGTTTCTTTGAATTTCTTACATATTAGTGACACACTGTTCATTAACTAAATGTTAAATCATGACACAAGTGATTGGATATTTTAAAAATTGTGTTTAAATAAATGTAGGAATAATTAAAACCTATTTTAGACTATTGGTGCCTACTATTTTACTCAACCTCTGAGCGACCACCTTAAACAAAATAAATAAACTGTTTGCATCGGCCTGTAGACGTAATTGCCAAAGTTTGTGTTTCATGTTGTAGGGCCCTGAAGTATAATGTTGTAATTTTGATATTGATAGATGAGCTCGGCGGCCATGACGCGCCACACGTTTCGCTGCGCTGAAGACGTGGCATCCGCCTCGCACTCTCGCGTGTTACTCCTCCTACCCGCACCGGGGCAGTCGTGCGCATTACACGCAACACTCGCCGCCGCAATACATTGCAACTCAGATACGCACTTTGCCCTTCTGTGACGTTGTCATCAAAATGAACGAAAGAAAAATGTTACACTGTAAAAAAAAAATCTCCTGTTGGAAACTCATTACTAATGTTGAGTCATTCATTATAGTCCTGCGCACCCAGGGGATCTCACGATTGCGGTACCTAAGTCAACGGGTAAAAAAGGATTTCGTTTGTAAAGTCAGTTTGCTATCTGTCCATAGAAAAAATATTTTTTTATTTCTAAAAACTTATATTAATAAAAATTTTGAATTTTCTGCCTTATCTAAATTCATATTTTATAGTAGGAGAAATACCTGGTCTGACAAGTGAAATATTTATACATAATCATGGCGATCGCCCAATGACAGTTTTCCACTAAGCCTGGTCAGTGGATAAGATTGACTACGGTCGCGGCATCTGTGGTCGCAGGTCAAAACAAAGAGCACCGCAGCAGTTTACTCTGCGTCGTTTACTCGAGCGCCAGAGGCCGTGGGTTCCGATTCTCATCGGGAACTTTGTATTTTTTTTTATTTTTTTTAGCATTTTCCTGTACTTGTCTAATTTTCTATAGTGCATAATCAATTTCCTGTTTTGTATGAGACAATTAGTGTCGGCATGTATAAGTAAATGTATTTTTTATTTTATCAAGTCCAAAAAAAATATGTTGCTGATTCCTATCTAGGTATAATAATTTAGAAAAGTTTGGGAGTTATTTCGGGATCGGGGTCCGGATAGTACTGAAGTAAATCAGCCACTGGAGCTTCTTGGTCCTCATAAAAGTCACAGGCTAGAAGAAACTCCCGCTTGGAATAATCATCTCCTTTACAAAACATTTCACCTGAAACAAAATAAAACATTATAAAGAGTAAACAAGCAGTCCTACTATTATTGCCTGGATTAGACTACGGAAGCTGTTCATTGGTAATGGTCGGCAGGGCCAGGGTCACTACTGAGGTCATTTCACCCTGGTTACTTAACGAAGATCTAGACTCGTCCAATGATCGAGATGTTTAGTCGTTTATTTTAATGTACTTATATCATTTGTAAAAAAAATGAGGTAGAACCTTCCATATCCATAATGTGAACTGGGGTTCTTGATTCTAGTGCGCCAACACAAAAATGCTCTTCTGTAAGGTCTGGATGCCAATACATGATGGCGTCTCTACAAGAAGTTCCTGCAATGGGCAGTAGTATCCTATCCTGCAAAATAATACATTAGTTATGGCGGCAGCAAATATTTAAATTAAATTATTAGAATAACTGCTAAAACTGCTTACTAACCCTTAACACACTAAACTGTACCTAACATAGGTACCTATAGGCTGAATTCGACCGGCGCGCCGGTCGAATTCGGCGCCGGCGGCGGTTTAATTGCGCTTAGATCAGCGAAGTAGATAAAACGAAAATGCGTGTGGTCCCAAAAAGTTTTAATGGTTACATTTTAATGTAAGTAAACGACTTTATAATTATTATGTTCAATTACCTTACATATGATCTTGTTGTTGACTATTGGTTCCTTGACTTCACCAGTGCAAAAAAATTTACGCTTTTTCCTCATAATAACTGTGCTGATTTCCAATACAGTTTTAATACTGTTTCCTGAAGTAAATAAGAGAAGGTGACGAAGGTATTTAATGGAAGGGGGAATCAATAAGCTATGTACTTCTATTTGAAAGGTTTTTGACATCTCCTTTCCCGAAACCTTTCGTAAACCATCATAGATTTCAGTATTGTGGAAGTAGAAATATTACCTTACATATAAGCCCTAAGTGACCTTTTATATATATATATAAGTGTCGAATTTGCTTTGTCCGATTTTATTCCAGTACATGGTAATTCGGATTCCAAACGAGTTTCATGCCTTCGCGATATCTAACTTGGTGGAGAAACTTACCGTGCTCCACCACTTTTAACCACCCTTCCCTGGCATCTAACTATGGTAGTTACACGCCAAACGCTTATCCGTATATGTAAAATGGCATGTTATTGAGTCTAGAATTGCTTTTTAGTTCGGCTAATATTATCCGAAATGCTTTCGGGGTAGGCCCTCAGTGGACCTTGAGTTCAATCCTGACGGGGTGACCGAGCTTGCCTAACTAAATCATGTTTCCGTAGTGAAAAATGAAAATTTCACCTCCCTAATCCTCATGTTTTCTCGGTTATGTGTTGGTATATGTACCATACGAGCTGACTGAGCTATAGCCGCTACCGCTCTTAGCAAGAATTTTATTTACCTTTTTCGCCATTTATAGCGTCGAGTTCGCGCATGCCTCTAGCCTGCGTTTCTTTACTATTTTGTTGTTTCATAAAATTTGCCAGTCTGTACATTGCGTCTACGAACTCGTCGATAGGTCCTTGAAACATATACACTCTTTGAATTAACTATGACAAATCTAATCGTTCCGGGACTTCGGGTGGTCCACACGTCAGATGTCTACATTTTATGGAGCATTATGATAAAGAAATAGAAAAAACAGAAAGCTCTCTGTGTGCTTATATACCTACTAACTGAAGATTATGACGGTCGAGTAATACTCGTAGGTACTATGTAACTTCACAGCTTTATAACGTAAAAAAAACAATACAAAATATTATGTATTTCCCTTTTAGGTTGCCCTTCGAATATTTACTTGATTGAGAACTCACCAGTTCCGAAACTACCACCATCCAGATAGTTTAAAAATTGATAAAACCTCAATGCTTCATCAGATTCCATTTCATCCATCACAGGACGCTGAAATTATAATCCTTTTTTTAATAATATGGTACTATGGAGGGAAATTCAGTGCCTGTCTCATAGTGATGCATTTAACCTACTCCTTTCACCACACTAATAGACTAAAATACACTATAATAATATTACTGATTATATAGTTTATCGTTATATATACATATAATGATTTTACAGGTTAATTACTGTAGTTGACCGCCTCGTTAGCTGGTGGATTGGGTCGAGCGCCAGAGGTCGTGAGTTGGATTCCAATCGATTAATGGGATTTGTTTAATGGATTAAAGTGGAACAGGGGTTGACACCGGGGACGGACAACTATTTACAATTTGTACAAATTGGTCCCCGTTTGGGTGTTTTAATGTATTATGATGATGACTTATGAGCTACACTAACTTCGCTGATACCGTCGGAGGGTTGAACAAGCTGCTTTCACACAATGAAATGTGTATGTGTTCGATGAGATTGGCATGTTGTTCAAATAAGGATGGGAGAGGGACTGATGTATAGACTTCGTGGTAAGTAATTAGTTATGTTTTTGATCTTCGTTTCGCGCCTTACTTAAAGGACTAAGAGGATAACAAAAATCCCCCAAAAGGCGTTACTATATCCAAACGGACGTGGTCACGGGTAAAATCTAATCTGTGTAGATGTAGGAAATATTTGTTATTATTTAAGTACTTACAAATTTTCCACTCCAGGCTCCTACATCCGAATAGAGAGAATTGACTCTGCTGGGCATCCAATCCAATGATGACCGACTTACTAAAATAGGATGCTGAATAACAAAAAATAGATTTAAGACTAAAGTAGCTGGTGACAAAAAAACAACGTTGCATTTTACCAAAAACGCTCTTGACGTGTTTCTGGTTTTCCCTGGAGTATAGAAATGGCAATAGGGCAACTGGACGTTGTGTTTGGAAAAAACGGGTAGTATTTTAAGTCGACAGCACTCGCAAACGGCGACAGTCGTGTAGGAGAAAAGTTTTAACTCAGCTCTGGTATGGAGAAATCCGTAACGTAAAGAATCTGTTGACCCTGACCCTTTCCGTAGCAGTCGATAAAAAATTACGTATATAAATGTACCAAGTGTACTCATGTTCAATAAAGGATTTTGACTTTGAATTAAGTACCGGAATAATTACGAAAATTAATATAAACATATATTTCAAAGTTTTTAATTCCTGCCATCCGCACGGCGTACCCTTTTACGACTTATGTTCTTATAGCTACTTGGCTAGTAAGTACAATTACTATATCTCTCTCAAACAAATAAATTAATTTATATTTTAAAGGATGTTATATCCTGGATTTACCAGAGAAGGCACTTTTGCGTAAACAAGGGTTACAAAAACAGTTAGATATGTTATCCAGATATTAGTAGCGAGCAACATTGCAGTATTTTAAATGGTTATTAAAATATTATTCACTGTGGTTGTATTTGTGTTTGCAATAGAGTGACGGTAATAAAAATGCCGTAATTTACAAAATATATACGATAGTTAAATTTAAAAGTGTAAGTAAATTGGTCAGTTAGGTACCAATTAATTTATTTTAATAGTTTCTACCTTTGAGTGATTTTTATTCGCACATCGTTTGTTGGTCTGCACACAGGTTCTGCAATGTGGTATTCAATAACAGTATTACTGTTACTATGGGTGAAGCAGGTAGGTATGGTGTTTATAGGCCATGGCTAAGCTACTAAGACGACTGACGAATTTGAGTTGTGGAATATTTGGATTTTCGATATAAAGCACTAGGTAAGGAGTCTGGTGCGAGTAACCAAATTATCTTGTATGAGTTAGTGATGCATAGTGAGCGTACAACCAAATAGTGTATACCTAGTTAAGCTACTGGAGTAATATCGTGCTTTTCTTAACACGCTTTCTGGTCTTTTCCTCAGAGCAAATCTGCAGCACGTGGTCATTTTAACAATGTGAGTGCTCATGAGTTCACTACACCTGCAGACGAAATAGGCCCCATGTTGCCTGATGAGGGATTTCAGCAGTCAACGGTGATAGCTGGCCTTATGCCTGATTCATTCGGGGAGATGTTTAATTTCCTTGATGGAGATAGTTTTGGAATAGGTAAATTTTTATTAGTAACAAATATTACGTAAGAACTTTTGTTTGTTTTCAAAATCAATAATGTACATTTAAATTCTATTGAACTTCGTCTACTGTATATCAATTTAAACAGGTCCCATGCATGAATTTGTTTATGGCTGGCAAGCGATAGTCAATACGATGAGCATGAAGAACAACGTGGAAGTGCGCAAACGTGCGGGTCTACAGCGCTTCGCGCTCGCCGGTATCAATGGGATTACCCTTATATCACACATCGGGGCAACGGAGATCATGATCAATGGCACAAGAACCTATTGCTTTGGAGGTGTGTCACGCCCGCCTGGCAGAAGAAGTGTTATATGCAAGGTTTGTTTTTACTTACGACTTTCTTTTCAAACGATGATAGCATCAGAAGAAGGGGTGAGTTGATGGCGGGATAAGGGATGGAAAGATACGAGTAGATAGCGAGGAGAGACGTCTGTTGCTCTGCAGTAAGGTCGACAAGCAAAGATCCCAAACAAATACGATATTAATACATAACTTGTGCCAGGGAGCGACATATACCTTCGGTCGCATTTAGGCAGAAACCCGCAGCCACCGGTTCTCATCGCTCCATATCCACCAGAAGCATCATCATCATCATCAGCCCGAAAGAGTCGACTGTTGGACATAGGCCTCTCCCAAGTTGCGCCACTGAACCCGATCCATACTTATAACCAGAAGCATATAAATTGTTTTTTTATTTATTATTATTTATTACATTACCAATGAACCGTACACAAGTAGGTACTAAATTAAACGGGGCTACACCAGCGTCCTTAACGATTTTCACTAAGTGATGATAACCTTAATATAGGTAAGTAATATGTCTACAACCACTAGTCTTGTACTACCTACGGTATTGTTTAGGGCTAGACTAGGTACTGTAAATGGAATACCAGTCTCATTTCAGGGCGCTATGTATCAAGAAGGTCGTTTCACGTGTAAGGTGCCATATCTTCGCTACCCGACAGTATTGGGTTACAGATATTGTATTGATAAGTATGCTGCAGTCAACTCATTGGACGGAACATATAAGAGTTAGTAATATTATTGATATCTAATATACCTAGTACCTTCCTAAATTACTTACCTACATGTATATATAACTGGTATATTAAACCTACTATTTCACATACATATACATACACTTGCCTAATCCCTAACTAGGATTTTCTCATGTATTACGGAAATTAAACTAGGTTAGGACAATTCACAAATTATAACATCTAGACTATGACTAGCTTGTACAAGTTATACAAAGTTGTCAGCCCCAGTGGGAATCGAACCCACAACCCCTAGCGCTCGAGTCAGACGACCAAGCCACTAGGCCAACAAAAACTGTTGTGTTATGTTTGTGTTAACACATAAGATCCCAAGCTACCCTAGCTGGGGGAAACACTATACCTACGTATCTACGTGGTGCAAAATCCATTCCACGATTACATGCACCAATTCCCATTCCATAATCGAATACGGAACGGGAATTAATTGGCAATTTCGCGACCAGTTACGAAATTTGATTACCAAATGGGCGAAAGGTCATATTAGATGTGCGGGTTTCCTCACGTTTTCTTTCATCGTTTTAGAGCAGTCAGCAAATACATTACATGCCAGAAACGAGGATCAAACTCTGGACCTCTGGATATGCGACACTGCCACTGCGACACTCTACCTATAATATTTTTTCGTCGCTGGGGTTTTTAGCCTCAGCTTACTAGCACACTGGCGAATTATGCAGCCATAAGCTATAAAGTAGGTCCACAGTGAGTGTATTTCGGTGTTAGTGCACTGAACACCGATATAATTCGGTATTCTGTTTAAGACACGTACAATTTTGTTAATTTTATTTTATTATTTTAAGCAACATATTGTGCTCGCGGAGAGGCAATTCCCAAATTTCATTATGATTACATTTGCGAACGACGTGATATCAAGATAAAACACGTTAACTTGACTGACCCAAATGAAAGATTTAACATACGTAACCCTGTTGTACGAAGAGCTGAATATTATCGAGCACCTTACGACATACTAAAAGCTTGTCCAGATTGGTAAGTTATGGGAGTACAATGATCAAGCTAGTGCTTTATAAAAACTTAAGATTGATTTTATCCGAAAATTCTCAGGTACGGATGTAACTTCCGTATTTCTCCCGAATCTTTGCATCAGGAAATACCGGCAGGTCTAATGGATGCTAACGAAACTGCCTTTGTAGGCCATGGTGGAAAATATTGGCTTGCTTTGTATTATACTCAGGTAATTATATTACAACTAGCGTGTCCGCGTCTTCGTATATACTAGCCCACTGAAATACGTGGCTCCCCTAACTCCCTCTTTCCGTTCTTCCCCCTAATCTCCATGACCACCACCCTCCGCTTTTACCTGTCTCCAAAATGTAGTACCTACTCCTCATGCAATACGAATTCCGACAAACAACACCCTACACTTCTACTAATGCAGTGCGAGTTTTCGAAAACTATGAATTCCCTAACATAACTTTAGATTGAGTAGGCCGATTACCATGAAATAAAGACAAAATGTTATAAAACATCAATCAGATCTCCCCAACCCGTCTGGCCAGAGCGGGGAGTGTAGGCCAAATCCTCCGTCTGTCTCCGGCAAATGAGAGAGGGTTGTGCTCCTGCAGTGGAGACAAAAACAACCTGATGATGAAAGACAAAATGATACGCCAAGTCCTATATTTTTCTTCATTAGATACTCCAATAGAACTGGTTCTATCCCCGTTTTTTTTTTTAATATTTTCAATGTACAGACACGCGAAGTTTATTTTATTAGATTACACAATTATACCTGCTTATATATATATTAATTTACTAAATATAATAAATATTAATTTACTTTATAAGCTCCTTACCCTAACCTAATTACTTAGAACTCACACGACGGCCTCTGTGTGTCACAAGTGAGTCGTATGGATTATACAAATTGCTTTCAGGTTCCTTCGGACCTATCAGTGCTGCCTCAGTCCTGAGTCGATCTTTTTTATTTAGGTTAAGGAATATGTGTCATATTTCAAATACAGTAAAGGCCATTGATGCGTCCGTATTCGGACAGTTATGCGTCAGTGGTCCTTACTTCAGTGCAGCGTCAGTTCAGTTCCGTGATATTTAAGAAACTTCTTAAAATATACTATATGCTACCGAATTAGGAACTAAATTAGCATGTATTTATTTTTCATATTTTCCTTTGGCACATCTAAAAAACACTGAGACAGAACGAATTCGATACTGTGACTGCACCGATCGCTGCGAATGAACCTTAAATCTCCTTACAACTTTCAGCTTTCAACATACTCAATTTATTTTCAAGCTCACGGGGAATATCCATGGCAATCGAATAGACCCATTGTTACTGTCGATAAAGGTATGCATGTTGGCTACTTATTCACTCTTGTTGTGGAATGAGAGATACTTGACTGAGTCAGTAAACTACACACTGTGCTTCGATTTGAAATCAGTTTATGAGACGCCTACGTTTATATCCCATTGTTTTTATTGATGGCTAAATCCTATAATAATTCAGAAAATAGTTATTTTTCCATCACGGCCATATTAGGCCATACCTAATTCTTGCTTAATTTATGTATTGTAAACTTTTCTGTTTAACGTATAATAGTTACATATAAATCTCTAAACTTTTGTTGTAGTTAATATTGATTGACCTTTTATAAATTTAAGTAATATTAATATTTTTATAGGCGGTATTTGGGAGCAGCTGCTCAAAGCCAATATCGGTCCAGATATGAACCTGCACTACAATCTTAACGGTATTTACAATCGTTATCCAACAGCAGCGGTTCTACCCGACATTATGCGTAACGATGGGCAGGTAAAATACACATATCATTAAACTAAAATTACAACCTAACTAACCTTTTATAATTTGTGTCATTACCATTTGTGTTTTTCTATTGTAGGTATATGTTCATTTTCTAATGTAAATGTGATGCTTTATAAATGATGGAAAAGGGTTTTATTAGCTGAGTTTGTTGCCGGTAACAAAGCGGCCGACCCAACTAATTACATCGGTACTCGACTGATTTTACGGCAGCAGAATCAGATTTGTCGCTTGAATCTTTGTATTCGCTTCGGTATACCTGTTTTGCCATTTTACGTAGCCATTCATATTATTATAAAGCCCTTTTGGATTATAAAGAACAACCCAGACAGGACTTTTTCACAAAATGCCGTATAAATTTAATTTTCGTGTCGCCTAAAATTGATATTATAATGTTACAGGTACAGCCTGCCAATTTTAGAACAGATAATCGAGATTCTGCTTCGGAGGATATTATGATTGGTTTATCGGCAGAAGGACCAGGTACTGTACTTAAGATAGAGGGCCAAGAACACCCGCGACACTTCGACCCTATGAAATCTTTTATGATTAGCCCTTGGTAACCTTACGAACGTGGCGCAAACGCAAATCCGCGATTACACATACTGATTCTCAGATGTGCGGGTTGCCACAAGTCGTTTCCTTCATCGTCAGATAACAGCTAATAAATGACCTTAAATCTTGAAATATAACGTGGGACAATGTAATGACAAAAAAGTTAACACACGTATGATAGGCCGCTTCTTCCTCAATGCGCCACTGATGCTCTAGGTGCTGTGGGTACTTACATTATATCTTATTTTACATTAAGCCCGTCAATGTCCGCCAAAACGAAGAAGAAATATGACTTGTAACCAGGAATCGGAATTAGGTAGTGACATTATACACCTACTTGCGACGAAAATATGGCACGAAAGATTAATTCCTTTTCGACGGATTCATTTAACTTTTTTAATTAAAATCCCGGGACTCTATTAGTAGATCCCTGCTCATAACAACTAAAGCAATAGAATCGATTAATTAAAAATAAAATAAGGTAGGTATATACTGCGTGTAGCACTTTCACCAACGCTTGGTAGCAGGTCTGCGCACACTGTTCAATTTAAAAATGTATGTCTTGAGAGCAAATCATTACTATTTACTCCAAACTCGAAACGGTGCGCGCGGCCGATATTACGGGAAGAAATGTTATTGAAGATGGCAATGTGCATTCGAAAGTATAAGCACAGGGCGGACACTTGTGCCAAAATGTATGCGATGGCGGGAAATCGACTACCTATTCTTACACAAAGACAATAATCGTGTCCGCACACGGCAGCGCACGCACACATGCCTAAGGCAATCATTAGGGGTGTCAGACCGCGCGGACCGGCCGTGGGCACCAGTAACTTTGTGATGGCGGCGTAAAGTGTGCATAAAAATAAAAATAGTTTATATAGGTGGTTGATTAATTGAGATTTAAGTCGTAAGTATACAATCTTTTTCCAACTTTCGTTATTTACTTGCAAAATCTCTATGCAACCATACAAAACTGTACGAATTCGTGATAGACTAGTTGGTACTGCGCTCGCCTCACGTTTATGAGGTCGAGGGTTCGAATTCGGACACAGGCCAAAGAACGAACTAAGAACGTTTTTAGTGAAGGAAAATACCTTAAGAAACCAGCCAAAGAAGTAATAATTCTAAGGCGTATGTGAAGTCCACAAACCCGCATTGGGCGTGGACTATTGTTATGGAATAATTCCTACTCGCGTGTAATTTTTTCTTTCTTTCATTATAATTTAAATATATCACTAAACATGGCGCATGTGCTAAAATAAAATATTTTTCGACATACAGGGAAAAAATACGACACTCATCATTGTGCACATTATAATTTTTTTAAATCTATACATATATTAAAACAGTAAAAAGGCGTTTCTGTACATTAAAGTTAAAAAAATTCAGACCTTAAGACCAGTGAAGTCCAAAAATATAATTAAAAAAATCGTGTCTATGTATGTATGTACGGGCTAATCTTGGAAACTGCTGAACAGAATTTGACGGCGTTTTCACTGTTTAATAGCTTGTAGTTCGGGAACTGGAGAGAAGGGGTATACTTATCAAAGGATATTTTCGAAATTTCCACATTTGTTTGAGTAGGTAAATTTTGTGTTATCACAGGAGTTTTCTGACTGTGGCAACATCAAAGTTGGTAGGTACTGCGTTTCTTTTTATTTTCTTTGCAAGACGATCCGAAGCACAGAAATGAAGATCGCAAACGCGGTAATTCTTTAAACTTTTATTGTTTAAGTCGGATCGTCCAATCACTTGAATCCAGTATATACATCTGAGAAACAATTTTTTTAGTGTATACATCTGAAAAACAAAAAAAGATTTTATACCCAAACAAAAGGAACTGCGGAAACGTTCCTACAATGTTACGTTGTAAGCTCACGTCACACGCCACTATATGACACATGTCATTTTTTTCTTTTTATTATGCTGCAATTACACATCCGCGCAAGTCGGTAGGCAATCGCTCATTGAATTTCGATTACATCAAAAAGGTGAAAATTCAAACGTGACGTCGGTTCCGTTATTTTTAATTTAATTAAATATATATTTTATGTATTATATATTACATTTGTCTAAACCCAAACTTGATTTTATTTACTTCAGATCAGAACGTCTCATTCTCCTGTACCATTGAAATTAGATAAGGACCAATTCACTAATATAGTACCCAGACTAAGACGAACTCTAAAAATGTCTATACATGAAAGGAATCGAACTCACGTATTCTGGTACTTGAATCAATAAGCAAGCCACTAAGCCAACGACGTGGTCAATAATCATGATATCTTCAACAGAGGGAGTCAAAACATTTATTTTTGTATGCATGACTGCCATAAATTAAAATTTACATAAACGAATTTTTTACTAACATGAACACTTGGCAATTATGCGAATGTATGTACGGTGGACCACACGCTAAAGTCTAAAGTGTACAAAATATAAAATTTGCAACTAGGTGTTTTTCCAACTTTACCTACAAATTTTTAGAATTCAGGTATCTTCTTACACGCTACAATTAAACCCCACGTTGGGCGCTAGAATGTAATAAGTTCCTGATGATCTGCAGGTTCCTGAATAATTCATGGCTATGATGAACGTGGGGGGGTTTAATTGAAGGCGTGACTAATACTACTTAAATTCTTTAAGATTTAATATGTTTTGTCACAAAACATATTTAATTTACCTAATTCAAAAAGACCCACATCGATGCGAGCGTCTCGCGACTTAACGCAAATGTGTAAATGTCGTACAACAAACAAATAAATATACAATTGATTAAAATTGTATCAATGTCTATCCCAAATAACATTTTATTTACATTATCAAACAGAATAAAATAAACCAAAACGTATAAAATTATATTTGTATTACTTATAATACCAAAATTCAATCCCACAAATTGTTTGAATAAATAGGCAAAATGTGTTACTTACCTCGATTCTTCTGGAGGAAAAGAATGAAATCGTCTCTTTTTGTCATTACTGTTAATCAAACAACCACCTACAGCACAATACTTCACAATTATTCTTTTAATTATCTTTCAAGCAATACATACAGCCCTGACGGCTAGTGCCCTAAACGCTACCCAAATCTGCGGCGCGGGGTGAGGAAGCTGTGATTGGCGGGGGGAAGGGAGTGTCCATTCTATACGTAGTATTATTAGGTATTCTATGGTATAAGTTAAGCCTCGTTAAAATAATCCACCAATAAGACCAGTCTCGCCAATGTAAAAAAAAGAAGACGGGTTTATTTGCTCCAATACCATTTGATTTCTCATTCTAGTGCAAACTATTGAAAATTAAAGCTTACACTAATATTTTTTAGTGCAAACTATTATATTTATGGTTTAATATGAGTAGTTTAAATGATTATTTTTCTTAGCTTTCTATAAAATGTGATAGTGGCCATGTCAGTCAAAATAACATCCCCTTTGTAATATGAACTCATTATTTCGACTTTAACTTATTTATGTGACTCAAATTTAAAGTCGTTTAGTATTTGCTGAAAAAACAGGTGACATTCAAACGGACATCGGATTCTTATCATAAGGATTTCTTTCATTCTTTTTAATATGAAACAAAAAAAAACATTGGTAGCCTTTAGTAAATATTTGTTTTTCTTATTTTCCAGGTGGCGTCTCGAATAAATTTATTCACGATTCTCAAATTCAAGCAAATTTTGAGCATGGAAAAAACTTATGAAAAGTTTTCGAGTGAATTAATTTTTGTACTTGAGGCTTTAAATATTCGCATAAATTAAACATTTAAATTTAAGCATTTAATTATTCCTAATTTGTCGCATTGAGTGAGCATGTCCGCGCAGACGGCCATGTCCGGTGCGAGGGTCCACGAAGTGCACCAGCCCCGGGAACTCCTCCACATACTTGTGCAGCGTTAGGGAACCACCGTCTGTCTCGCCCGTGCACTCACAATACTCATTAAGCGAAATAATTGTTCATTGACATTGGCACACAACACTATAGTACCACAAAAGGAAAAAGTTTATAACAGACGCTATTAATATCTGAGATACCGTATCTCAATTCGGATTCATAGCAAAAATAGCAATTTATCATCGGCTGCAGAGAAGTAGCCACTTCTGCCATGTCATAGGTTCTAAAATCTCTGGACTAAACGAGATGTGGTAGTTTTTACTCAATTGGACATTATGCTATGAATCAATCGTCAGTTGTGTGTCATGTAAAATAAAAACAATTTTCATACATTTCATATATATATATATATATGTATTTACCACACAACATAGATTTTATAGGTACATTTCTCACCCATGCGCGGTAACTTTCAGACAAATGTTCTTAATTATGTTTATCACAGAACGTTACACCAATTCAACAAAAGTTGGCTAGTCTGATCGGAACTATACAGTTTACCATGTTGTTTTATTCAAAAAATTTGGTGTAACTCGTGTGGCAGTTCCTTCGATCAGTCGTGTTCCTGCCTCTGCAACGCCATCGACACTACGTAGAGGCTCTCTAGCATGTGGGACAGGTTCTGCGACAGCTCGTGAACGGGCCGTGTGATGGCCACCATATCTGTTAAAGAATTTTCAATGTTTAAATTCCTATTACAACTCAAATGGCATACGAATACAACTGCGTATCGGAAACTGTCTTACAAAGTGGACTGCAAAGTTAACGAGGTATTACAAACTAGCTAGCTTGTTTCTAAAACGACCACTTATTATCTTCATGACACAAAGGTCAGCTGGTTGAGAACATCATTGGCATTTGTTCGTCTTTTGTACAACTTAATTCAATAATTAAAGTATAAACAAATATTATTGAAACCATACAGCTAAAAAGTAACCTGGGTGCCTTCATTTTGCATCACATATTTTTTGATCAACAATAGGATTGCTCAAGTTACGCCTTTGTTTTAAGTGGTTATGACACCAGCAGTGCGTCACACTTCTCCGCTATTTTGTTATACTCATTGCGATACGGCGTCATGTATCAAGTTACAATATAAATTATTAATTTATACTCGAATTACTCATATAAACGAATTATTCGGCTATTTTCAGACATGTTTAAAAAAAATTATATTAAAATCTCCGATAGGTATCACAAAGTTGTAATTTTTCGTAAGTTATTCGGGTCAATGTACTTTTTTTTGTACCAATTAATGTGGCAAAACGTACTTATACGTAATGACTGGACATATATAACTTTTCTACTATGCAGTGACGTATCCTCCTAAAAGTTTCCCAGGCACAAAACGTTATGTGTAATTAAGGTAGTGTTATCAATTCACAAAATAATAATATGTACCGGGATGCGAGTCGAGCAGTTCCTTGCAGTACACGTGCATCAAAGTGGTGACGTCATCCTCAGGAATCTCACCACGTTCAAGAATCCGCTCCGCATTCCGCTCACGGACTAACGCCAGAGCCGTACTCCATCTGTAGATAAATATATTTAAGCCTGTATTTATAAGTAGCTTGGTAAATCAGTCGTTCTTATGATGCAGACAAGTCTAATTGTTGTTTAAACTTAAACACAAATATTGTCTCAATATGACCTAATAAAGCGTTGTAAATCAAACAAAACCCTTATGTATACAATGTTCTATGCACATTTAGACGAGAGTAAATAGCAGAGATTACTAAATATTACTACGTAAAAAAGCGACAGTCGCCTCTCTCCGCCAGTTTAACGTAGTACGAAAGAGAAGCAGTTGACATATAATGTTCTCATATTTGTACGCCACATTTATTACTGTATTTAGTTTTAAAATATGCAATAAATAATATATAGTTGTCCCTCTCTCGTTAGCTCACGCGCGCACACAAACGTGTATGGACAGGTTGGTGCACCTGTAATAGTAGTAGGTGATTAATGATGACATGTCTTAACACAAAATAGTCATAAGAATGAAAAATTCCATCTAGTCAAAACGGTAGTGCGTAACTTGAACTATACCTTCTATCGGCCCTCGTCTACCGCAACTGACGCGTCTCTCGTTCCCAAGTACACTAGCGCGCAATTCAATTGTTATTTCTTAGGGAGAAATTTACTTTGCCTAATTTTTATTTTTAATACAGACCTGAAAATCGATAACACCCACAAAAAATGTGGCGCGTAATATATAATTTTCCCTTGTAATAATGATTAGATTACAAATTATTAAGGCACTGTAAAATAATTTTTTACATGTAAATATAAGGTTTACCTTGATTTTTATTATGTAAATGAATACTAATTTTATCCGGAAATTTATCCCCGAAGTGTACATGCTCGAAATAACCTCTTCTACATTCTACTAAAGAGTTATTTATATGTTACCTTTGGCGTTGCATTAGGTACAACAGCTTAGAGTCATCATTAGGTGGGGGTAAATCCCCACACGTATCACACTGTGAGTTGGACGCTAGCGAATTGTAGATTGCCACCACTGTACTGCTCATTTCTACACCCTGAATAGACAAAATACATAGTGAATAATCATCATCAGCCGAAATACGTCCACTGCTCAACATAAGTCTCCCCAATAGAATGCCACTTTTGCTGGCCTGTCCATTGGGGATCACATAATCACTACACATGGCTGGGTGCAATCCCTTAGTCACCTTGACGACACCCATGGGATTTAAAGGCGGAAACCACACGGCTCATAATAATTTAAAATAATCCAATATAGAATCAGTTTACTTTGTACCGTAAGGTATTTATCTACGACCTGAGCCGCGATGTCCAGTAATTACAATGCTAAAGACCGATTGATCTGGAATTCTGAACGTACTTGTATAATTGCCCGGCAATGGTGGGAACATTGTGGGAATTCCAGAAAAAAAATCCTTCCTTTCTTTTCAGGAAAATAATGAATGAATTAATTGACGAAACCCTCACATTGTGTACGCCGTACACTATGCTGACTTTTAATTTTCCAGTCGTTTGATTTTAACTGCCACGAAATGTTGAAAGTTAAAAGGGATATCGATAAAGCAAGTTCTGTGCGCGCGCTTAGGTTTCTCAGGCAGTATAAAGATTTAAGTTATGGCACTGTTTAGGTTGAATTAAATGGACATACATATATCTCATCCCTAATGCTGTATATTTACTAAATGGGAATTAAAATAAAATGTTTACCTTGTTGTCAAGCGCCGCGTGATAGACCGTGACCACCATTTTATTGTTGGTCTCCAACAGTAGCAGCAGCTGGAAGATCAGCTTGTACAGGCAGCGGCCAACCTCATCGCTCAATCCTCGCGAAAGTTCCAGCATCTGACCACATAATGTTAATATTCATAACTGCTACGAGTGCTGCACCAATCTTATAGAGTATACTTTGTAAATTCTTGTCAACTAGTAGATAATTTTTAGACAAACAGAACGAACATAGCATAGTACGTATTAGGCTGTTCACTAATATAAAAGCCAGACTGGGACCAACTTGTACACATTATACAAAGTTTTTGTCCCCAGTGGGAATCGAACAGGTCAACGTAAAATATGTAATTAATAAAATGTATATGATGTCATTGGTCATTACTGTTGAGTTCAGATTTGATTTTTCATTCTTAAAACAGCTACATCACTTGACTATACAATCAGAATTGCTTTCCTTTTTCTTAAAATATAAAAACGCAGGAAGAAAAGAACTAAAGCTACACCTTACGCCTCATCATCACTTACCATCAGGTGAGATTGAGGTCAAGCGCAAACCCATCAAAATAATAAAAAAACGGGAAATAATTTAAAATCGTCAAATTCTGCGTCGCAAAAAGAATTTGTTCCATGTACATTAATTTTATTTTCTCGCATTCACTTACCTCTAATGCATGATCTCGTCTATCGAAATAAGTCTCGAGATGCTCATTGAATTCCAGAGCTGCGTATCTGACTGCATCCCTGACCCTAGGACAGTCGGCGGCAGAGGGTCCGACCCACAGCAGAGGTGGTTCCTCATTTGCTAATTGTTCTAACACAGTGGACAACTCAGCCGCACCACAGCTTGAAAACGTGGCCTCGGAACACAGAGACACCGTCTTCGATGTTAAGTCCTGTTCACATACAAATAATCTTTATTAATACCATGGGAACGAATACACAAAAAGCCAGATAAGTATACGTAACACAGAAAAGAGTGGGGTTCCGTAAATATTTTTGTTTTAATGGAAAGCCTTGGTTTTTTTACTGAAATGTCCATATTTTTAAATAGTTTTTCATATTGCCAGCCAATTTTAAATACATGTTTTAAATTTCAGATCAGTTGGTTCAGGAGTTTTTTTATTTATGCGCCAGACAGACAGACAGACTGACAGACGTACAAAAAAGTTACACTATAAGTTCCGTCAAAACGGATACTCATTTTGACGGAACCTAAAAAAAGTAATTTGGCGTAAACTCCATATGCTAAATGAAAAAAATACTTTAGCTGCAAGCTGAACGAATTAAACACATATTAATTTTGGATGAAACCAAAAATAGATAAATACTTTACTTACTGCCTTCGCATGGTCCCACAGAAATAAGTCCAAATAGACCTCAAATGTGGGCAAGAGCTTACGGGCCACAGTAATAATAAATATAAATAAAGTATACATATAGCCCATCATTCTGGTCTACTGTGGGTTGGTAGACTTCACATGCGCCTTAGAATTTATTTTATGATATTTGTAGGTTTTCTCACGTTTTGCTTGCGAGAAGCCTGTGTAGTTAATGTACTAACGCAATTTTGATTTGAGCCGTGTAAGTCGTGTACCGAGCCAAGTTATCGTTTATATATGTAAGAGAGCACCGTATCGTATCTTCCTCTTTTTGGTTTCATCTATGATGTTCATTTCTAATTCAACGTATACGAGTAAATAATAAATACCTTAAGTACAGAATTAAGTCGATGAATTAATGCTATTGGTTGCATGTGGGTGGCATGGCGCAGTAGAGTCGCTACAGAAGTACGCCACGGGTCCCGCAGTATCGACACACCGCCGGGAACTGGTGTCACATCACCGCGTTCACCTGTAATACCACATATACCTCCTGAGCTTGGACCTATTAACTATAGTAAATTTGTTTCAAGGCACGGAGAACAAAAAACATAGGGTTATTCAATGTAAACGCAACTCGAATGAGAGAGAGCATTATTTCACGAAAATATCGCATAGTGTCAAGGTTTTATGATAAAGGATTATTTTATGTTTAACGTTATAGTTACTACAATCAATTCCTCGAAGTTTGTGTAGTTGATTCCGAACTTATAAGCTCATAGATACGAGTATTTTTACCTAAACCGCGAATTTGCTATTTCAGTGGAATTGAAGCATACTAGCTTATACATAAATAGCATTATCTATCAGAGTACTGCGATTTTAGTGACTATTATTATGTTATTAGTGAGGTTATGTAATTTTGCATGACTTTCCATGTAAATATGATTTGTTAATACTAAACTTACAGTCGGGCTCGCCGCTGGATGCACTGGAGAACGACTGCGTCCGCTGTCGCAGCGCCAATTCGTGCGCGCTGCCCGCGTCCCCCTCCCCGCGCCCGCCGCCGGCACCTTCTTCCCAGCCGCCTTCTTCGTCTGAAGAATCTTCGTGAGGACTCGGCTAAAATGTTAACGATACATTCCAACTAAACACTTTTTCGCCAAACGCATCACTATTTCGTTCGTAATGTCATTATTTTTTTAACGTGATCTTTTGAGTGAGAATGTTCCTAAAACTGTAAAATTATAATAATATGTCGTTATATATTACGAAAAGATAAAAGTAAATATGCAAAATTATCAAATTAGGGAAATGAAATAAATATTAAGTATTTTTTTGTAAATTCTCTGCAATGGTGCTAAATCTATAAATGGAATGGTTAAGTTTACATCCCACTTATAAAATAATGACATAAAACTATAAAATAGCAAAAAAGCTTGTGCCTTATTCTGAAGACACACATTTAAAATTTGACAGCAGTTAAATTAGTTTCGTACTTACAATAAGTACTGTGTGACAGGAAAATAAATATTTTGATAAAAGGATAAGAATATGTTTGATCCTTAGTCTTTGTTGATGTATGTGTAAGAGGAGTGTGTGAGAAGGATATAGACGGGATGAGAGAGTGAGTAAGAGAGAGAATTAAACACATCACAATCATTTTAAATGACATAAAGCGACTCACCGGCTGGTTAATGTGTTGTGTGTCTAACTTCCGTGGCAGCTGAGGCGGGCTGCGTTCCAAGCAGCGGCTCTCGTCTCTGTCCTCGCTCAGCAGCCGTCGTCGAACGCCCCAATTAAAGTTATCTGAGCTCTCACCCTGAAACATTACCAAAATATTGGTTAAAAGATTTACAATCGATTTTAACACTACGCTACAACTACGGTTATTCCGATGCTGGATGGTTTCCAGTCCTTAGAAACTCCGCTGTAATAAAAGCTCAACCTGGCGCCTTATTTTTCTTAATTTGTTCGGAAAGTATGTCATACTAATAGATACATATGATGTGAGTATACGTCAGCAATCATGACTCATCATAATAAATCGAATATTGCTTACCTCAATGCTTTCGCTTTCATATTCAAGAAAATCAAAGTCTTTGAACACTCCAAAATGGTCAGGAGGTGGTGCACCGACCGAGGGTTCATTGCCAGGTGTACCTGTCACTTCTTCTAATGAAGACGCCATTGACGATTCTCTTTCAAGCAACTCCGAACTTTGGCTGAAGATTACCTAAAAACAAAATAAAAGTCAACTTGTAATGTTAGATGTATCTTTTTAGTAATAAAAATAAGAGCACTCAGTCTAACTCAGTTCTGTCTATATATCAAAAACCACTAAATTGTTAGCTCTGGCTTTCTACAACAAAATACAATTGTTTTGATGTTTCTTATTTTTTTAGACAACTTACAAATTAACTTCAATATATAATTTAGGCGCCATATACGCGTATGTGCTTTGTTAAAGATAAGACAGTGTGTAATTTGTCGTCCAATAATATGTTAACAATAAACGAAGAACTTCTTTGTGTATTTTATTTATTATAATTAATTTAAAAATACTTCTATAAAGAAGTTCCCTATTTAATATTACATTGAATTTCAGTTTTTACATAAATGTGAATACTTCGAGTTACTGTACTCGTTTCATTCAATTTTGTATGCAGAGATACGTAAGTTGTTCTATTTATCATTAGGAAGAAAACTCCTTTGAGAAATCAGACCATATGAGTGAGATATCAAAATAAATCTGGTTCTGGGGCCCTTAGCTGGGAAGCACCGGATGGGAACGTTATCATAAAATATACTAATGAGTAGTAGCTTTCCATCTGTTTCTACTTCCATTTTTCTACGTTGGACGAACAAAAATACATATTGATACGTATGATAAGTTAATTTTTATATCAGCGACAAATATAGTTAAATCAAATATAATGTGAAACTCACTGATGGACTTTTAGGTAGCCCAACCCTCTGCCCGCACGTGGTAAGAAGATTTACAAGGCATTCTCGTACACGGCTCTGTTAACAAAAAAAATAATAATACATGCACTTAACAGTCAAATTCTTAGGTCAAATATTGGTTTGGCCTGCTACACAGCCAAATCACAATCTTACTTGTTAGATACAAATATTAACTTTATTTTCATATATTTCACTAACCTTATCCCAAAATAGGATTTTCGTCTGTACTTAAATTCTGTCCTGAAATTAAACTTATTCACAACTATAACAACCAGACCAGGATCAACTTGTACAAAGTTTTCTGTCCCTAGAGGGAATCGAACCCACGAACTCTGTCGCTCGAGGCTAACGACCAAGTCACTACGCCGACGAGGTGGTCAAGTTTGCATGGGATTGCAATGATTTCTACTTTGTACCTAATATATGTGTAGGTTACCTGAGACATCCACGGCCGTTTCCAGCCCGCCACGAGAGCATCCGCTGGAGATTGCGAAAACGACCGACGTGGTGACGCGGCACTCTGCGGTTGTGTGGTGTTGTTGTTAGTGTTAGTCTCCGGGCCAACTACTGTTGATGCAGATCCAGACTGGGATGTTGATGAACCTATAAATTTGATTTGTCTCGTCATGATTTATTTATAGACTACTTTTTTGATGATAGGTAATACCCACGGTTAGTTACATTTCCCGTTGGAACCCTATACTTTCCCGTGCAGAAAGGGCTGTACTGATCTAGAAAAAATAGCACTCTAATAGAGTAATAATGTGATCCTGATCAAACTAACACTTTCCTAAAGATTGCATTTGTAGATAGATAAGTTGGCGAGGACTGTCAACGAAGGTTAGACTTGATATATATCCCAAGTTTCGGATTACTCTCATACTTATTAGTGATTGTTCCCGTACAGCTCGCGCGTGCGGTTGCGGTGGCGGGTGCGGCGGTTTTGACGAGTTCATGTTCACATTGGCCGTCAAGCATTTGCGCGTGTGGGACGCTAGCAACAAGTTCAAATTGGTAAAATCGGGAGCTCCGCCGCTAGTTCGATGTAAACAGACGAAAGTACTTCATTCGTTTGATACTGCAGCAAGCTTGCCAGCTACTTACACCGCATGTGCATTTCGTACGTGAACACTTGGATACTATGGTATATGTCTGATATTTCGTCACCGCGCCCGCGATCAACGTGAACAAGCACTTAGAGGCACAGATAGTAAGTAATGAATACAACATACACTATGGCTACGTCACTGCCCCCTGTCGACTCCATTACCGCCGGGATGGTGCGAAAGACACGCATACGCAAACGCCCATTTATGTACGCAAAATAATAATCTGCTCAACCCTCATGTAGAGATATATATTTCGCTCGTAATACATTGCTCGTGTCTGGAGTATGTTACGGGTGACTGAACACTTTTCTCTTATACCTAATAATAATACCTTTGTCAAATGTAGTGCTGGATGCATTAGATAATGAATTAGGTCCAGTAGCTGGTTGACTACCACCGCTTTTGGGCAGATATTTGCGTCCAATGACCGGTGTTTGGGACAAGTCGAAAGTAAAGTCCATAGTCCTGCCAGGCAGCTCCTACGAACAACAAATTACGTAAAGTACAGACATAACACTTTCGATTCGTAATGCGAAATAAGTTACATTACATATATGCATACATATATACACAGGCAAAAACATTATATTTCTAGACTATAATGCCTTGCACCAGGGACGGGCAGCAGCGTTCACCTGTGTGTGTATGTTAAGATCATTACTGCGATCACCAATCCGCCTGCCAACCGTGGTGATTATGGCAAATCTCCCAATGGACATCTAACCAAAAGTGGTATTCTATTGGGGAGGCCTATGTTCAGCAGTGGACGTATTTAGGCTGATGATGATGATGATGTAATTCAATATATAGTTAGACTCCATTTACAATAGACACGCAAATTGTAAATGGAGTCTAATTTTGAAATATTAACTCGTTATTTAGTAAGTAACTGAACATCACACGGAAAGAGTCAGTCACTATTTTGAAGAAATTGTCATTTTCACGTAATTTCATTGCAATTGCCGAAGTAAGCTAGCTGCCCAACATATAAATTATTCACTCAAGAATAAAAAAACTACTTGAAAGTATACCTTTTTGCCGTGTGGCTCCACATCCAATACAGAGGAGGCATGGCTGTCCCAGTACGGAGGCACTACCAGCGTCGAGCATCGGGTTACTACCAGTTTGAGGATTTTCATAGCTTCTTTGTAGTTATTGCCATCCTGTAAAAAACAAAAAATCTGGTCACCTCGTTCTATCATGCCCCATCAATCAGAGTATCTTATATTCTTAGGGGGCCAGGAAGACCTGGCGACACTTCGACCCTTCAGGATCTTTTGTGCCAAACCCCTGACCACCAACGGTGCTCTAAGCCGATTTGGTGGACTTCACATACGCCTCAGAATTTCTTCTTCGGCATATGCAGGTTTCCTTACGATGTTTTCATTCACCGAAAAGCCTGTGGTATTATAAATAAACCGTAACTAAAACCATAGTTCAAAGTATCGTTTTTGTATGGAAGCAACCAATAACAATAAGTGATACGCCAATTAAAAGGTCTTAGTAAGTAGAACAACAGTTTACTATGGCGGCTAATCTCAGCTGTATTTTCGGCGTTATGGCGTTATGGCGTTACCCACCTACTAATAGCAAACAATAACAAGTGATAAGACAATAAAAAGGTCATAATAAGTAGAACAATAGTTAGAATGGCGGTTAATCTCAGTTAGCTGTATTTTTTGGCGTTATGGGTCTTTTAGTACCCCCTTACTATGGCAACCTGTACGATAAGTACTACTTCAACACATAAATCCCGATCTGTGCTCTATGACATATAAAAAACCGTATTTTTTTATTTTTTATTGTATTCACTTTATTATATTAATAAAGTTGTAGAAGCCTACAATGACGAAATATCCTGCCAAGCCTTATAGCACTATGTTTCGTAATGAAAATTTAAGCTACCTCTACACTTGCGCGGCAGCGGTGTGCCGTCAAGGTGTGGCTTAGGTACCATACATATTTGTACCAGTACATATTTTGCCCGCGTTAATGTGGAGTCTCCCATACAATCCCCATATATCACAAGAGTAGCATTATTCTGCTGATCACGCATATCCCACGGAACGCTGACTTACGTCAATGAATTTGACGACTACTCGAAGTAGATCCGCATTCACGGGCTGCGCGGCGGGAGCGTTCAGTTCCACGTAGTACAACATGCAGTGTAGTATTGACAGCACCGCCGTTTGCAAATTAACCGCTCCCTAAAATATAAACCATTTATTTATTACTCAATTATAAAATTTCCTGTCACAAAATAACGTTACACATAAAATGAAAAATTGCAGGAAGCGAACGTCGTGCATATTGAGGGGGACCCCGAATCATTTTTTTAAGTACCCTGAAACATCATGGAAAATAAAAAACGATCTTGAAATTTCCATGTTCATGTTCAAAGATTCAGTTCTATCGATCCGGTAGTTTCGAGTTATCAGAAAGATGAAAAAAGTGTTGCTATAAAGGCATATGAATAAAAAAGGAGTCATAGAAAAAAACCTTACCTTTTCAAGGACTTCTACAAGAAAGGCGAGCATTTGTAACGATAGATGTGAGTAGGTGTCCCATAGGTACTTGACGACGCACTTCGTCCACTGAAAGCTCTCTTTGCTGAATGTTCTCCGCGAATAAAGCGTCATCACTGTGCCCAAATTCTCAAGCTTTTTACTCTTTTCGGCTGTGAACTGAAATTAATTACGTAATTTTAGAGTAAGACAAGAGAATGCGAAACAATAAGTACATTTGTGACCTTGATAACTTAGAATTTCTTCTCCAAAGTTTACATACAGGTTTACTCAATAAAACCGCCTCGTTGGCTTAGGTTATGGGTTCGATTGACACTAGGAACGGACAATATTGTACAAGTTGGTCGTGGTCTGGACATAAACCTCCCTAATAGAATGCCACTTTTAGTGGGCTGTCCGTTGGGGGATTTGCCATAATCACGCTTGGCAAGCGGATTAGTGATGGCAGGAATGATCTTAATATACTCTGGAGAACGCTGCTGCCCACCCCTGGTGCAATCCCTTAGCAGCCTTGACGACACCCATAAAGACTGTCGGTGGCCCTATTCTAAACCGGAAACTACACGGCAATGTGGATGTATGGACGGTGGCTGAATGTTTTAATTTTAAATTGTAGGAGAGATTGAAAAATTAGAGGCGAAGTATTGTGAGGATGTTTATAATACAAAGTGCTCCAAAGGCACCCTACAACGGTTTAAGAAACATGCAAGGTAAAGCCGTCGGTTAAATTTCAGTTTTAGTTGACGCCCCCACATAAATACGGATGGGCCGTTATTTGTTTTCACTATACTATAAATGTAACTTATAAATATAAATGACTTATAGATTTTACCTGTGCGATATGACAAGCGGCTCGTACGCAGAGTTCATTTGCGTCTTCGTAGTGCAACAGCATGTACGGAAGCAGAGCCACCACAGTCATAGGAAAAGCAAGGGACTGCGTGGGGTCGATGACCGGTAGCTCAAGCAACGGGATCATATCCGCCAGTACGCCGACTACAGGTTCATATGTGTTCGGATGTGTGCAACCCTGGAGGTAAAATATGATATAATTAAATAATCATAATTTTGTTTATATAATTTAGTCTATTTACTAAAGTTTGTTACTAACATTTTATAGACTGCTCTCTGATTGAAATTATTATTTGGTTTGATAATGAGCAGGGAATTAATTATTCGTTTCGCACATATTGCGAGACAAACTCTGAACCAGTGAACCGCGAACAAAAACCTCCACAATTAAAACATGATTATTTTCAATGAAACTATTGCAACCAACAATGCACCAAGAAACGAATAAATTGAGCTTTAACTTTCAGTTTAGTTATTACTAACTATGCCCGCGGCTCCGCTCGCGTGTACTACAGAAACCGCTCCCATTCCCACTCTCGCTCCCTATCCCACTTCCACTCAGACTCAATCCCAATCCCGATCACATCCCAATCCGAATCCCGATCCCAATCCCACTCCCGCTCCAACTATAGTACAAACCAATCGCAATATGAATTGTATCAATATTCAAACATAAATTATACTTCTTTGTTATGACTTCTAGAAAAATTTACTTTATTAATATCTCAGGTTCTAAGTGGCGTATCAAGATAAACCATACACCAGATTTTAAGTTAGACCACCAGCAAGACAACTGCATCAAATTTCATTCGGTGGTTTTTGCGTGATGTAACAAACATACAGACAGACAGACAAAAATTCTAAAAACAATTATTTTGGCTTCTATTGGCCCTATAAAGACCCCTCATACATTTTTTCTACAATATCTCCCATTTACAGACATAGCCCAGTTACAGTTTTATTATATGTATAAATATGACGTGTCTTACACGCGAATTTAAATTGCTGTATCTTCGTCCTTTTTAAACCAATTTAAAACAAAATCATAGTATTTATTGCGTTTTTAGAGCTAAATATCTGAATACTTAACAAATCCTCATTTATTAAAAAATATTCGAGTGTAAGACGACAAAGCACGAAAGTCTAAAATGTACTAACTTCAATTTGTTATTATAAATCATTCCATTTCTTTACAAATTACCTTCAGTAGGAGAGCATGTAAGGAAGGTGAAGTGTGAGCCTGAGTTCTATCCAGCCGCTCGCGGGCGTCAGGTCTGTCAAGTGGAAGCCGCGCCATTACTCGAGACAGCAGTCGTATTCCGAGAAGGAACTCATGGTCATAGTCAGACTCAAGTAGAGATGCGCCCACCCAGAACAGTGTCGCGAGGATGGTTAGTTTGTCGTCCTAAAAAAAGAAAATAAACACTTACTATACGCTTACTACAGAGCAAGTATAATCGTAAAAATCATAAAACGCGTTGTTATATATTTGAGAATTATATGTACCCACTCGGGCGTTCATAAATAGGAGACGTGTGGTGCAATTAAATAGCAGCTATTTGCCTCGTGCATGGAACCATATGTGAACTAGTATACTAGAACAGACTACAAACATCTCGCTCGCTCTATACTGGGAGTGCTCGAAGAGGGTCGCACGTGAAGTGCCATGTTGTGGTATTATTTTTTTTACTATTTTAGGTTCAGGTGTTTAATCTTGGTTATATCTATAGTCTCGTGCCTTTTCCTCTGTTCCTTCTTCGTCCGTGATTTTCTTTACTCTTCCACGATTCTTTGGGTGGCTTCCTAGGATGCGAGAGTCCTCAGATGAGCACAAACGAGCCCGGACCGACGCAACGAGGGAACGGGTTCGTTCGAAGCATTGCGGGCTTGTGCGTAGTGGTGCGGGCTGTGACATACGGACGGACCAGTCTTACCATAAGGGAACACTCACCTTTTCGTACGAAACCTTACACATTAAACCTATTGTAATGATTATCAATACCTAGAAAGCTTTCTAGTAATTTTATCAGTAAGTGAAAGTTTCACCCAGATCGGTTTAGTTGTTGTGATCAAGTAATGTTATTATTTTTAACAGTATTTTATATAAAATTAGGGTCAGACACTCGTAATTTTTCATCTTTAAATTGAACCTCACAAAAGGTGTGAATGAATGTGATACATCGAATGCTTTATGAGTTATATTGACTTAGATTCAAATGTTAATCTGCCTAATATCTGGTGTTAGAGGGTAGAAAGATAAATGCAAAAATATCGTACTTATAAGTACGTATCTTACAATAATAAATTCTATTAGATGGAACTTATAAAAACCTGTGTAGCTGTGTCGCTCAATAGTTTCAGAGATTGCGCCGATCGCGAGCGACACAGATTCGAGCAAATGCTTTTGGTATTTTCACTGCAGGGTCTAGTGCGAATATCTGTAAGAAATAAAGAATTAATTTGTAGGCATTAATCATTTGCGTCACCTAGATCACCAGGTTTGTTAACTATTTATCTAGATGGCAAAATAAACAATAATATGGGGTGAATACTTGGTTAAAAATAAGTTCTATCTGGAAAATTGATCAGCATGTTTCGTGAGCGTTTTGACGAAATCAATGGCCTCAACCCTACAGTTCACTTAAGCAATATACCAATGTAAAGTTACTGGAATTGATTTCCCCTAGAGTTCAAGTAAAACTGGATAGTTGCAACACAAATGGCATACGAAAACAAAAACATTCGCGTCTTGGGAACAAAATAAACAACAGGTAGTGTTCCGAAGTGGAATGCAAAATTAACGTGGTAATACAACTTATTTGTGCTTTTAGCCATGTGCCCGAGACGCAAATAGTTTGAGTAGATCATTTAATTCGGAAGAGATTATAGTGTCCGTGGTTTTTTTTAAATCCTTACGAAAGGTTTGTTATCTGCTGTGTTATCGCTTCGGGGGAGACTAAAGCATTAAGGTTCTAAAAATACTTTCTAAACGGTACAATATACAAAGCTACAAAAACTCACCATATGGTAGTTTGTCGGCAGAATGTGGCATGTTGCTTTTGCGTACACAGTACGATACGGAGTAACTCGTACTGCGCGTATGGTTGTTCACACAGCCGACGCATACACCCGGCGAACGCTTACCTGAACCATAGAATAACAATCAGAAACAACACTTCATTTACACTTTAGTCTATTTCATAATTCCACTCGGCGAGTTTACATATAAAATTTTATGAAAATATACCCTAACCTTTAATTAACGTATTTTTATTAAAATTTTACAAGGAATTGGCCCCACGTCATAAACAAACCACTCGCATGTTGATTTTTTTATCACTAAATCTGTTTTTTGTGCCGCTACCGTTTAGTTCCAAATACAATTCAGAAATTTTAAGGTTTTACAATTTAGAAGTTATAATATGCAAGAGCCACTAGGATGAATAATAATATTTATGCAACTGTTAGGCGCTATAAGCAGTGATCGGCGGTGTAATATTTTGCGTTAGTGACGTCAATCATCATCATCATCAGGTTATTTTTGTCTCCACTGCAGGAGCACAACCCTCTCTCATCTGCCGGAGACCGACGGAGGATTCGGCCTACACTCCCCACGCTAGCCAGACGGGTTGGGGAGGCCTGATTGATGTTTTATAATGTATTTCCTTAGTCGCCTTGTACGACATCCACGGGAAGAGTTGTAGTGGTCCTATTCTACTCTACCGGAAACCACACGGCACACGACGTCAATGTTAAGGGAAATATATGTTAGGTTGACCATTAAAAATAGTACCCCCCCGCCGATCACTGGCTTAGAGGCAGTGAAAGGCGGGTAGAAATAACACAATGTAAAGGCAAAACGTGATACTTAATTAAAATTATTTTAATTTAGGACAATCACAAAAACAAATTACCAGCAGCAAATGCGCTTCCATTAATCTGATGTCCCTCTTTGTTATTCAGATTCGGGGTGGACTTAAATATGTCCCGCATGTAATCCAGTGGTCTAAAATTGGACTCTAGTGAATCCACTGCAGCCTCCAAGGTTAACAGCAACTCCGTGACATAGCCTTGCATGTCCTCACCCTGCTCGGCGACTGTTTCCACGAGGCGGGAGAGTATGTCGGACACCATGCGACCAGTCATCGCTACCCCTATGAAACGGAACACCTAGGGCAAAAAATATCAATCAGATACAAATTACAGTGATTAAAAGACAAATGAAAAGACAGTGGGAACTCGATTAGGAGTGCAATACGTTGAACACAATGTTTATATAAAACAACGGTGCCATATTAAAAACTCAATTATATACTATCTGAAACTAAAGAGGACTAGGATAACCTGGTTAGTTTCATCAAGTTACATGCAATACGAAAACAAAGCTATTTGTGTCGTAGTAAACAAAATAAATGGTCGTGTGGTTCCCGGCTTAGAATAGGGCAACCCCTATCTTTCCCATGGATGTCGCCAAGGCGAATAAGGGATTGCACCAGGGACGGGCAGCAGGGTTCTTCTGTGTTTGTATCTTAAGATCATTACTGCGATCACCAATCCGTCTGCCAAGCGTGGTGATTATGGCAAATCCCCCAATGAACAAATTACCATAAGTGATATTCTATTGGGGAGGCCTATATCCAGCAGTGGACGTATTTAGGCTGATGATGATGATGAAACAAAATAAACTTCGCAGTTCACTTCGCATCACCAACTATTGTTTATGTTGTACCCGAGAAACAAATACCCATGGCTTTTCGTAGCTACATGTGCTATAATGAAATACATTTTTAGTTAGAAGTACCTGCAAGGAGCGACCTGCGTAATGTCGGCTGGGGCACGAGAGGCCCAGTTGCAGCGCAGTCTGTGCCCAGCGTTCGGAAACGAGTGCGTGCGGCAGGGACTCGCGGAACACCCGCAACACCTGCCTCACCAGCGTCGACATCTGCTGGCAGCTGCGTAGTGTCCATACTAAGCAAAGAGAACACGGTAAGGGTAAGAAAATTTTAACTGTTTAAGAATGAGCGATGTTATTTTAGACAGAATAATAACCAGAGTAGAGATTAGCGTAACAGAGATTAGAGAGCGTGAGAGCGGAGTGTGTATACTGTTGTCAATTTTCATACCCTCACTTATTCATACATTACAATTTTTATACCCTTATGTATTATCCGTGTGTTTGTGACGTACACTTTGCATAAACCCTAAAAATGGACTGTCTACATGCGGTTATGCGAGCGAAGTCACGTCACAAGTCAATGTGATAAAATAAAATCTGGTATACCTTTGGCAGTTATATCTTCATACTGCCAAAGCGGCATATGGCTCGGTCTGTTGGCCAGAAAGTGGACGAGCGACTTAATCATGTCAGCAATAGGCAGCTCAGTTGGCTCTGTTTCCAACGTCGATTCAAGAGCGATCTCAGCTTCCGCTTCGCCGGTTACAATTACAGGCAGCGACGGGTAACTGTCGACTTCACCTACAGCAAAATAAAAGGGAAATTATAATTGGCATATCGACGAAACACCCAAATGTTTGAAAAATAGAACATCAGTGATTCTTTATAAAATTTATCATTTAATGTCAAAGCTTATGCTTACACGGGATTGCAGTGACGGCCTGTGGGCAAGGCGCATGGGGGGGAGGCAACACCCCCGAGACTCCATACAAGCAAACAGATATAATCACCTACTACAATTACAGTCGCACCAGCCTGTCCAAACACGTTTATGTGCGCGCGTAAACTATCGAGAGAGGGACGTTATATGTCAACACATAAGTGCTTCTTTTTCGTACAACACGCCGTGCTTCATTTTGCAGGCGATGTTAAACTGGCGGGGGAGGTGAGTCTGGCTTCTTTACGTAGTAATATTTATCTGGCCTAGGTGCCGTACAAAAATGAACTATCAGGCATTGCCCGCGTTAGTGTTGTGTCTTCTACAGAATCCCATATACCAACTATCTGCCACCGCCACACTGCGCCAGTTGGGAGAAGCTTAACAAAGATTTGAAATAAAAATACCTTCAGGGGTATCGTGCAGATCGGAGCTAATGGAGCAGGCGTGTACGTGCGGCGTGTGGGCGCATTTCGCATGGGTGTCAGACGTCGCTTCTGGTTCTGAAACATATTAATCAATAATAATTAAGATTTCCAACAAGAAGCCTCGATACAAAGTGTGAAATTAAAATGTTTGTGCCATATAGATTATCAAGTTTGATAACTAGTTATTAATTGACTAGCAACTCATGCACGGTTATAAAAACGACTCTTCTTCGTGTATAGATAAAAACAAATACCTGTAAAGTTATAGGGAATAAGCGGCAACATCGGCATTGCTATGCCAAGGCCGAGCTGCGATGAGCGACTAGCCAATAGCACGCGGGCCACTGTCAAGTGGTCGTGGTGCGCAGCAACAGCTACCAGCAAGTTGAGGAGCAGCTGGCGACAGTGGTGGTGGACTATCCATCTAGACAACAACAATTAAAAAGTCGTTTCTGTACATTTACGTATGTCTGTATGTACTTAAATTCTTTATTGCACCAAACTAAACAACAATAAACTGGAATAAAATTATGCGCAAAACTGTATTCATTATCATCCTCATATCAGCATTTCAACATCCATTACTGAACATTACGCCTTCCCCAATGAACGCCAATACACCCGCTCCTCCAGCTTTCTCAACTAGTATACATAAATATGCAAAAACTAGCTTGATACAAACCTGGTATGATCCATGCCCAAAAAGACGATGTGCAGCATAAGTGGTACATGAATGGACCAGTCCAGTTCAACGCCATCCAAAACAACGTCACATAGTAACATTACAGCCACATTGCATCTAAAAAAACGAGTTAAAAATATTATAATTGTACAGCATTTTTTCGTACTGACCCAACAACATCCACAATAACTATTTGTATGTCCACCTGTCACAATCAATACAACTCATCCAATTCAATGTTGTATTCGGTTGGATATATTCAACTAGCCGCGTGGTTTCCGGTAGAGTAGAATAGGACCACTCCAACTCTTCCCGTGGATGTCGTACAAGGCGACTAATGGAATACATTATAATACATAAATCAGACCTCCCCAACCCGTCTTGGCCAGCGCGGGGCGTGTAGGCCAAATCCGATGACGAGATGAGAGAGGGTTGTGCTCCTGCAGTGGAGACAAAAATAACCTGATGATGATGATATAATTAAATGTTGAAGAGATGTTTCTTGCAGTGCCAAATTTGCTCATCCGTAATGGCACTATAATGGTTTAATAATAAATAAATAAAATAAATTAGAAGATCAAATTAAACTGGAACCCGATGAAAACGCCTTAGTCAAGATAAAATCTGTCACATCAAAAATATATTTAAAACCGGACTAGATTAAAGGACAATAAGCAAGTCAACTATTGATATGGAATGCGTCAGAAATAGATTAAAACCAGGCAATGGAATAAGGACTCGGCAATAAACTAATATTTCCCATTAAAATAAAATAAATAAATAATACCTGTGGAAACCAGAGACCGGTTGACTAGTGTCAGGGAGGTATTCAGATAGTTGCGCGAAGAAGCCACCATACTCAGGCATAGGCAGCGGTCGTGGTTGCGATATTTCTATGCGAGGTTCCTGTGGTGATTGTGGGGCACAGTCTCCGGTGGGCGTAGCAGCTGATTCAAGACACATTCCCGTCTAAAATGCAAATAAAATAGCTTATTGTAATAATTGAGTTGTGTAAATATGTAATAATTTATATAAACAAGAGAGTAATGTTTCACCACCTTGTATAGCAGATGAGAGCCCATAGTTGCAGTTTCTTGGATACATGTAAGAAATACGATAAAAATGAAGTATACTCGGAGGAATCAGAACAGCTTTCACCTTCTTAAAATATAGTCAAACGTGAGTTGATTGCAATCACTACTCAAAATTAAGTATTTTGATAAAATAAATCTCAATAGCCAGTAATAAGCTGAAAAATATTAGACTAAGGTGGACAATTATTGGACTGGTATCCCTAGAAGGCCTCGCATGTAACTCACCCAAGAATTGTTCGTTTTGCGTACTCTGTACCATAGCTTTATCACTACAAATGTCCACGTTTCGCTAATGTTATCCGCTTTATATCCTTACTAGCTGTTGCCCGCGGCATCGCCCGCGCCGTATTAACTTATGTTTTAACCATAGTCAAAATCTACCTATTTTATCGATGTGGCACAACTTACAGGTGTTATCTCTCCATCGGAGAGCAGTGTTGGCTCCTCATCGACGGGAGGAGTGGAGCACGGCGAAGACGAGATACGCTTGTCTGGTGCACGTGGATTCGGTGTTTCTGGTATTTTCGGTCCGCTGAAAAATATAATAAAATTTAAAGTCGCGTAAATGCCAGCAAAATCAAAGCCACAGCTCTTGTTTTCTTGCATCAGGGCCTCAATAAAGATTTGTGCTCGATTGAAGCAAACCTAGTTTTCAAAGTAATTTCTTTAACTTTTATCATAATCTTTATCTTAAATTTGTATGAAACAATAATGAATGTAATATTTAATTTAAAGATTATTCTGTGATTTCTAATTATTAATATTCAGCCATTTTCAGAAAATGTTTCTTAGCGATTTACCGAATATGTATAGGATTGGTGAAACTTACCTGACTTTCGCGGGGTCCTCCCCGCTGTGTCTTTTGGTGTGAATGGTTCCCTTCTCAACTGGTGCCAGATCATTAGACCTTCCTGTTGCATCCTTTAGAACATAATCATAAAATCAGTAATAGCTTAGCCCGACATAGCTTTCTCCGAGAGAGGGGTAATAAAACCGAATACTAAAAAGATTTGAGACGAGAATTAATGTCATTTATTTAGAAGAATAAAACAAGTACTTATTTCCATGATGAAGTCGCCTCGGTCAAAGGTGATGGGTTCGATTCAATTGTAGATAATGTTGTAGAAGTTCGTCCCAGTCTGGATATTTGAGTGTGAATTGTCCTATTTTTGTTTAATTCCCATAGTACAGGAGAAAGTCCTAGTATGAGATTACTTATACTGATTATATAAATTATTAATTTATAATAAAATAAAAACGAATTCTGCGCATTTTTATATCAAACCTCAAAAATAACTACGACTAATACGGAAAACACTCCCAAACTGAACGGTAGTCCAAAGCGGAATAAATTAACTGGACAGTTATTTTGCTAACTTTTCCCAAGCAAGTTAAAGGTGTGCGGTTACAGCGACTGTCCAGTTCCTTTAGCGTAACATACGTAAGTCAATACTATTCACCATAATCTAATAAATACTTAGATACGTAGATATGGGATGGACGATCGCCGCATGCGGTTTGGTACATGACTCCTAATTCCCCAGAAAGTTTGGTCCAATTTCTCAAGCATCCATTTACTATAACGTATATTCCGTATACGTCCATTTAAACAAAAGTCCATTACCCCAACATTTCTTCTTTTCGTTTTCGAACGTTCCATCTGTCTGAAGAATTAAATTATCGCTAGTATTTCGTATAATTTATCTTAAAATAAACAACTTTAACATATTTTGTGATGGAATACGTAAGTGGGTAGTATTTTATTTACCTGTGATCCAGCACCGGGTCCGTCACTGTGTCCAGACGTGACTTTCCTCATGGACGTGAGGCGATAGAAGGGTGGTGTTTCAGTGCGCTCGATTAGACAATTAAGCGTCTCCACCGTCTGCAGTTCTGTTATCATCTCATCAAGTAGGCGCTCAGGTCGGGAGCGTGCTAAATACAGCACTACACGTTTCGCCTATCAAGAGAATTACAAAAAGCTTTAGAAACATATGCTACATAGATGTTGTGGTATTTGAATATTTTATTAGGAACGTAAGTGTATCCATAAATTGTTTAAGTTACAAAACAAATTGGTTAGCACGTTTATAATGACCCCTATTAAAAAAAAGTTCAAAATTCAATTATAGTTCTGTTTCCGTTGTAATTAATATGTTTGTATTTTTTGATGTATACCTAGTAAATGGCATTAAACTGTGTGCCCATATTTGGGTAATTATTATCATTACATTATTTCGAAGCTAACGTTGGGTTTTCAATAAACTAAAGTCGTCTGGAAATCGTAAATAATTGTATAAAGAAAAAGAAAACAAACCACGAGGGAGGCGTCAAGTGTCAAGTTGAGTCTGATTTATGGCCCGTATCACTTCTTATGTAAACAAAACAAGAGTTATCGCTTAGAGTGCTTGTTAAGTTGATATTTGTGATTTTGTTTTTACTTTGTGTTTGTGATAGATAAGTGTTTGTTCAACTATACGAACCAATTTCAATCAATACTATATTTACTTTTAAATATGGATTCGTACTCTTTTGGTAGAATTCAGTCGTATCTAACATATATTTAGTATGAACCTAAATAAAAATTATTTAATTTATTACTTACATAAGGCAACAACTCGTTGGGCGCCATCCCGGAGACTATGACTAGGTACCGGATGATGACCTTCAGGTTATTTGGCCAGCAAGCGCACAGCGTTGACCACAGTTCTTCGATCTCTTTTGGATGGTTATCTGAGAACTATTCACGAAAAACGTTCTTCAAATTAAAACAATTAACTCGATTTTACCATTTTCGGAAGAATTTTAAGTTATTTCCTAATTTTGGCAAAATTCTTTAGGGCGTAGTGGGACATCACATTGCTCCAGCTTAGTTTTGCTTCAGAAGGTCAAAGAGGGATCTCCAATTGAAGCGACTATGGTTTCACTGATACGGGACCAAAAACGGAACAGAAAATATGTGCAATCCAATTAAAGGTTACTTTTGAGACAAAGATTTAGAAATATAAAGCAAATGCGAGTTGTAACAAAACTGACTCTGACCTTCGCCGTAATGTAGAAGAGGTTATTTAGCACCATTTCAGTAGCCTCAGCAGAACCAAGACCTTCTCGACGTCCGCTGCAACCCGCTTCAGGCGTGTAATACTGCACACATAAAGTCGTAGAAGTTGAATAGACATGGGTGGATCAAACGTAGTCTAGCGATGGGAGTGATCCTAATCCCGTAAGTGCCTACCCAATTTTCAATAGTTAAGTTATTTTTATATACATAAAGTAGATAGATGTTTCTTTCAAACAGAAATACTTAAAACTTTTTGATTCAACAAAATTTTCACCCAGGAACTTAATTTCACTGAACGCAACTCTTTTTCAAGTGACAAGATTTCACGTTAACAGATATAATGGAAATAGTACTATTAGAATGGTACACCCCTCTCTCAAACAAATAAGGCCCATATATCCATCTAGTTCTTTTTTTATATAACTGTTTTAGTCAAAGATAACAAACTAGCTAGATTTCTGAGCCGTGGTAACCTGGTCGGTTATGCACTCGCCTCACGTTCATGAAGTCGTGGGTTCAAACCCCGCCCGTACCAAAGAGTTTTTCGAAACCTATGTACGGTTATTTAAAATACCACAGGCTTTTCGGTGAAGGATAACATCGTAAGGAAACCTGCATATGCCAAAGAAGAATTTCGAAGGCGTATGTGAAGTCCACCAAATCGGTGGTCAGGGGGTGGCACCAGGTCAGGCCACCGTAGTCAGGGGTTTGTCACAAAAGATCCTGAAGGGTCGAAGTGTCGCCAGGTTTTCCTGGCCCCCTAAGAAGATAACTAGATTTATAATCTACAGTAAAATAACGGCAACTCAAATTAACTCGCAATACTTTTATGAGCTTATTTCTGCCGGGCATGCAATGCCTTCGAAATGCCAAAGTATATGCCATTGATATAGCATAGCATAGGTGATAAGATAACAATCCAATACAAGCAGCCGTTTGTCCATCTGGACCTCACAGCTCGTAAATAAATGCAATATGATACATAAAAGAGAGAAACAATATAAGTTGAATCGTTACCCTACCTGCATGTGAGAGAGAGGATTGGATGGCTGTAAGTTAGGATCCACTAACTCAATGTTTACAAGCCACGGAAGTAGGTACTGGAGGAGCAGCTGACGAACCTCAGTACGAGCTGTCTGAAATCTAGATGTAATTTCTGCAAAGAAAAACGGATATAAATATTATCGTAGAGGTTATCTTTAAACTTTACATAATAAACGTAAAAGTTTTATAACAAATATAATACATGTAAACACATCAAACGCGATTATAAAAGTACATTAATTGATAACCCGGACCACAAAGTCGTATCAGTCATGTGAAATTTTAATTTGTAATAGATTTCGATATCCTGAACAAAATTGTCTATTGTTTACGGTATTCTGAGAATAATAGTTTACGAAATAACAGAAATCTCATGAAAACTCAGAATACACATTTTGAGCACAAACGGAACACATAAATAAAAAAATTTACAGTGGCAAACGCGGGTACTACTACGTAGTAAGTTTGAGTTATTGACAGTTACCTACCTGAAAACATAGGCATGGTGAGTTCTGGATGAAGTTCTGATAGTTGCCTTGATAGATAAAGCTGTGACCGGCAATAGGTGGTACACAAAAGTGCGTCCAATGTACTTTGACCTTTCTCCGAACCTGTGAACAAGAAATGCATATGTAGCATCGTGTTACTTTAAAGAGGAATATTATAACACTAGCTGTGCCCGCGGCTCCGCTCGCGTGGACTACAGAATCCGCTCCCATTCCCACTCCCGCTCCCGTTCCCTTTCCCAGTTTCACTCCCACTCAGACTCTAAATCTCCCAATCCCAAATGTAGTTAGTTAGTCTTAATATCATCGTAATCTAATCCGCCGAGCATATTATACTTTGTTGTTTTGTGTATGTATACCACTAATGTATACCTCCCCCCTGCCCTCGCCCCCTTCAACACCACTCACCCATCCCCTTGTTTCTCCCCCTACACTTCCGATACGACTTTCCTCACCTGGGTTAGCAGTTCTTGAGCCTATACATTTTCTGCACGAACAATATCAAATCCATAGTCGATATCTAAACATATTGAAATTTAACACAGAAATAAACATTCTACATTAACAACTTTTATGATTTCCCCGGCAGTAACAAACCCTTTACCCACAAGTAATTAAGTTTAAGTAGTATGTCAATGTTTGCCAGAGATAAAAGCAGCGTATGTACAACCTATTCAATCGCATGCGTATCAAACGCAACGGTAGAACAATATTATTATAATACGCCCTATGTGTGCAAATACCTAATGTGCCAATACGATCCACTTAGCTATCGCACGTGTTACGCCCTCCGCGGCAACGTCGACAGTCAGGGCGGACGAGCGCAGGAAGCGGACGTTGCAGAATGTCCGATATCAACGCCGAATTTACAAACTTTGAAACTTTTATTACTGTAAATTCTACCTACGTCGTAAACCAAACATGGTTTGATTTTATTGCCGAACAAGTATCTAGTGCTCTAAATATTTATTACATACCTTCTTTAGTCGTGCTCGGGACTATCGGAAATTTAGTCTCTGTTTTCGTGTTCCAGAAAAGCAAGCTCCGTTTACAGTCCATCAGTCAATACTTATCGGCCCTTGCAGTTTCCGACACATTATTTTTATTTCAATTGCTCCCACCATGGTTTAATGCTATGCAGTTAAATAGTCTGTTCCACCGTGACGGGTTCTGTCAGGTTTTCGTTTACATATCTTACGTGACTTGTTGCTTAAGCGCGTGGTTGGTGGTGGCTTTTACAGTTGAGAGATTTGTTGCAATAATTTACCCATTACAAAGAAATGCCATCTGCACCATAAAAAGAGCACGACACATCATATACTGTATCGCCGGTGCTGCTATACTTTTAAACATACCTGTACTTCGCTTCGCCATCGCAACAACAAACGACTGCAACATCGACTATGAATACCTGGATTATGCGGAGAAATTTAACTTGGTGGATACAGTTGTATCCTTCACGGCACCGTTAGCAGTTATTATCATTCTGAATACCTCCATAACAGTGGCAGTGTTTCGGTTGGAGCGTGCAAGAAAATTTTTGATGAAGACAGAACAGCTGCAAATTTTCAGACTAAGAATGCCGTCCACGATACATGCGTACCCCTACTCGCAGCAAAAAGTCACTAGAATGATGCTGATTGTGTCGTCAGTCTTCGTGATTCTTAATATGCCTGCGTATACGGTGCGTTTACTAGTCTATGCATACGATATGGTAAGTAACAATATACTATCAGAATATGTTACTTAGTCCTTCACGTTTCACGTACTCCGTCAATCTACTAGATACTCAAAATCCCTTAAAATATGTGTACACGTTATTAAGAAAATAAAAACATTGTGTACGTGTACACTTTGCAGACTTTTCTTAATTTCTCGTCGCCTGTATATTTATACATAATAATTCTAGGTCCAAATGACGTATAGCGCGGCCGCAGCAATCGCTTCGACGTCGGAGTTGGCCCTCGATGTGTGGCCGACCGAATTAGCGTGCTCAGCGTGTATTTCCAGCATTACATGCATCGAAGTGTTGGCTCCATCAAACCAGGGATAGTGCAGCGGTTATGATTAACTGAATCGCCCGTAGTTCTATACCATATACGCTATTCAATAAAGCGTTCATGTACTCTTTACAGTAATCTTGACACTACTACATAGACGACACAGATGCAAATGGAGGTCAAAATGTGGTCTTTGTTCCGACATTCTATACCTATCGTGTTCATCTTAACTATAAGGTACAATCAATAGGGCAAATAAAATTAGGAATCTCAGTGTATTTAATTATGCATCCATTTGATTTACAGAGAACAGAAGAATACACTGCAAGATGGACAGTTTTACAACAATTGGCCCTTGTGTTTTTTAACACTAACTTCGGCATTAACTTTATTCTGTACTGCCTTAGTGGACAGAACTTCAGACGCGCTTTGACAGAAACAATACCATGGCTACAGCGCCAAGCTATAAGAGAAAGCGATGTGGAGACAGTGAGCTTCAGTCTAGCACCGAGGAGCAGCGTCACGTAAGTTAACTTCATAGTCGAGAAGTAGAACAATGTTCGTGGCCCGAGGCTTTGTTTGCATAGACATTGTGTGTTGGGTGGGTTTGATTGGTAAATAATGTTTTATTTACTTTTGGTATTTATATTTAGTTATATAAAATAAAGTTTTACTTTTTACTATACCATATAACCGTAATTTAAATTGACCGCCTGCCGTAAGTTCCGTTGAAATATATCGTAATAAAAATTCTGCAAACACCGGCGACACGCATACAAAGCCTATCTACCTACTTACAGTCCATGTCTAGCGAAAGTATTTCGTATGCAGTACACTTTATTTATAGAAGGTGATAAATACTTTACGCGAATGTATTTTGATAAACAGAACAACCGATGCTTTTAATGTACACTCGCGGAAAGGGCATATTTAGAAGTTTGAAGGAACTTCAATTTTTCCCTATAATAATATGAACAAGAAACTTCAATCATTAAGTGCCATACGCATTCGCGTATTATCTAACGATTGCATAATACGGTCAATTTAGGGTCACGGCCGACCTGCTAATCGTTGCCTTTCCGCGAGCGAGCGTGAAATAAATAAAACACAATTGCTCACTGTGATCGTCTTCGGTCGGGAGCAAACCAACAGTGCCGAAGAACCTTTTGTCAAGCAGCTGGAGCAGCTGCAAAGCACTTTCGCGCACGGGAGCTCGCGGACATCCTGTGCACATTAGTGTCACGTTGATGATGGCAGTGTAGTGGTCACATGGGTGTTCTCTGTTTTAACGAACAATATAACTTACATTAGACCCACAAATATACTCGTAAATGTAACAACTATTATAATTAGATATCGTTATCGGTGCCTCAAATCGGTAGCATCTGGAGGGTCAGCATATTAGGTTTTACAATTATCATTTTTTAATTAAAATTAAATATGTTTTATTATGATACACTTTTTTTACTTAAAATATCAATTAGCTTATAGTACCATTTTGCAGTAGGATTTGACCAATTGAGGCCTCATCTCTTGGATAAAATTAGTTATATAACGTACTTTATTATTGAATCTGTGTATTTTTATTGTACAGTAAAAAGTAATTAACTGAATTGATAAATCTCACATTTATTTATTAGATGATTTATGACAAAGCATTATATTTTACTCCATGTATTTCTGCGAACTATACAAATGCTAAAACAAGCGAATGATAACGATGTCTAATTATAATATAGGTTGTACAATACAATACATCAGCTGTTTAAATGACAAATATTAGTATTTTATTTTATGTTATAAAATACTTATATGTGATATAAATATAAGTTTTAATATAAAAAAGGTTTGTGTAAAATTAATATGGTTTTTAAACAAACATATTAATGATGAAATTTTTTTTTTTTAATAATAAATTGACGACATTTAAATTTTTTAACACTACACATCAGGTGGTTTATTTTAATTAGTGTCACTTAAATCTTTAAACAATTATTATTCAGTAACGATTTTGCATTTTTAACAAGCATACCAATATTTAGTTATTCGAATCCAACGAATGTAGCCTTAATCGTTATTGATTTGTATCATTTAAATAGCTGGTCGGTTTTATTGTACACCCTCTATACATAGTATATTCCCAAAGTAGGATTTTCTCTTTGTAAATCTGGCCTGGACCAACATGTGAAAATTCTGTACCCAGCGGGAACCGAACCTACGACCTCTGGTGCTCGGGATCAACGACCAAGCCAGTAAGGCAACCAGACGGTCAATAAATAATAATGTAGTGAGTTAATTACTCGTGCAATTACGCCTACGTACCTGGCACTAAATACTGTGGCCAGCGCCATAAAGCAGCCATCAGCGACGCAAGACGATCCCGTGAAGCACTTGTCCACAGTCCAGTCCAGGAGTGGGCCAATGTCGGGATTGCAGTCCAGAAGAAGAACTATCGTCTCGCGCGCCAGTTCATATATCTACATATTAATTAAAACCTTCACTATAGTTTTCATTCCAAATTTTACACATGTCAATGATATCACACACATCAAGTTAGTAATTCAAGAATCTATTGTAATTTCATATCGAGTACCCACAGGGTAAGCTCGACCAGTAAGAGTATCGCTTCCTGGGATGACCAATTCTTTTTTATATTATCTATCGTCCCTACCCTTTTCTCCTTTCAGCTGCATTTTAATCCTTTCATTGTTTGAAACGAATTTCAAGTTTAGATATTATTCGATATTAATGTATAACAAATAGGTAATGTAACAAAGTATTGTATATTGGTGGAAACAAAATAACTCGAAGCACTCAAACAGGGACAGTACATTCTAGTGCGAGAGTGAAGCTCACTGCAAGAAAGAGATGAAAATAGTAGTATGCAATTTTGACTATTACCGTTTCAAATAACTTTAATCCCTAATTAATTTCTAACGCCAATTTCACATTAACGCCAGTGTAATATTTTAGAAACAGGACCATTTGTTGGAATATATGTGTCCCACAGAAGCCGCACTGCCCCATCATACACTACGAGAAGGTCCATGTTTGGGGTCAGGCTTTAGTGCCACTGCAGAAACACCCCAGCGCCAGAAACAGTACCAGAAGTGGCAGTGGGAAGGCTCTCTCTTTGCACAACCGATGGCCGTTGGGCAAAAGACCGTGTACCGGTAGACGCAACGTGGGTCACCCCCTGCTTGATAGCCGACCTCAAAAAGGTAGCCAAAAACCGGAGCGCAGAGCACAGTGTGATGTTGTGCATTGGGGAAAGCTGGGTCCAGCGGTGAATCATCCGCTGCTGGACATAGATCACTTATAATTTATGGTTAATTATAATGTTAATTTAAGGTTAATTATGTAAAACTATTATTATTAAAATTTATATGTTAAATTACATAAGGTTTGCATGTATAGTAGCCCAATAAATACATTACCTTAAGGTTGAATATCATTTGCACTTCAAGAAGGACAAGGTCTATTTGCGAAATCAATGTGTCAATTACTATTGCTGCCTATGTCATATCGTCTATGAAGTAAGTGACTTGTCATTTGTTGTTACTTATTACTTTGAATAGTACAGAAAATAATTTTAGCTAGCTTTAATAGAAGTTACATATTATTGTCTTGGGTATTAATTACGTACCTTTTCGTTAGAAGAGGAAAGCATCTCACTGAGCCAAGGATAAAGCGATCCGTCTTCTGCCAACGCACCTGGAGCAAAACACGGACCGCAGCAGACGAGAGCGCTCATGGCCTGTACATGAAACTAGAAGTTAATATACAATAGAATTAATTTTAATAAAGTTTAAGTGTATGTTTTAAAAGCTATTACCCTAAGTGCCGATAAGTTGAGACGTTCATCAAATTCTGGAGTCGACTGTGGCACCAAGGAACCAAGGTGTCTGGCGAGCGTACCGCACCAGCCCGAGAATAAGCAGAACAAGCTGTGGCATAATTCCTTTTTCATCAACGAAGAACACATTTCCACTGTAAAATAAAATAAAAATGTACAATCATTATTGGACCCCAGGCCTTGAGGCTGAGTTTTGGTTGAGTGAATCATTCGTTACGTCATTCTTAGTTAACATTTTAGGTAAAGAGTCCCCAATTATCCCATGTACTCATAACATTATATAGCCCTTTAAATAGAATTACACAGTTGTATCTCTGTGGTCATTCCTTCATGTATGAAGATCGTGACCGCTGTAAAGTCGGATTCTGTATAAGCTGGAGTAAACTGAGTTTAGTGGTTGCCAGTTTTTGATTTTTTGTATTTAAAAATAGTGATGTGTTGTGACATACGGAGTCACTTGATTCTCCAATCAAAACCATTTATCATTCGCCCTTTAAATTAAGTACCTTGCTCGTCAGCCTTTCCTTTATTCTTGGTAGGCAGCGATTCTATCTCTCTGGAATAGTCGTCAATACATTTTAATGTTTATTTAACTGAATGTAAGTGAGCTGATTTACCACTGATTGGAACTGAACGCATTATTATTAAAATAAACATGGCAATTGTTTTATAAACTGACAAGCGCCTGTCAGTTTCCTACAGCTATTTCAAAATCCTGGGCAAGAATCGGCCTAGGCTCTATTTAAATTTGTACCGCATGCCGTGCTTTGCATGCTTCAGCGTGGGATCGATCCTCGATACAATTTCATATTAGACAACTGACCGCCATCGCCTCAGTGTTTTGCTTAATATACCTATTAATAAGATATGTACCATATATATGTAAGAATATAATCAAATTATGTACATTAGTCATCAGAGATTTTTCTACTAAAGGTTTTAATTTGTATAGTATCTGAAATTGTGATGGGGCTGTCATATACGATAGTATAAAAGTCCCTAAATAATAAAAACGTAAAAAAAAAACGGAATATTTTGATACCTATGTTTTAATTAACATTCTCCTCACACAAAAAATTGGGTGTGCTAACTTTGTTTAAGTAACTCATTTTAAGAAACTTAGTTTGTTCTTTTAGAATTATGCTCTTAGTAATGTATAGATGTAAACTGCCAACAGAACACAAATTACAAAGTAAGTTCTTCGTCTTTATTTTTTTATGATACCTTTTTGTGTGCAGCCCTTTATATTTTGAAAATAAATTAAGGCCTAAACAAAAAAAAAACAATTTGAAATACATGATTGGAAATATCATTAAAAAAGTTTTACTAAAAAGTCTAAATGTCATGACAAAATAAAATAGATACTTGAATGTAGCTCTGTACCTAAAATTTTGACTGCACAGAATATCTTTTTTGCTTATTGCGTTTAGTTTTACTGATTCAAAACAACTTTTCTGCTGTACTGAAATTTTGGTAGGAATGACTTAGTTGTTTTACTATTATATCAGAAAGGAAATTTGATTGACACTAGCACATGGAACTATCAATATGACAAGTAACCAACGATATACAAAGTATAGAAATGGAGTGAGAGGCGTTATACTTATAATTGTATATTGTAAGCACAATTCAAAACTTTGACATTACACATCATATGGCTTTATTTAACTTGAACTTTAACTTGAATCTTTTAACAGTTATTATTCTAGTACGGATATAAATCATTAAACAACCATTTTATTATAACATACTTAATAATTAGCATTATTTAAGCAGCTGGTCTATTTTATTGCACTCCATGTATAACAGACAAAGGCGGAAGTTCGAAAAGGTACAAATATATTGTTTTCCATTACGATACCAATAGTATTGAATAATTATTGTTGACCATTTTTTCACAGTACCCTTAGTTTACAGACCTGTGCGGTGCCACAGTGCGTAACACAATTTTTTCACAGCGTGCATAAAGAAAATATGTCACGCATGACGGCCCTGCACAGCTCTGTAAACTGGTTAACATATTTAAACAACACTGAAAAGTGAAGTAGGTACTAACTTTTTCTATTGTTTTAACGTCGATGTAATTATCTCATTGTCACGGTCACTTCGATGTAAGGCTCCTCCTGCATAAGATGTGACTATCAGAGAACAGAGGACAGCGAGAAGATGTAGCACTTGCAGTGCAAATGCAATGCACTGGCTGAAAGGCAAATGACTGTCCTTGATTCAGCTTACCCTAAACCCATGGACTACAAGGTCCTAACCCCTGCATAATAGCATTTTTGCAGCAGACTCTTGGAGATGGGAGCAGCGTTTAACACTGGGCCTCTCAAAAGATCCGATAAGGTCGAAGTGTCGCCCGGTATACATGGCCCTATAACAACAAACGTTGATGTAAAAGTGAATATATCAACCTATACTCGCATCGTAGTGTTCTTATTCTGTGAAAGATAGTTCTAACTTTTTGGCAATGATTGTAAGAAGTTATTCTGCCTAACCAAATAACCCTAGGTCAATTATTGATTACCAGAACGTCATTTTTTTTTTTCAAAAATATTCCTAATACCCTGCCTTTATAAACACGAATCCTAAAATATCATATTCAAAATCTGCAAATGGTTTCCGATTATAAAATTTACCATATCCAATTGGCACAAGTGAGTTGTACCCGAGAACGTTTAATGTTTTCATCCTCACTTTAGTACAAAAAATCCATCATTTACGAGCAGTGTTGTAAAACATTTCCAGTTGAACAATTCAGCCCGTCAAACGGTTTAATAAATAAATAAATGTGAATATTTTCATATATATATCCTAAACTAGTGTCCTCTCTTGTACTAAGATAATAAGACAAGGATAGGACAGTTCAGATAAATAACATCCAGGCTATGCCCAACTTGTACAAATTATACAAAGTTGTCTGAGTAGGGAAACCTTAAATAACAGATATTACCCAATGGCAAACTTAAGCACACACTATATAGTTACATACAGTAAATTACGTACAGTAGAGCTACACCCTGCCTCCCACCGATTCGGCTTCCCCCGCACATATCACCGACGATATATTGAAAAAGCTAGTGAGTTGTTAGTGAGTAAAATTAGTGTATGTTATGCTGTGTGGGGAATAAGCTTAAAAAAGCATACAGATTATCTATGAAAGAGTCAAAATAGCAGTTGTTATTAAAATGTTAGTAACAAGATTCATATTTACAATGGTATCTGTGAATCAAAACAAAGATAAATTACAAATAGCAATTTTTGCTATCCTCAAAAAAAATTATGCATACATTTTACATATTCATTTAATAAAATATATTGTTTAGTTTAATATTTATAATTTAAACATTCAATGTTAGAATAAAAAGGCACGAGCGAATAGCACTCTTGAGAACACGGGATATAGTTGTGTAGTCCTTCTAGCGGTAGTAAACAGTAGCGTATTTTTATTCAGACAAACATATGGCAAGCGACTGAAGGTGTAGGTAGATGTATAAGTGTAGGCAGTCAAACTGTGTTCGGGCCAAACATTTTAGCTCAAGTGCCCGGGGTTAACTAACATATTTCTCCAATCTTGATACCGAGGATTCGCATTGTTGACGTCATCGTGAGATAAGGATAACAGATAGGGCTTTATCTTCTTTTCTTCTCACGAATAAAAATGTCAACGTGATAGAATACATAAATTATCGACTATCGATAATATCTCTTAATCACAGACTAAAGACATTTATTGATACAAGTTCTTAAGTAGTTATTTATAGTTTAATAAATAGAAACTGAAAATATTTTTTAATATACATATATACAGCACATTACATTTTCTTATGTTATGGATTATACCGAGTGCAAAACTGTAAAACAACACCAAATTATAAATGTATTTCAGTTGAGTCAGTGATTATTTATCAATGAAAATAATATCAAAAATTAAGAGCGCAATTATAACGTTATTTCAAAAGTCGAGTTAACCACAAAGAGTGCGCTACGTGACTGTTCTCTAATTATATAAAACTTACATGGAAAGCTTTTGATGAGTTGAGTAACGAATTCAGTGAATGTGAGACGTTGTTCTCTCGTCGCCGGCGCATCCTTCTCTGTCTCTACATCAAGGCACTGTCTCGCACCGTCGAGGTAGTCGGTAAGCGACGAAGGAAGACTTCCGCCGTCTGTGGCAAAGGAACTGCAAGACAAGAAGTATTTGATAGGCAAGAATTTTGGTTATCGCTGCTTTTTAAGGCACCAGGCCCGACGTCACCAAAGTTTTATATTTCATAATTTTCAGATATAAGTAGGTAATTTAAGCAAAAATGTGCAAAAAATCAATTATTGTCGAAATCACTATTTTTATTTCATAAATGTGTATATATTACAGGAACTTTAATTTTTTTAAAAGATGTTTTTACGTATTCCAATATCTATTTTGTATGTAGCTACTAAGATATTTGAGTTTGACAACTGCAAATCTCGATGTATTTGAATAATATATAAATTAGATCACGCTAATATTTGTTTGTCTAATATTTGTTTTATATTTGAGTGACCCGACGGCAATGAACCAGAACCATGTAGGCAAAAATGTTACCTGTTAGCAAACGTCTTGTTCTGAGCAATCAGTAGTAACAATCTGTTCAGATTGAGCCGCAATGCGTCGCGTCGGCGTCGACGACGCATGTTCTCTTGTTTACGATCCACTGCTTCTCGCAGTAACGGCATCAGCTCTTCTATCAGGTCTCTGTGGACATACATATTTTCATTTACGAGTGCATTCTTCCTCTTCTCGTCATACACAGTATAGAAATGAGTACTATAAGCAGTGTGGCCACTGCCTGCCTTCTATCGTATCAGCTTCTTCGGCAATTTAGTTACCGTATGGTTACTCTTACAGCTATAAGGTGCGCGCGTAACGCGCGTTTTTAGGGAGCAACTTTCGTGTTTTTTGCGCTGTGTACAGATATTTAAGCAGGCTATCGTGCAGTTTTCATCAAAATGTTAACTTTAATTGCGTAGTCTTACTTCTGCTGCTACGGTCGAAATGGTATTAGCGTATTTTTACACGTATTTCAACCCAATCGTATTTTAACTCGCACACATACGCAAGCGCCTGTTTGTGGAAACAAAATAATAACTATGCTTGTTTTGTGCAGGTTAGATAGACTGCGTTCGTGTGGGAAGATAGAATATTGTTACTATTATTGCCATCGTTATAAACTTACTTGAGCGCGTCCGGGTTGATGTTTCCCGCGGCTAAGATGGCTGCGTCCCGCACTTCTTGTACCTCGCAGCGTGTTAACGGTACCGCGAGCTTATGCAATGAGGCTGGAGAAGCTTGCGAGTAACGCGCTTCACCCCCACTGCGCTCGCTCAGAGAATCCGGCGACGAACTGCATACATAATCAATTCAACATCCTATTAATAAGTTCCCACTGTTGGGGCACAGGCTGAGGCTCTAAAAGAAGGCGTGCGGCACAGCATGCTAGAACAGTGCGGGCAGATGGACTTCACATACGCCTTTCAATGACACATTCAGGTTTCCTTATAATATTTTCCTTCTACTGGTATGATTATTCTGTTGGTATGATAGTAGGTTACTAAATCGTGGTAGACTACTTGGTAGTTCATACAGAAATTAATATAACTAAGACGGAATTTTCAATGAAATTAGGTAACTAGCTTCTTTTGAGCCTTCCATGGCAAAAAAACTCTGCTAAACAACACCGATTACTTAATAATTATGTAGAAACTTACGACTTTACTTCGGAAAATGATTACAATAAATTATTTCCTCCTAAAGTACAAACCTGCTTTTTAATAAATATACATACGTTCTTACTATAAAAACGTGCAGCATATCCGGTGCCGTTACTTTGCTTTACTTACTACCCATTCGTATTTTTGATAATTTCAGAATACTCACCTAAGGCTAAGGTCAGGACTAGCGCAGCGTATAACAGGGTTGGACACAGCTGGTACTACCATGTATGCCATCGTCAAATAGCATTTCCAGACCTGTTCACAGAGATCGTCAATAACTATTTGTACCTACCAAATAACTATACTAGAATATCCCAAAGTAAACTGGTAATTTTTAAATGTAAAATTAAATATATCGGGTTTACAGACTTCCCTAAAATCGGTGTATCTTTTGGAAAATTATATTGGTAATTACATTACAATATTTCATCTCATTGGACTTGAACCAAAAGTTAACTACTTTGTACAAGATAGTCCCGGTCTGGATATTTGTATATTGTTCAATCCATGTCTAATTCCCGTAGCACAAGAGTAATTCCAGGTCTGAGATTTGACAAGTGGATGTGTAATAATATGTCATATTTATTATTTGTCTGCCCCGCCGCCAGATGGACCGACGACGTCTAAAGGCTAACATGAGGATGAATTTGTTTGCACCTGAGAAAAGCTACTTTGGAACTAGGGTGTATCTATCAACGTACCTGCATATAGCCATCACGCTCTTTTTCCGGCTTTCTAGGTAGCATTGGACTTCTGGAGAGAAGGGACGCGCGATTATCGTTCACTGGTCTGAAAATAATGTTTATTCTGTAATGTTCCACAAATTCTTAGTCTATACTTAAACAAAGTCAGCAAAATATACGTCGCGTACGCAATGCGGGTTCATTGGTTCAAGTGCGGCGTTAATTTTATAATTTTTCTTATCTTGGAACCCCCGCTTCGGATGTGTACTACTAAATTATCTGTATAGTAGCTGAACATAAGCCTCCCCAATCCAATGCCATTTTTGGTGGGCCGTCCATTGGGGGATCACCACCACCACCTGGCATGCGGATTTGTGATCACAGTAATGAACTTAATAGACACAGGAGAACGCTGCAACCCGTCCCTGGTGCAATCCCTTAGTCGCCTTGACGACACCCACGGGAAGTAACGAATGAAATGAAGGTAAAACTCACGTAGGCTCTATCACAGTGTAAAGAGCATGTATCCTTGCATGAAGTATAGGCCATGCCTGTAGCACCGTGGCCGAACAACGAGCTGGGATTCTGTTGCGTTCCAGTAGACCAAATAAAATTACCTGAAAAAAAAATTTGCTCGTATATTTGCTTTAATCTCTCACATATTTTCAAATCATACCTAATAATACATATTTTACATGGCACTGCCTAATTCCAAATTAAAATTCCCTGTCGTATAGAAATTCGTGGCAAGGAATGAACATTTCACAAAACCCATAATCTAGACGATGTCCACTTTATTTCTACATACTACGAGTATTATATAAAACTATAATATGTGTATTGTTACTATAAAATGAATTTATATTACTAGTTTACATTATAATTTAATATTTATATTAAATTTAAAAAGTGTGGGTTACCTTCGTTCATTCATCTCCATTAAAATAGGGATATATATTGATTGTTTTAGTTATAAAACTACTATAAAATTCAAGTTCAAACTAGAGAAATGATCGTTTAAGCTAAAATTCTCATCGACTGGACAATTTTAATAGTTGGCACTACAATGCAATATTTTTTCATTGTTCGCACTATAATATGAAACCCACATTCAGCTCCCATTCGTATATCTCTTGATCGTATGAATTTCCCGCCGAAATAACATACATTTTCCGAGATAAACAGTAAAACCGACAATTAGTTAACAAAAAGTAGCCTTCATTTTTATCATTTCTGCTTGAACACGAATGAAACATTTAATTACAAAACTAATTTTTTAAGTTAAAACACTTGCATACCAATTATCGAATTTTAAAATAGAACATTATACATTCAACATTAGCAACTAAAATTTGGTACAGTCAGCCTCAAAATACGCGAAACACTACAAAAGTTACTAGACACGACTACTGTATTTTAAGTACGATTTGTACAACACTCTGTTCAGTAACATATAACACTTTCGGTGAAAGAACGACGTGATTTAAATAAGAATTTAATTCCAAATAGTGCTCTACTGTTATTTGTTCTTGAAATTTAATTGTAATTATGTCATTATTCCATCGAAAGTGCGATATGGAAATGCATAGTATTCAGGTGTTTTGTAAGAATGTGTTTATGACGGTCTTTCGTTGCTGAATGTACCTTTAGCAAATAGCTCATTGAAGCGCGTTTTACTAACCTCCCACGGGTCGGTGCAATTCGACGAACCATTACCACTCCAACTACATTTTGTATTTGTTTCCTCGTGTTGAATACCTACAATACATGATTAAGATTAGTACCAACTCGGAAAGTGTCACAGTGACCTTAACTACAGCTGGGTAATTTTTATTCCAGTTCAGTTTCAGGTTTGAACAGCTGGTTCAGTCTACTGCTTATGAACTCTTTTTTTATTGGGAATTTTTACTGGTGTAAACCATTTTGTTCGGAGTCATTGTTGATATACATATACATACACATACATACCTATGTATTTATTTAGTAATATAAATAACAGCTAGATTACAAAACTCCTTAAGAATATAAATAATTAGTTTCTTATATTTACCCGCGGTCCAGACGGCGTGTGTCCTCTCAGCTATCCACACAAGATCCTGCTGGCTCGCCGCAAGGATCGCTTGTTTCTCAACAGGTGGTAGTAACGGGATACATTTCTCAGCTAAATAAGGGACATGTGAATCTGCTACGTCTATAAGAGCTGGCTCCTCCCGTGTCAGGTGTAGTTTCTCTAGCAGATATTTTGTTTCCCTGTTAAAATTACGAGTTAGAATTAGAGGCAATGTATTGGTTAGAAAATTGTGATTTGGTTAACTTGAACTTAAAACAAATGGAGATAGCATGAATAAGGTTGCTAGGTGTCGCACCCTTGCAAATACTAAATATCTCGAAAGATGGCAATGCAAAAATCCGTAAAGCAAAGCCATACAATTATAAAAAAAAAGCTCTACAATCTGAGTTTTATTTTGTACTTGGACTTTTCGAGTTTCGATTGACATTGGCAGTTGAGATCAATGCTTCACACCATATATCACCATCATTAGAAACTAAAATGCAATACCTACTGAAAAATCGCTAATAACCTACTATGTAACATGTTTAAAATCACTAAATACTATATAGTTCGATAGCAAATAGACATAAGCTTAATACTTTATGAAAGCAGTATTACTTAAAACGAATAGTAAGGTCGCTGAACGCTGCAATAGAGTCTGAAGTCTGAAAGTCTGAGGCATTTAATTATCTTTTGAAACCATAATCAGAATAAAATAAAATTTCGCCAAAATAATTAAACATTCAACACATGATATTGTTTTTTTGTGTGTAGCGTTATTTATTAATTTGCACGTTTGACTCTATCACGCGACCCTTGCTATTGAGTCGCCAGTATAGGACGAGCCGTGTTGCAAACACATTTTTTAGTTTCATTCCATCATTTGCGGACGGCATAACTAGAAAACTTATTTGGATGATGATGTCAGCAAGCCATCGTTCTCGCACTCACCTGAGTACATGTGCGGCAAGTCGTCGCGGATACGCTTTATACTGAGATAGCATGACTAGCGCGAATGCCTCTGCCCCTCTAATTACTAATGCTGAATGCTCCATCTTATTGGGGACACAAGTAGCAGTAGACGATCCGTTTTTCCAACTAGTAATAAGTTGAAGTAGCATCCGAAGACCGTTTTCTACTAATTGTGGAGAAGTATCCTAAAAAAACATGAAGGTAAGATACCATAGAATTCTGATTAAAACAATACTGGTATATTTAATAAGATGTTTCAAAAAGAATAATCGTTCACGGGTCAAGTGCACTTCTTCCTATGAATTAAAATGACTAATCCAGAACAATTTTAATCGTTTCATAACTATTACTGTTCAACTAAACTAAACTCAACGTTATATCGGCTTAAGCCACTCAGATAAACATTTATCCCAATAGAATAAAGGTTTTAACAATGCGGATTATTTTGACCCTTAGAATGCAAACTAACAAAAGCAAAAATTCTAAGGTAACCTTATCACCTCACCTGAACCTCTTTAGCTAGAAATTGAGTAAATCCAGCAAGAACATCCTGCCTCCATTCCGGAAAATCCATCATAAGAGTTTGGAGGCTCTGAAATGAGAGTCCTCGGAGTTCTTCATCCATATGCACAGTTAAGCGACAGAGCAGGTCCACCAGCTCACTGGAGCTCATTCCATCAGGAATTAGTCTACAAACCAATCAAATAGTATGTGTGAATTCCTTATTTCATGGAAGTCATAAAAAGTTAGAATTGTAGAAGAGTTTCGGAAGGGTGATTTTCAGGAACTTTTAAAAATGAAAATTGTTCTAAATACCTTAATAGATGGCAATGTTTTATCAAATATCAAAGTATGTAATGTATGCAAAATATTGTGAAGCAAGGCTATAAAATTGTTATAAAAATTTATGGCCTAGCCTTTCTGCCAACTGAATTTCATTAACATTGTACTAGAGAGTTTTCTAGTCTCGATGGACAACGATGCTGAGTTAATGTAACGCCATCTATTGCAAACATTCGCAACTAAAATTTACTACCTAATGCAGAATAGCTAATTTCCTCAAAAAAGAATAAAATGGCGACCAAATTTATAGTTTCGTAAAAGGCATAACACAAAGGAAATCTATTACTTGATTGACCTAGAAATGCATTTGATCGTGTGCCAAAATATCTGATCCGACTGCTGGCGCTTACAGCGCAAAATGTTCCTAAAGTGAATATATCGTCGTACCCTTGGTAGAATAATGTCATATCTTTTAAATATTTAGTATGAAAGATACGACTGTCCACAACCAAGGGTATGGCATTATGTATTACGCCTTCGGTCATGTGTGTATACGTAGCGACATCCGATTATACGATAAAATTGGAAATTAACAAGGTACAATAATAAAATGTCAACTTTCTTATAGCGGCATCACATGACAATTTTTATAACAATTTTCTCCTAAACCATTAGAATCATTAGATAGGTAGAAAAATAAAATTTTACATAATTTTAAGTAAACGCCAATAGAATTACCTAGGTATAGCAGCGACACAAGTTCTAAACAGATCAATTCTTGGTTTCCTTTCTCCGGTATTAATTTCCTGCTCTTTTGTCACATTCTGAGTATTAGTGAGCATCAATGGTCTTCCGTAATGAGCGTCTAAAGCCCGAAGTATTTCCACTAATACTCTTCTAACGTACGGAAAGTAAGCGCTCATTCCTATTGATCGGGCAGTCTCATCTGTTAACATCTTATTTAAATATGTTTTCTTTACTCTCAACGTATTTCCAGATGGCAAGGTTCCAGATGTTCTTGGCATGGGTGGTTCCCCTTCTTTCTGCTGTAGACTATCAGCTACGACCAAAAAAGCTCTCAGGCCAATAGACATCCTTTCAGGAGTGAGTATAATTTTAATCGGTCTTCCCACCATAAGTAAATCAAACACTATTTCCCTCATAGCAAAGTCTAGTCTCTCCTGCGCTATAAACTGAATAATTTTAACAAAGATATTGAGAGGAGTGTCTCGAGGTACGACACCCTTGGATCCTTTAGGGAATAGAGAGTTGACAATGCTTTGGAGTCTGGATTGTGTAGCCGAATTGCTTTCACACTTAATTCGAATCATATAAACCCAAAGTAAACGGTATAGAGATTCTGTAATTAAATAAAAAAGAGTGTTTATAGAAATATATTTCCGAGTTACTGTTGTTCATTACAATTTAGAGTTACACAATACTCACCTAAAGCCACCCTGCACATTTTTGGGTCTCTGTTTTTTAAATGCGATAGGCACATAGCTAAGAAACAGTGCCAATTGGCAAGAAAAAATTGCTTTTGAGAAACGCAAAGCAAGCAGGTAACCAATGGAAAGAGAGCTAAACGATGCTTAGATTTGGTGCTCGCGTCTAAGGTGTGGCTGTAAAGCATCTCGACGAAATTCTTCAAGCACGGCACATTTACTTCATTCTTCACAGTCTATAGCATAAAGAGAGAAAAAAATTTACATCCAAAATAATAGTTATAAGGTTATATATTTGATTTACCTATTGATGCACTTACCGCTGCCACTGGTACTAGAATCTCTACAAACAGCCCGGCCAGTGCATGTCTTATATCTTTATCTTTGACTTCTAAGAAGTATTGAGCACATTCTTGAAGGAATTGGAAGGACGCCTCGAATTCTTCAATGGGAACCATTTTAACTCGAAAAAACTTCATTCCCATCAAAAGGGAGATAATACTTTGGGTAGTGTGTGGTGACGGCTCTCGGGCTTTTAGCTCCTGATAAAAAATAAATAAAAGTCACTATACAGGTGAACATTTGAGACACAGCAAAAGAAAAAAAAAGTCTAGGTTTTTTTTTTAATATTTGACATGACAAACCTCAATGGTTGCCATAGTATTTTCCTATCCCTATAAGATACAGGATCGATTGACGACATTAAATGATAACGTAAGAATTTCCCTTTTTCTCGTATTAAAATTTGTGAATGTTAGTTGAAATGCCTTCAAAAATCATGGATAGTCTTCTAAGAACCTTTTATTTAAGCAACAATGGTTTAAGCTGTACTTACTGCCCCATCTCATACCACCATGTATGTAAGCATTAATTAATTAGTATAGTTGTAATGACCTACGGCGCGGAAATGTGGACTCTGTCGGTGGGCCTGATCCACAAGTTCCAAGTCGCTCAGCGAGCAATGGAGAGCTATGTACGATATACATATACATGAGAGAGATAAGGACTAAGGTGACCGACATAGCCGAAAGGATTAGCAAGCTGAAGTGACAGCGGGCGGGCCAAATCTGTCACAGAACCGTACCCCGGTTTGGGGCAGGCGAGTTCTGGAGTGGAGACCACGGATCAGCATGCGCAGGGTGGGACGCCCCGCCGCCAGGTGGACCGACGACCTGAAGAAGATAGCTGGATGCGGAAGGCGGAGGACCAGGTGTGGTCGCGTTCATTGGGGAAGGCCTAAATCCAACAGTGGACGTCTAAGGGCTGATATGATGATAGTTGTATACATATATTAAATACTAAGGCATGGTTATCGAGAGGGAGGGGGAAAGAAGAGGGAGGATTGAGTGTAGGGGGTAGATGGAAGGAGTGAGTAAAAGGTGGTATTTGTATATAAATATATTTGAAACATATCCTAAATTAGTTTAATACGTTAAATTATTGTATCAGTTTAACACTAAAGCATGACTTATGTGTGTATTAGTGTATACTTATGTATGCTTAATTCCAACACAGTATCGCTATTTAAAATACCTACTGCGAAAGGGTTAGCCCTATTATTATATTTTAGCGACACCCCAAAACGAAACTTTTTTACAAGGCTGGCCAAGCATATATGTCTCTGCTGAATCAAAATACACTTGGCTTACCTTGAGTTCTGCAGTAAATCGCTTTCGTACGGATGCGAAGCGTGACTGTGCCAATACTCCAATCACTTCAGCATACAGATCAGCTAGTATGTGCACATTCGCTGCATTTGGATTGGGTTGTAATCTGTAATATGCATTAATATTCAAAATTAAATTGCTATCACCTAAAGGTTCTGGCAATGTAGATATCGTAGTTGTTGATATGCAAGTCTACCTATTAGCACCCAATTGGACTGGGCAGCTTTATTAGCATGTGGGAAAATGAATCAAATATGCCTACCTACCGCAGTGTTCAAGACAAAAATCTTTAATCAGTGCATCATCCTCTCTGTCAAGATTTATTTTGCATTTCTGGCTGTCTATTGGGGGCTTTGCCATAATCACCACGCATGACAGGCGAATTGGTGATCGTAATAATGATCTTAATATACACAGGAGAACGCCGCTGCTCGTCCTTGCTGCAATCCCTTAGTCGCATTGATTGAAAGATTGGGGGCGGGCCCTATTCTAAGTCGGGAACCACATTGTGATCTATTGGCGATCACTGCATGGTTATCAAAGAGGGGTCCAACTCCTCATCCAAACCGGTTAGCATGTGTGAATACAGTCCTTAAATAATCATAAAAAATGTATACTTTACCCTTCTTTGTAATTGAAACGCTTAAACGCCACATTTTCTATATAATGTACCAAATCCTCATGTCCTGGATGGAATGGCAGCTGCTTTAAAACCTCAATAAGGGCAAGGCAAAATAAGAATTCGACAGCCAAATCCCGCCTTTCAGTTTTTAATTCTTCACTACTTCGTTCCACAGTTTCCGTGCCAGTCCCGCTGCCAGATACTATGTAGATTATGCTAAAAAGTGTAGAGTCAATGGTAAAGTAAATTATTTAGCCCGATTCCAAAGGAACACATTTGAAAGTTAATTTCATATATATATATTCTTATAATACTCTTTAACAAGAATATACATTTTATTACCTGCACTTAATTTATCACTTAACTTATACGGACTTTGAGTCTTCATTCAAATAATTTTTAATAAGTTAATGTAATTACGATTTTCTTGCGCGAGTTTAATGCATTACTTAGCCGTAGCGCTTGGCCTAAACGAGACTTTTCGGGATTTTATGTTGGAACTAATTACCTTTTGTTCCTGAGATCCTGGTGTGGCTTTTTTGCTTGTTCGCTCAGTTGTGGCGAATCTGCCATCTGTCGTTCCAGCCAGCCAAACAAAGCGCGTAGAAGGGAAGGCAAACAATGTTCCGCCACTGTACCAAACGCCGAAAGAATCTGGTCTAGTTGAGGGTCTTCACCACGTTGTAAGGTTTTGTTAAGTGGCTTTTCCTGAACAGATAGGGAATCATAATGAATTGAATTAGCAGTAAAGCCATACTCACACGACGCGAATTAATTCGTAACCCACCGCAACATAAGCTTGTGTGTACGCCACGGTAGAAACCCTAAAACTGGCAGACTCGCCATAAGAAGTCGCGAGCGTGATTCGTCTATCACTCTCCCGTATGAATTAATTCGCATCGTATGAACTCATCGTTTTCATCACAGAAGGTCAAAGTTGATTGAAAAAAAATCATAAGTGATTTTTTTGGGATGTTTCCTAATTTATACACACGGCAGCAAATAATTACGAAATTAATACAAATAACTCAAAATGGGTAAATTGAGATCAAATCAAACTAAAGAAGATAATAAAAGTTATTCCATGTCAGATTTACTTTTTCTGTAAATAATACTTATATATTCATTCTTTTGAATTAAAATTGATAACACTAAATTCAAGAAAATAAGCTAACCAGCGCCTCAGCCATCACTAATTCCATTTTCCTTTCAGCTTGAACAGTAAATTCGGTGAAGAGTAACTTCATAACAAACTCTCCAGGGCGTAAATCAGAGTCCGGTGAAGGTATAAAAGGACCCTTGTAGGAGCCCCAGGGCAGCATTGATCCTGGATACAAATAGTACATTAAGATTTCAATAAAACCATATTTATTTCAATCCTACATATAGCTTCTCTTCGTTTCAAACAGCTTAACTGCACTGGAGCACACTTAGCGTTTAACAGTCTTCATCATCAGGTTATTTTTGTCTCTACTGCAGGAGCACAACCCTCTCTCATCTGTCGGAGACAGACGGAGGATTTGGCCAAACAAACAAAGTCTTAATCTTAAGCAACACTGCCATGGGAAAACCCCGGAGAACAAATTAAAATAATGCTAGCGCATTAGGATAGCTCCTAACATCAGTCCTAATAAAAATAGCAAAAGATAACTATACACTAATTGTGTCTCAGCTTCCCATGTGGACTGCAAGGTTTCGATGGTAACACAATATATTTGTTGCTTAGGGTTTTAAATGCTAGCTCTTTTATGTTGTATCATACCTACATGTTATTTGGTTACAATTATTTTCTTTATTTCTAATGGAAACATTTCTTTTAGAATACAGAGTAAAGGTGTTCTTAAATATTAGGACAACGCTAAAATATTTTTTTTAGAGCGAGTTTGTGGACTAAAATCTTTATCAGTTATTATGTCCATGATCGCAAATAACAACAGAGATATAACTTGTAGGAGACATATGTGCGAAAATGAACCATCAACAACAGAAAGATCAGAGCCGATGTTTGCTAGTTTCAAAGAAGAGTTGCTGTATGTGTTCCAGTTCCAACAAAATTTCACCTATCCATCACCTCAGCTGCCATAACCACAAATGATTATTTGTGAAAAGGTTTTGCATGAAAATTGTGAAAATCGTGGTAAATTCCTAACAAAAGCATACAATCACAAACCTAGCAGTGTGGAATCGGAGAAGACCTTTACAACAGCTGAATTTTTATGCATAAGTACATTGATACTCATGTTTGATTTTTAACTGCAATCTTAATATTGAATAATATAGACTATTTCAATAAATTTGACGTTTCTACTTTCATTTCAACTCACGTCATTTAATTACACTACCTAACTCTCTTCAAGTTTTGCTCTGATCCAAGTGTTTTTCTAAGTCTATGATGTTTGGGCGAGACATTTCTACATATTTAAATGATGGGAAAATGAGTTATTTTCATCAACAATTCCTAATCTTAACTCTACTTAAATCTTTTACTAGCTACTAAAACCGAAAATATAAACTGGTTTTCATTTTGCTTCAGTTTTACCAGGCCTGTCTCACTCCGGACTTTGTTTACAAAAATCGCGGTGCAGGGTCGACCGGACAAAATCAGTCGGTTGCCGCCCGCGCGATGTGATGCACGCGCGAGTGGTGATACATTACAGAAATTATTACAGGCGATATTGTATCACTTTCGGTTGTTAAAACACTAATAAAAAGTCGGATTAATTCCATGTAAAAGGGCATTTTCTGTTTTAATCTAGAAAAGCTATGTATTTATTAATAGTGATGGAAAGTTCCCGAACTATGGATGTGCCTACAGAATATTCTCGAAAATATTAGTAACGGTAGAACATTTTAGAAAGTTCTAGAAATATCAGTTTGGTATGCTATGGAAAAGTATGGAAGGTTCGAGAAAAGTCTGAAAGTGTCTCGAATGTTCTAGAACATTTTAGGTACATCATATGGAAGGGTCGAGAATGTTCTGGAAGGTCATGGAAAGTTCTAGAAGGTGATGGACTTTGATGAAAGTTAGAACATTGTAGAAAGTTCTAGAAATATCATTTTGGTGTGCTATGGATAGGTATGGAAGGTTCGAGAAAAGTCTGAAAATGTCTCGAATGTTCTAGAACTTTTTAGGTACATCATATGGAAGGGTCGAGAATGTTCTGGAAGGCATGGAAAACTCTAGAAGGTGATGGACTTTGATGAAAGTTAGAACATTGTAGAAAGTTCTAGAAATATATCATGTTGGTGTGCTATGGAAAGGTATGGAAAGTTCGAGAAAAGTCTGAAAGTGTCTCGAATGTTCTAGAAGGTCATGGAAGGTTCTAGAAGGTGATGGATTTTGATGAAAGTTCGAAGAGTGCTCCACTCTGATCGGTTCTACCCCCACCGTCTTCCACCGTCCGGAGACTATAAGCCGCAAGCCTCGTCTTGCGATTATTCAGTCATTCAGTACAAACTCAGAATTCAATTCCCTCAGAACTCTCAGCTACAATACTAAAAATAAAATAGATACACCAAAGTTGCTTACTTACTTATGTAAGTATGCGGGAATTTGTAAAACAAATAGTTTTCGGGTGTAAAACTATATTTCAAAAGTCATTGTTTAAAAAGAGTAATAGGTACTATCCATAAATACTTGGATTAAATTATGGGTTTATAAGATGACAACCCTAACGTTACACGTGCCGCGTCTGAACGAGATAGAGTTATACAATAGAAAGGGAAGCGTAGTTTAGGTATATTTTTGGTACTTAAACGCCGCTTTATTCGGAAGAGAGACTTCTGTCCTACTATTTAGTATTCTGTGGTTTTACATTCCCTAGTATTTCAATAATATATGTATGTATATACATTGGTGCCCTACATGACATGGTAAAAAACAGAATGGGGATATTCAGCCTGCAAGGGTGATTTACTCTATTCTATTGTCTCCCATATCAGCAGCACAGAGGCATTCATAAAGTAGTTTCATTGCTATAAACCTTAGTTTTAAAGTACTACAATGATTTGGAGTTGATGTACCTATGGATGGAGTATATATTCTGAACTTTTTTCTTAAGCCATTGAGTTGCACTTGGTTGCGCAAAGACTTACACTTATGTACATTAAAGGGACACTAGCAGCAAAAACAAGTTTGTGTTACCTTGTAAATTTATTGGTCCATTTCTGAACACCATCAATTATTTGGTTTTAGAGTAGCAAATGCACGTTTTCATATGGCAATTGATTGGGAATAGAATTTACTATACATAATATGTATAATATAAATTAAACAAAGTTCAATATAGTTACCCCTAGTTGACACCAATGATGTCGCTGTGTTTGCAAACGTCCTGCAATCACTGTATGTTAAAACAGGCAGCTCATCACATGATGCATGGTCTTCTTTTATTTGAATACTAGCATTTCTCGTCATTATAGTTGTGTCTGCATTATCATGCCGTAATGGCTCAAAGAACACACTTCCCTCTGATTCAGTCTCACTGAATACTATAGATGATGCAGCATCCTCGGATCCTTCAAAGGACAATCAAATATTAATAGAAGAAATCTAAAAATACACATATATATATATGTTAGGTTTTCAGCATATGCACCATACCGCATTATTTTGATTAAACCCTAATGAACAATTCACATGCAAGGACTTAAACATGAGACATACTCCATGGTCGAACTCACAGGGTCAACTAAGCTATCATGTCAAAGCTATTAGCAATAAAATGTTCTATCTCATGTGTATCTTGCGTGCATTATTTCATCACTTATAGCACAGTTGCGAATCTCAGTTAGTAGAGAATGACAAAAAGAGTTGTGCGTAGGCAAGAAGCTAGTCGAAAATACAATACCAGACACATCCTCAATATTTTCATCTAAAAGCACAGAACTTAAGGCATCAGGTTCTTCTGAAGTCGTCATTTTTAATGGTCTGACATAATTCATATATTAATCTAGAACAGAATAATTTAAAACTATTCATACAGCATATGGTTGAATTGTAAAAATGGGGCAATATAGAAACAGACTTAGGACAAAATCACCAAAAAAGTTGTAGGATGAGAGGAGGGAAGCTACGAATTCATTTGGTTGCAGTCGACCACAGTGAAAACCAAATGCTGCCCCAGTGGCATTTACGCCCTAGGACATCAAACATTTAAAAGAACAGTCTTGTTTTTTTGGCCGGTATCATATCTTATAATAGGGGTCAGGTATACCCAGCGACATGTCGACGCTGTGGGATCCTTTGTGTCAGGCCCTCTATCTATATGGTGTTTTCATCCACCATAGTCTGCTGCATAAAAACTAGTATGCAGTTAAGAGATAGGAGCCTGTAGTCATTGGGTTCAGGGTAAGCCACCCCCAGCTCATTCGCCTTGCAGCTAGTGCATTACATACACACAGCAAATACTTGTTTTGGCTAGTAAAGAATGACATTAGGTACTCCGGTTAGGGTGTACAAAAGGGGCCAGAAAAATTTTCACGCCCATCACAGATTTTTTTTCTATAGCGCCCCCTTTTGTACACTCCGACTGGTACTCCTCCGCTGGCTTAACGAGCGTAAATAGGTCTTCGAGTCTGGTGGTTAGGGATTCAAAATAGCGACTCAGCAGACTGGCTTCAATTACAATGTAGTTCCAATTATAAATCTAATATTTCCCATCATCACGAATTTATTATTAACACCGATCACAAGTAACAATTTGGTTGGCAGCGGGAACTATTGTACCAAAAAGAATAGCAGTAACAACTGAACAAGATTCTTTGGATAGAAAAGTAGGTAACCCAGCGTAACACTGGGTTTTCTCATTTAATTGTTAGAGTTCACAATCTAAATAACATGTAAGTTATGGGGCATACGATTTGCTCGTTCAAACTAAAATCAAAAATTATTATCATAAATATTTACCTGTGGATTATTTATTTGTTTTATTTCAATTTCTAGGCCGGCCGAGGCTATTTACAATTTACAAGACCAAATCCGGAAGTGATAAAATTACGTCACTGAATTTTTTTTTGGATGAATGGCAAAAGTATTAATAAACAGCCTCCTTAAATATGTTTGGATACACGTATCCATCAATTCATTATTTTAAGCAGCTTGCCTTTAGAACTATAAAATATGAGTACTTTAGTTCGAACATAGTCAATTGTGTTAGTAAAAATTTTCTTACTCCTAATGTTAGTAGTTTACAAAATTTGTTTTGATTACCCGATACTGGCCGGCGAGGCTACTTGACTGCATGCAGTCGTATTCACCGCCCCAGCATTGGAGAGTCCCAACGGTCAGCCAGCACATTATTGGGGCTGGCGCGCACCCGAGCCATCATAGAAGCGCAGCGTTTCGACATGATGGCATCAAAACCATCAATCTGTGCTAACAACCAGCGCTAACATCCCAGTAGCACTGCAGTATGGCGGCAGCCCTATCAGCACCCTGAACATTTCTGTGGTATTATACTCGCAGATCGCCTGTATGCCCTCTGCGTATAGTTGACCCACAGGCCGGTTACACGTAGGTATAGAAGGATTGACAATAAGCTTTATAAAGCGTAGCATCTTTTGTGCAACCTGCGAGCCAACACGTTGCATCGGACAGCCAACGACCTACGGTCCCTTTAACATCCACATTGTCCCTGAAATCCTCGGTAAACCAGTGGCCAAAACTAATACTTATAGACTCGATTCAGGGGATTACCTCCAAGTAAGACGCTTGGTACATTTGAGTAGCATTTACTGCCCGCCTTAAACACCATCAACACACTGATTATTTTTGAACCCATGGGCCTCCGTTCAGACTCACATATGCTCAGCAACTGCCTCAGAGCACTGATTGTTGTGCTCATCAGAACCATTATATCATCGGCATAGTTAATATTGTTGCTGCAGACACCATTAATAAGTATGACACCCGAGTCCCGATGCCAGTGCTGCTCAGCGTATCGATCAGGCTATTTATATACAAGTTTAAGAGATGTGGCGAGGTCAGGCCCCCCCTGCCTCACCCCGCACTCCATCATGTATGTATTAACTAGAAAAGGCTCCCGCCCATCTCACGCGATAACTTGATGGATGTACGTTGTACCAATACCTGAGCACTTTCCTTAGCGCACTAGGCAAGTTAGTACCTACCTATTATTATTAAGTTATTCCTACAGTAAATCGTATGAGACTTTTTAGGTCGAAAGCAAATAAATCTAGATAGCAAGCGTACACTGGCGTTTTTCTAGCCTTATAGTAGTGGGCAATCTGCTTGAGACAGGATAGCACTCTAAGTGGATGGCCCCGCCCTAAAACTAAATTGCGCTTCGTTTACCCAGTGTCGCTTAAGCAAACCTCCATCCAGTACTTTTGCAAAGACAGTGGCCAGTGAGATAAATCTTTAATTTCGCAGATCTGAAGAGTCATCTGTCCTATTCTTAATTATAGGTAGGTACCACTATTGTCAACACTCTCGGTAGATGGGTACCCGCGTGCCGGAGGTGGTCGACGCTGAGGTGGGCATGCCTCGGGGATTTGCCTCGTGTTATAAGATTAATCACGAACGCCACTTCCTTTGCAGTAGCTCGCATGCTCAGCTCCATGAGCCAATCCCCACCGTCAGGCACCCACCGACCGCGATGCTGGGCCTACGGGGGACTCCACCTTAAAATGTTTTTGGAACAGAGTTGCTATCTCACTTGGCTCGTGAATTTCAGATATAGGTACCTACCACAAAGTACGTAAAGCGGCGGTCGCGCGCCGCTAGACAGAGAGACCGCTTAGAACAAACCGCAATTTCTCGCACGCACACATTGATGCTACGTTTACAGGCATTCTCGGGCAGAACTCAATCGCGAGTATCATAAATGATGGCGCGGCTGTGTTTCAACATGAATACACGGTATTATATATTTATATTTATAGTATATTTTTTAGTCAATAATTTGGAACACCTGTGGATTTTTTTATAATAATATTCTAATATACCACTTTTTATTTACCTGTCTACTTTAAAAACACATAACGTAGGTATATTTTTACATACATACACTTTCTTGTTTTGAAAATAGTATGTCTGTCTGTCCATCTGTTACAACCGATTTGCTTCGAATCTTTAAAAAAATGTTACAAACTGTGCCGTATGACATATTAAATGAAATGGGTTTCACATATATTTTTTTATATCTATAATAAATAATTTTAAAGTAATTTAATAAAATAGGTTAAACGAAGTTGTGCTACACGTGTAGCTTTTATTTAAGGAACGGATATGGAACTTGTCACCCTTTTAAATCTCAACTCATTTTCGCCGAACTTGGCGCCCTTTTCACATTTATGTTTCCGTTGAACTTGGTGCCTTTTTCACATTTATGTTTTTGGTGGTACACCATTATTACATTTTGTTGAGATTGAAATCTTCGTCGTTTGTGGCGTCGGCATATTTTTATGGATATTTGATGGTCTGCTACTCTCTAAGGCATGTAAACATGATAAGATGTACGTATGCATGTATAAACGAATCGATGTATGTATGTTTGTAAAGATAAACTATCTACTCCTTTTCAAAATTCAGAATCAATACAGTAGCAACCCTAGTCAGTCCGGCAAGTTTAGGTAGTTATTTTCGAGAAAGGTGAGAGCGGTCCTTCTGTATATTTTTTATTTTGTGTACCTACTCACCAGCAGGCGGGTAAATATACGAGCATTTCAACCGCCGTCATTATCCTCACCCCCCAAAAGTTGATGAAAAAGAATATATTTAATTAAATATTTCACCAATGCAGAATCTGTGCACGGACCAGAAACCTATTTTATAACTAGCTGTACCCGCGGCTCCGCTCGCGTGAACTACAGAAATCCGCTCCCATTCCCATTCCCGCTCCCGCCTCCGCCTCGCCTTTACCACTTTGTATTGCATGTGCATTGTATTTTTTTAACTTCGTTGTGCATATTTGCGTCATTCACGGTTTCCAAATAGCTTTATACTGTGATTTATGTAACAAATGTATTAATATTTTGTGTTTTAATATATGTACAGTTTTCGTCCATTCATTTGTTTTTCTTTTCTCCGAACCTATGGAGATAACACTGTAAGCTAGAGACAACAACTTTAAAGGTCTTTCTAAGTTTTGTCTCCAATTGAACCAAATTGAAACCATAGAAGCTTGTATAGGGCAGGGCCTACATATATATAGGAATATCATCGCATCGTAGTTATTAAAGAGACCTTAGTTTGGTGTCTGGGAACCAGGAGGCAGCACTTGTCTATGAACCAGAGATACCCATCTATAAAGAAATATACTAATCTAAGGAGTGATCAATGTGAATGTAGCACCGTACTTAATTTCACACGTGATGCGTTAACAACATCCATGGCTATGTATTGATCAGAGTCATCTCATCGCCACATTTGAATGCCGGGGGCTCAGAAAAACGAATATATATTCGTTGGCTCAGAAAAACGAATATATATTCGTTTTTCTGAGGCCGGGGGCCAATCACAGCACACATTGCTAAAAAAAACGAACTTAAAGTAGGCTTTAAAATCGCGCGCGGCGCGCGTTAAGTTGGGCTTCTCCACCAAAGAGAATATAACTAAAAAGAGACGGGACTCCCATACAAAATTCTTGTAAAAAGCAATGCATAATCCGTCTGGTTACGAAGACCTCTGGAGTCCTATAACAATTTTGGGTTTCAGTGCTCTTCCTGATTTGGACGGGTTAGGCCGCCATTAAAAACTTTGTCCGTTTCATACATGGGTTCTATAATTCGTCTGGTTACGAAGACCACTGAGTCCTATAACAATTTTGGGTTTCAGCGCTCTTCTTGATTTGGACGGATTAGGCTGCCATTAAAAACTCTGTCCGTTTCATACATCGCTTTTATACTACTGAGTTGCGCCAGCCTGTCTTCCACTACTACTTGCAAGTGTCAATGTCAAAGTTAAAAACATGAAATAAACAGAAGGAAAATAACCGAGAACGCAGATTTATGTCATCACTTCATTCGTCATCTTAGAAAAATGAGATATATTCATTTTTCTAAGTTCGTCATTGTCACTCATTGACATCATCTTTGATTGACATGTCGCCAACATGTCACTCATTGTCTATCCTGTCACCCTGTCCCCATTAAATCAATTTATTTTTTTATCAGTTAAATAGGCAAAAGTCTCAAATCCCTACAGTTTAGTTTATCAGCTACAACGCGAAGCGTTATGTTTTGTCGAAGTGTATGTTTTCTACTTGTTTATGAATTTGTGTTGTGTTAGTGAATATAGTCTATCTACCTATCTCTTCTATCTACTGTTTTACGGATTTGAGTGTTGCAACAAATTATATTTTTCAAATAGAAATGTTTTCTGAATTTTAGGATTGTTTTAAATTACTAAAATAAAGAAACTAAAATAAAAATTTCGATATCGGACTAAGATAGTTTTGCTTAAAATAGAACATAGGGTAAAAACCAAGTAAATGAAGTACCTACGTATTTACTTAGGATTTTTTAAAAGGTAGGTACTATACTTACTAACTATTAAGTAATCTGTGGCACTCGCTACTTTACAAATGGTTAGGTATTTAAATTTATGTGCCATTGCAAAAAAAAGGAAGGCGGGAATTAGAAACCCAAAACAACAAGTGTTTGACGGCCGACCGACAACGTGTGATTGTAACAAACATGAAGGAAGAAAAAAATTTACGCAAGACAACATTTTTTTCTTCCTTCATGGTAACAATCGACTCCGATACCTTAGTTTTGGAAGTGGTTACTTCACCGTTAGGTACTTTTGATAGTACGAGTATATTAATTATCTCGTGATTAAGTGATGTTTAGTTTCAATTCAGTTTATAGCTTTCCATATAGCTTTAACTTTACATACTGAAATTTTAATTTTATTACTGATATATTTTGATTTGGCTACATTGCAAACTTGATTAAGCCGATTGCGATGAAATAAAGGAGGATGAGGAACTGAGGATGCCTGCATAATATATATAAAAAAGCATTGTCCCCGAAGAACTCGTAATATCTCTGACTTGTTATCTAAACATTAAAAGAGAAAAAAAAATACTGAACAGTATTTGACAAGGTTTTCACTGTTTAATAGTTTAGAGTTTAGGACACAATCTGGTATTAGTTATCTTATAAATAAAATCGTAAACATCGCGTGTCTGTACATTGAAGATATTTGCAAAAGAAAAATTGAGGGGTCTAAGGATAAGTAATAGAACACATTTCAATCATTTTTGGAATTTTTGTCTGTTTGTCTGTTTGTCTGTTTGTCTGTGAGTTTGTGCACGCATCACTTAAAAACTACTGATCGGACTTTGATGGACTTTTCACAGAAACATGGGGCTTAATTTGGTGTAACATATAGGCTTTATTTCATTGAAATCGGTGCAGTCAATCAAAAGTTATGCGAATTTATAGTTTCCGAAGACTCGCATACGCTGCGAGGAGTGTAGGGTGTAAATGCTCGATTGAATTCGTGAGCGGTAGCGGGAGCGGGTATCGTACCAACGTAATGTGAGATTTTGAAAACTATAAATTCGCATAACTTTTGATTGAGTTAGTCGATTACGATGAAAAATCTGGAGCTGGAGCTGGATCTGGATCTGGAGCTAGATCTGGAGCAGGACCTGGACCTTGACCTTGACCTTGACCTTGACCTGGACCTGGACCTGGACCTGGACCTGGACCTGGACCTGGACCTGGACCTGGACCTGGACCTGGACCTGGACCTGGACCTGGACCTGGACCTGGACCTGGACCTGGACCTGGACCTGGACCTGGACCTGGACCTGGACCTGGACCTGGACCTGGACCTGGACCTGGACCTGGACCTGGACCTGGACCTGGACCTGAACCTGGACCTGGACCTGGACCTGGACCTGGACCTGGAGCGGGAGCGGGAGCGGAAGCGGGATTGAGAGTGAGATTGAGAGTCTGAGTGGAGGTGGGATAGGAATCGGAAGTGGGAATGGGAGCAGATCCTGTAGTCCACGCGAGCGGAGCCGCGGGCACAGCTAGTATTTCAATAAAATGACAGGATTCGGAAGATGAACTCCCATTTTATATTATTTGTATGAAAGTGTAGTAAAAAATTACTGGTCATTAAAAATCAGCAGAATGTGACAGACAGAGGAGCGGAGGAGGTGTTGAGGGGGGAGGGTTGGAGTGAATGACAGAAGAAGGGAAGAGCTTAATAGAGTGTTCACAGTTAGGGCACAGTGACTAACTACTGGGCAAATCACTTAACTTTTTGATTGATTGATGTATTTTATATGTATTGGTGCACAATATGGAATATTTGAATTGAATTGAATACAATTATTTTGAAAAAAAATGTGTAATAGTAATCGATATATATACCAGGCAATTCTAGAACATATATGGTAATAAATAAATAAAAATACTATAGAAATTTTAAGAAGTAACAGAGAACAAGCTGTACAAAGTTAGTGTAGTCGCTTAATTGTTCATCTATTAGTTCCCCTATACTACAAATTCTTTTTTGCTTTTGAAATTCTGTATTAGACATTTTAAATCTGTCATTTTAAAATTAATTTAAACTTTACAATATTATATGCCCGTAAAGGGTCGTTACCATCCTATTATATTAGAGCTACTTTCTGCAATAACATCTGCTGTATATGTGAACCTAATTGTAAACAATAAATGATTTCTAATTGTGATAATAAAGGATCTTATCGAAATTTCTTTGCAGTGTTTGTAATTGCAACTTAGTGTCTGATGTCTAATTGATATTATAGCAAAAAACGGTTTCTTTACGAAAAGACAACCTTATTTTATTCAGAGACTAGATGATACCAATAACCTAAGCCCAATGATTTCGATGTGATATGCGTAAAGTTGCACTACGACTACGTAAAATGCTTATAACACAACTGTCCATTGTTAAAAATACCGCGCGCTCGAAGTCGTGGGAAACAGGTAGTAGTAAATATTTCATTAATTACCTTATATTTAAATTTAATGCATGGTACTTGTTCATTATCATTAGATGTTTCTAAGCAGCGTACTAATAAGTTGTTCTAATTTATCGATGAAAACTGCACATCTCTAGCTACACACTCGTAAACAATTACGCACACTAACAGACCACAAAAAGGCCACAACCTTGAAATCGGATGTCTATTCTAAAGTATAGTTGTTTCTTTTTATCAAAGGGTATCAGTTACAACAGCGAAAAGTATAACATTATATAATTAATTGACTTCAGCTACATTTAGGATTCGTCTATTGTGTATTTACTAAGTCTATGGATTGTAATGCTTAGCAGCTTACCTAAAGTGGTATTTATATTTAAATGGAATAAACCATAAATTTAGATTTAGGTACTATGTAAGTCTATGGAATAAACGGACAGGACCTTATGTCACTCTGTAAAAGAAATTTGACTTGTTAATTGTAATAGTGATGCATTCAGGTTTTGCTCATTCTTCAATAATTAGTCGATCATCATGAATCAAAACATAAATTACAATTGCACTAAGTAAAACCAGTTTTTAATAATGTTGCATTTACTTTAATGCCCAAGTGGCGGATATCAAGGCGTTCAATAAACTTCAAGCGACCATAAAAATCTCTCCAGTTATACTGGATGTATCATCAAGACCGGTCAATATGGGAAATCAGAAACTATAAGAGTAGAGTAATTTGATATAACGAACCGTGACGTTGATTTTAGAGCTGAAAAACTGCATTCAGATATTCAAAATAACTCAAGGCAACTCAGGAATCAAACCCGGAAATTAAAAAAAACCGGCCAAGTACGAATCGGACCCGCGCACCGAGAGTTCCGTACAAACTTGTAGGTATGTAAATAATTCGTCTATCACGGGAATCGAGTCTCGAAGATTTTACCCGCTTTTTCTCAGTATAAGTACTTACTTTAAGTTTCCCCCAAAACTCAGTCCCCAAAACGTATAACTACAAATTAATGTCATTATAGGTAAAATTGTGGTTAGTAACAATTTATACCAAAATTGGATGGATTGAGGGACAAATAGTTATTGAGGATAAACTTACCATATCCTTAATACTTTATTTAAGTACCTAATTCGTATTAGACACTACAGTGGGCCCAATTCTAAAAATGTAAAAATTTAACATCATTAAGTTTGTTGCTATCCCTGTTACAGTATTATTAAGATAAAGACGAAACAAATTTTGGTGCTGTCAAATTTTAAGTGTATGTGTTCAGAATCGGGCCAACAAAAAGAAACTGATGGAAAAATGTTTCATAAATTAAATTATACGTACATTACATTCTCATATTAATTACTAGTTGTGCCCGCGGCTTCGCTCGCGTGGATTATAGAATCCGTTCCCCTTCCCACTTCCGCTCCCACCCTCACTCCTACCCCCACCCCCATTCCCACTCTATCATCAATAATTTTCGCAGCGCATGTGATGAAAGACATTTTATGGCATTTTTACACCTACATTATTGAAGTTTTATAGGGATCCCTAATTTTTTATAGTAATAAATATAGCCTATGTTATTCAGGGATAATGTAGCATCATAATAGTGAAAGAATTTTTTAAATCGGTCCAGTAGTTTTTGAGTTTATTCGTTACAAACATAAAATTTTTTTCCTCTTTATAATATTAGTGTAGATAATGCATGCTACTTTGCATTGTTGGCAGAAAATTGCCTTTCATATACACAGATTAGTTAAAAGTTACTTACTAGGTATCAGATATATTCACTCCCCAGTAAAATGAAAATACCTAAGTCAACGATCTCTATGTACTTCGAAACTTGTGCAGTTACTACTTAGAACATTTAATTATTTACTAAATATTGACATTATTTAACCTAGCATCAATATTTAGTAATAATTAAATGTTCTAAGTAGTAACTGCACAAGTTTCATTGTGAATGTGAAAGAGTTGTGGCTACTTGCGTGGAACAGAACGATTGTTTGGAACGCTCCATCTAGTAGTACATAGAGATCGTTGACCTAAGTACTAAAAAATGCTTTTAATTACCTACTCCTTGCTACTGTCAGACGATTCACGCAAAATTGTGTCTTAAGCGTGTAAGTACTTATCGCAGTAGGTTCAGACAGCGACAGAGGCCAACAGGCATCCAAAAAAAATCCAAATCCTAATCATAGGATCTCATCGACGTACAATTTGTAGGATATGTATTTTTTTAGTGTTGTTTTTGGCTTCGTCTAGCACAGTAATGGCTGCAGTCTTATCGGCAAACTCGATCATTTCCTAAAAAGTAGTAACTTAGGAAACTGGTAACTTAGGAGATATGGGAGCGGAGGGGAAGGAGGGGGATGGGGTTATTTTTTAGACATGTTCTAGTTGAAAACTAATCTTATAGGAAACTGTAACCTGATTTAGAATGTATACACTTGAAGCCATTTAATACAATACCCCACTTGACCGAGTATAGGTATAACCAATTTTTAGTACGGTACTTAAAAAATACAGAATGACACAACAGCTCAAACCTTGGTTTATACTCTAAAAACGTTAAGTTGGTATAGAGATCCTTTAATGATGTTGGTACTTAGGCAACCTCAAAAATAGCTTTTTTTAATTCCACCCCTTTTTAATAAACCCTTAAGGGGGATGAAGTCGCGGGGAACCGCTAGTACAATACAAATCAGTCCTATTCAAGAAACTGTTCAGTTATTATTGCATTATCTCTGCATTCTCAAAATCATCTATAAATCAGAGACCCATAAATACGAGTACACAACCTATTTGTAGGAACTTTATCAATACTTTTTGTCATGCTGAATAGAATACAGTAAAATAAATGCCTACTTGAAATTGTGTTATAACAATTTTCTTTCCACGATCTCATTGAATTATGTGTACCTACTGCCACCCTAAATATTTTTTTTAGAGATAGTATGGGCACACCCCCGACACTCCATACAAATGAACAGCTTTAATCAACTTCTACTGTTCGTACACGTTCGTGATCGAGAGGATGTCATAATGTCTTCTCAATATAGGTACCTAATGTTAGTGACATTTTACGTTCTTGTCGCAAATGAACGATAATTAAAGGATTTAAAAAAATAAAGATTTTCGTTATCCTCTGTCAAAATATCTAACAAACCGGTAAGGCAAGTGGGTACACTTACCTATTTGAGTCTGGTTTTCATTTTTGGCATGCTATGTCAAAAACGAAATACGCTACTCAATGTGCCTTATATGCATAATAACAAAGGCCATAATTAAAAAAAACCTAACTATACGAAAAAATCTCCAGATTTTTCTTTCGCACTGAAAACGGCTGAAGGATTAGTAGTAACGAATATTCTTGGAAATAAGCTAAGTATTATTTGTGTATAAGTTTCAAATAGGCACATCACATATCATTGGTTCAGGACAGCCAGTCCAGTTTAAAACAAAGAGGTCACTGCTTTTACACTCTCACTTAAACCGTTCAAGTGCGAAAGGATAATCTAGGGTTTTGTAAAACTATGAATATCAAATCCCCACGTCCCGCAAGGATTAAACAAGTGAGCAATATGTCGAGTACCCTCTACTGGTAAAACTCACGCACTTGACTCCCTTAACTTGGCAGTAAAGAAGTTTAGAAGGATTCTTACGCCACTGCGCCTGACTAAATACTTACACCCTTATTTCTAACTAGCTGTGCCCGCAGCTCCGTTCGCGTGGACTACAGAATCCGCTCCCGTTCCCTTTTCCACTTTCACTTTCTGAGTGAGAACTCAGACTCAATCTCCCAATCGCAATCCCAATACCAAAACCGACAAAAATTTCAAAAATGACCGTACTTACTTAATCTAATAAATAAAATCGTAAACTTCGCGTGTCTGTACATTGGAGATATTTGCACAAAAAAAATTGGGGGGTCTAAGAATAAGCAACAGAACACATTTCGATCATTTTTGAAATTTTTGTCTGTTTGTCTGTTTATCTGTTTGTCTGTGAGTTTGTGCACGCATCACTTAAAAACTACTGATCCGACTTTGATGGACTTTTCACAAAAACATGGGGCTTAATTTGGTGTAACATATAGGCTTTATTTCATTGCAATTGGTGCAGTCAATCAAAAGTTATGCGAATTTATAGTTTCCGAAAACTTGCATACGCTGCGAGGAGTGTATACCTTTTGATTGAGTTAGTCGATTACGATGAAAAATCTGGAGCTGGATCTGGATCTGGACCTGGACTGGACCAGACCTGGACCTGGACCTGGACCTGGACCTTGACCTGGACCTGGACCTGGACCTGGACCTGGACCTGGACCTGGATATGGACCTGGACCTGGAACTGGACCTGGACCTGGACCTGGACCTGGACCTGGACCTGGACCTGGACCTGGACCTGGACCTGGACCTGGACCTGGACCTGGACCTGGACCTGGACCTGGACCTGGACCTGGACCTGGACCTGGACCTGGACCTGGACCTGGACCTGGACCTGGACCTGGACCTGGACCTGGACCTGGACCTGGACCTGGACCTGGACCTGGACCTGGACCTGGACCTGGACCTGGACCTGGACCTGGAGCGGGACCTGGACCTGGACCTGGAGCGGGATTAAGAGTGAGAATGAGAGTCTGAGTGGAAGTGGAATAGGGAGCAGAGTGGGAATGGGAGCGGATCCTGTAGTCCACGCGAGCGGAGCCGCGGGCACAGCTAGTATAAAATAAATAAATAAATAAATTAGACTATTACTTATCCTTAGACCCCAAATTTTTTGCAAACATCTTCAATGTACAGACCCAGACTCAGACCCAGACGCAGACCCAAAAGCAGACCCAGACGCAGACCCAGACGCAGACCCAGACGCAGACCCAGACGCAGACCCAGACCCAGACGGGTCCGGGTCCGGGTCCCGATTCCGGTCCCGGTCCCGATCCAGGTCCAGGTCCAGGTCCAGGGCCCGGTCCGATCCAGGTCCAGGTCCAGGTCCAGGTCGAGGTCCAGGTCAATTTCCAGGTACAGGTCCAGGTCTAGATCCGGGTCCAGATCCAGATCCAGCACCAGCTGGAGATCCCGCTCCATGTCCCGCTCCCACTCCCGCATCTACACCTCTTAGCTCTGCTCTCAACCCTCCCCTCAACCCTATCCTTAACCCTCCCCTTAACCCTCCCCTTAACCCTTCCCTCAACCCTTAATGTATATGTATGTGAGTTTTTGAGAACTATAAATTCGTTTAACTTTCGATTGAGTTAGCCAATTACGATGAAACACCCGCTCCCGCTACCGTTCACGAATTCAGTCGAACATTTATACCCTACACTTCGTTGCTATATACGAATGCAGTGTATGCGAGTTTTCGAAAACTATAAATTCACATAACTTTTGATTGACTGCATCGATTGCAACGAAATAAAGCCTATATGTTACACCGATTTGAGCACTATGTTTCTGTGAAAAGTCCATCAACATCGGTTTTTAAGTGATGCGTGCACAAACAAACATAAACAGACAAACATTTCAAAAATGATTGAAATGTGTTCTATTACTTATCCTAAGACCCCCAATTTATTTTTTGCAAATATCTTCAATGTACAGACCGCGATGTTTACGATCTTATTTATTAGATGTGCTGAAATGGCTATGCAACTAAATATTTTAATATTGTTTGAATCTCTTTCTAACAGAAAAAGTTAGTGACACAATTAAATCTAGTACTGTCAAATTTTAAATCAGTGCCTTAAAGAATAGAGCCTATCTATATCTAATTAAGTTAATAGGTAATAGTTTATCTACCTACATTGTATCTATTTAGTCTGAGGGTAATAATAATCCTAATAATCATGAATGAGAGTGACTATTTCATTTTTTTTCCAAATAAATTCTCTTTGGTTATTTACAACGTGTTGTATGAGGACGACACTGAAAGTTTTTAGAACTGGCCACCTGTAAACGATATAAGTAATAAAAAAATAAGTTCAAATTTTGAAAATGAAACTATTATCCTTGGACATACTCTATCTAATTTGTGACTATTATTTGTTTTACGATTTGGCGGCAAATTGAAAATTGTCTGTGTCACGTAATGGCGGCTATACACACTCGCCGAGAGCCTCGCCAAGAGTCTCGACCGAGAAGACTCTCGACGAGAACATACCTGTACTGTACACACTCGTTCTGTCAGTTGTACCGAAGATACTCGCGATAATGGACATAGAAACTGCTGCTGTATGCTGTCTTTGTGCTGTGAGCTATTATAATTTCTTACACATTTACCATAAATTTTTAAGCCATGGCGAAGACGTACCTAGATGGTGGATGGTTACTATGCATAGCAATAGAAACAGTTAAATATTTAAATTTGCAACTGAATGAACGAGTGTGTACATACACGCTCTCGTTTTCATCGTGAGATCCAACGAGACCCTTTGACTCGTTCCCAAAAAACCGACAAGCGACCGAGAGCGACGAGGCGAGGCGCGAGAGAGCGAGACGAGACGAGAGCACTATGTACACACTCGCTCTCGGCCTGTCTCGGGGTGTCTCGGCGAGTGTATGCCGGGCATTAGCATGAATTTAACGCGAGTTTTTATGACTTTCGGGTTGGAGTGTACAAAAGGGGGCGCTATGGAAAAAAATCTCTGATTGGCGTGAAAATTTTATTCGGACATCGGTATGCCGTATGAGTCAAGTACACAAAATCCTCCATGAACAAATGTTAAATAGCGGTCAGGAAGCTTTGTGCCCGGTGGATAGGTACCTCAAAATTTAACAGAGGCCCAAAAACTTCGTCGTGTTGATTGGTGCCGTGAAATGGTTCAAAGATTTAACGGAGGTGACTCAAATGCTGTGTTCGACATACTTACGGGTGACGAAAGCTGGATTTACTGTTATGATCCTGAAACTAAAAGACGTGAGTCTGCTGAGTGGGTGTTGCCTTTCGATGAGTTGCCAACTAAAGTGACGAGAGGTCGAGGCGTGGGAAAAAAGATGGCCAGTTGCTCCGAGAAGAAAAGAGACACTGTCGCTACAACATAGAGAAACAATACGTAACACAATTTTCTTGCAGGAGTAGTCAAAGTATAATATATGCTGCATATTATGCTGCTGAAGCTAGTTTCAGTTTCAGATATACCTATAATAAGTTCGTTTATCTGTCTGTATTGAATGTTTACAGCCCGCGGGGGCAAGTTGGTAGGAAATCTAATTTTAGCCCTCTTTTCCTCATCTATATCCAGGGTGGCTGTAACGTTTTCCCGCTGTTAATTTCAGTACCTATCAGAAACGAATAGGACGTGACAGGAATAAGCGTTCGCCGTTCGATTACATAAACAATACCATGACGTTGTGTACAGATTTGATTGAATGTATCCAACATTCTTCTTGTTCTTTTTACACTTCTATTATATCGGGTCTAATACAATATTGTATTGTATAAATACTGTATTGTTTACGATTACGTTTCGTCGCTCTTTCTTACTAAAGTTATCGTATATATATAGGTATAGGTAACTAAATTCCTGCAGTGACCCGTTACAGGGACATTCATGTACTTAATATTGGTTTTTGTATATCATAGTCATAATATTTTCATGATTGTATGTGCTTTTAAATTGAATACATAATAACCCTATATATGACATCAAATTGGTAGATACACACCTGTAATTTAACTGTGTATTACAAATAAATTAATTGAAGTGAATTTCAGTGTCGAATACCATACAACTGTTTTTTAGTATGAGAGGGAAAGCGGTAATGAGGGAGGCAGGGCAGGTGGATGGGCGAGAGGGAGGGATGAAGACAGAAGGGGTGGGTTTGAGGAAGATATAGAGGAAGAAGGGTCTGCAAGTTTGGTGGTAGATCTTCTCCGTTTAAACATTGATTTTATTTTTTTCGGTTTATACGGTTGCTACTGGAGGGATCCTATAAAGTTGCCAAAATCTGGATACATTTCCCGAAAAAATTCCACGCGGACGAAATCACGGGCGCATATATAATTAATTTCACATATGTAATTTCGAAATGCTTATATGATAGTTTTGTCATTCACGAAATACATCATCTCGAAACATCTCATCGTTTCTACAGTTTCCATACACAACAATCAGTCCATAGTGAAGTACTTACTCGTATATACTTATAGTGCATTTAGTTCGTTCGAACGCTGTATCGTTTTGGACGGCTAGAGGCTCGCAACTTCGCATGTGTCTAATCAAATTAGGCCCCCTGTAACGACGTTACGTCACGTGCAGGGCTTGATACTGCTTCCGGAAATACCGATATTAGCGGTTCATTAATACCAGTGTTTTCTATTTAGATACTTGAATACCGGTACTTAACAAGAACTCGTATTTAAGTCTAAAAGGCGTTTACCGGAAACGAAATGAAACGCACTCAGCGCCACGCAAAGAACACAACGCAACACAAAACAATGCAAAATGTGATTGCTAATACTATCTATATTCCGAACAAAATTTTAAACATTTTTGTTCAAAAAATTATTTTTACACGTTTTCATTTTCACGCGTAGTAATATCATTGTATTACGATTATGTAACAAAAGTGGTCAGCAGAACCAATAATAATTGTTTACGCATTATAGGTATTTATTCTAGCAATACCCATAATTGTACCTACGTTCATTTAAATCATTGTGAAAAAGTCGTCTGATTTAAAAAAAAAATTAGAATGCAGCATCGTCAAATTGTGGTAGGTACCGACATTTGGTGCGTCAAATTAGTGCGTTTGATCGGCCCTTTGTATGCTGTAAGACTATTAAGACAACGAGATTACATGGGGCGCGCGTGCGCAGCCGACCGAAGCAATGCGATTACATCGGTCCCCTCTCCCTATACTTAATAGCAACCCCTGTGTCTTCATTATTCTTTATTTACTATTTTATTTTTAACTGTAACTGAATTTTAGCCTCGCGAACAATTATAAGTATGCACCTCATTTGTGCAACGCAAACTGCGTATGTTTGTATTCGAAATACAGAAGATTCAAATTTCGTTTGTGCTAAAAACTAACTTAATAAATTTCTATTTTTTTAACTAAACTAATATAATGCAGATTAATAAAATACTGATTGTTCGGTTAAAGAAGCATTCAGTATCAGATGATACTGAATCAAAAAAATCATAAATCAAAATATAATTTTTTTCAAAATTGGAATACATTATTCTCTTTTTGACGTCAAATTCTGCCTAAAACTACTCCACTTCCACCTGTATAACCGAGGGACCGAATACCTTATATTTGTTTAATAGTTTCATGATAATTTAACCGCTCCGCTCGGCACATCTTTTTGTAATAAAGTTTTTATTACGAATTTTTTAAAGTCGTTAAGTATATATTTGATACTGAATGTCAATCTCTGTAATGTACCTAATGGCTAACTATAGATATTTGGTTGCATACCTATATATAAAACGAAAAAGTCTGCAATGTGGACGTTGGACGCAATGTGCAGTTTGTGTCAATAAATTTTTTGTTAGTTTTACTGTACATTTTCGGAAAGGAAAGATTTTGTTTTTAATCCATTTTACATGTACGAGTAGGTATACTCCACAGCTCAATCGGTCCCGTAGTTTTCCGAGTTAAATCCGCCGGACAGACGAGTCGGGTTCACACACAGAGGGTTCCGCTCCATGCTAATCAAATAAGCGTGACCTGTGTTATGTATTTTAGAGCTTTAATTAAAAATACGACAATAATCCAATCATGTTTTCTACTAGGTACGGAGGTAAGTTTTACTTTTTGATTATTTAACTGATTTTCTCCACCTCCTTTCATGTCTGGAAATAAATATCTACTGTGTAGATGACATAGATGGATAGAGCCGTAACAAATGAAACAGAAAACTTTATCGAATCTCTAAATTTAAAATATCGACTATATTTATGTAGGTACTAGCTGTGCCCGCGGCTCCGCTCGCGTGGACTACAGAATCCGCTCCCGTTCCCAATCCCGCTCCTGTTCCCTTTTCCACTTCCAATCCCAATCCCACTCACACTCACACCCACCTACATATCTCCAAAATGTAATTTTCACTAATTGCAATACGAATACCGTCGAGCATTTACACCCTACACTTCTTTTTTGTATACTAATGCAGTGTATGCGAGTGTTCGAAAACTATAAATTCGCTTTTGACTGTCTGTGTCAATTGCAATAAACCTATAAGTATGTTACAACGAATAAGCACATGTTTCTGTGAAAAGACCATCAAAGTCGGTTCAGTAGTTTTTAAGGGATGCGTGCACAAAGAAACAGATAAACAGACAAAAATGATCAAAATGTGTTCTGTTACTTATCCCTAGACCCCATTTTTTTGCAAATATCTTCAATGTACAGACACTCGAAGTTTACATTTTTATTTATTAGATAGAGACTACCTATGAGCTTTGATAAAAAAAAATATGAGTTGTATTACCGTTTTTGAGTACAGTTGCAACAAGAATTGGGAAAAAATACCTACTTTGCCTTTTTAATTATTACAATATAATAACACAAATAACATAACATATATAAAATACAATAATGCAGACATGGAATACGCATATACTTTTTTAATAACATGTTATTCTTTTTACGTATTGAGACTATGGACCATCTTTATAGATTATCTTATACTGACGAGAAAAAACTCACCCTACACTGCGCTAATTTCGAGAATTATTTGTTTTACCTACAGTTTCATGAAAATGTGTTGTGCAAGTGTTGTGTTGTGCACCTGGTATTGCTAGCAGTTAAAAGTAACATTTTTAGTTTTCGTGGTGGAACAGAGCGATTGTTTGGAACGCTCCATCTAGTAGTACATAGAGATCGTTACTCAAAACAGAAATCCGATATCCGCCGTTAACTACTCGCCGGATATTTGGAACTGCTGATATGACCCCTACTATAGCATGCGAGTATATGTTAGGTAAACTATTATGTACTCTTTTTGACTTCACCTCATCAAATAGCATAAAACTGCAGGTAGGTAGCAATCTGAATTTGCTAGTGATTCTACTGATCATGTTGGAACAAAATACATAGACGACAGCATGATATGATGAGTGATCTGATTACTAAGTACATCAAGCTTCGAGATGGGTAAACAACAACGATCTCTATGTACTACTAGATGGAGCGTTCCAAACAATCTCTCTGTTCCACGCAAGTAGCCACAACTCTTTTACATTCACTTTGAAACTTGTGCAGTTACTACTCAGAACATTTAATTATTTACTAAATATTGACATTATTTAACCGTAGCGTCAATATTTAGTAAATGTTCTACGTAGTAAATGCAGAAGTTTCATTGTGAATGTGAAAGAGTTGTGGCTACTTGCGTGGAACAGAGATATTGTTTGGAACGCTCCATCTAGTAGTACATAGAGATCGTTGGTAAACAATAATGTTGATCATTATCTGTATTTACTTATCCTTAGTTGCAGTTATAAGGGTAGACCTTAATGGTTTTTTATACATACTTTAGTACCAAATCCTAAAATGCTAAAACACTGCATCTCCACTAAAATTACAAACTCTGCATGTAAAGGTGAAGTTTTTACAATGTATCAAGTCACGACACAATAGTTTCAACAATACAAAGGAACACTTGAAAAACTTTGAATAACAATACACTGCCGATGATAGCTGTCTGTTTGGCAAACTTAATTAAAAACATTTACAAACAAAATATGAGGCCACGCCATCGCCATGGTGGAAGGGACAAAAGAAGAGATTTTATCTCTGTGTGTCTGTACAATTAAGGACATGGTATGACAATTAAGGATTTTTCTTTTACATTGTAACGAATCAATGTCATACAGGTAGCGGTACCAGGTGAAGTGATGCGAAGAGAAAACAGACAGCAGGTTAACTTTTGCCAAAACCTTCTAGGCCACCGGACACTTACAGTAGAAAACATATGTTGGTCGGAGAAACATTGCTTGAAGAAAATCTGTACCTCCATACGGTGCTAGAGAAGTTTCTTGACGTGTCTGGCAAATTCGTTTAATTTGTAAAAGTGAAACAAAGATATATCAGTTTTTGAGCACTTCGTAACTTCTCGAGCCGATGTGTTTAATTTGGCATGAGTTGGAAGTGCGAATAATGAATATAGCGAAGTTTCGGGCTCATCTATCTGTCATTCGAATAATTTGAATTCTATACTAGACTGATTGAGTTGCTATTTTTTTCCTATTTTCATGGTGTAAGTACATGTATTTATTCGTGTTTTTTTTTCAAAGGCCATCTAACTTTTTTGGCTTACCTACTGTCGGCCATTTTGAAAAATTCTTGAAATCGCGGCCACTGATCAAACCAGGAAATATCGATGGGGCTTCAACAAGATATTTTCTATCTGTATTTGGATTTTGCAAATAGTTATAATAAATACATATATTACAATCCATCTAACCTTTAAGTCCCTTACTCGATTGGAATAGATGGTCATTAATGTTTTTGACCTTTAATATCTCGGAAAGTCGATACTTCAGGATAGTTGATGTATAATATATATTTTTCTCAATATACCTACTTTACTCCGATTTTGTATTTCTTTTCTGAGTACTAGGTAGTATAATTTCGTAAAATTTCAAAACTAAAGACTGTATTATCTTAGTTTCTATGAAGAAATAGTTTATATTTTCATTTCTAGAAATATATTTTGTACAGTTAAAGTTTATTTTTCTAAAAATTATTTATTTTATTGTTGATGGGTTTGCGCTTGACCTTAATCTCACCTGATGGTAAGTGATTCTATAAACCTGATTTAATTACTTCGGCAGGCCGCTCTCCTTCGCGGGATCAGGCTCTCTTCATTAGCCATATTTATACTGAAGCTCCAAAGAAGCAACATAAGCAGTACTGCAGGATTTAATTAATTGCATGCGTACAGAAACCAATTTTTTTTATCGTAAATGAATAAATTGAAATATAACAAAAAAGTGTTTTATTTCAATAATAAAATTATACATTTTAAAATACTACTGCTGAGATTCTCGTGTTCGTATTACATTATTTTGTATCTAAAACTATACTTTCTTCAGTTCTGACCTAAGTACCTATTTTATGTTGCTGCTAAATAAAAAAAATTACAATGTTTCAAATCCTATAATAGTTTTCATCATAAAACTTGAAATAATGCTATAACTACAAAAAATATTTTTAATCTGTGGTTTGTCTACCCTTTGTCATTCCTCACCGCCGTCATGGAAGTGATCTCATTCTAGCCTCAATACCATTTTACGTTCTAAAGTTATATAATTCCCGACAGCGACGCGGAACTTCAGTTTATTATTTACCATTCCATCACTCACGATGACGCTTTTATCATCATCATCATATCAGCCCTTAGACGTCTACTGCTGGACATAGCCCTTCCCCAATGAACGCCGACACACCAGGTCCTCTGCCCTCAGACGCTTTTATACTCACATCCTGAATTCCTGAATATAAAATTTATTTACAGTGTAGTTTTTAACACGGCATGTCCTCAATAATTCTTGAATCCTACGTTGTTGCAGAATTAGAACGAAACAAAATCTTGCTTGATTTGATTTGTTGATGCATTCATTTCTACATGGCACCCTCATCTGACACGTTATTCACGTCAAAAAATCGATTTTCCGCCGCTCTGTCACCTAGGCCGCGTGTCCGCCAGAGCGCCGCCCGCCGCGTCGTCGTCTGCCTGCCGCCGGTACGAGCGCGAAAAGAGCATAGACGGTATATTTACGCAGACGAAGTCGCGGAAAATGCTAGTTTACTATATAAGTACTTTATTTACAAGTTTAATTTAATTTATATATTAAGAAATTTATTTCGGTATAAAATAAATTAACAAGTATATTTCTTATTTTTTAAGGTTACTTATTATAAACCAGCTTCTTTCACAAACTTTGAGGGATTACATACTTATATAACCCCCGAATTCGTCCGCGCGGAAATGTAACAGGCTTTTGTAATAAAAAGTATCCCATAGGGTATTCCAGGATATAAGCTGGCACTGTATCAAGTTTCATCAAAATAGGTTCAACCATATGGTGTGACTGAGCAACAAACTATCAATTAAACAAACATATAAAAATTACACGAAAAGGTTCAGGCTTTCGCATTTATAATAGGTATTGTATTTTATATATTTATAGTAGTCGATAAAAATAATGACGTGTATAAATGTACCAAGTGTACTCATATGCAATAAATAATTTTTGACTTTATATTGTGTGGCTATTTGGGAGTTGGTACAACTACCTTTATATTACTACTACTAGCCCTACTAGCTGTGCCCGCGGCTCCGCTCGCGTGGACTACAGGATCCGCTCCCATTCCCACTTCCGCTCCCTATCCCACTTCCACTCAGACTCAATCTCACTCTCAATCCTGCTCCAGGTCCAGGTGCAAGTCCAGGTCCAGGTCCAGTTCCAGGTCCAGATCCAGGTCTAGCTAAAGGTTCAGGTCCAGGTCCAGGTCCAGGTCCAGGTCCAGGTCCAGGTCCAGGTCCAGGTCCAGGTCCAGGTCCAGGTCCAGGTCCAGGTCCAGGTCCAGGTCCAGGTCCAGGTCCAGGTCCAGGTCCAGGTCCAAGGCCAGGTCCAGGTCCAGGTCCAGTCCAGGTCCAGGACCAGGTCCAGGTCAGGACTCAGGTCCAGGTCCAATTCCAGGCCCAGACCCAGGTCCAGGTCCAGATCCTCAACTCTCCCCTCAGCCTTCCCCTCTACACTCCTCTCAACCCTCCCCTCAACCCTCCCCTCAACCCTCCCCTCAGCTCTCCCCTCAAACCTCTTTCCCTCGTCTCTCCAAATGTAGTCCTCGTAACTAATCCATCGCAATCCAAATTCCGACCAACATTACTTTGTTGCATACGTATACCACAAATTCATCGTAATCGGTTAACTCAGTCAAAAGTTATGCGAGTTTTCAAACACTCAAATTACACTGGTACCATACCCGCTCCCGCTACCGCTCACGAATTCAGTCGAACATTTACACCCTGCATTCTTCGCAGTGTATCGTCCAGGTCTAGGTCCAGGTGACCTCAGTTCGCGTGAACTACAGAATCGCTCCCATTCCCACTCCCGCTCCCGCTTCAGCTTCCGCTCCCGCTTCCGCTCCTGCTCCGGTCCCGCTCCCCTCCCGCTCCCGCTCCCGCTCCCCTCCCGCTCCCGCTTCCGCTTTAGCTCCCGCTCCCGCTCCCACACCCACTCCCCTTTTCCCCCGCCCACGCGCACGCCCGAGCCCACGCCCACGCATACTTGCACTACAATTCCCACCCGCAGCTCCAAATGTAATCCAAACTCTAGTTTATATTTTCTTTGTCCAAACTCATCGCAATCTGAATAGAACGGAAATACTATTATGTGCAATATATACGTATTGCATACTAACCTTACCTACTAATGAATTTGAAAACTAAAAATGTCTATAACTTTTGATTGAGTTAGCCGATTGCGATGAAATAAAGCCTATATGTTACACAAAATTAAGCCCCATGTTTCTGTGAAAAGTCCATCAAAGTCCGATCAGTCGTTTTTAAGTGATGCGTGCACAAACTCACAGACAAACAGATAAACAGACAAACAGATAAACAGACAAACAGATAAAAAGACAAACAGACAAACAGACAAAAATTTCAAAAATGATCGAAATGTGTTCTGTTGCTTATCCTTAGACCCCCCAATTTTTTTTTATGCAAATGTCTTCAATGTACAGACACGCGAAGTTTCCGATTTTATTTATAAGATTAGATATCTACTTATAATAAAACTGTAACTGGTCTATGTCTGTACATAAGAGATAATAAAAAAATATGTATGAGAGGTCTTTATAGGGCCAATAGAAGCTAAAACATTTTTTTTTAGAATTTTTGTCTGTCTGTCTGTCTGTCTGTCTGTATGTATGTATGTTTGTTACCGCATCATGCAAAAACTACTAAATGAAATTTGATGCAGTTTTCACAGTTGTCTTGCTGGTGGTCTAACTTAAAATCTGGTGCATGTTTCATCTGATACGCCACTTAGAACCTAAGATGTTAATAAAGTAAATTTTTCTAGAAGCCATTATATCGGTGATAATAAAACGACTGTTTATATTTCTTTCAGTAACTGAGTATCACATTTAGAAATTATGCATGAAAAAAACATCCCTTTTTACGAAAATTTTGATAAAAAAAATGCAATATTTCTCGAACGTACGAGTATGTTCATCATATGGGCAAAGTCAACTGCCGCGGCGCGGCGAACGGTGCGGCGCGTATGGGACTGAGTGAAATTTAGTTATTGGGGATAGGGATGGGGTTGAGGTTGGGGTTGGGATTGGGATATTGAGACGTGTATAAATGTACCAAGTGTACTCATATGCAATAAATGATTTTGACTTTGACTGTCTCGAGTCTGAGTGGGAGTGGAAGTAGAAGTGGGAAGAGAATGGGAGCGAAAGTGGGAACGGGGGCGGATTCTGTAGTTCACGCGAGCGGAGCCGCGGGCACAGCTAGTATGATATAAAAAAGGCACTCTACATCTACGCTACACTACTTATCACGTAACGGACTGTAAACAACATGATTTAAGAAACTGTCAATAATCCGTTTTTACCCCTTACTCTCTCGAAAACTCCCTTATGAGTTGAGGAGCGCCTCCTTCCCTCATTTTTGTTACCTTAATGTTCACAAATTATACAAAGAATAAATTCGTGCTTTAGCTAAAAACAAAGTTATGGATATATCCTCTCCACTAATACGTAGGGTTCACGATCGAGAGTATTATAGCGTAGTCAGCGATGCGATGTTTTGAATAAAACTCTCACGCAAACCATTCACTCTCTCCCTTATTTAATTACATACCAATGAACAGTATTGAATAGGTACCTATATGAAAATTGTAGGCCGCGAATTATAGGCGCGTGGCTTTTGCACATTTGTAGATGTCAAGATTATAGAGAATTTCTGCCGCACTAATTTGGCTTAACATATTGTCTATGTAGCACAATTCAGAGCCCTTATTATGTGAGATGTAAATAAATTAACTAGAAATTGACTGCTTTAACTATAACACGAGTACTAAGTAGGTATAACATTTATAGTAAGCATGAGAAAAATAATCTTTAATGTGGGAGCCGAGGTTTACCTGAGTAGTATCTCTCACCATTAGTACTGTGATGTTATAATAGTATCAATGGGCCTATGGATAGTATGATTGATTTTGGCTTGAAACTAACATTATTGGTATTAGGTACTCTATCGACCATTGATATTTCTGATACTTATATCTACTACTAGCTGTTGCTCGCGACTTCGTCCGCGTGGACAACTTAACATCTCACATAATAAGGGCTAAGACCTGATATTTTGGACAATTCACACAATAGGGCCGATTCTGATGGCACAACGTTAAAATTTGACGCACTAAAACTGTTGCCATCCTTGTCACACAGTATTATGAAGATAAAGATGAAACCAATTTTAGCGCTGTCAAATTTTAAACGTGTACCTTCAGAATCGGGCCCAATATCTTTATAAATTGTAGCCTATGTGTTATTCTGATGTATGAGGTATATTATTGTAAAGTTTCATTAAAATCCATTCAGTAGTTTTTACGTGAAAGAGTAACAAACATCCATCCATACTTACAAATTTTCGCGTTTATAATGATAGTAGGAAGTAGGATTGTCAATATTCCCACCTTTACCACATTCTGGTTGATACTATTCAATTTCACAGGATAGGTAGTGCAAATTATTGACAAGACCGCCTCTTGGTAGTATCCGCCTTCAATGGTTTGGTCACTGGACTCGAGCGCTACAGGTCATGGGTTCGATCCCATTGGGAACGTTTAATTTCCATAGTAAAACCTATATGTATATTATATTATTTTTGTAGTGCTTGAAATTTATTGATGTTTTATAATGTATTCCCTTAGTCGCCTTGTACGACATCCACGGGAAGAGTTGGAGTGGTCCTATTCTACTCTACCGGAAACCACACATTATAAAACATCAATCAGGCCTCCCCAACCCGTCTGGCCAGCGCGGGGAGTGTAGGCCAAATACTCCGTCTGTCTCCGGCAGATGAGAGAGGGTTGTATTCCTGCAGTGGAGACAAAAATAATCTGATGATGATGATGATGAGAATATTATTTATGGGAGATTTTTATTTAAAAGTCATTTAAATATTTTACGTAAATGTTCCAATAGGCATAATTGATCAATATCTATTATAGTATTACTAATATTATATTTTGGTGCGTAAGTAGTTGATTTTACCTATGTTGTGCAGCCTTATCATTTAATTTTATGATTGTTTACATTTCGACACTCGAAAGTCATTATCAATTATGTTTACTTCGAGGAATGAGATGCCAGAATCGTTTTGAAACGTCAAAAGTAAACGATCTTAGAGAGTTAGACAATAAACGGATAGCTTGTGAGATTTCATGCGGGCCATTAGCAACACAAAGTAGGTACCTATCATTCAACTAACTCTTGCCCGTAGTCTCTTTCGCGTAGAATGTCAGCCCGTCAGATAAAAAAACATCTAGGTATTTACTTTCGTAACGAGAGAGGTAATCTCGTTGTGAATAACAATTTGTTTTTATTTCATTAAAAATGTGTTCCATATAACCAGTATACTACAAGTATCCCAAAAACCTCAGTACTCCGTCCGTCCGTCGGGCCGTCTCCGTCCGCCATTGGTCTGGTTGACATCAAATTTTGAACTTATGAGCTGTTTAGGCTAATTCATTCGAGGATTCTTATTGGTTTCCCGCTTGCTCTCAATTTGATGATAGCTGTCTTACAACACAAATAAAAAAATTGCCATTTTGTCAAAAACAGCTCAACGATTTGAGGATCCATTGATCCGGTAAATTCATATAAGGAGTGTTCCAGTAGGTACTATCTACCAGAATTTAAACTGCTATTTTATCGAAATCAGTTAATGTGTCTTAGTTTGAATTCTTAACTAGTCATATATCTGACAGAATATTTGGATGAGGACCGGGTTTGGTGGTGTTCATTGGGTTAGGCTTATGTCCAGCAGCGCTGCCGTCTAAGGGCTGATATGAACTAGAGATCAGTTCCACGTATACATACCCTTTATTGAATATTTTAGTGTAAAAAATGTTTACCTACTGTTACTACTGATAAAACCCACGAGGGGCCAAGTTGAAATTAATTATAACAAGTATGTATGGTATACCTGTGGTTGGTATTGGTATGGTGATATGGTTTTCTCACGATATTTTTCTTCACAGTTTGAGAACAGTCAGTAAATGAACTAATATTTTAAAAAACTACAGGTAGATGGCGAGACTGGGAATAGAGCTCGGCCCTCCATGTAGGTACGTTACGTTCTCGCGAGAAGGTATGTATAAGTATGTGATGTGCCATTGTACCATTTATTTGAGTAGTTGCCTACGTAATTTGAGCAACTATGCAACATTTTGAGTTTTTTGATACAGCGGTTGGAGCTGTGCATTATAAGATCAGTTTGTATGGATTTCCTATTAGGTATAACTCGTACATGATGGAAAATACGAACGCTACCTAAAGGAAAAAATATAATGAAAATGTGAAATACTGCATTCAATATATTAAAAATGTCGCTTGCCAAAGCTTGGGATAAGAATACTGCATTAAAAATGTGATTTTGGATGTATTGTTTAAGATGTAATGTAATTTATGTAAAAATTCTGGTTCCACTCCAAGAGAGCGCGAGAGCGGGAGCGGGAGCGGGAAATATGTAAAAAGCAACATTAATGCTGTAGTCTACGAGAGCAGATCCACGGGCACAGTTAGTGACTTTATGTAATTTTAAAGTAAGAGGATGTCGGGATTGAAAAGGATGTTTAAAAACAAATAAGATTATAAATGTTGTCATTGGAAGCCCCTAAAACCACAGGATACTGAAACATTTTGATAAACGCCGCGCCGCCCCGTTTTGAAACAAAAATGTAAGATATGTATATGAAAGAGAGAGAGGCAAATATTTGATTATTAGATGTTAGAAAAAAAATAACATTTATAAAACCAAAGGAGTATATAAAATGGGGAGTTGCATATGTTTCTTTAACCTGGTCATTTTAGGTAAAGACAAAAAAATATAGGTAAGTTTTTTTTTACACATTATCTATACCTAAATTGATTATTTGTTTATGTTTATATTGCAGTTTTTTATACAATTCTAAGCAAAGATGTACGGAACGACCTCTGCTAAGTAGGCTACAAAATAAAACTTATTTATTTACGTTTATAGAAATTCTTGTATATAATTTACAAGAAAATTAAAGCGACGGTCAAGACATTATCTTACTGTATAACAAAATGTGTAAAGTATTTAAATAAATAAGTATAAATACATACAACAAAAACCTATCTAATCTAAGTAAATCTATAGGTACATATAATAAAACAGAAAATAAAAAAAAAGTGAATCAGTACATTGAGGTTAAAAAAAAATTTCACTCCCCGGAAATTACTTAATTACTTAATTACTTAATTACCAGTAGTGACCAAAAATATAATAAAAAAAATTCGTGTCTGTCTGTATGTATGTATGTATGTACGGTCTAATCTTGGAAACTACTGAACAGAATTTGACGGCGTTTTCACTGTTTAATAGCTTTGAGTTCGGGCCACAATCTGGTATAAATTAAATCTCAATAAATGACACTGATGACACTGATCTACAAGGTGACCTCTCATTTCATATCAATTGTATGAAAATGTAGTTCAACATTACTGGACGTTGCAAAAACTTGACAGAGAGGGACAGAAACGTTATGAAGCTCATTAATCATTTACAGATTTATTTTAGCTAAGTAAGTAAGTACATTCAGTCAAAAAAGTATCGGGAATGGATGATTTGTTTATGGTTCCAAATTCAATATTTTTGTTTTTTTGTTGTTGTTGGATTGGCACTACTTTTTTCCATTTTGGCGCGCAGTTTGAGTTGCATCTGTTATTTATATTTAATACAGTGTTGTTTATAGTTATATTATAAGTATATAGTGTATATTGCGATTTTCATAATGAACAAAAATATCGAACAAAGAGTTTGTCTCAAATTTTGCATAGCCAATGGAATTTCGTGATCGGAGTCACTGAAAATGTTACAGAAGGCTTACGGTGAGTCGACTATATTAAAAAACACGTGCTTACGAGTGGTACAAAGCGTTCAAAAGCGGTCGAGATGTGATGGAATATTTGCCTCGCTATGGTAGGCATCAACGTCTGCAACTGAAGTTAACATCGCAAAAGTAAAGGAAATACTGACTGAAAATCCTCATTCAACTCTGAGAAAAATAGCCGTTGAACTTTCTGTATCTCACGAATCCATCCGTACCATTTTAAATAATCACTTGGTATGAAACATGTTGCCGCTCGGCTAGTCCCAAAAGACCTGAACTTTCTCCAAAAACTCAATCGCTTATGAGTCGCTGAGGACATACTAGAACAAGTCAATTCCGACCCAACATTCATGAAACGCATTGTTACTGGTGACGAGACTTGGGTTTACGAGTGTAAACTCAAATTACCACTTCGTGGCACCCGTTTCCATTCGATAGAAGACATAACGGAGAATTCGCGGCGAGAAATGTACTCAATTCCTGAAAAAGAGTTTCAAAAATGTTTTGATGATTGGATTATTCGTTGGCGTAAGTGTGTCGCTTCTGAAGGAGCATACTTTGAAGGTGATTAAATAAAGTTGGATGAATAATTAACATTTTGTGTATTATTGATCTTTTCCCGGTACTTTCTTGACAGAGTAGTATATCGGCGTATTTCCACAAGTCTCGATACAAAAAGTTCGTTATTCGATAATTAGTGGCCCTGTATTAGTCGTTATCGTCGACAATGTCAGTATCCAAGTTGTTCAGTTGTTGTACGTACCTATACCTAGGAGAGACAATACAGTTGGGTAGGATTAATTTCGATAGGGAAGCTGACAGAAGAATCCAGTTAGGTTGGGCAATAGGTATTTGGAAAACTGCATCAAGTCTTCAAGTCGCTCATTTTACAATGTTTAAAGACAATATTCTTTATTCAGTGCGTCCTGCCTACATACAAATTAAAACATAAAAAATATAAATAATTATATGATAATCTTTTAATTCATGATAAACATGAAGATTGTCAACTTTTTAAAAAAAAAACATTAATTCTGTGGTACAACTGGCGTAACCGCCGCCGGCACGCTAATGTTATGTATATAAATATTTTCAATGCATAACCAGATTAATAGATTTCTTTTAGTATTTAGTAATACATACCTAATAATGTGTAATGTTAAGTAGGCCACGCGAACGAAGTTGCGGGCAACAGCTAGTATAATAATAAAAATGTTTATCGTTGCTATTACGAAATTTGAGTTGCCAATTGCAAGTCTTGGAAATCGGCGCACGAGTTATAAGTACTCAAACTATAACGTATTTACTTTTATTGTTTTTTGATACAATAAAGCGTTTACATATATCTGTAGGTATCTACATTTATCTGTTTAACATAGACTACTTTAAATTCAGAAAAACTTTAATATGTGCAGAAAATTTAAAACTGGAGACCGCTGACCCGTCAGGTGACCAAATTTTCCGAAAGGACGAAATCTGTTTCCGGAATAATCAGCAGTATAGAAACAAAGGCTAAACAAAGAATTGAATTGAAAAAATCATTTTCCCACCGAGTGACCCGGTCAGCATTCTTTGTTTCTGTTTTATCAACACTTAGCCTATGTTTTTATACAACTGGTTATTCCTGGAACAGATTTCGTCCTTTCGGAAAATTTGAATACCTAAATCTAGAATTGTTGTAACAGTGAAGATTTTAATCTAATTACCTATTTATTGCTTACGTTTTAAACTTTACTAAAAAACTACCTTCGGCACAGTTTCTTCATATGAAGTCACCGATTCCTTACTAGATTATTCAAAAGCATGCACGTTGAACCTAGTCTTAGACTAACACAAACACAGCAGTTGCCCTCACAGCTATGATGACGATGAGCTGCAGCAGTTGCCATTTGAGTTATTGACTACAAATTCATTTCAATTACTGCCTGGTTCCTATCGTATTTATGATTGTCGAAAAGAATCTTGTCCTAAATCTGATCTGTTTTACTATCAATCGGTTACAGTACTTTCAATATCTTGGATGGTTTACGAATATTTATTCGCACATACATATCTATATAACCGGGAAAAATTCCGTAAGTTGTTAAATTCCATGGCGCACTAATTTCGCAAATCGCTTACTAGCTTACTATTATGAAAAGAGTTCAAAATTATACATGATTTGTGGGGAGATTTAAAGCTGTCTTGCGAAAAACTAAAAAAAAGTGCATTAGGGAAATGTAGGTATACTTTGTACGCTATTCATCCAACCAGTTCCGCTGTATGTTTTGCGACTAACAACACAGATTGCTACCCAAGCGGTCGACTTCTTACAATCTGCTAAATATAGCCCCTTTTACTGGTAATAAATAACATGGTCCAAAAAAAAATATAGACGTCGTCGCTTATTTTGACTTTTGTAAGGCATTTGATAAAGTGAATAATGATATTTTAATGAAAAAGATGGCAAGGACTGAATTCTCCACTGGTCTCTCAAACTGGTTTTATCGTAGGTACCTACCTCTCATGAGGAATGCTTTTGTGTACATTATAAAAAGTCATCAAAGTGTTACACATGCGCGAGTTCCGTATGTTCCTTTGAGGTCCATCGGTCCAGTAGTTTTCGAGTTATCCGGTGGAAGGACGATCATACAGACAGACAGCCAACCGGACCATATTGTTTCGTTATAAGGGTAAATATCCCCCTTTTTGTTCCAATATTTAACTTCGCCCCGTACACGAATAAGCTCTATCCCACTCACGCCCCTGCACCATGCTCTGACGCTCTTGAGCGACATTAGGCATATTTTAATAGAGCGATAGAATGTTCGACGTGTTTGTGACTTATATAGCCGAGGTTTTTGCCATCAGCCAGTCGTTATAATGTATGGAGACTATTGTAATCCAGGCATCATACAATACATTATTTCTTTTATATTAAGCAAGTATTTTATTGTGTTAAGTACATAGGTGGTAGTATGTAAGTAAACATATGTATTAATGTACCAATGTACGGTAGAATCGGTTAAAACCTATCGCGAGAAAAATATTGATTTTGTGATGACAACATTACCCGTAGGTAATATTCGCATACCTACTTATGTAATTTCAAAAACAACATAAAACTCTGATCCCTTCTTGTAGTAATAAAATTCAGACACATTCTAATTGGCAAAGCGGTAATGACATGATAGCATCGGCAATGGGAAGCATTATCGATGCATGGTAGGGAGCTAGATACGAGTAGGTATGTATGAAGTGAGGCGGCAGAAAAAGGAGTGATTAGGAGGGAGGGAAGAGGGTGGAATGGAGGAAGGTAGGTAGGAAGGGACCTTAAAAAAATTGAGGGCTTACCCCTACATGGTCACACAGTTTTTTTAGGTAGCAGTGTGAGGTATCATTAATTACAAAGCTATATTTAGTAGACTTTAGGGACCTGAAAATAGCAATTTAAAGATAAATAAGGCATCAATTCGAAAAATCTATAAAAGGATTTAAAGATATGGTTTCTTTCATCAGAGTTTAGTATTCTAAAGTCGTACAGAATATCTATCTAAATAATATAGGACTCGCTATTTTGGTTGGTATTGTCCGAAACTATACCCTACATGCACTTCTGTTCATGTAAGTAGGTAGTTTCGGCTTTAACTCCTGCTTGACGCCCAATTGGCACTTTTTTTAATTTAAAATGTTACATCTATCCACGAGATTATCTTTAAATAACGATAACAATTCTGAGTTCTATCAGTCATTTTAGACTTTCAAATTTTACGTTTTAGATTTGGAGCAAAAAAAAATTTGTGTCTGGACTGGCTGGGCAACAAGATTGTAACAATGATATTTTATGTACTTATTTAAATGTTTCGTTCAATTGTTTAGTTTTTAGAAAAAGAGTAATTTTTTTAAAATAAGTTTATTTAACTTAAACGTAAAGTATGAAGAAATTACGTTAAGTGACATTTAAAAATATTTTAATAATTACAAAACTAAGAAATGTTATATTTTAGTGTCCATGGATTGTTTGTCGCAAATGTTAAATTTCTTGTGTAGGTAGGTAATATTTGAAACCTTTTTTTAATAACCATAATATAATTAATGTGAGATCCACAAGTGTCATTAGGTCTTTCTGGCCCGTAGAAGATAAGATAGGTATTATAGTACTATTGATATGTTTACTTACCTAGGTAGGTACATCTTTGTATTACCTCTTCGTTGTTATAAATATACCTAGTAAGGATATAATTTAAAAAAAAATATAGCACTAACACAAGTATTTTATTTGAGACTATATTATAATTATCTAGGTATAAATGTTGGATGTGGATATTGTAGATGTATAAATTGGTACCTATATTTTTATTGGGATGAAACTTTTGATTGTAGGTACTTATTATTCAGACGGCTTTACAAATACCACTGCGTATAGTACTCTGAATCTTTAACCACGCCCCAGCGTAGTATCAACAGCCAATAGGAAAACGCGACTGGATCTTGTCTGGCGCCGCCCAATCACCCGTAAAACCTTAGTTTATGCGATATAACTGTAGCAAGTAGTCGTATGTTTTGGCTGTGTTCATATTTTGTACAGTTTTAGTCTTGTGATAGTATCTTGTTAGTAATCTCAATGGTTCAATAGTTAAATGACGCTGTGTGAACGGACAGGTGATAAAATAGTTAGTAAGGTGTCAGCAGTAAAGTTGGAAATGAAGGTAAATTTAAATTGTCCTTTTTACGTATAATTTAATTTATTTTCAATAGAACTGCACCCCAATTTGTGCAATCAAAGATTATCTCAGCATTTTATTTTGTTTCGGAACTTATCTGTAATTTTAACTAAGCAATAGGTAAGTACTTAGTAAGCAATAGGTATTCAATAAGAAATCATTGCGTTGTGAACTTAAATACCTATGTAGTTTGAACGAGATCCTGAGCGTTAATTCTTGCAACAGTTTATATTTCTTACTACTGCAAGTACCAATGAGTTGAGTATGAGTTTCCTGCACCTACTTACTTACTAAAAATTTAAACTCTTTGAAAAACCATTAACCGATTTAGCCCTTTGTGTAGATATTAGTAAATGCAGTATACCTTAATCCAGAGTAACATTATAAGTACTATTTAGTTTTTATAAAGTCCAGATATTTTCCAGCATGATAGATTACTTTTCTCAAAGTCCAACATACCTACCTAAGTATGAATAAGGACTTCTGCCTGAAAAAACAAAATGTAATTTACATAATTATTAGTAAATACTTAGATATACTTTTCAAATCACGACACAGCATAGACCTAGTATAAAAGATTGCGTAGAGTGACAGACTCTCCGCTATCTTTTTTTACCTCTCTATGCAATGTAGTGTTAAAAAATATATATCTCTAAGTACTAAGTAATATGCTTTTTACATTTTATTATGTCAGTCATAAGTTCTTATTCTTTGTATTATGATGACTTGGACTTTTCCTTTAATGATAACTCAGTGTTCGCGCATCACTGCCTAAACGAATGGGTTGTTTTTTAAGGTTTCTTTAAACGGATATACATACTAGCTTGTTTGTCCGTGTGACTATCCGCCAGATAATTCAAGACTGCTCGAGCTAAAAATGTGCAATGTAAAAAAAACTCAAAGGGAAATCAAGAAATACTAGATACTTTCCCACATTGTTTGTATTTAAATATTAAAATTAATTGACGGAAACCGAACATTGCATATGACGGAGTAGATACTACGGCGAGACTATACTTTGATACTCGTAATTAATAAAAAATGCTAACCACAACGTGAAATATTTTTTCCTAAATTTAGGTCCATAAGTTTCCTTGTTACGTCAAAACGGATTGAAAACCTTTATAAGTCAACTAGCTGTTGCCCGCGACTTCGTCCGCGTGGACCAATTATCATCACAATTTATTATAATTAAATTAAAATGCCACGTGAAAATGTTTTCCAGTAAGTCGGTGAACGAATCTGACATCTCCGTTCACAGCAGGAAGTTAAGTTTTTTTGTCTGATCCTAAAACAAATATCGCAAGGCCTTCTTCTTCCCCCTCCAATTCCCCCTCACCTTACCTTCCCTGCCCCTTCGCCTTACTTTCGCCCTCCCCTTTACCCTTCCCCTACTTTCCTCCCAACCGCTCCCCATCTCCTTCCTCCAACCACCTACACCACCCTTCTTCCCAGTCCTGCCACTCCCACCCTCTTCCCCATTCCCTTCCCCCATCCTTACTCTATCTCCTTCCTTCATTTTCCCCTACTCCTTCCTTCTCCCATTTCCCCCCATCCCTCTCCCCATTTTTTGCATAGAATTGCAATTAAATATAACAAAATACCGGTAAGTTAGCGATCGGTTACACAGCCACTAATAACCGGATAACGATTTTTATCGAGACTTGTGGAAATACCCAAAAATAAATATATATTATATAATAAATATATTTTATAAAGATACAAGTTATTTATACCAAACTGTGGCCTGAACCCTAAGCTATCAAACAGTGAAAAGCCCGTCAAATACTGTTCATCATCATCAGGTTATTTTTGTCTCCACTGCAGGAGCACAACCCTCTTTCATCTGCCGGAGACAGACGGAGGATATTGCCTACACTCCCCGCGCTGGCCAGACGGGTTGGGGAGGACTGTGGATGTTTTATAATGTATTCCCTTAGTAGCCTTATACGACATCCACGGGAAGAGTTGGAGTGGTCCTATTCTACTCTACCGGAAACCACACGGCAATACTGTTCAGTAGTTTCCAATATTAGCCCGCACAAACATACATACATCCTTCAAACAAACAAACAAACAAACAAACAAACGAACGAACGAACGAACAAACACACAAACAGACACTAAATTAAAAAAAAAGTATATATTTGGACTCCACTCTTGCCTTAAGTACCTAATGTCTGAGGAATTTTTTTTTATGTACAGAAAGGGCTTTTCACTGTTTTATTACCTACATATATGAAATTTACAGATTATTACATTATTATCACTATTTTACAAAGTTTCTTTGTACACAATGTACGCGGTCTGGTGGTCTGAAGCAAGTAAATAAAGTGGCCGCACAGACTGTGGCAGTTGTACCAGTCCTCTAGGTGTTCGGTAATCGTCCCTGTTCGAACATGTTTGAAAATTCTTGAGAGTGACAGTTGCCACCAAGTTGGACCCACATATTTCAATACTCCCGACCATAGTACAAAGTGCTTGAGGCAGGCGTTTACCTCATCGGCAGTGGTGCCCCGCGTCACCACCGCCAAAGTCTGGCGGAAATCACCGCAAAGTGACCCGTGATAGCACCCATCGCACGATTCCCCTTTCGGTTGTCCTGGAACATTCTGTGCACAGCTTCTACAGCGTTCTTGTGCGCGATAGTACACTCAACCCAAAGGATCAGACAGCAGTCCTGATCACCCAGGCTTTGTCACTGTAACCTATATGACGTGACACATAGGAGTTTCCGTGCTGTCTAAATTGATGGGAATCTTGTAGGTGGTATGGGCCATTTTACTGCCAGAAATCAGTGTTGCAACGATCCCTGAGGACGCTACAGCGCGGGTGATCTTGTTAGAAATTATTTTCTGGTGCCTCCCGGCGCATCAAGGAAAAATGTTTTTCCGACCTGAAGCTCCACGCTTCTTACCAATTTGTGGAAATTCTTCTCTTTCTTTGAAAATCTGTTCTTTATCCAACTGGGCGTATTGGAAAGTTAACAACTTATTACTCACTATCGCTGATATTTCAGCCGACTGTAATCTGTTTCCGCACCGTACTCGCGGTTTATACTCTGTAACGATATGCTGCACGGAACGATATCGCCGCCGATCTAAATTACAACATCTTCGAGCATAGTAAGGCAGCGGTTTAGTAGGTACCTTATTGTCAGGTACTTCCAGTTCAGCGTTCCTCAGAGCACGCAGGACATCTTCCGCGAGACGCGGACGATACTTCTCCCACATTTGCACTGGGTTCGAGAGCCCACAGAACACAGCGACGCGCGGAGCGTAGGGTGTTCAACACCATCCACCGTTTTGAGGAACGTAAATGAGGAAGCGCCGCGAATAGTGTGCAGTAGCAATCGTTAATATCATTTACTGTTACTGGGATGAACAGTGTACATCTTGCCTAAAGTATGCTCTGTGTAGACACTCGGTACCCCATCCATCAAACGACCCTGTCGACGTCAATTAAATAAACCTGATAGTTTTATGTACTTGTAGTACGACAAAATCATCATCTTAACACAGTCTGCAAAATGCTAGAAGTGTGGTCTGCAAAGAGTTTTCAACACGCACCCTGAATAAATACTTATCCTCGGAATAATCTCTTTTCAGATTTCTCAATTATAATTTTCTTTTTACTTCAGTTTTTAAACGTACCTACTGCATCAGCTGGTTTTAAAAGACCTCTGAAATATACTATCTTTGTACTGTACTGAAGTTTTTTGTTGCTGGTTCTTATTTCTTTGGATAATTATGGAGATTTTTTTATATATTATGTTATTCCGGGATATACACTGTCACTTTATAAAGTTTCCGTTTGGTAGTTTATGCGTGATGCCCGTACAAATAGAAAAACAAACAATCAAATAAACAAGAATTAAAAAAAAAGTTCTATAATGTTCAGTTACTCATTTTAAGTCGACTTGGTTGATTTTTTTCCGAATATATTCAATGTACAGACTTTTTTACGATTTTATTATATGTATAGATATAGATAGATAGATAACCGATAAAAGAAACGTTTTTTATTTATTTATTGCTTAGAAACTTTCTTTATTGACACGAGATTTTGCTCCCCTACGGGAATTTGAATAAATCAAAAACTACTAGCAAGAATAGGACCAGATGTAGGTATCGTGTTTACCTGTTTATACAGTTTTGTATTTGCGATAAAGAAGAAAGACCACACAAAAAACCGATTAGAATTAGATTTTTATGAGGTAATAGGTATGTACAATAAGGTGTAATTGTTTATTCATAAATCATGCGGGTAACAAATATCCAAGGTTTAAATGATTAGGTGTGAGTGGTTTTGAACCGGTACATATTAGGTACTAGCTGTGCCCGCGGCTCCGCTCGCGTGAACTACAGAATCGCTCCCATTTCCACTCCCCTCCCGCTCCCGCTCCCGCTTCCGTTTCCGTTTCCGCTTCCACTCCCGCTCCCGCTCCGGTTCCCGATCCCGCTCCCGTTCCGGCTCCCGATCCCGATTTCGCTCCCGGTACCGCTCCCGCTCCCACACCCACTCCCCTTTTCCCACACCCGCGCCCACGCCCACGCCCACACCCACACCCAGCTCCAAATGTAGTCCAAACTCATCGCAATCTGAATATTACGTAAATACTATTATTTGCAATATATTGCATACTAACCTCACCTATATTTCATTCCAGATTAATAGTCCTATGAAAACAAACGCATTTGCGTCTCGAAAACAAAATACACAATAGATGGTGTTCCTAAGTGGACTGCAAAGTTTACATGGTAATACAAACCTGTTTTTGCTGCTGGTGACCCTTTCATGTATATGTTACCGAGACGTAAATAGCGTTGGTTTTCATAGGACTATGAATCTGGAATGAAATATACTTATGTATTTGAAAACTAAAAATGTCTATAACTTTTGATAGAGTTAGCCGATTGCGATGAAATAAAGACTTAATGTTAAGTTAAGTTCCATGTTTTTTGTGAAAAGTTCATCGAAATCCGTTCAGTAGTTTTTAAGTGATGCGTGCACAAACTCACAGACAAACAGATAAACAGACAAAAATTTCAAAAATGTTTGAAATGTGTTCTATTACTTATTCTTAGACCCCTCAATTTTTTTTACAAATATATCCAATGTACAGACACGCGATGTTACGATTTTATTTATTAGATAAGACTCGCCTATACTCGGGCATCGTAATTCACTCCAAATTGTAAGAAAAAGATAAAATGAAATATTAAAATCTAAAAAGAAGGATAAAAAAATATCGTCTATTTTTCAAATTGACCAATTCTTTTTATCTGGACACTTGTTACATTTTTTGAAGCCAAATGAAAATCAAATAATAAAATAAACATTATTTAAATAGTTTCGTAATATGACTGGTGTGAATAGGTGGACCATGGGAAAGCTAGCGGTTTTTTCCTGATTACATTGAAATGGTGGAAACCGGACAAAATATATGGAGATGATTGTATAATTTTCTTACATATACCTAATGGTCTATAATTTTTATACCACATGGTTTTAAGTATTTCCCAGTTTAGCGTCTATATTGTATTATAGACACACACACACACACTCTTATCAAACCAATTTGGATACATTTTATTCTAATCCATTCTATGCCATTAATTTTTGATTTTTATTCTCCTTTGGAAAACAAGATGGTTAAAGTTGCAAAAATATTAATTTTATTAATATACTGCTGTGCCCGCAACTTCGTACACGCAGCAATCTGAAATACGTGGCTCTCCCGCCCCCCGCTCTCTCATGCTCCCCCACCTTCCTCTCTCCCTTCCTCCCCCACCTCCCTCTCTCTGCCCGGCCCACTCTTTTCCTTCCGTTTCCTTTCTTCCCTTCCTAAACCCCCTGTCATTTGATCTCCTCTTCTCCCAACACCTGCCCCAGCGTTCACCACTTCAGTCTCATCTTCCCTCACACCTTTCTCCCTTTTCTGTCCTCCCTCTCTATTCCTTCCCCCCCTCCCCCCTTCACTCTCCCTCCCTTGTACTCCCGCTTTACCTTCCTCCGACACTTCCATGATCACCCACCACCCACCACCGCTTTGTTCACTCCTTTCCTCACCTTTATTCTCCTCTCCCCTCTCTTTCTCCCCTCAATATTATGACACGATGGCGATGTCGCCCTACTAAAGAAGTTATTGAATACTGGCAAAGTAATATGTGCACACAGCCTCCTTTGGGAGAGCTGAACTGAGCCGGTTTAAGGTAAACTACCTCCCACCAAATTTCTCGCAGAGCTTTTCGATGTGGCACGCCCAATTGAGTGTTTGGTCCGTTTGAAAGCCGAAGAAAGAACCAACTAACACTTGCTTAATTGTGAGTCCCTCGACGTCCACCACGAAAGAGCGACCAGATCATCTCCTAAACCTAGTGTCGAACTTTTGCCAATAAGTGTTAATGTGTGCGTGCTGGACTCAAATGCAGTTTAATGTGTGTACAAAGAAATGTCAGCTACGATGAGGATGATGATGATGATTTAGATCAGTAGTTCCAAAGTGGTTCAGGTGGATTCCATGGGTCCACGGGAGACTCGTCGGGGGTCTATGTTGGCGTCTAATCTTCACATTTTCTGTTGAGTTTTGGGAATATGGTAGAAATGTAGCTGCAGGTACACCGGAACCAGCTGAATTTGAAAGTGGTCTATGAGAAAAAAAAGTCTGGGAACCTCTGATTTAGAGTATTAAATTAGTGAGCCGCAATATTATTTATTATATACTAGATGTGCCTGTAACTTCGTACGCGCAGACCATTGAAATACGTGGCCTACGTCCCTCTCTCCCTTCCCCCCGACCCCCTCTCTTCGTCCTCCCGCCCACTCTTCTCCCACCGTTTCCTTCCTTCTCCTCCTAAACTCCCTGTCATTTGCTCTCGCCTTCTCACACCTTTCTCCTGCATTCAATCCTTCCCACTATCAACTTCCCTCACAGCTCTCTTCCACTTTTCTGCCCTCCCTCTTTATTCCACTTCCCCCTTACCATCCTCGTACACTTCCATGACCACCCACCACCACTTTTTCCTATCTCCAAAATATAGTTCTCACTCATTGAAAGACATTCCTCTGAGCATTACAACCTTCTTTGTAGTATTCGAAAACTATAAATTCCTATAACTTTTTATTCAGTGAGTCGATAACAATGAAATAAAAACTAAATGTTACCCTCCAAGTTAAGAATTGTATTTTTCTGGAAGCTTCGTTAGAATTAGTTCAGTAGTTTTACGTGATATGTGCACAAACAAACAGATCAACAGAAAAAATACTAAACATGACAGGTTAATTATTTTGAGATCACACTAAAAGATATCTGCTTTTTTACAGTTTCTAAGCAAATAAGAAGAGGTGTATCTGCTTTTTATAGCTGTTAAAGTTAAGATTGTAAATCCTCTCTTAAATCGCTCCACATTATAGTAGAGTTGCTTAGTTACAATATAAATCAACGTATCAGTAGCAGCAGCAGTACATAGGGCACAATCCGCATAATTTAATGATCTGATCGAGGAATCCAGTCGCACCAGTATTGGATGCTATATTGGTAATTTGTGTGTTAATAAGTTACGCGGACGATATGGTTATTCTCAGCGCTTCGATCAATGGTATAAGAAAGCTTTTGTCAGTATGTGAAAGCTTACAATATAATCCAAAGAAAACTTAAATACTAGTTTACATATCTAGCAAAAGTCCGGTCGGTCCAGAGAAGGTGGTTATCGCCGGTGTTCGTAGATGTGCAACGGTTAGATCGGTGGGAAGGTTCAGGTGCGAGGGTCATGTCTTGACTAAGAGTATCTAAGATGTTCGAGGTCATCGAGTGGGAGCGCAGTTATCTGGCTGATAGTTGCAACATGAATGGCGCGGATCCATTCTCCAGACACAATAGAGATAATGCAGTGGAGCGCCGTGAGGTGTCTCAAAACATAAGAAACGGACTGGGTCAAATAAGGACAACCGGCTGGACGACGGACGAAACGACCGATCCGCATGACGATTGGATTCAAAGTGGGTGGTCATAATCCGATTCACCATCCGTTTGTTGAAGGCTTACTTTCAAAGTTTTATGCATACTATTTCCATAGTGCCCACGGGGTAAAATATAATAATGCCAGGGCATGTTCACCGTGGTCAAAGTTTAATTAAATAATGTTTTCACGTATTCCTTCGTTTTGGTGTCATTTGCGCAAGTCATAATGAGATTCTCCGCACAATGTACGAATACCTGGACAGTCCCATTTTCTAATGGTTGTTCGTGCATCTCGCCCAGAACCGAAAGTATTTGTAGAGATGATTAGTTGATAGACTAAAGCGCGCCAGAGGTCGTGAGTTTGATTCCCACTAGGCATATACAACATTGTACAATTTTACAGGTTGATCCTGGTCTGAATTTTATGTTTATGAATTATCATATCCTGGTCTTATTCCCATAGTACAGCGAAACTCTTAGACTGGGATTATTCAAGTGCGAATGTATATATTAACAAGCTGTGATCCCGGCTCCGCTCAGGTAAATTTCAGCTTGCAGTGTATACATAGGTAGGTAATGGATAATAAATAATAACAAACCAAACGTATCTATTTGACCCCAAATTACTCGTATATGTAATACTAGCTGTTTGCCCGCGAATTCGTCCGCGTGGACCACCTATCATTATACATTATTATGTATTAACTTAATCCTAAAAGAAATCTATGAATCTGGTTATGCATTCATCATATCATATAAACGTCCACTGCTGGACATTGGCCTTCCCCAATGAATGTCACTACACCTGGTCCTCTTCCATCCGCTTCCAGCCGCTTCCGGCATTCTTCAGGTCTTCGGTCCACCTGGCGAACAGGGCATTCCACCCTGCGCGTGCTGATCCGTAGTCTCCACTCCAGAACTTATCTGACCCAATGGCCATCGGTTCTCCGAAAGATGTCACCTGCCCACTGCCACTTCAGCTTGTTAATTATTTCGGCTATGTCAGTCACCTTCGTTCTTTGTCGGATTTCTTCATTACGAATCTTATCATTCTAAGAAACTAATGAATGAAAATAAACAAAATTTTGCATTGAAAAGATTTATTTAAATAAATCAGCCATGGGACTACAAAATAGATTTTTTGTTAAGTTGAAATTAACTTGATAGTTATTTATATTTTGTTTTAGTATTGTTCAAGAAGTTACGTATTTTTTATTTAATCCTAGAACATTTTTTTTTTGTTGGGGATGTACCTTCTACGTCTATCACTCCCCCCATTTCCCACCCCTTCCCTCTCCCTTTACCAACCTCTTCCTCCTCCTTTTCTCTTCATATTCATATTCATTTATTTGTATTAATTATACAGCGTCAAGTTAATCTTGCACTAAATTAATGTAAATGCATGTAAAACCATAAACAAGATTACAATGTAAAATATAACAGTAATAAAATAATAATGTTAGTCACAAGTAAATTAATGTCAATGCAGGTAAAGTTTTAAATAGGATAAATGTCAAAATGTAAAATATAAAAAAAATAAAATCATAATGATATGTCAAAAGTAAATAAATTAAAATGTGAAATATCATATTGTTATCATATCAATAGAATGTCAATACAGTGTTTGAAAGTTACAAATATGGTAATTAGAGATTTTCGACCAAAAAATCGTTCACGGAATAGTAGGCCTTTTGGGTCAGTATTTTTTTCAATTTGCAAATGAAAGTACTTTCCGTTTTTGCGTCCTTTATTAATGATGGACTTCTTCCTACCTATTCCGCTATCCATCCCCTTTCTTCGCTTTTGCCTTCCCACCGTTCCTCTCCCTCTCTTCTACCATCTCCTACTCCCGCTAGCCTTGCTGTTCTCTTTATCCCCCTTTCCTTTTCCCCAACCCCCTTCCCACTTACTGTCCTCCCAATCTGCCCTCTTCTCCCTCCCATTCCCTATCGACTCCCTTCCCCTTCCTTTTCCCCTCCCTTCTCCTTACTGCCACCCCAACCCCCATTTTGCATACCCAATTAACTATACAGCAAAATGCTTGTCAGCCAGTGGTCGGTTACAAGGCCACTAATATATTTTTGAATCGAGACTTGTAGAATACCCAAAAATACTGCAGCTACAATAAAATAAAAAACTATAAATGAGCTTTAAAACATTTTTGTCACTTTCTGTCAAAATTTTGCCACGAACAGTAATGTCATACAAATAATATGAAATGAGAGGTCACCTTGTAAGTCAACCTCCTACCATTTTATTGAGATATAACTTATACCAGATTATGTCCCGGACTCAAAGCTATTAAAAGTGAAAACGCCGTCAAATTCTATTCAGTAGTTTCCAAGATTAGCCCGTACAAACATACATACATACAGACAGACACGAAATTTTTTCATAATATTATTGGACTCTACTGGTCTAAAGTAATGTCCGGGAAGTGAATTTTTTTTAACTTCAATGTACAGATTCGTCTTTTCTTTTGTTTTTCTACTCTTTTATTATATGTATAGAGGACTATCCGATTTTTAAATCGTTAAGTGTTTTCGTCAAATGCATAGTGCATCAACAAAAATTTTAAATAATAAAACCATCTTGATTTAATATGGATAGAGAAAGAAGGAACGGGTGAGGGACGAAGCGTCGATTCCCAAAAAAAATTTTTTGGGAGTACCAGTAGTTGAGAGCCTTTATCTCCAAATTAGCTTGTAACTGTGGACATAACTAAACAGCTGTTTCTTTTATGAACAGATATAGTCTCTTCTCATTACGGACTCTGTTTCCCATCTAGCCGCTTCAGGTTACCTTTAAGATGAAGAGGATTCACATGCTACTCCTATATAGAGGTTTGACGTCTTCACTACAGAACTAACCCCTGTCAGCAATTGGTTCATTGCCAAATTTAACACCTCTTGCACTCCGCCCGTAATTACAAAATAAGCACCTAGCAGGTGTGTGAGGACGTACCTAGTCCCAAAACATGGTATAATGAAGCGCCCTGTGGGCACGGACGAGCCGAGCGCGGTATCTTTGCGTCTCGCTCCATCTCACAGCACTCGCCCAATTTGATTGACAAGATTATGAAATATAACAATATGTCGACGTAGTGTGTGTATAGAAAGTTTAGTCAAGTTATGGTTTTGCTAAAATAATATTTTGAACATTACAGAGGTGCATGGATGTATATATTAACCAAAATAGATACTCATTATGATATTTCTGGTTAGGTAGGTACTCTAGATTTTGAGTCTTTATCAAACATATGTATTAAAATAATCGAATACATTTCGCGTCTCTGTACATTCTCGCTTATACAGTATTTTAAATAGTATACAACAAAGACATTTTGGGGTGTAATGCTCGACGGAATTAGTATTACAATGAGTGAGAACTACATTTTGAAGATAAGTAAAAAAGTAAATAGTTGTAGTAAGATAGGTAGTTTGGTAAGTGGTCATAGTAGAGTAGGGGAAAGGTAAAGGAGTGGGGAGAGGAAAATGGAGGGAAGGGTGGAAACGGAAGGAGAAAATTGGAGGGGGAGGGGGGGTAGCCACATATTTCAGAAGTCTGCACGTATGAGATACAGCTAGTGTTCCATATAAGGAACACCTATTCACCACCGGCAGCATACTCGTAACCAAATCATATCAATAAATAACCTATTTTGTTTACTGACATTAGTTTCGGTATGGAAAATCAATAGAAAATTTAGGATTTCAAGTTAATTGCACGCCTCTTCAGAATAGGTATATTCCGTACATCACTTTACATTTTGACACAATAATACCCAGTAGCAGTCATCCGGGGCAAAAGTGTTGTAATTCGATAAGTACGAAAAAAATATGAAAAATGAAACTCATGATCGGAATGTCGTCGAATGCACTCTAAAACATTAATAAAATAGGCGAACCATTCTCGACCAAAAAATTATCGACAAAAATGGGGGAATTGAAAGGAAGAAGGGAAGATTTCAGTTAAAGGGATAAGAGGAGGAGTAATGGGAGCAAGAAAGCCTAAGAGTTAAGGAACGGAGGTAGGTGGAGTGGGAAAGGGGAGAGGGTAAGGGGAAAGTAAGGAGAGGGTGTGAGGGAACGGGATAAGGGTAGGGGTAAGGGGAGGAGTAAGTGGCGGGGTGAGGGAAGCGGTAAGAGTAGCGGTAAGGAGAGCCGTAAGGGGAACGGTAAGGGGAACGGTAAAGGGAGCAGTAAAGGGAGCGGTAAGGGGAGCGATAATGGAAGCGGTAAGGGGAGCGGAAAGTGGAGCGGTAAGGGGAGTGGTAAGGGGTGTGGTAAGGAAAAGGTTAAGGATAGTTTTAAAAAAAGTTTGATTTTTTGAAGATTTCATTGTATCACACCTAAAGAGTTTATGTTTAGAGTCGATACCTACTTAAAATGTATGTACGAGTATGTAATGTAAGATGTGAGCGCCTCCGAGCTGATTAAAAATTCGAATGTGGTAAATAAAGACCATCGGTAAATCATACAAAATGAACATTTACACAGATTTACACGATTAATAAAGTGATTTAATTATGGTCATAAAAGATTTTTAATGTACTTTTACGTAATAAAATCTTGTTTTAAAAACGATAGTTAAAGTTGCAGTTCTGCAAATATCGGAGGCTACAAACAGAAGGATATGTATAGAATTTCTTTGTAAAACTTCAGCTATATAATTTTATTTTGTAAACAGTTTCACTTGTCCTGCATTGAGCAATTTCTCATCAACCTAAGGAATACTACTCTGTCAAGAAAGTACCGGGAAAAGATCAATAATACACAAAATGTTAATTATTCATCCAACTTTATTTCATCACCTTCAAAGTATGTTCCTTTAGAAGCGACACACTTAATCCAACGAATAATCTAATCATCAAAACATTTTTGAAATGCTTTTTCCGGAATTGATTACAGTTCTTACCGCGAATTCTCCTGTATGTCTTCTATCCAATGGAAACGGGTGCAACGAAGTGGTAATTTGAGTTTAGGAAAAAGAAAAAAATCGCATGCAGCCATATCTGGTGAATAAGGTGGTTGCTCACTGATGTTTGTGGAGTTTTTGGTCAAAAATTCATTCCCAATGATGGCCAAAATCCAAGACTTTTCTTTCCACAAATCTGGCTTTTTTCGTCGAATTTGCTCCCTTAAACGCCGCATAACGCTTAAATAATATTATTTATTTATAGTCTCACCTTCCGGCAAGAACTCTGAGTGCACAACACCGCGATAGTCAAAGAAAACAGTCAACATGACTTTGACTTTCGATCGACTTTGGCGTGGTTTTTTTCGGTTTCGGTTCAGTTGGAAGACGCCACTCTGAAGCTTGTTGACTAGTTTGCATGTCAAACTCGTAACCCACCCACGTCTCGTCACCAGTAACAATACGTTTCATGAATGTTGGATCGGAATTGACTCGTTCTAGTATGTCCTCAGCGACTCGTAAGCGATTGAGTTTTTGGAGAAAATTCAGGTCTTTTGGGACTAGCCGAGCGGCAACATGTTTCATACCCAAGTGATTATTTGAAATGGTACGGATCGATTCGTGAGATACAGAAAGTTCAACGGCTATCTCTCTCAAAGTTGAATGAGGATTTTCAGTCACTATTTCCTTCACTTTTGAGATTTTAACTTCAGTTGCAGACGTTTATGGCCTACCAGAGCGAGGCAAATCTTCCATCACATCTCGACCGCTTTTAAACGCTTTGTACCACTCGTAAGCACGTGTTTTTTATATAGTCGACTCACCATAAGCCTTCTGTAACATTTTCAGTGACTCCGATCACGAAATTCCATTGGCTATGCAAAATTTGAGACAAATTCTTTGTTCAATATTTTTGTACATTATGAAAATCGCAATATACACTAGATATAATATAACTAAAAACAACACTGTATTAAACATGTATTAAATGTAAATAAAAGATGCGCGCCAAAATGGAAAAAAGTAGTGCCAATCCAACAACAACAAAAAACAAAAATATTGAATTTGGAACCATAAACAAACATCCATTCCCGATACTTTTGTTGACTGAATGTATATTAACTACTAGCTGTGCCCGCGGCTCTATTCGCGTGGACTACAGAATTAAATAAAGTTGAAAATTACTCAGTGTTAATTCCCATCCCCCTCCCTTTCGGCGCCCCTTCGCGCTACCGCTCCTGCTACCTCTCCCGCTAAACCCTGTCCTCAACTATGCTCTCAACCCTGCCCTCAACGCTACCTTCAACCTTCCCCTCAAACCTATGTAGTCCTTCAAACTCATCCATCGCAATCCAAATTCCGCCGAGTATTACTTTGTTGCATACTAATGCAGTTAATGTATATGAAGTTTTGAAATCTATACATTCACATAACTTTTGAATGACTTAGCCGGTTGCGATGAAAAGTCTATATGTTACTCCGAATTAAGCCCTATGTTTTTCTGAAAACTCCATCAGTATTGGTTCAGTAGTTTTTACGTGATGCACAAACAAAAAGACAAACAGACAAAAATCCAAAAATGATCTAAATGCGTTATATTACTAATTAATCCTTGGAGCCCAATTTTTATTTGTTGCAAATATCTTCAATGTACAGATACGCGAAGTTTATGTTTTTATTTATATGATTTCTATTCAACATTCTATTAGGCTAGAATTTTGCAAAAACAAACATTTGGAATTAACTAAACATAACCAAGAAGGCAAACAAATTTCGCGCCCCTTCAGGGGTTTTTGTCCACCAAGAAGTTTTTACCTTTATGAACATAACTGACAAATTGTGAACATCATCAAATAGTTGCTATCATTTTTTAAGCATACACAATTGTATTTTCTTTTATCAAGAGCGTATTTAACGCTATTACATATTTTGCTCTACAAACTGCAAACACCTTAATCGGCAATTGAGTACCTAAACTTCAAAACCGATTACCTACTATGGGATCAGGTGTTCACGATAAATCGTTGTCTGACTGTCGGCTGTCATTGCCGGCCATTTGTTACGTTCCGATTTAATGAAAAACTTGTTTTATATATGACGTAATATAGCGGCGGTCGCTTTGGAGAATAATATATTTGAAGGGAGGTGCGGAGTCCCGCGGTGCTGCCACCAGCTCAATGCTGATATTAATGATCGGAATTTAACACTGATCTTCAAAGCGTTACTAGCGAATGTCTTCTTAGATGCAGCATTGGTATTGATCACTTCACGGGTTACCAGTCTTTATCCGATTAAGGGCTCGTGCAGTCTGCGAGACTGTGGTGGCAGCGAATTCACAATACAGCACACTATTGCCACGTTTTCGTCACATTGGTGGATTTTATCAACCACAACGGACAAAGTGGGTAAAGCATCGCTCTAAAAACTGTGTCGCTTTAGTGTTTATTGAAATGTAGCTTCTTGCAGGCTCCTAGCGACCCAGATACGACGTAGCGACGATTATTTCGAACCGCTAATTGAGCCGTTCTAATTATTTTTTCCGAAACTGGTAAAGTAAGAGATTAATCCTGTGATCCACTTTGTCCGATAATGTTAACACGACTTGACTAGGTATATTGTGGGGGGTTTTTGAGGTCAATGCGATACCCTTATAGTTAAGCATAACAATAACTGGACGCAGGGTGGGACGCCCCGCTGCCAGATGGACTGACAACCTGAATAAGGTGGCCGGAAGCGGCTGGATGCGGAGGAGAAGGTGTGGTAGCGTTCATTTGGAAGTCCTGTGTTCAGCAGTGGACGTCTAAAGGCTGATATGATGATGATGAATAATGGGAAAATATAGTAAAGTCTTAGGAAACACATATTAACTAAAAGAATGCCCCGTTCATTCTGTTCTACGTACACTTTGTTTACTTTTTTGCTTAGAACCCACATGAAAGCTAGCTAGCTCCCTATACATAGCTTAAATATAATTAGAAATAAACAATGTTATTTTTTATAGTTAATTGTAATAAATCCATAACACACTGCAAAAATTTATTTTATTATTTTTATATACTTTTCTCAGTGTAGGTATCCTACACTATGGCTGCAGCTTTCTCCATGCTGTCTCCAGCCCTCTCCTTTAACTGCTGGTACGTCGTGCTACTACTTTCACACAGTTAATTGCTTTATAATATATGGTATCCTAAGTCTTCATGTTTGCCTTTTACCTTTTTTTATAACCTTCTATCTTTCCTTCCAGTATTGTTTTTAATAAACTCGTTATGTCTGAGGAGTTGGCCATTGCCTCTTCAGATCGTTATTGTTTGTGAGATGTTTCTTTTTCTTTTACCATTTTAAGCACCTCTTCATTGGTTTTTACTTTCGAACGATGATAGGAGTGAAAGAAGTTTTAACACACGTTTTCTATGAAAATAGATTTTAACTTTTTAATCGTGGCTCAAGCTCAATAGTGGAGCGATTTTAATGAAATATAGTAGTTTTATGGCGTTCTTTTTTAATTAAAACGATAACTTAACGTGTCTACACGTTGAATATATTGAGGGATGAAGAATAACTACCTAATAGAGCACATAATTTATTTTTTTAGGATTTTTTGTCTGTTTACTGCTTCATTGTGGACGCATCTCTTAAAAACCATTGAACCGATTCTGATACAGTTTTTAGAAAATATAAGGCTTAATTCGGTGTAATATATATGCTTCATTTCATCGCAATCGGGTTACTCAATCAAAAGTTATACAAATTTATAATTCGTTCAAAAAAGTATTTTATTTGAATTTACGATAAAGTTTTTAGAAAAACATAAAGTTAAATTTTGATTTTATTTATTTGGGACCATAATGATTCAATTACTGGTGACCTATAGAGCCTCCATTTTTAATGTCTGCCCCGGTTCTAGGCCACACACACTGTATAAAACTCGACTGAATTCAGATTGCCAAGTATTAGGACGATACGGTGGCGGTGGCAGTGGCAGTTGGAGAACGGTTGGGGGCTGAGAGGGTGAATGCGGGAGCGATGGAGGGACCGGGAGCGGGGGCGGGGCCCAGGACGGGAGCGGGGGCGGGGCCCAGGACGGGAGCGGGGGCGGGGCCCAGGACGGGAGCGGGGGCGGGAGCGGGAGATTAATTTCTATAGTCCCGCGAGCTGCGCCGCGGGCACAGCTAGTCTAATAAATAAAAACGTAAACTTTGCGTGTCTGTACATTGAACATATTTGCAAAAAAAAATATTTGAGGATCTAAGGATAAGTAACACAATCTTAATCATTTTTGATATTATTGACTAGCACGCATCACGGTATAACTACTGTATCGATTCAGATGGACTGTTGCGAGTGCAAGCGCGAGTAGGCGTGAGAGTGTGGTCGGCGTCGGAGTTTGAGTCGGTAAATAATTGTGTAGACCACGCGAACGGAGCCGCGGGCATAGCTAGTTGGTATTATAATAAAATTAAAGTGATAGTATGAAGTTCTAAATATTATAATATTACGAAAGTTACATGTTTGATTAAAGCACTACTCACAAATACTGTACTTTACTAATTTTGTCGAGGAACCTTACGTGTGACGTATTGTAAATTTTTATTTGAATAAATTAATGAATTATTATTTTAAAATAAAATCGTGCTTAACTGTGCTCCAAAAAAGCCCACCTACTTCAATAATCTCCCAAATAATAACAAACATATTCAACCGATAAAATTTTGTAGGCAGGTAGGTACCTGATATGGAACTGAAAGTCAATTATATTCAAATATAAATCGGATTTGCAGACGACGTAAGCTCATGTCATAACTCATGAATTCATGATGCTAATCTTTAAGGATGTACCTATATCGCATCATCATCTGTATTGACAATGGTCAGAAACCATGACAATAGGATACTATAATATCCATAGTCACATTTTACCGAGAAAAGGTGTCAGCGATCTCGCCTATCTGCCACCCACCAGCGTTCGCCGTCCCGTAGGGGCCGGATCAGCGCTCGGCTATTGCCGGTTTCGTTTCACGCTCATGTCTAAGAAAATCTACGGGTTACTGGTTGCCGTTTCGCTGCCGAGCTGGTTGATTCATCGTAACTACAGACATTGCAGTACAGATTGTATTGCGAACATGCGCTATGCATTGCGGCGTTTCGTGCGACGACGTCACATACTGCGGGATGTGGGGAAAAGAAATGCCCAAAACTGATTGAAAAGATCTTTTAAAATCTAACCTATTGTAGAACATAAAATCTTATTCCTGAAGATTAAAAGAAGAAGATCTATTCTTTTGAAGGGAAAAGCTTATTTACATTTCGTTCATAGGTAACTAATAAATGAATAAGTAAAGGAGAATGCCCAAAACTGGGCTGAAGATGCGTCTTCACCATTCATGTACCAAAAATATTGGCCTGAATTATGAATTCCTTAAATATTTTTTTAAAACTTATTGAATAGGTAATTTAAAAATAACATATAATAATAACGACGATTTTTTTCCGCCGGCCGACCGGCAACTTATCAATAGAGTAGTGAAAGAAGAATTAAAATCGTATTTATAAGTAATCGATATTTTTCAAAAATATTTGATACTGCTTTTTAGTTACTAGCCCGATATCCACCCATCACATTTTCCAATTTACTGACTGAAAACACGGTATTTATATTGATTTAAACTGATACACATGTTCGTAAAAGATGTTTATTACAATATCGTTAAATATCGATTAATCTATTTGTTAAATCGATATATTAGAATCTCACTATAGATATGCACTATGGTTTCGTACTGTCACGTCATGTCATATGTTATTCGTATGTCAACGTCCTGTTTTGTCTCGGTTTGCTTACATTGTGTATTTGGGTGAAAAATTATATTTCAACAAGTCTAATGTAGTGACGAATGCATTATACCGTCGTCGACTAATAAGCACACTAAGACGCCAAGATATACTTACTCACGGTGCTGTGAAAACAGAATTTCATTCTAAGTAAGATTATTCAAAAGGGTTCGAACTTTTTTGTATGGAAGCTGGCATATCGACCCGCCGCCATTTTGTTTTTCGAAATCGCGACGCACGATGAAAGTGGTATGTATGGATAGAGGACACATAAACGAACAAAAAATATCAAGTAACATAGTACCCTAAAGTGTCACGTTACTGAAATATTTTGATGTAAAAATCGACATATAGACATGATTTTTACCTATAAATATTTCGGTAACGTGACACTTTAGGGTAGGTACTATGTTACTTGATATTTTTTGTTTGTTTATGTGTCCTCTACCCATACATACACTTTCATTGTGCGCCGCGATTTCGAAAAAAAATGGCGGCTGGTCGATATGCCAGATCGGTTCTATCCCCTTTCCTATCAAATAGTTAAACGACGTTCTTTTTAATAAAATCCTTGGTATTTTGTCTGTATTTTGACGCCAATTTGATCCAGACACAAGGTTCAAAGTTTAAGGCCCAACTTCCATACAATTTTGGGCATTGTCCTTTTTATATGTCTGTATTTTATAATAAAGAGTATATTACATTTAATATCAGTTTTAATGTAAAAAGTCTGAAATTGCAGGTTGTTTAAAGATGTGAATCTTCGATACTTATATTTTCGAGTGATCAGTGCGAGCTTTCCTCGGCAGCACTGCGACAGAGCCAAGTTGTATCTTAATAACTTGGCTAGAGCACCCAAATTAGGTTTAAGTTTGAATTTTACGTTGGGGGAGCAGTACCTACCAAAGTAGCCAGCACCCCTTTCACCGATAATATGCTTACTCTACAACAAATTGATAGTATGATTAATTTTCCATGAAACTATATTGTACGATAGTTTTTAGTAGGTATCTAGATGGTGGTGGTGACCATGGGTGGTGACGGTACCACGTAAAGAACATGGTAGTGCAAAATATTATATTATGCAGGGCTTGTATTTAAAGATTATTTTAATATTAAAATAATATATTATCAATTTAAATATTATATAGTTCTTTGAATACTTTAACGATTATTTTATTTTTTATAAGCAAAGATATCATTTCATAGAGTACTAACTGTGCCCGCGGCTCCGCTCGTGTGGACTACCGAATCCGCTCCCCTATCCACATCCTCTCCCACTCCCGCTGCCTCTCCCGCTGCCGCTGCCACTCCCGCTTCCGCTCCTACTCCCACTCCTTTTATTTAATTTAGTACCAATGAAGCGAATATGTTATATTTCACGTTACGGTAGAACGAGTTATATGTCACACTGGAGGCGGGGAGGAGGCACATTAACCAGCGGCGTTGAATAAATGTAAAAAAATATAATTTTACCCTGTAAATATTACCTTGCAAGAGCCAGTGCGTGTGAAACGTAAACGTGGTACAGGCGTTTTATCTAGTAACAACTTTATAATTTACGCATTTCATGAAACATCTGGATACAGTAACTCCACAACTGACTGGTTGTCATCAATCAATTAACGACTTTATGAATATTATAGTTAAAATACTTACTCTTTTGAAATATAGTTATGAATAAGCCCATTCGTAAGACAGATAGGTATGTTTGCTGTAAGCGAGTCAGTTGTGTCAATTTCTTTCAATGAAACCTTGTATGTACATAGCTATTGTGATCATTGATCAAACAGTAATCGTATCAATAATAGTCCAGTATAGAGACATTTATGTTTAACTTAAAATATTTCTAAAGTGCCTTGTTTGTTCGTTCCGATGTGCCGGTACAGAAATGAGACGTTAACAAAATCATGCAGCCTTTTGTTTCATTATAAGTACTTAATTTTGCAACAACGCACGTTTTTGACTATGATTGAAAGCATGTTATTATTTAACAAGTGTGGATGACGTCATCGTTAGTCGCAGAATGTTCACTTATGAAATGCATATAAAGTAAGGCCCCGGGCCGCTATTGAGCGGTATAACTTTATGACGCTATATCCTACGATGTTGCCAGTAGTATATTTACGTAAAAGTTTAATAAAAAATATCGATCCATGCCAAGTTTAATAACATACTTAATTCGAAGGTTGAATTGCGCCAAAATATAAATACGTTTAGAGGTGGAGTAAACGGTGTCAAGAGAATGCCTGGATGCCTGGGCAAGCCAAAGCGACTGACCGCAAACAGTTCTGAGTACAGATCCAGTCTAGAACAGAACAGCGCGCGGTCGAGGCGCGTTATACTCGTATAATAAAGAAGAAGAAAGGGTGAGAAGGATGGCGGAATGGAGGGAGAGAGCAAGTATATAATGATGGGAAGTAGAGAAGGGGGAAGGGAGTTAGAGATTAGAAGGGACATGGGGAAGGATGAAAGGAGACAGGAAAATAAGTCGGTTAAATTATAAGTATTAAAGTGATCATTAAATCTAGAAAATGGTTAAAACATTCATTTTAAAACCTTCATTTAGAGATGTTATTTCCAGTTTCAGTTGAACCCATCCTCGTTTTTTTACGTATATACCTAACCTTCCCATACGGGTTCCCACATAGTGAAATAGCATCGTAACTTGTAACAGTTATTCTGTAACAAAATGCCTGTACTGTAATGACAGGTATACGAGTAAATACCTATTAAACAAGTATTTGTGTTGAGACTATCAGAAAATCTTTTTGGATACCTACCTATGCAGTAACTACAAATATTTTTTCATTGATAAAATAAAAATTAAATTTTCGACGATTGACAGTTAATATATAAATAAATACCTAAATAATTAGTGTAAAATTAACTTTTCGTCGTATTTATTCCGGTAGCGTCACGAAGTGCTGCAGGGACATCAAATCTACGCGTTTGTTGCTTGTGTTTATTTCCAATGCTTATTATGTAATTTTAGAACAGATGAATTTTCACTGAAAAGTTTGCAGGTTTTCCTACAGACTCATAAGGGGTCGCCAGGAGGACAAGCTTTCCTTCGCTTGCCTCCACCCCAATATTTCCCCAGTAATTTAAGTAAACAGAGAAAACAGTAAAATAATGAAGGTCCTTTCATTAATGTAAAATACCAAACACCCCTAACTCCTCCTAACTACCTAAAGTCCCGTCCAAATCAATTGGTATACCTACCAAAACAAAGAAACATTGCTTATGTACCGAAACCAAAATTAACAATAAGTATATGGTACCTATTCAGAAGTAATATGGCAAACATGGTATGGTGTTTACCTACCTACCTAATACAAACTCGTTTTTGCTGCTATTGCCACTTTTATGCAGATGTTGCCGATACATACACATCTACTTATAGCGTTTCTTTTCGTATGACAATTGATTTGGAATAGAATAGATAGATCTAAACGAATCATCTGTTCACCTCACCACCGACCCGCACGCGGTAGGTCATTAACCCTATGCCCGCGCGCATAGTCTAATTGTTTCACGTAGGTATTGCACTTTCTGACTATGTCACAGTAGTTTATCTCAGCACCTATACTCACAGAATTATAATTTAAATCTACTATATATCTTAGTATCTATTAAATATAAGTATAATACTATAATTTAAATATGATGATATCCTAAAAATTCATAAAATCCCAACGATCTCTATGTACTACCAGATGGAGCGTTCCGAACAATCGCTCTGTTCCACGCCAGTAGCCACAACTCTTTCACATTCACTTTGAAACTTGTGCAGTTACTACTCAGAACATTTAATTATTTACTAAATTTTGATATTATTTAACCGTAGCTTCAATATTTAGTAAAAATTAAATGTTCTGCGTAGTAACTGCAGAAGTTTCATTGTGAATGTGAAAGAGTTGTGGCTACTTGCGTGGAACAGAACGATTGTTTGGAACGCTCCATCTAGTAGTACATAGAGATCGTTGTAAAATCCAGACATTTTCAAAGTTTGATCGAAATCCTAACAGGTGCCTAAAAATCCTGCCGATGGCATTTATATATAGGCTATATATTATATTAATGATATAGGATTTCTTTTGGTCGTGTTCGGAAGTTTTTTTTGTTGGTCGTGGAGTTGGTCTGTGGGTTGGAAACGGACCTGATGACGTAACAATAAACAAAAATAGCTATCTACAACAACAACAAAACATTTGTTTGTTGTTGGTTAATTGCGTCTATTAATTTGAAATTATTTAATGTTTATGCTCATATAGAGTGTTATAAAAAAACCGTATCATGCAAATATTGTACACTAGCTTTTGATTTATATATAATAGGTTTCGATATTATACACATGTTAAATTTCAAAATATATACTTATCATTTTATATATTAATAGACATTTTCGCATTTATAATATTATAGTGGGGATCGGATGGGATTGGTCGGAAAATAGCTGCACATAGATCTAATACGTGTTTGAGTTTGCGAACCTTAAATCATGTTGGTGTATATAAATAACAAACGATACATTTACTCAGCAAAACATCATTCGATATTTGACTTACTTTGAGTTTAATTCGAATTTTGAATCTTTTCCTTTCTACTGCTTAAATTTTTACCATAAAGATAAACTAAGAACTACAATAGACGCTACATGCTTATCAGAATAACTCACGTGACCCAATAGAAAGTACAATGGGTTTTCAGTATGACGGATATTGACTGAAATACTACGGAGTCTAGCCCTCTTACATAGGTTTCCTATACCTAACTGTCTGTAGTTATAGCGTAGCTATTAGGTTGAACAAGGCGTTCGTTAGCAGCCTAGGCATTACATAACACGAGAGTCTATTAGCTGTCTACTACTACTCTGCCGGAGATTATTTAAATGTTTGATTGTAGGTTCCAGTTAGGTTCAAATTGTATCAGGGTAACGTCTATAATAGACAATAATTGTACTTGTTGGAATTTACAACTAAATTTACTCAACATGTAAATCCCTCATTACCCGTATATTAAAAGGGGGGTTGGTAAAAAACAACACATCTTTTAAAAATCAAGTTTGCATACAATTAATAAAGATTTTGCGAAGCTGAATTAACATTAGTACCAGGCATCTTTGTCATTCAAATAATCGTTTATTTTATAATAGGGTTTCTTACCAAGTTGTTTTTTAATGTGAATCTTAAAGTTTCTGTCCGTCATATTTAAGATTTTCTCTGGTAGTTTGTTGTAGAAGCGTATACATTGCCCCGTGAACGATTTACTGACCTTACTTAGTCTTAACCCTGGTAAAACAAGTTTATTTTTATTTCTTGTATTAGAACTATTATTGTCGCAGTGCCTCAAAAAGAGAGATAAAGTTTTTTCTGTCATATAAAGTATTATCTAAAATGAATTGACCAGCTACTGTTAATATGCTTATTTCTTTAAACTTTTCTCTTAATGACTTTCTACAACGCAGATTATAGATTGCCCTAACTGTTCTTTTTTGCAAGATAAAAAGGTCTCTATATCTGCTGCTTGACCCCATAGTAGGATACCGTATGCTATGATACTGTGGAAGTAGCTAAAGGAGACTAACCTCGCGGTAGCAACATCAGTTAATTGTCTGATTTTCCTTACGGCGTAGGCGGCAGAACTTAATCTTCCAGAAGTTATGTGGGGTCTCCATTGTAAAGATGGATCTATAATTATACACAGGAACATAGTACTTTTAATAAATTCTAGTGTGTCATTACCTAATGTCACATTATTTTCTACTTTACTTACATTTGGTAGGGAGAATTTATTACATTTAGTTTTCTTTGTATTTAATGCAAGGTTAATTACACTAAACCAGTTAAGAATTTGCGTGAGAGTATTATTTACCTCAGCAAGTTCACAATCTTTTCTGCTAATTTTAAAAAGCAGCGAAGTGTCATCGGTATATAAAACTATATTGGACATGTTTTGTATTAAAAAGCGCAAGTCATTTATATATACAAGAAAAAGAAATGGGCCCAGAACTGAACCCTGGGGTACCCCCATTTTCACAAATGACCCAGATGACCGAATTCCGTTTATATCTACTTTTTGTACTCTATTTTTGCAGCATAGAGTATATATACCATAGAGTATATTATTGTAAAATTTTATACGAATTATCAACATATGCGACGGTAGTGGATAGAGGAAGTGCGGACAACAATGATAAAGAATTATCAGTAATGACAGAGGTGCAGCATATCACTGTCACTAAACGATCGTCTAATCCTCCAACTCTAAACGTTCTTCCGAATTTGCGCGAACTCGGTCGATCTAACAACTGGATTTTCACCCATCGAGGGCCAACTCCGGACCGTAATGAACTCCTTTGATGTGATGTTTACCGCCGCCCGCACGCGCCGCACTCTGGGTCCAATACGTCGGAACTTCAGCCAACGCGCACGCGGTAATTCTATACTTCGGGTGTTGGACGAGCCGTTGAAGGGTTGGACGATCGACGACGGTCAGCCGCCCCGTCGGCCGCCACTACCAACACCCCGGCTCATCGCTGTGCGAGAGACGTACCTACCTACTGCTACCTGCAAGTTGAGAGCGCATCGCGGCATCATCTTTCCTTTCACCTTCATAAAAGGCCCGCAAATGTTGTGACATGATTCAATCTGCAGGCTTTTAAAAAGTCAGGTCATAACCCGACAATACTATTTCCGTCATTCGCGTAAAATTCAAAATTAATTATTTGATTTTAAGAAGATAATATAATTTTTGATGTTTGTCATCGACCTATGCCTATGATGTTTCTTCATTTCTAAATGAGAGTTACCAGATATAACACTGAAAAGTTCTAATATAAAGCCTGATTAGTATAAAAAAGTCCTCACATTTTACTAGACTAGTAATGTTTTGATAATGGTTAAATTTGTGATGAGTTGGAAAGGCCTATGTTCAGCATTGGATATTTGAGAGCTGTCTATGATATTACAAGTACATAACTATAAGCTGATTATAATATAATAACAAAATAGTTTATTGATGTACATATTGATTACTACAAAATATATCTAATACTTGTTTTATTATTCTACAACATGGTATAGCAACATGCTACAAAAATATGCCAGCTGTGTCCGCGGATCCGCTTGCGTGGACTACATAATTAAATAGAGCAGAAAACTATTTAGTATTGAAGCGTAATAGTAGGTATAGGTATATCGTTTAAATAAAACTTCACAAATGTTCTTGTTCTGCTTATATTGGTTAATGGTCACTACATTCAGTATTCAACTAGATATTCACTAGAACCGACACAACATTCTGAACAGTTTTTAAATCCAATGGCCGTGCTGTTTCGTCCAAATATATCAGTCAGCTGTTCTTGTTGCGAACCCAGTGTTGCCATTTTGCGTATCGGAAAAAATTACCGCGTACCAGAGTTGCCATGATTACCGGTAACGATACTTGTGATACATTTAATTAATGATCGTTGCAGTCGGCCATCCGTCTCAAAACGAATCCCATCGTTTGACAAATAAAGTCATAATTACAATGAACTAATAAATTGGTTATTAATTTTACAAAAATAATAATTTTCATTGACATACATGATTACAATAAAATGACTATTAACAGTTTAAAATGAATATCAATTATATAACTCAATACATACAAGTAATATTAATAATAGTAATAATTCCTTAGATTGCGAGTTCCTACGCCTATCACAAGTCTTCCTTAGCCTTCCAATCCTTTTGAATATATGTGTTTTCCTTAGGCGGCGAGTTCCTACGTTTATCATATCATGCCCCATATTATATTCATTCATCCAATCTCCGATTCATCTACTAAATAAAATCGTAAATATCGCGTGTCTGTACATTGAAGATATTTGCAAAAAAAAAATTGGGGGGTCTAAGGATAATAGTAATAATTCCTTAGATTGCGAGTTCCTACGCCTATCACAAGTCTTCCTTAGCCTTCCAATCCTTTTGAATATATGTGTTTTCCTTAGGCGGCGAGTTCCTACGTTTATCATATCATGCCCCATATTATATTCATTCATCCAATCTCCGATTCATCTACTAAATAAAATCGTAAATATCGCGTGTCTGTACATTGAAGATATTTGCAAAAAAAAAATTGGGGGGTCTAAGGATAATAGTAATAATTCCTTAGATGGCGAGTTCCTACGCCTATCACAAGTCTTCCTTAGCCTTCCAATCCTTTTGAATATATGTGTTTTCCTTAGGCGGCGAGTTCCTACGTTTATCATATCATGCCCCATATTATATTCATTCATCCAATCTCCGATTCATCTACTAAATAAAATCGTAAATATCGCGTGTCTGTACATTGAAGATATTTGCAAAAAAAAAATTGGGGGGTCTAAGGATAAGCAACAGAACACATTTTGATCATTTTTGAATTTTTTGTCTGTTTGTCTGTGAGTTTGTGCACGCATCACTTAAAAACGACTGATCGGTCTTTGATGTACTTTTCACAGAAACATGGGGATTAATTTGGTGTAACATATAGGCTTTATTTCATCACAATCGGCTGACTCAATCAAAAGTTATAGACATTTTTAGTTTTCAAATACATAAGTAGGTAAGGTTAGTATGCAATATATTGCACCTAATATTATTTCCGTTCTATTCAGATTGCGATGAGTTTGGATTACATTTGGAGCTGCGGGTGGTAATTGGAGTGCGAGTGGGCGTGGGCGTGGGCTCGGGCGTGGGTGTGGGCGTGGGCGTGGGCGTGGGAAAAGGGGAGCGGGAGCGGGAGGGGAGCGGGAGGGGAGCGGGACCGGAGCAAAAGCGGAAGCGGGAGCGGATGCTCAAGCGGGAGCGGGAGTGGGAATGGGAGCGATTCTGTAGTTCACGCGAGCCGAGGTCACCTGGACCTAGACCTGGACCTGGACGATACACTGCGAAGAATGTAGGGTGTAAATGATCGACTGAATTCGTGAGCGGTAGCGGGAGCGGGAGAGGGTATGGTACCAGTGTAATTTGAGTGTTTGAAAATTCGCATAACTTTTGACTGAGTTAACCGATTACGATGAATTTGTGGTATATGTATGCAACAAAGTAATGTTGGTCGGAATTTGGATTGCGATGGATTAGTTACGAGTACTACATTTGGAGAGACGAGGGAAAGAGGTTTGAGGGGAGAGTTGAGGGGAGAGACCTAGACCTAGACCTAGACCTGGACATAGACCTGGACCTGGACTGGACCTGGACCTGGACCTGGGTCTGGACCTGGGTCTGGACCGGGCCTGGACCTGGACCTGGAAGTGGACCTGGACCTGGACCTGGACCTCGACGTCGACCTCGACCTCGACCTCGACCTCGACCTCGACCTCGACCTGGACCTGGACCTGGACCTGGACCTGGACCTGGACCTGGACCTGGACCTGGACCTGGACCTGGACCTGGACCTGGACCTGGACCTGGACCTGGACCTGGACCTGGACCTGGACCTGGACCTGGACCTGGACCTGGACCTGGACCTGGACCTGGACCTGGACCTGGACCTGGACCTGGACCTGGACCTGGACCTGGACCTGGACCTGGACCTGGACCTGGACCTGGACCTGGACCTCGACCTCGACCTCGCACTCGACCTCGACCTCGACCTCGACCTCGACCTCGACCTCGACCTCGACCTCGACCTCGACCTGGACCTGGACCTGGACCTGGACCTGGACCTGGACCTGGACCTGGACCTGGACCTGGACCTGGACCTGGACCTGGACCTGGACCTGGACCTGGACCTGGACCTGGACCTGGACCTGGACCTGGACCTGGACCTGGACCTGGACCTGGACCTGGACCTGGACCTGGACCTGGACCTGGACCTGGACCTGGACCTGGACCTGGACCTGGACCTGGACCTGGACCTGGACCTGGACCTGGACCTGGACCTGGACCTGGACCTGGACCTGGACCTGGACCTGGACCTGGACCTGGACCTGGACCTGGACCTGGACCTGGACCTGGACCTGGACCTGGACCTAGACCTGGACCTCGACCTCGACCTCGACCTCGACCTCGCACTCGACCTCGACCTCGACCTCGACCTCGACCTCGACCTCGACCTCGACCTCGACCTCGACCTCGACCTCGACCTCGACCTCGACCTGGACCTGGACCTGGACCTGGACCTGGACCTGGACCTGGACCTGGACCTGGACCTGGACCTGGACCTGGACCTGGACCTGGACCTGGACCTGGACCTGGACCTGGACCTGGACCTGGACCTGGACCTGGACCTGGACCTGGACCTGGACCTGGACCTGGACCTGGACCTGGACCTGGACCTGGACCTGGACCTGGACCTGGACCTGGACCTGGACCTGGACCTGGACCTGGACCTGGACCTGGACCTGGACCTGGACCTGGACCTGGACCTGGACCTGGACCTGGACCTGGACCTGGACCTGGACCTGGACCTGGACCTGGACCTGGACCTGGACCTGGACCTGGACCTGGACCTGGACCTGGACCTGGACCTGGACCTGGACCTGGACCTGGACCTGGACCTGGACCTGGACCTGGACCTGGACCTGGACCTGGACCTGGACCTGGACCTGGACCTGGACCTGGACCTGGACCTGGACCTGGACCTGGACCTGGACCTGGACCTGGACCTGGACCTGGACCTGGACCTGGACCTGGACCTGGACCTGGACCTGGACCTGGACCTGGACCTGGACCTGGACCTGGACCTGGACCTGGACCTGGACCTGGACCTGGACCTGGACCTGGACCTGGACCTGGACCTGGACCTGGACCTGGACCTGGACCTGGACCTGGACCTGGACCTGGACCTGGACCTGGACCTGGACCTGGACCTGGACCTGGACCTGGACCTGGACCTGGACCTGGACCTGGACCTGGACCTGGACCTGGACCTGGACCTGGACCTGGACCTGGACCTGGACCTGGACCTGGACCTGGACCTGGACCTGGACCTGGACCTGGAAGGAGCGGAAGTGGTAATTGGAGCGGATCCTGTAGTCCACGCGAGCGGAGCCGCGGGCACAGCTAGTTTATTAATATTTTTCCTTTCATCAAGAATTGAGGTTCATAAATCATACCAAGGTAATACAACAGCTGTACATTTCCAGAGAGCTAAAGAACTTAAAAGATAACACTCGCAAGAAACTATCCTATACTTATAATTACATCTATCATACCTACATGTTTTACTCACTATCTCTACCTTCACCAGAGGAACATGCACCATTATAATTTAACCAAGGGCATATCTTATTGATCGACACCACATTATCATACCACCTACCTTTTCTAGTAAGTGGAGTGTCCTCCACTACAAACCGAACATTGGGTAATATCTTTTTAATTCTATATGGGCCTTGGCACTTTGATTCTAGTTTTTTGATTGTCCCAAACCTGTTACTATGGCCCTCTTAATCCTCACGAGATCGCTCTCGTTATATTTTGTAACTGGTTTCCTATGTTTGTCAAATCATTGTTTATTGGATGTCCTGATTTTTCCTTATAAGATTAGCAGCATCATCCCTAACTTCATCAAATGGTTTGTCCACTACCACGTTTCCCATATCTGCCATTATATCTTGTAAAATTCCTTGGGGTTTATTACTTTCCTCCCGAAAAGTAGCTCTGTGAGTGTTTTCTTAGTTACCTCATGTGTGGTAGTATTAATACCTATTTGGACATCATGCACATAGTCGTCCCATGAGTCAGCACTTTTAACGTGTGATAGCGTGCTGAGGGCAGCCAAAATGGTGTGATTATATCTTTCTATTTGCCCATTTGCTCCAGGTGTTGCTACTGAATTCAGAATGTGTTTTATTCCTAGAGAATGTGTAAACGTCTTGAACCTCTTGCTAGTAAAACTGGTACCCCGATGGGTAATAAGTCGCGTTGGTGTACCAAACGCGTTGGTGTACCGAAGTAACTAAAAGAACTTTTGAACACGTCTATGCTTGCCTTGGATTTGGTACTACGAACTGGAGTCAAACTAATGTATTTTGTAAAGGAGCCTACAATAACAAGTATGTATGAGTTCTTATGCTTGCTTCGAATAAAAGGTCCAAGATGATCTGCATGAACGGTATGAAAAGGGATTTCTACCTTTTCGATAGGATGTAGCAAGGGTAGAAAGGGGTCCTTTCGCACCTGATGGTACCTTATGGTGAGCACACTCTAAGCATGCCGACACTTTTTTTTAATATAAAATACGCATCTTGGGAAACCAGTAATGCGACTGAATTCTATTTAGCGTCTTTTCAAAGCCAAAGTGGCCTACATCGTCATGGTTAGCCTTGAGTACTTGCCAGTGAACGCCTCTTGGCACTACCCAACGCAGAGTCTTTTCATCTAAAATACGAAATATTCTTCCATTCTTTAACTTAAAATTCTTTTGAATCGCCGCAACGTTAACGGTTTCAGGATCTTCTAGAATTTCTTTGATGCGGCTTATTTCAGAATCCGCTGATTGCACCGTAATTATCCAATGATCCGTGTTTATAGACAGTATGTCTAAGTTATGTACCTGGTCTGGTTCAACCGGTACAGGACTACTGCTAAGAGCATCCACGTGAGCCATCTTGTCGCCCGCACGATACTCTAAAAATTGTATCCATCACCTAGCAATCCGGGGAATAAGGCCACGTTTTGTAAAAGTAGACCGTAGAGCGTTACAGTCCGTGACAATAGTAAATTTTGTACTAAGTAAATAGACCCGGAACTTATTTAATGAGCTCACAACTGCTAGGGTTTCCAATTCAAACGAATGAAGTTTCTGCTCATCAACTGTAGTCTGGCGACTAAAATATGTGACTAACTTCCATGGGTTAGTACCAGTTCTTTGTAACAGAATTCCAACCAGCTCGAATTTGCTGGCGTCCGTATGCAACTAGGTTTCAGCAGTGTGATCATATATGGCTAAAACGGGTCGCTGAATTAATTTCTGCTTGAGGATCTCAAAAGCCTGTGTCTCTTCGTCTGTCCATTTCCAGGGTACATTTTTCTTCAAGAGGCCCGTCAATGGCCTTGCAATCAGGGCGAAGTCCTTGACGAACCTTCTAAAGAAACTGGCTAATCCTATGAACCGTCTGACATTATGCTGATTTGTAGGTCTTGGAAATCTCGCTACTGCCTCGTTTTTTTGTGAACCAGGCTTGATGCCTTGTCTGCTTATTTCGAATCCTAGAAAATCGATCTTTTCCTTAAAAAAATGACACTTATCTATTTTTAAAGTAAGTCCACTTTTATGTAAAGTAGTTAGGACTACTTCAAGGCGAGACAACCCTTGTTCAAAGGAGTTAGCCGGAATCAGTATATCCTCCATGTATACAATAACGTATTTTATATTGACCTTGTTGAGTATTTTATGAATAATTCGTTGAAAACTGCCGGTGCATTTGCTAGACCAAACGGCATACGAGTATATTCATACTGTCCATCGGGCGTAACAAATGAGGTTTTTTCACGAGACTCTTCAGCTATAGGAATCTAATGGTACACAGATGCCAAATCAAGAGTAGTAAAAAAGGAATGAGTAAGTAGATAAAATACAAGTTAAAGTTTACAGCAAAAGTTATCTATACTATTTCGTTTGTATAGTTTATACATACATACATAGAAATGAATGAGATAAAATGGTGAAGTAAGCGCCACACGCGTGCCAATAATATGCAATATATTGCATAAACTGTAAACGCTAACTCGTTTCGCGCCGAGTCAAGGTCGGGTAAACACTGACAAAAAAATCTGCAAAAGTGCCATATTGCCCGTTTTCAAACTGCATAACTGTATCTCCTCACTAGAAACGTGACCACGAGGCAAAATAAGTGCGGGGAAGGGGCGCGCTGTGTCCGAAAATCGACACGCGCAAGTCTGAAGTAAACAAGTGATTTACTCCTTTTATCTGTATCCGTTTCTGTGACTACATAATTGATCACGCCTAGGTCCCAGAGGGGTAGACAGGGACGATGAATCGCCACTTTGTGCGAAGGTAGAAAATTAGAAAAAGGGGGAAAGGGAGGAGGTAGGAAACGGGGAGGTGAAGGTAACGAGGTAGGAGCGAAGTAAGAGGAGGGCTAGGGGAAGGGAAAGGGAGAGCGAAGGGGAGAAGGAAGGACGGCAATTTGGAAGAGGAATGTGAGTGAGAAGGGGACAAACTTCATGTGTCAATACATTAAAAATATTTGCAAAAAAATAGGGGTATAAGGATAAGTAATAAAACATATTGATCCTTTTTGCAATTTTTGTCTCTATGTTTGTGCACGCATCACTTCTAAACTACTAAATCGATTTTGATGAAGCTTTCAAAAAAACATAGGGCTTAATTCGGAGTAACATTTAGTCCTCGTTCCATGGTAATCGGTGCACTCAGTCAAAAATTATACTGTATTTATAGTTTTCGAAAACTCGCAACACTGCATTAGTATCAACAAATGTAGGGTGTAAAGCTTGACGGATTTCGTATCGCAATGAGAGAGACGTGTGTGGTCTTGAAAGTGTAGGGAGAGAGGGGAGTGAAAGGGAGTGGGGGTGGAAAAAGGGGGATTAGAGAAGAAAGAGGAGAGGTTAGGGGCGGGGAAGGGGGTGAGAGAGTAGGTGTGGACAGGGTGTGTGGAAAGGGGTTTAGGAGGGGATTCAAGGGAAGGACGGGAGAACGAAAATTCTAACTAGGTGGGGAGGAAGGAGATTTTTTTTCTAAACACCTAGGTACGTGATTAGATATCACATACACAATTTAGCAAAGCGTACGTTGTACACAATGTCCGGGTCCCATCAATTATATCTTTTTAATTTTTCTGATATAACTATAAATTTTTTCATGAAATTTTCCCTTCATCAAATTTTTCCCTCAATCGGTTTTTCAAGTGGTTTTTGAGTTATCCAGGGGCAAACAGTTTTAGTTTTCCTTAAATAACTTTAAAAATATATAAGTAGGTAATATCAATTTTGAGGGATCCCTAAATACGGGTTAATCAACTTTTGACGCCAACAAAGCCGCCGGGCGTCTGATATTATATTTTGTATTTTAAATGTAGAACCCTCTAGTTGGTTTCTGTTAAATTATAAGCAACAATGTTAATATTAAAAGCTGTTGGTTTTCGACGTTCTAAAATAAAATAAAAATAAATTAATTACGTCCAGACGTCAATACCGACGGAATGGATGGCGAGTAGTAAATTAATAGGGAGCCGGTGTACCCTTTTAATATTTATAACATTGGTAGGTAAGAATAATTAAAAAACAAATCGTACGGAAGCCTCAACTTACTTTCTCGTTCCGTTTCGTTTATGATATTACGTAGGTAACTATTACAGTTACGTAATATTAAAAGGTAAATAATAAAAAAAAACAGAATTTAACCTTTTACTTATTCATCAGGATTGGTAAAAGATAACATTGAATAAACATGTCAGGTAAAAATAAATCATTTAAGGGTTACGGTCTTTGGGTGTAGTAGTGTAAAGTCAACAAAAAAAGTCTAGCACATGATTATGTTTATTAATGTCTTGTCAACACGTATCAAATTGACCATTAGTTGTAAATATACATAAAGTTGGTGGGTGACCGAAGGGGCGGCGGGGAGCAGGCGACGGAAGCGGTAGACTAGTGGGAGTCTTTAACGAACAGTTTTTGTTCTATATAAGAGATTATATTATTACTCAATTATGTTAACAAACAGAGAAATGAAAGAAAGCCTCTTACGATATGCTTTCAAGATGATACCTTCTCCGTATCCTCAATGCTCAGGATCTGCAGCTGTAGCCTATATGGGTACACACAACGGTAGGACACACAAAATACAGCGGTAGGACGAAAATGAAAAAAAAAATTCAGTACAGGTTCACTGAAACACTGTGGGGCGGCGTTTGGAGGGGTATAGATTGTTCATAAAAATTAATATGTGTGCCGAAGTAGAAGAGGGGGCCACCTCCGAATGTAGTCGTGAGCGGCGGTGGTGCTTCGGATTTGAATAAACATCGCACCAATATTTTATCGCAGATTCAAACACGTCGTGTTACCTAAGCCTACGTGACGCTTAGCAGCACAAACAGTTGAATTAATCTTTTTCCAAAACAATGCGTCAGCGAGGAGTGCGGATTCGTTTGCATGTTATAAACTTGCGGCAAATGAATGCATCAGCGAGGCGTCCGAATAGTGACCTAGTTTACATGGTGACCTTCTTAATTAGAAGTGGACTAATTTTTTCCTTATTAAATATATACCAAATCTTTAAATAAATCGATTGCTATCTAAAACAATGAAAACTGACATTCATTGATTAATGACGTTATAGATTGTAACAGTTTCGACTGCCATAGGCAAATTGGCGTAAGTAGACTCATGCGTAATCATATAAACTCCATTTACAGAGTTCATCAGCCCGAATTCGGACGCCTCGCTGATGAAGTGGTTTGGATAAGCTTTTAGGATTACTGCGGCATTAATTTGGCTGACATTATTGCTTGTTGTTGTAATTATAGACGGAGCATCGCTCTTGTTGCGCGTGCGGCGACCCGATAGCTGAGCGTTTCCTACTCGAGGTTGGAGGCGGCACGTGGCACACCGGTTGTCTACGCTGCTGCGTCTGCGCAGTTCAGCTCGACCGTCACCCTTCTTGCTTCTTGCGCGATCGCCAAGTCTACTGCAAACAAGACTACGCCAAGTGAGTACTCTGGTGGTGACCAAATTAATGACAATGCGGCAATAATTCGGGACTAATAAAGTTCGCACGGATGCCGAAGGCCGCGCAATAGTCCAATATTCGAAATTTTTCCATACTTATAAAAATTCTTGTAACACAAGTTTTACCCAGGACTTCTCCTGATGGGAGAACAATTTGAGTCAATGAGTGCGGCTGCGGTTGGTTTCCTTGATTTATGATTACGAAAACCACATGAAAACTACGAATCTGAGCTTTTGAGTTCTATCTGAAAAAAAAAGGTTATATCTACCGCCATTAATAGAATAGAATAGAATAAATTTTATTTCAGACATATTCCATATGTGTTAGTAACAAATATCTTATTATCTAATTTAAGTATATTACACAATATTAAAAATACTTATAAATATGATATGATTTGGCTGCCCGATACTGGGCGGCGAGGCTACTTGACTGCATGCAGTCGTATCCACCGCCCCAGCACCGGAGAGTCCCACCGATCAGCTAGATTAACTAAAAGTGTCGCCATTTTGATGAAAAAAAAATGTGACGTTAACAAAGAGCCCTAAGTTCTTAACCGCTTTAGTTTACTGATCTGTCACCGTTTGTGATAGAATTTTAGGCGAAAGTCAGGGTCATCAGCTCGTCAACTTTAGGATTTTCCCCATGCTTACCAGATGTGACAAAACACTTTATACTATACACGACTTTTACTTTCTGGATGACTCCCTCTGGGAGGATAATTATATCAATCAGTGAGTCAGTCTGTGAACATCATGCGTCGAGAGGTACTCGTACGTGGCGTACTTACCTACCTACTATTCATCTAGAAGACTATACAATTATTTCAGCAACATACCTACCATTCCTATGTTTTAAATGGGAACAATATCGTTGCGAACGACGATGAGGAAAAAGACAATTGTGTGTCGAATTTTAAGTGTAACAAACGAAATATGTAGGAAGAAGTGATAAAGTGTAAGTGAGTGAATACGTGCCAATAACATGATTAAGCTTAAGCTAAAAACGATAAGTTTAGGAAGGTAGTGGATGTCAATAAGATTGATTAAATATAAGTAACTTTCAAATTTCTGTCACCATTTAGATGTAGGTAAGTAATAATCAAAAATAATTTATTGTCCTAAATCTATGTCATAATAAATTTAGGACAATAAATACACGAAGATTGAAAATAATAAATTGTATAAGAAAGCCGTAAAAGTCGTTCGTCTATTGATTTAAAAAAAACGCCAATGTTTTACATATGGGATAAGGCCGTTTTTTTAAACTTAGACTAGACTAGCTGTAGCTAGAGATTATTTGTTGAATGAACTGTGGCCATTGGGACTCTTTGGAGGGAACCGATCTGTCATGTTTATCTCCTATTTATTTTTATACAAAAAAAAATTGGGGAGGCTGTACTCGGTCGATAAACTCCGGTTTCGTAGGCGGCCGAAGGGATATAGCCACAGGTGTTAACGTGAAATGGTATTGTTGCCGCTTGCCTTTTTTTATTTAATATTTTAAGGAGATTTGATAACATTCAACGCCATCTGATATTGTAAGTAAGTATGTAATTTGCATTTTTCGGCGAGGCATACATATTTTATTTAAATTGAATAAGTCCATTTGTGCAATCAAACACTTACGCATAAAACAACACCCGCCGTAATAGTTCTCTGTATAGTATTTTTTTTAATAAAAATAAAAAAAAATACTATACAGAGAACTATTCAAGAAAAGGATGAATAATCCTAATTGGTCAATCCTTTGAGTACATCCAGCGGACGACCCGCGGCTGAATTCGCTCTATTCCGCCCGTTCCACCTTTCCATATCAATTTCCGCTATCAGGCGTGCCGGCGCGGCGGCGCGTCGATCGCGGTGGTTCAACAATTCACATCAACAGCGGTGAAACCGATAGCCGGTCGCGAGAGCGACGCAGCACACTCAAAATAATAAAGGCTAAAGTAACTTGCCGCCGCCACGGCGGACGATCCGCCCGCGGCCACTCGAAACGTCGGCGGAGGCGGCGCTGTGTCGCGGCGGCGCGTCCACAGTCCTCGTGATCGTTTGTTTCGGCGGACGGCCCGCTGTTGCGTGTTCATGATACATACAAAGCCATATCCGGTAAGGATCGTTCTCTGGTGTGTACAAAATCTTAGATCTTGGTTCAGTTAAGAAAAAAATCAGCAGTCCTGATAAACAGTATTTTTTTTATCTTCTTTATTACTTTACTTCATTACTTCCAAAGTAAACGATGTGTCGTGAATCACGACTCTCTCATACATGTGTCCAGAAAAGTGTCATTTTGCCTTGTTTTAGAATTAGAATAACAATATTTTCGAGTAGATATTTATAGGTAAGTCCATTCAAACGTGTAAGGAATAGTCAGTAATACACATAATTTTAATTGTTTATTGTTTATATTGTTTACATATTATTATGACATTTACACACTTTCTTAATTCAAACAAAACTCATACGAGTATAAATTCCTTTACAAATTCGTATACCTAACCTAGCAATGTCCAAATCAACTTTGATGGTAGGTACCCATACAAATGTATATTTATGGTCATCAATTCATCACACCGTAAACCATCCGTGAAATCGGAACAGTCAATGAAAATAAAATATATTGTTGGTATGATTGGAATGTTTGTGAACAGATATATTTTTAGATGTAGGGTTATAAGAGGAATGCATTGAGGAATTCTGGCAAGGTAGGCGGTCTAGTGGGCAGGTGACCTATGATCCGCCGCACTGTGTGGCGGCAATGATGGTGCACTATTGGCAACATTGGTCTTGTCGGTATTGGTCGGTTTTTAAGGTACCGTACGAAGACTGTAAACCCTTATGGATGATACTCAATTTTCATCAATTCATTTGTCTCACACACTCATATTTATTTGAACTTTGCCTGCTATCTTATATCCTTGGAGCGGTGAGAATTATATCTACCTACCTAAATGAGAGTTTACAGTGAAAAGGTTTAAATATACGAATTGCCCATGATCGACAAAGATTTGTGACGATTTTATTATTAACAGTTTTTATTAATAATATTATGTGTATAATTTACGTCTGCCGCGAAGTGGAACTTTTTAAAAATAACTCAATGACAACAACATGATAACAACAGTGACGTGCATAGCCTACAGGAGAATGCTCAAGTCATTTTACTCATTGACATACGAGTAGATAAATAGCTATATTTAGTGAAAATATTAAACTACAGCTATATCTCAAGTTCTTAACTGCACCGACCATCATACTTACTTCGATGCACTCATTACAATGTCACCCCTAAGATGTGCAAATAAATAATTTATCATACATACATATATACTTGTCTAATCTTAAACCAGGATTTTCTCCTGTACCTACACTATGAGACTTAGACAAGGATAGGGTAATTTACAAATATTATAACACACCCAGATCCAGACCGGGACCGACTTGAACAACAACAAAAGATGTCTGTGACCAAAGGGTAAAACCCACGACCTCTGACGTTTGAGTCCAACGACCAAGCCACTAAGCCACTTGACGGTCGAATTTTCTATAAGTACATATTATAAAACGCAGCGTCTCTATGTCTGTCTGTCCGTTAGTGTGTTTATAACTCGAGAACCACTTTTAACTAACACACGATTTATGTGATTTATTTAACGGCCGTTAGGGCAGACGAGTTCTAGAGCGTTGACCACAGATCGCCACGACCTGAAGAAGGTGGCTGAAAGCAGCTGGATGCATAAAACAGAGGACCGTGTATGGTGGCGTCTAGCAATTTGACAGACATTTTGCTGTACAGTTAATTGAATATGCAAAATTGGTGTCAAGGATAAGGAAGGGGAAGGATGTCGGGTGGGAGAAAGCGAGCGGGCAGTGGAAAATAAAGGGCGGAGGAAGGGGTGGATTAGGGGGATGGGGAGGGGAAATGACGGAGGAATGGTAGGGGTAGGGAGCGGGAAGAGGTGGGGGAAGGGATTTTCAATGTGGTGGGAAGCGGATGGGGAAAGAAAGAACGAAGGGATTATGGAAAGAGGGAATAGGAGGGGACAAAAATCACCTGCGTTTTTTAAAATAAAATGAACATACCTAACTTCTTGCATATATTAAAACATAAAAAATGTAAATAGTTATTGGATAATATTTTAATTCATGATAAACATGAAGTAAATGTCAACCTATTAAAAAAAAACAATTATTCGGTAGCCTAACGGCTGGAACCGCCGCCGGCACGCTTATTTTATGTATATTAGTATATTCAATGCATAACCAGATCAATAAATATTTTCTTTTAGGATTTAGTAATATATAATACTGTGTAATGTTTAGTCATCCACGCGTACGAAGTTGCGGGCAACAGCAAGTAATATATTAAAACACGAAAAAGTATGTATGTATAGAGTGTTTATAGTAAAACTATTTGTGCGAGCATTAATGCATCAACCTTTCAGTTCACGATGGCTCGCCCCACTCTTTCTCTAAATCGCTGGCATTTCATTGTATGCGTTAGATAGGTATTGTTACTGTGTTAGTTCTAACGATTAGCGCTAAATTGAACGATCTATACCCACTGTTTTAGACTGTCTTAAAGCACACAACACAGTCCACGATGACTATCTCCCGTGCACGTCAACAACTCGGAGGTCTGTGCCAGCTTTTGTTATTATGACAATAGTCAACTTTTCAATAACGTCAAAACTTCCAATGGTCTTTTTTTGGAGGTCGTGGCCGTCTTGCTTTAATTACTAACTAACGAAAATGACTTGATACTATAAATAACGTAACAAGTGCCGAGTTACACTGTAGAACGTTTTAAATACTTAACTATTTCGTAATCTGTAGATTGCATGTAGATTGCAAGAATACTGTTCAAGTAAGGCATTATCATTGTCATATCGCCCTTATACGTCTACTGTTGGACTTAGGCCTTCCCCAATGAACGCCACCATACCCGATCCTCCGCTCTCCGCGTCCAGCCGCTTTCGGCCATCTTCACGTCGTCGGTCCATCTGGCGACGGGTCGTCCCAGACTGCGAGTGCCTATCCGCGATCGCCACTCCAGAACTCGTCTGCCGTTGGGTTAGGTTCAAAGGTTCTGCGACAGATGTAGCTCCCACAGTGCCACTTCAGTTTGCTAAACCTTTCGGCTATGTCGGTCATCTTCTTTCTTCATCGGATCTCTTCATTACGAACCATATACTTCAAAGAAACCTCGACCCTCTTCATAGCATAGCATATTTAATGCATATTGTCAATGCATCTATACTTCAAAATTCAAAAATTGTTTATTGTTTTAACCTATGTAAACATCATATATATATGCCAAGGTCCTCCTTTTAAGTTGCACTTGCAAACTCTGGGCTGATTTCACTAGGAAATCATATAGTACCATGAGGGTGCAATACAATGACGCATTTCGCACCCTCATGCGACTGCCGCGCTACTGAAATGCTTCGAGCATGTTCGCCGAGGCGCGAGTGCCTGATTTCTATGCAGTTATGTGAGTGCGCGTGACTTCCTTTTGGGAAAGGCTACGTCGCTCTCATAACAGCATACTTAAAGCCATCTGCTGTGACATGGATAGCCCGATTTATAGGTACTGGCTAGATGTTCATCGGAGCGTGAACAAGAAATAGACAATTTTGACTTATTGACCTACACATTTTGGTAGGTATTTAATTTAATTTTTTATTTTAATTGTTTGTTTGTTTTATTTTTGTATTGTCTGTTCTATGGGTTTTTATGCCTTTAATAAAAACATTATTATTATAGCTCGCTGAGTGACTTGGTACTTGTGGATCTGGCCCACAAGGTATCATATCATTTAATTCTTTTCTAACTGAGCTCGTGATTTCGTACGACCTCTGAAATATATACTAACTCTATTTTAGGGTTCCGTACCGAAATGGTGAAAACGGAACCCTTATGGTGCGACTTCGTTCGTTCCCGCTCTTCTTCCCGCTTCCGTTCCCGCTCCCCCTCTCACTCCCCTTCCCACTCCCATTTCCGATCCCCTTCCGATCCCTTTCCTCTACCCTTCCAACTCACCATCCCACTCCCCATCCTATTTCCTTCGGTTTTCAGACGGAGGTTAAACTATTAATATAATAGTTTCATTAAACAAGCGAACGCCAGTAAGCGATAGATATTTTACGTTTATTCATTATATTTAATCATTTATTTGTAACACATACTGTTCGATTTAGTTTTACTTCTTATTTACAGGAGTTTCGGTGCCAAATGTTCCAAATGCTGCCGAGGGATTTCGTCATCAGACTGGGTACGCAAGGCGCGGGAGCAGGTGTACCATCTAGCGTGCTTCGCATGTGACGCGTGTGGTCGTCAGCTATCCACTGGAGAACAATTTGCATTGCATGAAGATAGGGTTCTCTGCAAGCCACATTACTTGGAGACGCTGGATGGAGGATCTATTTCGTCTGATGGTGATTAATCATAATACCTATCTAGCATATGTTTACCCTTACTTTAACTGCAAGCAAGTGAATTGCACGAACCGTGTCTGCTGTTGTTGGGATTCTCGCCATATTATTCAGATGAGTTTCCCAAATATGATATGCCGTATAATTTATCTCGATCAGGGGTTGATCAATCTACCACCACAATCGTCAAAAATCAACAATGAAATATTGTTTTCAAACGCAGATGGCTGCGACTCAGAGGGTTACCACAAGAGCAAGGCGAAACGGGTGCGGACCACGTTCACAGAGGAACAACTGCAGGTCCTCCAGGCCAATTTTCAATTAGATTCGAACCCTGATGGACAAGACTTGGAAAGGATTGCACAGGCTACCGGGTTGAGCAAGAGGGTCACGCAAGTGTGGTTCCAGAACAGCCGGGCCAGACAAAAGAAGCACCAACACTCTGGAAAAGGAAAACAAAGTCAACGTTAGTGTCGGCAACGAAAGCAGCTGAACACATCCAAATTTACAAAACACCTGTGAACGATAACTTTTCATAACTACTGAGCGGAGAGATGTACAAAATAATACTGGGAATTACAAATGTTATTGTACACTATTGTGCCATAAGAAGACGATCTACAAAAAAATCCAAATGTCGCTGTACAAATTAAACATAGACTAGCATATTTTAAACTGAATGCGACCCGATTGGGTAAACTTTATCTTGAAGTATGTAGGTAGGTAGGTAAAAGCTTTGTTAATTGAATATAAAAAAATCTTGTACGCACTTACGACCAATACTTCCTTCCTTCTTTCTTCCTTCTCTCTTCTCTTACTCTCTCTCTGTCTCTTCTCCTCCCTCCCTTCCTCAATATGTAGTACAGCAATAGAACTAATTAAACGGCCACTATTACATTTATTCATTTTCAAATGTCATAAACTGGTTTGTTATGTTTTATCTTAGAACTAACAGTTTTAGTTAGACCTTCCTCCTCCTCACCTCCTACCTCTGATCATCTGAACTTAAAGAATCTAGTCACGGACCCTAAAAACAGATGCCATTCTTTTACTGCCAGATGCCCAGTTATAGGGAAAGGGTTAAAGGCTGCTGTAAGATTTCTTCTTCTGGCCTAATCTAAAATTACTTTTACATTATTGACTAAAAATCTACAAGATATACTTTGAATAGGAATCTAGTAAATGTGAGAGTTTGGTTTTAATTTGCATTATAAACGACAAATATGCTTAAAAAAATTTGACGGGAAAATTTGTTTAATGAAGTTTGATGAATTTAATGAACCAATAAACAATAGAGCATTAAATAATCTAGTGAATTTGAGAATATTAATTAACTGTATATAATGGTAATTGTTTGAGTCATAGTGTGAGAGAATTTGTGAGTTTAGGCCAGTTGAAGAAATCTATGGCAGCCTCTTACCCTTTCCCTTAAGAATCGGATCAAAAGGTCAAACAAATTCCAGAGCCGTAAATGTAAAATCCATTTCAAAATAATAACAAGAGTAGGGCTGGCGGCTACCTTTATTTGTTTACCTAGAGTGTACACAGAAGGACTGCATTTGGACCGCAATCCAGCTACAAAACTGCAGTCAGATCCAAACGCAATTTTGCAATTTGATTGTAGACTGTGTTTACCCGTTAAAATTAAACCAAATTCCATTTTCTTTAAATATAAATTACATAGTCATCCTTGTTGTTAAAAGTATTTACACTAGTAGGTATTATACATTTGCAAAAGCGTATATTTTGGTACTTATAACAAATAATCGACACCTTTTGATAGATAAGTTTCATTAGAAGATTATTATTTTGTCCACAGCCCAGAGCGAACACAATTTGATGAAAACACACAACAACATGTCGATGAATATTTATAATTGACTAGCTGTCCGCCCCGGCTCCACACATGATGTAGTATTATGTAAATCAAAACCGGATCGAAATCCACTCAGTAGTTTGCGAGATTAGCCTGAACATACAGACAGAAGCGGCCGGGGACTTTGTTTTATACTATGTGTGATAGGTATGATATGATGATTTATGTTGATTAATAATATGATTATGCATGTTAAGAATCGTTTGAGGTTACCTATAATAAATAAATACCTTTCTAAATTGTGTTATAAACGTTTTTATTTTATTCATGCAAACATTGTTATAAACCTTCATACTGCAGTAGTATTAAGTCGATTTTGCATAGCGAATTTGGATTTTTTTATAGATCACTGTACTTGATGTACAAATGTTTAGGAATCTACGGTTCATATGGTGTTTTTTTGTAATTATGTGGATTTTATTACTTTGTACAAATGACTGTGCCCTCTTGTTTATGGAAAGTGATCGTGGATGGGTGTTTTCTAAGTTTTAATGTGTTCAGCCTTTCGTTGTCGGCTGTACCCACCTACTTATTACAACCAAAAGTTTAAGTGCATTATTTTTTTTTCTTAATATTAACGCACATATATAACTTCATAATAAAATAGGGTAGGCATTTTTGACTAAAGTAAAAGAAAAATAGAAGACAGAGTCTTAGTCTTAAACTGCCAGACTCGGAAGACAGTCTATATCCACTATAGTACCTACCTATTTATTTAGACACAACGTTTAGTGGAGAGACTATTGAAATATATTTTTGGGATGGTGGGTTCGACACCCATTTGAGAATGGACCTTCAATATTAGTTTAATCTGTATATTAGTTATAGATTTCCACTAAAGAATTTAATTGAAAAGTAGTTTAATTTTTGATGGGTCTCTGAGAATTCATTGATCTGTGTAGGGATATTCCTCCAAATAGTTGATGATTGCAACCTAGTTAAGTATCATAAGGGTTAGCTCTTGTTGTTGGCCCATTTGTTAGCGTGGGAACAAACAAACCAATCTGTTGTTATTTTAAATACTTTCGGGTGATCGAGAGGCAGCAGTGTGGATACGCAGAGAGTTTAATTGAGATTATAGCAATACATGGGCATAGGTATATCTTAGGCACAAACGAGATTAATCTTAGCGCTACCGATTCCTCATTACTTTCGGGATATTAAGAGACAGCAGTGCGGATACGCATACAGCTTAGTTGAGAATGTCGCTACGTGTAGGTTTGTTTCTGAGGCGCAAGCGAGACAAAGGGGGGCGCTCCCGATTGCTTATTGCTCAGTAAATACTTTCGGGGTCTTGTCGTGACTCCTGTTGTCCATCAGAATAGTTGTGATTACCAAATCCTCAATATAATTATCTATAGTGTGTGTAACTTACTATAAGGCTGACGTTACGAATTGAGTACCTACTTAGGCTACAACATTGTCCAAAAGAAAAATCTAGTAACTAATAAAAAAAATACATACTATGTTATGAAACTAGTAAAATGTAATAAACTAAATATTAATTATATTAATGTAATAAATAAACTAGCCAAAACATATTCACCAGAACAGTCTTGTTTGAGAAATAAAATCCAAATAAAAGAATGAATAATAATTATTATAGAATGGCTTCGATCCTATCCGAGTGTATATATCTGGACGCCATACAGCTGAAGCATACTCCAGTATATACTTTCGTAAGTATCTATATGTAGAGAGTTTCGAAATCAAATATAGCTTTCAGCGGTTTAGCCGTACGGATAACTAAAACTAGTTTTCGTTTTGCTGCTATAACTATGTTCTCATAATGAGGCGTGAAAACAAACTTACTAGTATCATCCAGGAGAACGCATCATACTAACCCTCTGTATTATAGAAGTGAAGGAGATTACCTGATTTTTTTTAAGACTAAGGTCTTGGCTGTAATACTACACTGCAAGTATGTCTGGGGCTGTTTGTAAACTAGAACAGTTCGAGACATCAGTAATTGGCATAAATATCCAAATATCCTAGTGTCATCAGCGTAGTAATGTCATAAAAAACGAGCGTGTCTAAATCACGATGATATTCATACAGGCACACATTGAAAAGTAGGGGCCCGAGGTGTGAGCCCAGGGGCACCCCAGAGGGAATAGGAGCAAAACGAGAATGGTGACAACCAACTCTAACTGCCTGGCTGCGGTTGCGCAGGTAAGACTCAAAGCAGCGCAGGAGGTCGCCGTGCACACCGATATAATTTTAAGAAAGAAAATATTTGTCTGAGACGATCAAAACATTTCGAGTTACCTAGTTCGGTGTATACGGCGTCAACCTGATAGCCAGTATCCATGAAACCTGAGACTAAGTCGACAAATTCAACCAAGTTCAGTGCGATATTACGGTGGATCGCATGCGCATAATCATGTCCTACTAAGATCATTTTCACCCGGGAATGAATACTAATATTGTATGTAATAGCAGTTACATTACATTAAAAATAGGTTAGCAGAATAAAGAATAACTTCACATATTTGCAATAGAATTAAATTTGCAAATATATATTTTCATTTGTTTAAAAATATGTAGTCCATATGTGATATGATAATATATTACCTACCTATGTAAATCCCCCAAAGTTGGTTTTAGGTATTTAATTTTTAAAAGACCTTATAGAATAATAGACTGTTCCGCAGATCATCGATAGTCAAGCTCCATACGTGTCGCACCCTTGCTTTTTCACGCGTCCTCAATTCGTAACGTCGTCGGCCCTATAATGCGTTTTTAAAACATATTTCAAAACGTAATTTTTACAAAATCGAAATTATATGATTATTATCAGTCTTGGGCGAAGCTGGGTAGAAAAGCTAGTAGCTAGATTATTATAGAATGTGTCTTTCATCATATATAAGCCACAAAATAGAATAAAATTCGTCCAGTATCGTGAAAATTAGGCGTGTATAAAAATTCAATCTATAAGATTTAAAAAACAAGATTACGGACTAAGTATTTCATTTTAAGTTTATGAGAAATTTGACCTCAAAAAAGGCAGGAAAAATGTAGTAAAGCCCTTTTAGTAATTTACTATATTTATCTGAACTGGAATCAACTAACCTACAATATTTTTTTCAGTGATGTCTCGAGACACGGATGCTATGGGATTTAGCCGTCCCATCAATTTCCATCTCACGTACACCTCCCAAAACAAGCTCCCCTTTGTATCAATAGGTAAGGCACATTTGTTTTTACTCTATAAGGGAACCTATATTACATATATTACCTATAGTACTATTTACACAAGATTTAAACTCAACATAACAATGAAAAAGGTTGCATTTATAGTGTGATTTAGTCTGTGTATAATGGACCCGCTGTTTAGAAATATAAGTACTCCTCAGTCTGAGGGTAATTAATGACGTTATGCCAGAGGTGTCTGAACACATTTCTTGTTTTGGTTTCAGTGCTAATTCGTATTGTGAAAATTAGGAAGTTTATCCTGTTTCCTGTTGCTCACACGAAACCAGACTTATCTTTAAATTTTATTCGGAAAAGGCATATTTACGCGGATCAGGTAAAATAGTATCAATGACGTCCTTGGATGTGAACTTGCAACACTTATAAACGCGTGGCTTCGCGAGTTGATAAATTACTGTTTGCTCAACAATGTGTGCGAGTATAATAACATTAAGTGGTGATCTGCCATTATTTTATTACAAGAACTAACCATACCTATAACACAACGAACTTAAACACAATTAAGTAATTAACTAATTATAGTGCAATATATCCGTCAAAATAGTGAAGATATGCTGAAGCGGACGAGTCAGCAAGTTGCAACGTCGTTTTTCTTTTAAAATATTTAATAGCTTCTAGACAGCGTGGTACAATCACTGGTGTTTATTGCGGGTAAACCTGTGTCACAAACACCAGCTGCCAGATAACTAATTACAAAGTAATTTTTGACATTTGTCAGATTGGTGTCCAGGAAAAATCATTACTATCCTAGGCTACTTACGACCATTATAGTAGCTAGCGAGAAAAGGAGAAAATCAACGGAACCTTAGATCTGAGTATGCGCAGACGACGACGACGCGACGCGACGGTTGTAGTTTAAAGTTACATTTTCTTTCCACAGATGGCGCTTCCTTCACGGATTCTTCCATGGATGAGCTCTCTGAAGATTCCTCTATTCATTGTATGCAGAGCGAAGTTTGAATTATTTAGATCACTACTTTAGCAAAATAATTTATTATGTATTATAAAAATTCTTCTGATATCGTTGTACAGTCGGCCCGAGAATATTAATTACATCGTTACCTTAAACAGAGAATACTAAATATTTCTTAAGTAGGTAGGTGCCTACTTAGTACCGACCCGTTTCAATTAATAATAAATGCATTGTGTTTTAATAAATTATGATACTTAAGTACCTACAATGAAAAACTTTTCTATAATGCGGAGTGACTTTTGTATTAGATCAGACACGATTTGAATTTATTTTTGACGACTTTCCAACCACTCCGTGCCGACTGTAAAATGTGTAGATATAAGAACTAACTTATTACCCAGCTTATTACACTCCTAAAATTAATAAGCGAATAAATGCCACACTGCCTTCTGTGAAAGTTGCTGATACTGGCGAGGAGAGAATGTGATTAAAGTTATCTAACCAAGTAAGAACCTGATCTTCTGCGTTAGATCCTATTCGGTATATTTAAAGCAATAAATTCTGAGATTTGACGCATATGGCGACAAATCTTAAGTTGAATACAGATTTGGGCTCTGCTATGCGCTAACATCAAAGATCGAATAAGGGTCCAAATATGGATGACCGTGTAATATATTAACTTTCTTACATTTATCAATCATCGACTCTCATTAGAATAATAGATATTCTAATACGAGTCGATGATCGAGTCTTATAGAGTGAAATAAAGCATGAAATATACCTACTCTATCTGCTCGAACTAGCGCCTCATTTTTTCATAGATTCTTCTTACTAAAGTGATAATCTACTAAGAGTCACATACCTAAATGTTTTCGTATGGTTAGGTAAGATACTCGTATTTGACCTACTAGTATGCGTATGGTATCTTTTAATAAGTATATGATGCAAAACACGAAACTGATTAACAGTTAAAATAATTATTCTACTGTTGCAGTTACAGTTACTTGTATTTATGAATTTGTTAAAAATTTAAAAGAAACTTCCCATGATAGTATTAGAACGACCTTTCTGTCAATACTTAGTCCAATTTAAAAAATCATATACGTACGAAGATCAACTTCATTGGTTATTCACGTACCTATCTGTCAAATGGACTGTCAAAATAAAATGGTAATAAATGATCAAATAAGTACTTTCACGTGACTTCCAATCCAATCGAATTTTAATACAAATGAATTGGCTCCACGGCTACTTGGCGGTTATTCCGTTTCCATTTTGTTAGACTGTGTCGAGAAACACAAAAACTGAAAATCATTACATAGGAAGTATAAAAGAAAGTGTGTTTTACTGGCTATTTGGAGAATATTTCTTGAGAACTGCCAATCTGAGTGGAATATTTTTCCTATTGATTGTGTAGATTTATCTACTTAACATAAAATACGCTTTACTCGGAAAATGTTAGGGTACTTTTTACTTACCTTTTTTAACGTAGACTACTTTTTATTCCTGGTAACAGTTTTGAAAATTTAGAGAGGTCAAGAATTGCTACTTAACCGAAACAGGGAGGTTTTTTAAGATAGCTAAAGCAACTTTTTAATCCCTTCTTAATGATTATTTTCCTGCTGATAATTTTAAAGGTCAAGAACTTGTAACTAAAACGGGAATTTTCTTTTATTGATTGCCTAGTTACCTGTCCTTCCTTACCTACCTAATAGTAAGTTACTTTTTATCCCGGAAATAGGTTACGTACTTTAGGGAAATTTTGAAAATTCATGGGGTACTTTTATAAATGTAAATACTAAATAATATAAGTAATAAAATGTTTTAAATCGATTAATTACGTTTTCCTGTCGCTTTTATGCATGAAGGTAAAAACTTATTGGTAAGAAAAACGTTCTACTTCTGCGGACATTTCGTTAAATACTTACTAAGAGGTTTTATTGATTGCTTACAATGACATTTTCATTGCTATCTAGGTATATAGTCTGTCTGCAGGATAACTCAAAACTACTACAATAATGCAACTAAAATTTGGAATTAGGTATGTAAATTTCAGAAAATAAGTTAATTGCGAAACCCACACTGTGTAAGAACGACGTACACTTAGCCGTCTTTTTTAATATTCTGAGAAAAGATTTTGCTAAAATATAGAAAACAATTTCTGTTCCATTCTGGAAGTACCTAAATTTCAAAATGGTTTGGAGGTTATACGAATGATTCCTTAGGTTTTTTTTTCTTTGGAGTTTATTCCTGCGGGAAATTTGGAAATATAAAGAACGACTGAACGAGGAAGATTGAATGTTGAATTGAAGATTGAATGTAGCTTTACCAGTTTAATACAGCTTTATTTAATCCTCCGAAATGGTTTTGTCCATGTGAGAAATTTGGAATTGAAGATTATCAAAAGATGATTATTAGAAAATTAATTACAGTGGTAAATTATGAGGGAGGAAGAAGTGCGCGGGAATGTGGGAAGGCGGGAGAGGGAGGGAGAGCGGTAAGGAAGGACGGTGACAGGGAAAAAGAGAGGGAGGGTTTTAGGGAGAAAAGGAGGTTCTGAGGGAGGGAATGGTGGCACAAAGGGAGGTAAGGAAGAAGAGGGGGGTGCGGGAGAGAGAAAAGGTGTCTGGTAAGGAGGCAGATAGTGTGGAAAGGGGGCCAGGTAATCCACAATCAAATTTTTTATTTTGATTTACCTTTTGATTAATTTCAGATTAACAGTTAACAAGATTAAATAATATAGATGCTACTGTAGGAGATGCTATGGGTTCACATGTTACCTGTACAATAAAAGCACAAGTACCTAAATAGGTATTAATTAAAGCAACTTAACTGGAGAAATTCCATTTTAAATTGTTAGCCTCGCCCACCACTAGTAATTATCTGTTTATTGTTTACAGAAGTTGTTAAACTTTAATGATATTTTGTTATATTTATTTCAATGATGGAGTTAATAAATCTTTTCTGTAGGTAGGTATTTTATTTCATCATCATTAGCCGAAATACGTCCACTGCTGAAAATAAGCCTCCCCAATAGAATATCACTTTTGGTGGGCTGTCCATTGGGGGATTTGCCATAATCACCACGCTTGGCAGGCGGATTGGTGATACGATACAGTAATTATCTTAATAGACATAGGAGAGGAGAACGATGCTGATCCTCTCTGGTGCAATCTTTTAGTGGCATTGACGACACGCACAAAAACAATTAAACGAAAAATACAAGTAAAACAAAAATTGTTAAAAATATAGTTTTTATTAGAAAATCACACAGTATTATACAGAACAATGTTACAAATGATTACTGTGTGTTACCTATTGCATTTGTTATCCTTATCATCATACCCATAATAAAACACAATTAATTTTATTGATAACAGCAATGAAAAGGTGTGAAAAAAATTACCAAAAAGGTTTTTTGTGTTATAGTGGTAAAACATTTTTAAATAGGTAAGTACTTATTTGGAGGCGCGTGATTTTATATTTGTAAACCGCTTTTTTCAAGAATATTTGAGAGTATGTTAAATAATTACTGAATAGGTATATGAGATGTAACAGCCAAGATTTCAGCCGCAAAATATATACTGATTTTACCAAATTTTGGCATACAAACATACATAAGTATGACCCGAGCAGGTCGGGCTCATACTTTTGGTAAAATTAAAATAGTTAAATGGTCCAATCGACTATGGATTTTTTTTCTTACTATTTGTCGTACACAACGTACACGTACACGTCTGAAACGCTATATTTTATCAATATTCGTAAAGGATAAAAGTTGATCAGCAAAAGTTATAAATAGATACTGATATCAAAACTTGTACGTATAATGATGTTGCAAAACGTTGTACAAAATAAGTTGAACATAAAAAATCGTACCTCGAAAGTTGTAGGTCCGTTAAAAGTTATAGTTAAAAAAAATTACAATAGTTCGACCAAAGTCGCTTGAAGAAAGTTGTAGAACAAAAGATACTAAAAAAATCCATCAAACGCTTGGACTCATATTCACTCACATAATAATAGGTATGTATATATTATTAATTTACGATATATTTATAAAACAGAGCTCTTAATTAATTGTTTTACTTTCCGTGCTCAGCACCATTATTGATTACTGAATAATTTGTATGTGAACTGTATGTATATTTGATTCATGTCGAAATATTATGTGGATAGGTATTTGGCATACTATATTTTGAGCGTGGAAAGTGAGGATAGTGGAAAGATGGGACTACCTAAGCTATAAAATTGCTATACTCGCACTACCTGTAATCGAAAATTAAATTCAAGCATTAATTCAACATCAATATGCATATAGTAAAATTTTAGTACACAATGGTTATAATGACATAATAACATGTACTTAGTAAGTAAAGTTTAGTGGTCTTGTATGTTTTTCATTTGTTCTTACAGCTTGTCCATTGCATTAAGGAGGAGGTCCATTTCCTGGTGTACTTCTCTTAGGAGATCCCTCATTTGTCTCGGGGAATCAAGGATATCGATACTCTGCGTGTATGGATTGTAACGAACTCCGAAATCACGTGGTATCGTCTGAGCAAATTTGCTAAAAGAAATGTTTACACAACATTAATAATGAAAACGAGAATATATACTTTACGTATAGTGGGCACCGAGTTAAAGACCTTCGGAGGAATTTGACAGTTATCTAATCGTGCTGTGCGATACCTACGTACGTTTGACTTTCCCTCCCACCTCACAGCACATCATTCCCTGAAGATCTATAACTTGGTCTCCCACTGCACTGTTGCAAACGCCATCAGGTGGCCAAGAAATAAGCTTTCGTTTTTGGTATGGGAATTTTCAATCCCCTGTGACTTTTAGACGGAGGACAGATCAAATCTGATTTTTTGCGACTAGGTTAGACTAATTCACCTGATCAATCGACTAAATCAGTAGCTCGCTATGTACTGCGGTTCTCTGGTGGTATTAGGTGGCCCATACAAAACCAAACCTTATTATGGCATAAATAAGGTTTAGTTTTGTATGGGAACTTTCAATGCCCTGAACTTTTAAACGGAGGGCCGACCGAATCTGATTTTTTGCGACTAGGTTCCACTAATTCACCTGACCAATCGACTAAATCAGTAGCTCGCTATGTACTGTAGTTCTGGTGGTATTAGGTGGCCATGCCGTAATAAGCCTTAGTCTGGCATGGCCACCAACAAACCCCTATAACTTTTAAACGGCGGACCGACTAAATTTAGTTTTTTGCGACTAAATTCGACTAATTATCGACATTTGTTCTATCTATTCAGAATTGCAATCCGCGTTGGTGGCCATGCTAGAAGAAGCCCTACAACTAAGGTCACTACGTTAGCCGATAGATTTGCAAGTTAGATCAGGATTATAAGTGTCCGTGATCAGGCGACATGCTATTGCAGAACCGATGGAACATGGGGCTGACGTGTTGTAGAGTGGAGACGTATACCGGTAGGCGCACCGAGAATCACCCCCCTGGCAGTTGGTCAGACTACCTAATTGTCCGCCAGGTCTGCTGATCCTAATTTGGCAAGGCAGAAGAATTAAGTTGGGTCACCAGAGACATCGAAGTATGAGTTCCTCCACAGCCAGTGGCCCACAACATGGTAGGGATTTATTGGAGAAGTACCTAACTATAGAGGAATAAATATACTATGATTGTCTTTCATCAATCATTGCCGTTGGTTGCAATTTCAATGAAAATAATCAATTGTTTAGTACATATGTATTTAAATATTTGAGGGGTTTAAGGTAAAGTAATAGAACACATTAAGATCGTCTTTGAAATTTTTGTCTGTCTCTTTATCTGTTTATTTGTTAGTTTGTGCACGCATCACGTAAAATTACTGAATCGATTTTAATGGACTTTTCACAGAAACATAGGGCTTAACTCGGAGTAACATTTAGTTTTTATTTCATCGCAATCTACTTACTCAATCAAAAGTTATGGTAATTTTTAGTTTTCAAATACATAAGTAGGTATGTAAAATAACAAAGAAGTATAATTATAATGTTCGGTGCAATTCGGATTGCGATGAGTGAGGTTAGGTCTACATTTGAAGCTGTAGTTGGGGTGGGCGTGGGCGTGGGCGTGGGCATGGGCGTGGGCGTAGGCGTCGGAGTCGGAATGAAAGTGAGATTAAAAATAATTGTGTAGATAACGCGAGCGGAGCCGCGGGCACAGCTAGTGTACAATATAAGGTCATTCAAAATTTACTATACAGACTATAAATAAGAGGTTGTAACTACATAAAAACATAAATAATTCAATATATTTTTAGTAGGTATTAATAACTAGAAAACAAAATTTCTAATATCCTTTTTTATTTTTGACTTCGTACCAGTTATTATTTATCTTACAAATAAAAACGTAAACATCGCGTGTCTGTACATTAAAGTTTGTCTGTTAGTTGTGCACGCGTCACTTTAAAACTACTGAACCGATTTTGATGGACTTTTCACAGAAACATAGGGCTTAACTCGGAGTAACAAATAGGCTTTATTTCAACGCAATCGGTTTACTAAATCAAAAATTATGGTTTGTATGCAATATAACAAAGAAGTATAACTATAATGTTCGGTACTATTCAGATTGCGATGAGTTTGGACTACATTTGGAGCTGTAGTGGGAGCGGAAGCGGGAGTGGGAGTGGAAGTGGGAAGGAGAGCGGAATACATCTCATTCCTACGGGAAATACATAATAATTTGTGATGTGATGTGATGTCCACGTGGATGAAGTCGCCGGCAACTGTCAATTATAAATGTTTTTTTTAATCAAACCATTAATAATTGGCAAAGTGTAATTAACTTTTAATAACATACAAGTATATTACTTATGTTCAAAAGGATGAAATAATTAAAATTTAAACTTATATGTGTATTATTTCTCACATGTCCAGGTAAGAGCACTATTATTTTTTATTCTTTAAACTTTCCATATTAATGTCATGTAGTTCTTTGTTTCTCTTTTCTTCATTGAAAAATTTCAGCATTCTTGCCTTGTGTTCTAGTTGTTTTGATAATAACTCCTCTCTGGCTATTTGAATTTGCAACTGAATCAGTTGCAAACGAGCAGAGGCTAACTGATCCAGTTTTGAAGTTAAACTTGCCCTGCTAGTTTTTCCTAAAGTCGGCTGGTTATTTTCAACGCCGACATTATCGGTCCTTTGGGCCCACTCTTCAGTGTTATTAACGTTTTCTTCATTATCATCAGTCGGCTTGTTATTTTCAACGCCGACATTACCGGTCGTTTGTTCCCACTCTTCAGTGTTATTAACGTTTTCTTCATCGTCATCGTCATCTTCGACTATTAGAGTGATTATGTGTTCTTCAATGAACTGGACGTCAGGGGAATTGACGTATGGTAATGATGACACTAAAAACAACTTGTAAATTGAATCATGCAAGCAAAGCAGTTAATTTCTTTGTTTTTATATTACTGGAAGTAATTCTTTTTTATGAACTAGAGCTCGGAACCCGTTTGAAATACCTACGGTTAAAAAGTTTTTATAAAACCGGTAACATTTCATTTATTGATTTATAATTTATTGTATAAAGTAGGTACATTAGAGTCATATTTTCATGTTATTACTCATTTTATTGTGTTTTCATCAGATCGCAGTGAGTTCGCCTAAAGTAAACGCTAGGTCTACTTTTAAACCGGTTAATTTGTCAAGCCGTTATTTACCAACATTGAACGGAACAAACATGAGACCAGTTTTTACCGGTAAATTTAACGAAACCGAAATTATTTCAGTTGAGGGAATTGACTTGAAATCGGTTTGGATTTTTTACCGGTTTCCGAGCCCCGGTACGTAAGAACTAACAAGGGACATTCAAAATAACGAAGCTTAGGGGTTAGGCTTTTATGCATTATGCAGGCAAAACCCCAAAACATGATAACATGGTAGCCAACATACCTGAGATGCTATCATCATTATTGTGTAGATCAGGCATGCAGTCGGAGCTCTTCTCCAATCCTGATACCGTTGATATTTCACTGGTATCCTTATTCATTTCTTGAAGTTTAGCTTGATTTTCACGTGTTAGATGCTTAATTTTACTTAACTTAATTGTTCTGTTAACATAACCTATAAAAATTGCGATACACACTGAACTGGCTTACTGCCTTTCATACTATTTTATGCAAACCTGAGTTCCGTCATTCTGTGTGTTAGTTTTAGTTCCCGGGACACCCGCAGGTGGCGCATTATGGGCAATTTTAGTCACTTTCATATAAAAAAAACGCCACGCCGTTACGCCACTTCTGGCGCTGTAATGCTCTAAGATTCGTGTGATTTAGTGCTTATAAAATTATACATGCTCGTAAATGTGAAATAATAGTTAAAACGCTTATGTGCTAAAACCTAAATTTAAATTTAAGAGTTGTAGACGATTATAATCAAACTTTGTATGTTCTACAATCTCCTACCGTATTTATCTTACGTCAGTATCCATTTGTCTGACAAATTTCATATAACGGGTGTTCCCGTACTATCAAAATGGTAAACCAAGATTTTCTCGAAATTGGTTGAAGTGAATTAGTTTTAATGTTCTAGAATTTGAATTCCGAATTGGTCATATATCTGACAGCGAACCTTTATAGCATGATTATTTCTGTTTAAAAAAAAATTCTACTATTAAGTATTGATAAAAACCACGAGGGGCTAAGTTGGAAATAATTAAAATATGGACTCCAAAAACCTTATATGTGTTGGTTTCCTCAAGAGAGTTTCCTTCATCGTTTCATCCACGACTCAACCCTCGGTCTTAGCTTTCTGCAGACGCTCACTAGACGATTAAAACGCATTTAGAGGTTTGTTTCACAAAATCTAATAAATAAAAACGTAAACTTCGCGTGTCTGTACATTGCAGATATTTGCGAAAAAAAATTGGGGGGCTTAGGATAAGTAATAGAAGACATTTCAATCATTTTTGAAAATGTTGTCTGTTGGTCTGTTTATCTGTTTATTTGTGCACGCATCACTTAAAAACTACTAAACTTAGTGCTTAATTCGGTGTAAGATTATAGGCTTTATTTCATTGCAATTGTTCCAGTCAAACAAAAGTTATGCGAATTTATAGTTTTCGTAAACTCGTATACACTGCATTAGTATACAACAACGACGAAATTCGTGAGCGGTAGCGGGAGTGGGTATGGTACCAATTTAATGTAGGTATGTTAGTTTTTGAAAACTATAAATTTGCATAACTTTTAATTTGCATAACTTTTGAATTAGCCGATTACGATGAATTTGTTGCATGCGTATGCAACAAAGTTATGCTCGACGGAATCTTGATTGCAATGGATTAGTTAGGAGGACTACATTTGGAGCGACGAGGGTAAGAGAGAAAGAGGTTTGAAGGGAGGAGGTTGAAGGTAGGGTTGAGGGGAGGGTTGACGGGGAGGGTTGACGGGGAGGGTTGAGGGAAGGGTTGAGAGCAGAGTTGAGGGGAGGGTAGGGGTAGATGCAACAGTGGGATCTGGAGCTGGACCTGAATCTGGACCTGTACCTGGACCTGGAATTAATGCTCGAAGAAATTCGTATTGCAATGAGTGTGAACTACATTTTGGAGATAGGTGGGTCATGGAAGTATAGGGGAATGCAGTGAGTAAAGTGGAGGGTGCTGAGTGGTGGGGAAGGGGGTAAGGGCATACACAAAACAACAAAGTATAACATGCTCGGCATTCAGATTACGATGACATTATATAGGACTAACTACATTTGGGAGTGGGATTGTGAGGTTGAGAGTCTGAGTGCCAGTAGAAGTGGAAGTGGGAAAGGGAATGGGAGCGGGAGTGGGAACGGGACCGGATTCTGCAGTCCACGCGTGCCGAGCCGCGGGAACAGCTAGTTCTTAAATACTTAAGTATCTTACTTACATCATTTTGTCCTTAGCATCTTCGAAGCTGTTAGCAACATAATATATAGGCTGGTATTCAGTAATGGGATATTTCTGGTTGCCTGTAACCTCAGGATCAAACGACTTTAACTCGGGCTTATTAGAGAGACTGTATTGCAACTCCCCAAATGACGAAAGAAGACCAGCACCATATGCTTTCAATTTTCCTTCTTGTCGGCATACTCCAAATTCAACAGTAAACCAAAAGCACTGAGGATAAAAAAAAATATTATTATAATAACATACTCAGGTACCTACTGTCACAGTAAAAGATTTTTTTACTATGTACCGTAGCAAGTTTTTCGATGTAGTCATCAGGTGCTCCCAACGATGCCAACCCTATCTCCTGCGAGAATTGAGCAAATGCTGGATCCGCAAATAAGGGTGCATGACCTAGAAGCTCGTGACACACGTCTGGCTCCGGTGTGTAGAGCGGCCGAGAATGATGCCTGATGTACTGGGTACTGTGGAACACCCTGAATGCAAGGCCTGCCAGGAAATCACGTGAAGAGAGAAGTCCAGCAACCGGTCTTAAGGTGAAGCCTGTACAGTCTGCAACCAACATACACGGTAGGTATACATATTCAAAAGGCGGCGGTTTTCAATACTATTATTTTTTAGATGTAAGATTAAAAATAATATATATTTATATAGAATAAATTAATGTTGCAATGCAAAACATTGACGATTCAACTTGCAATTTAATAAATAAATCGTAAACTTCGCGTGTCTGTACATTGAAGATATGTGCAAAAAAAATTATGGCATCTAAGGATAAGCAACAGAACACATTTCGAGCATTTTTGACTGTTTGTCTGTGAGTTTGTGCACGCATCACTTAAAAACTACGGAACGGATTTTGATGGACTTTTCACAGAAATATGGGGCTTAACTTAACATTTAGTCTTTATTTCATCGCAATCGGTTCACTCAAACAAAAGTTATGGAAATTTTTAGTTTTCAAATACATTTGTAGGTAAGGTTAGTATGCAATATATTGCAAATAATAGTATTTCCGTACTATTCAGATTGCGATGAGTTTGGACTACATTTGCGTGGGCGTGGGAAAAGGGGAGTGGGTGTGGTAGTGGGAGTGGGAGCGGGAGAGCGGGTAATTGGGTACCTAAGTACCTACATTCCTTAGGAGGACTTGAGACAAAAAAATAATATTTATTTACATATTTACCTTTTAAAAAGTTCGATATGTCTTCCAGCTGAGGAATGTTATCTTCCCTGTATCCGCAATTTTCAATTAGCAATGGAAACACATGATTGTGTTCCTTACAAGCATGCGTTGGATACAATTCAGTAAGTTTTTTAAAAACGGTTCCCCAAGTAGCGATCTCATCTTTAGTGTAATTTACTTGAGGTAATGGTTGACCATATTTATAGTTGTAAGCAATGTCAGCAAAATACTTTCGCCGCGCACGGTACTCAGGGTCCGTAAAGCCTGGATGGTCGGAGTCCAGTTCTGCGCCGTACGAGAGGATCTGATTGGCGAATCTGTCCAAATCGCGAATACGACGAGGAAACCATGGCACAGCAGCTGCACACACAAATTGAAAAATAATGAAACTCTGTAACTATGGCGCAGTCACATGTCAATAAATTGTATACTTTATACGAACATCTATTATCTTTGTAATTTCTGGATATAATATTCAAGTAGCCGACGATTTTCTTCAGTTCTTCGAGAGCTGCTCCAAAATCTCCAGCCCCATGTTCACATTCCACCATGAACTCATAACCTGGCCTCCTAGTCGAAGATCGAGATTCAATGTGACTGAGGTTGACGCCATACGAGGAGAAGATGCTTAGGAATCGAGCTAGGCAGCCTGCTTCGTCTGCATCCGGAGAAAACAGCAACCAAGTTGATTTGCCAGAATCCCGGCCTTCTCGTATGTAATTGCCGCCGTGCATCAATTTCGGCTAAAATTAGTAAGAATGCCACCTGTATGATCTTATAGTTAAAAACGTAAACTTCGCGTGCCTGTACATTGAAAATATATCCAAAAATAATTGGGAGTCCAAGAATGAATATAGGACACATTTTGATGATTTTTGGAATCTTTGTCTGTCTTTCTGAACCGATTCTGATGGAATTCAGAAAAACATGAGGATTAATTTGAAGTAACATATCTATAGGCTTTGTTTCATCGCAATCGGCTAACTGAATCAAAAGTTATACGAATTTATAGTTTTCCTGAACCTGGAAGAAGGGGCGGCGGAAGTGAATTAACACTTAATAATTTTCAACTTTATTTAATTCTGTAGTCCACGCGAGAATCTAATAAATATAAAAAGGTAAATTAACGTGTCTGTAAATTGAAAATATTTGCATAAAAAAAATTGGGGGTAATTAATTGTAATGGAACACATTTCGATCACTTTTGTCTGTTTGTCTGTTAGTTTGTGCACCCATCACTTAAAAACTACTGAACCGTTTTGAAACATAGTGCTTAACTCAGAATAACATTTAGTTTTTATTTCATCGCAATCGGCTTACCAAAAGTTATGGGAATTTTAAGTTTTCTATTATATTAGCTAACAAAGAAGTATAAATTAATGTTCGGTGCAATTCATATTGCGATGAGTTAGGTACGACTATATTTGGAGCTGTCGTAGGAGTAGGCGTGAGAGTGAGAATGGGAATAGGATTGAGAGTGAGATTGAGTCTGGTGTGAGTGGGAGTGGAAGTGGGACAGGGAGAGAGAGCGCGAGTGATATGAGAGCGGATCCTGTAGTCCAAAACATTTTTAAAAGGGCCATAATATTAATATTTACCAATATTTTGTTTGACCCACCAAACTTTAGCTTAGTTAAGTCATAACCTTGACCTCTGGCTACTTTGTATACTAAATCTAGTAAATAAACTAAAAACGATCCGTTTTATTCCTTCATAATAAGAACTAGCCATACCAAACAAACCCAGACCAGCTATGTCTAGAAACTTTAAATTGTGCATAGCAGTTTCTCAACTGATGAGGTAGAGATTTTTTTAAAGTTCCAATGTATTTTCCTAATTGTAAAGCAATCACGGACAATAAAATAACTAGTAAAACAGTAAAGGTAATAAAGTAGTTCAGTCAGCCCGATAAGTGGTTCGTGACCTCAGATGACAGCTGCATGCAGGCGCACATTATATGCAGCCAGCATATAATGTCAACAGATACTTTTTGCCTAATCATAATCATCGAATGACCCATTTCGCAAGTTTTAAGTTATTTAAGTAACTGATGTTAATAAATACATTTAATTATTTACGCGATGGACGAAGCGGTGGAGTAGCTCCACTTTTGTGGTACCAACAATTAGCTTTTGAAGAGTGATACCTACCTACTGATCGGTTCTTAGAGTCACTGTCAGAGTACACTGCAGGATACAATACAAGATGGAGGCATGTTTCTAAAATGGCGGCAATATACTTATTTACGACTTAAAAATAATAATTTTTAAATTAACAAAAAATTAAACTAGCCAAGATATCAAGACTAACTTTGTGTGTGTTTCTGTTTCCTTCATCATCAGTCACCATACAACCAACCACAGAATATACAGTCCACACAATCTCCACCTCAACTACATAGTGACGGGCTTCCGATGGTACTGGCCTGACGGGCCATCTAACGCAGAAGTATCTCGGACCACCACACAACCGTCACATTGGTTGGAACCATATACCAGTGTAAAACATCGTGAGGAAGTCCGAAAATCTGAGATAGTGTGTGTAATCAATCGTATCGGCATACACCATGATGTCATATGGTGGAACCCATCTATGCTACAGCAGCTGACATAAATGATGTCACAGGGTGAAACTGTCGCCGGGTATCAGGTATACAACCACCTATAATGAGAAAAAACCACAGAAATCCTTTCAAGATACAATGGTGAAGTAGATACGCGTAGTATTAATACGCGTGCTAATCATCTATAATATATTGTAAAAACTATCAAACGCTTACTCGTTTTGAGCAGAGTCACTGTCAGGCAACACCGACAAAAAATATGAAAAATTGTCATATTGCGCGATTTCTATCTGCATAACTGTATCTCCTCACTAGAAATATAAGCGGGAGGCAATAAGAATTCGCGGGAGGGGCGCGCTGTTTGAAAATGGGCACCTGCGGAACTGTAGTAAACAAATGCCTATAACCGTTCTATCTTGATAGGATTTCTTTGGACAACAACGATTTAAAATTCGTAACAACTTTGAAGGACTCTCTTGTAGAATTAGTATTTTGCAGATACACACATATAAGTTTTGAGTTTGGTTGTGTCTGTAATAAAATTCGGAATCTTAGCATGTCAATGAAAGATAAAACACATTAAGGTCAAAAATTTGCTTCGATAACCTCCAACCCAGCGCGCAATAACACAATGTCGATGGCCGTTAGATAACATCTATTATTTTGAAAATGTGTTGGTAATGGTTGATAAAGAACAGTTTAACTACGACATCACGACATGTTTTGGTGGGCTATACAGATGTTTAATACCTATCAACACAAGTCTAATCTGTCCAAATACCTATTGGTTTCATTATATATATTGAAAGTTACGTTATGTATGACACTATCGCCGCGCCGCCCGCCGGCTCGATCCGGAGGCAAGACGCCATTAACATTCTGTTATTTTTTGCGGGGGGAGCTACGCACACATTCCCTTGTACGCTATCGCTACGAAACACACACGTAACAAATCAAATAACACATTCATAACCCATCGTACACTTCGATACCGCGCATGATCAGGAGGTATCGAGTACCTTTAGAGGGGAAGCCGTATGGCGACTCCCCACCGTCTTGCTTTAAGACATATCCTATCCAGTTGATTCCTAAACCTAATTTACCTATCCGAGTTGGATCTGTTTAGATTATGGTTTCGCTATGTGTTAAAACAAAATTAGGTATTTTGTTTTAACACACAAACAACACAAACCCAACTCATCCGGGTCGGACATGTCTATACTTTAGTTTCGCCCTGTCAATAAAAAACCGACCTAAACTTACATATTCGAGTCGGATCAGTCAAGATTTTGATGTTGCACTGTCGAAAACAAAATATCAACCTAACAAACCTAACATACCTACATGTATTGGATCTGTCTAGACTTTGCTCTAGATTTTGCTCAGACAATAAAAAAAATTCTTAATATACCTAACCAATCCGAATCGAATACCTATGTCCACATTTAAGTTTCGCTCTGTAAAAAAACAACTGATTTTGCTCTGTCAAAGAAACAATTTACTTAACCTGTCCAAATCGGATTTGTTTATATTTTGATTTCGCTCTGACAATAAAACAATTTTGTTTACATACCGAATCGTAGGTATCTGTCCAGATTTAAGTTTCGCTCTTAATAAAATCTAATAACCTAACCTCCACGAGTTGGATTAGCTAGATTTTGATTTTGCTCTGTCAAAGAAACAATTTACCTAACCTGTCCAAATCAGATCTGTATAGATTTTGATTTCTCTCTGACAATAAAACAATTATGTTAACATACCTACCCAATCGGAATCGTATCTGTCCAGCGTTAAGTTTCGCATTATTAAGTATTCTATGGTTTCGCTCTTTAATAAAAACTAATAACCTAACCTATACAAGTGTTATTTGTCTAGATTTTGATTTTGTTCTGTCGAAGAAACAATTTACCTAACTTGTCCAAATCGGATTTGTTTAGATTTTGATTTCGCTCTGGCAAAAACACAACAGATAAAAAGTACCTAATTAACCTAACCGTTTTTTTTATTATTTTTGACTAATCTATATGTCTATAAATTAGTCAAACGATGTTAGTTCAAATGACTATTTAGGTCAGTTGAAAAAGATCAATGATCATTAGGCCAAAAAATATTGTCTTGTCAAATGAATATTAGGTCATATGATCATCAAGTCAAATTAATTTAGGTCAAACGTTATTAGGTTAAATTAATATTAGGTCAAATGTAATTAGGTCAAACGTTGTTAGGTCATACGAAGAGATAACGTAAAGGAGTCGTAGAACTTCAGTCTGTTACAAATCGACCCTCGAATCAAAATATAAAATATTTCGCATGTTTTGCTTGTAAAAGTTTCGTGCTTTTGATATAGTCATTTTCGCCAATGTCATGCAAGATTTATATATTGTATTCAGGTACAGTCAATATGAAAAGAAAAAACCGTATCATAGACACAGAAAATTACCTACGTCAATAATAAATTCTAAAACCTAGCCTATGTGCATTATCTGCGTATGAATAATATCAGGGTTTTGCCTTTGTTATTACAAGCCCTACCTACATTGAAAATAAGTGAAAGCAGCAACGCAGTGTCATATTCAGGCTTCGAGCAAATTACGGTATCAAGACCTAACAACTATAAACCGTTTTTATTTTGTTATTTATTATCCAAATTAAATATACACAATGAATGAGACAAATCTGTTTATTTCTAAATCGAATAAGACAATAACCTTGTAACACGCTTAAAACACTTTTTGTTTGGGTACCTAGGTATTTTGGTTACCTTAATTGGCTTAAAATTATAAAACAGAAGTTCATAAACCTTGTCTGGAGGTGACGACGGCGGCTGCAGATCCTCCCCTTGCTGCTTTGTGATCTCCATATTTTAGAAGAAAATGTGGCGCCCTTGTTTGATGCTCTTTATGAAATGATGCAACAGATGTGCGCGTTGTCTTTATATGGAAGTGAGTGCTGCGTCACGGGTCACAGGTTCAAGACATGGAAGTATCATTAAAGTCATGAAAATATAGCAAGAGGATAATATTATTTCAATCATCACTATCACTAATACTGTGTACATTATTTGCTTTTGTCTGTCTGTAGGTATGTCGAAAAACAACTGAGTAAGGAATTTCTTTGTAGATACTTACTATATCATTTTGGTTCATCATAAATACATAAATCAATGACGCTAAACTGAATTAAATTGAATAGGTAGTGTATGCCCAACAATAACCAGAGTATCCAGAAAAATCTATACATATAATAAAAGAGTAGAAAAAACAAAAGAAAAGCGAATCTGTACATTAAAGTTAAAAAAAATATTTCACTGCCCGGACGTTACTGAAGACCAGTAGAGTCCAAAAATATAATAAAAAAAATTCTTATCTGTCTGTATGTATGTATGTATGTATGTATGTATGTATGTATGTATGTATGTATGTATGTATGTATGTATGTATGTATGTATGTATGTATGTATGTATGTATGTATGTATGTATGTATGTATGTATGTATGTATGTATGTATGTATGTATGTATGTATGTACGGGCTAATCTTGGAAACTGCTGAACAGAATTTGACGGCGTTTTCACTGTTTAATAGCTTTGAGTTCGGGCCTCATACTGGTATAAGTCATCTTTTCTTTCTTTATAAATAAAATCGTAAACTTCGCGTGTCTGTACATTAAAGATATTTGCAAAAAAAAAAATTGGGGGGTCTAAGGATAAGCTAAAGAACACATTTTGATCATTTTTGAAATTTTTGTCTGTTTGTCTGTTTATCTGTTTGTCTGTTTGTCTGTGAGTTTGTGCACGCATCACTTAAAAACGACTGATCGGACTTTGATGGACTTTTCACAGAATCATGGGGCTTAATTTGGTGTAACATATAGGCTTTATTTCATCGCAATCGGCTAACTCAATCAAAAGTTATAGACATTTTTAGTTTTTAAATACATTAGTAGGTAAGGTTAGTATGCAATATATTGCACATAATGGTATTTCCGTACTATTCAGATTGCGATGAGTTTGGATTACATTTGGAGCTGCGGGTGGGAATTGGAGTGCGAGTGGGCGTGGGCGTGGGCTTGGGCGTGGGCGTGGGCGTGGGAAAAGGGGAGTGGGTGTGGGAGCGGAAGCGGAAGCGGGAGCGGGAGGGGAGCGGGACCGGAGCGGTAGCGGGAGCGGAAGCTGAAGCGGGAGCGGGAGTGGGAATGGGAGCGATTCTGTAGTCACCTGGACCTAGACCTGGACCTGGACGATACACTGCGAAGAATGTAGGGTGTAAATGTTCGACTGAATTCGTGAGCGGTAGCGGGAGCGGGTATGGTACCAGTGTAATTTGAGTGTTTGAAAATTCGCATAAGTTTTGACTGAGTTAACCGATTACGATGAATTTGTGGTATACGTATGCAACAAAGTAATGTTGATCGTAATTTGGATTGCGATGGATTAGTTACGAGGACTACATTTGGAGAGACGAGGGAAAGAGGTTTGAGGGGAGAGCTGAGGGGAGGGTTGAGAGGAGTGTAGAGGGGAGGGTTGAGGGGAGGGTTGAGGGCAGTGTTAAGGGGAGGGTTGAGGGGAAGCTTTGAGGGGAGGGTTGAGGGGAGGATTGAGGGATTGTTTACGAATTATGACGTATTAAAAAAAACTACTCTTTCAAACCAATTTTCGGTGGAAGTTTGCATGGCAATGTACATCATATATTTTTTTTAGTTTTATCATTCTCTTACATGGGGGGGGGGGGGACACACACACACATTTTACCACTTTGGAAGTGTCTCGCGCGCAAACTATTCAGTTTAGGAAAAAATGATATTAGAAACCTCAATATCATTTTTGAAGACCAATCCACACGTATGGGTTTGATGAAAAAAAAAATTTGAGTTTCAGTTCTAAGTATGAACCCCCAAAATGTAATGTTTTTTTTTTCTATTTTTGTGTGAAAATCTTAATGCGGTTCACAGAATACATCCACTTACCAAGTTTCAATAGTAAGTTCTTATAGTTTCGGAATAAAGTGGTTGTGACATACGGACAGACAGACAGACAGACATGACGAATCCATAAGGGTTCCGTTTTTTGCCATTTGGCTACGGAAACCTAAAAAACTGTGGTCCAACGGGCGAAACCGCCGCCGGAACGCTAATTTTTACCCGACTTCAAAAAAGGAGGTTCTCAATTGGATAGTATGTTTTTTTATGTATATTAATATTTTTAATGCATAACCAGGTTAATAGATTTCTTTTAGGATTAGTAACACGTAATACATAAGAATGTGTAATGTTAAGTTGTCCACGCGGACGAAGTCGCGGGCAACAGCTAGTCTAATAAATAAAATCGTAAACTTCGCGTGTCTGTACACAGAAGATATTTGCAAAAAAATAAATTGGGGGGCCTAAGGATAAGAAACAGAACATATTTCGATCGTTATTGAAATTTTTGTCTGTTTGTCTGTTTATCTGTTTGTCTGTGAGTTTGTGCACGCATCACTTAAAAACTACTGAACGGATTTTGATGGACTTTTCACAAAAACATGGGGCTTAACTTAACTTAACATTTAGTCTTTATTTCATCGCAATCAGCTAACTCAATCAAAAGTTATAGACATTTTTAGTTTTCAAATACATTAGTAGGTAAGGTTATTACCTATGCAATATATTGCTTAGAGTAGTATTTCCGTACTATTCAGATTGCGATGAGTTTGGATTACATTTGAAGCTGCGAGTAGGAATTGGAGTGGGAGTGGGCGTGGGCGTGGGATTAAGAGCAGAAGCGGAAGCGGGAGGGGAGCGGGAGGGGAGCGGGAGGGGAGCGGGAGCGAGAGCGGGAGCGGAACCGGAGCTGGACCGGAGCGGGAGCGGGTATGGTACCAGTGTAATTTGAATGTTTGAAAATTTGCATAACTTTTAACTGAGTTACCCGATTACGATGAATTTGTGGTAAACGTATGCAACAAAGTAATGTTGGTCGGAATTTGGATTGCGATGGATTAGTTACGAGGACTACATTTGGAGAGACGAGGGAAAGAGGTTTGAGGGGAGGGTTGATGGGAGAGCTGAGGGGAGGGTTGAGAGGAGGGTTGAGGGGAGTGTTGAGAGGAGTGTTGAGAGGAGTGTTGAGAGGAGTATTGAGAGGAGTGTTGAGAGGAGTGTTGAGAGGAGTGTTGAGAGGAGTGTTGAGAGGAGTGTTGAGAGGAGTGTTGAGAGGAGTGTTGAGAGGAGGGTTGAGGGGAGGGTTGAGAGGAGTGTTGAGAGGAGTGTTGAGAGGAGTATTGAGAAGAGTGTTGAGAGGAGTGTTGAGAGGAGTGTTGAGAGGAGTGTTGAGAGGAGGGTTGAGGGGAGGGTTGAGAGGAGTGTTGAGAGGAGTGTTGAGAGGAGGGTTGAGGGGAGTGTTGAGAGGAGGGTTGTTGAGAGGAGTGTTGAGAGGAGTGTTGAGAGGAGTGTTGAGAGGAGGGTTGAGGGGAGGGTTGAGGGGAGAGTTGAGGATCTGGATCTGGACCTTGAACTGGAACTGGAACTAGGCCTAGGCCTAGGCCTGGACCTGGCCTGGACCTGGACCTGGACCCCTGGACCTGGACCAGAGCCTGAACCTGGCCTGGACCTGAGCCTGGCCTGGACCTGAGCCTGGCCTGGACCTGGCCTGGACCTGGCCTGTACCTGGGCCTGGATTTGAAGTCTGAGTGGAAGTGGGATAGGGAGCGGAAGTGGGCATGGGAGCGGATCCTGTAGTCCACGCGAGCGGTGCCGCGGGCACATCTAGTACATAATAATTTGTGATGTTAAGTTGTGCACGCGGACAAAGACGCGGGCAACAGCTAGTATCTAATAAATAAAAACGTAAACTTCGCGTGTCTGTACATCGAAGATATTTGCAATAAAAAAAATTGGGGGTCTAAGAACTCTCTCTGTTTGTCGGGATTGGGAGAATGAGATTCTGAGTGGAAGTGGGAAAGAGAACGGGAGCGGATTCTGTATAGTCCACGCGAGCGGAGCCGCGGGCACAGCTAGTACCTACTAAACTTACAGTTTAAAAATAGGTGTATATTTGTGTCGCAGAATCTAGTGCCTAATGCAGTGAATCCATTTAAATATTTACTTATATTTTTTATTTGTACAAAGTTTTATATTCTTTTCCAAAATTTAAATGAGTCTAATTTGACGTTTTCTCAAAACTGCCTCGAGTGGCTTAAACATTAAAACGTAATAAATGATAATATCATCTGTCTATAGATAATACCTATACCTACGCGGTCAGAGTGTACAAAAGGGGGCGCTATGCAAAAAATCTCTGATTGGCATGTAAAAATTCGGGGCGCTTTTATTTTATTTATTTTATAGTTTGTTGTACACAAATACAAGTCACACAACGTATTTAAACATACGATGTAAGTACAAAAGCGCATTTAACTCCTTAATGATCCCTCTATTCATGTCAATTTCCATAAAAACCAATTCAGAAGATTATTAAAAATAATTTATTTGGTCCTCTAAAAATAGTACTTTCTGAGTTAGGTCCATTTCACTGGAGGCACAGAATTAATCGATCTTGGAACTAGGATAGAGCCGTGACACAGTAGGTACCTATGTAAGTAACTGTAATCTGTAATAGTTATTCGTTTGTTCCGATTGTCAGCTGCATGATATTCGAAAAAACAACAACAACATTTTACAAATCAAACCATACATTTTAAAATTTTCTACATTTAGTATTTTAGTGACTAATAACTTGTTTCTCCAGATAAAGTTGTAAAGTTCGGTTAGTGAATGTAGCCGTATCGTCAATTGAATAAAATATAAAAATAATAGATAAAGTATCCTGAAAATACCAAACTACTATGTACTATTGTTTCGAAAAAAAAGATCACTGAGGACACTACATTCATTCATACCTTTTTGAGTTTATTTCCAAATTTCGCAATTAAATTAGGTAAGTTCTTGAAGATTTATGTGAAGCTTAAGAAATAAGTTAATTTTAGTGAGTGTCAGCCAGCTATCATAAACTGATCCATACTGAAACAGATAAGAATTCACTCTCTAATATCCCCGAAATCTACCCAAGTTTTACTTTGGTTTGCCATATTGTGATCCGCTTCCGATTTCGGATCGAGCACTAGCAACAGGAAAGGACGTCCGATTTCATTTGAGCAGAAATTTGGAAGCGGCAACACTGAGACCAGACTAAGTGAGTGAGAGAGACGTCACACACAACACACGGTCGGCGGGGCGCCGTCGGTCGGCGGTAGTCGGGTGGCATCGCCACACACAGAGAGGTCGCTGTGGAACTCGTTCGCGGAGCTCGCTAAAATGTCGCAAGAATATGCACGAGTACACGAATTCTACGTACAACTACAAGACCTACAGCCATCCACACAGCAGTTCCATCAGTATGACAAACCATCCCAGTAAGTAAAAACATGTTTGCATCGCTTTTGTGCTCATTTATCCGACTGACCTTCGTAATTAGGCCCGCAATACACAAGCCCGGTTCGTTCGGCTTTCCATTCCGTGTGTTATTCTATCCCAGTTTCAAATGTATGCAAAATCTGAACCGGAGCCGAACTGGGCTTGTCCAGTTCGGGCCTTAGATACACAGTACAATAGAAACAATGGATATACGGAATGTTTTTCTTTTTCTACTACGATACATTTTCCGTAAGTACCTGTATTGTGCTACGGAGCTCCTTTCCATTAATGGAAAACCATCATGTAACATCTAAATAGTGCACCAACTTATTTGTTAAAAATCAATAAGTAAAAATATCCAAATAAAATGTCGGCATGGATATTTATGTACGTCGTACACAACACAATGTATGGGTTCTGACGACGTTTAGTTTTCCTGTAACATTTTAGGAAATATATTTTTAAAATTTTTGGAATGACGGAAATTTAATAAAGAATATATTTTTTTTTTCATGAGACAACGTTACCTGTTATTGTTATCTTTAAGATTCAAACATAACTACGTAATCGTAAAGATAGTTAGAATAAAACTTAAAATCGGACTAAAGAAAATCAATATTGAAAGATAACACAAATGAACTGGTTAAATTAAACAGTTGGTAATTTACACCACAATAAACAATATAAATTTTTTTTAAACCAAAACAACCAACCAAGCACTTAACAGGTGGTTATTTTGTTATTTGGACACTGGTAAAGACCATTGGTCCACGAGGCAACGATAATTACAGATTTTCCCATTAACGTTGATAGAATGCGTTAGTAAGGTTTGAGGTAAGGAAGTCACTGTTTTAAGAAGATCAACTTAGTCACGTTTATTTATGTTTCCTTCATAGTGTTCACACGCACAGACATTTGTTGCATAATATACTATCATTACCAAACACCAAAGCCCGAAGTATACGTTATTTTGGAAAAAACAAATACACAACAAACTGTTCTCCAAAAAACGCGGGAACAACCTCACAATATCAAACAACGCTGAATGAACGATGAATCTTTGCCAAATTAAAAAAAACACGAATAGGCGGCACTTTCAAATGCACTATTCAACAAATTCGGCCAAAGGGATGAAAACTACCTAACTCTTACAAATCAGAGCTCATGTTAAGTACTGCCAGATAGGACTAGATAAACCTAGTCCTTGCTCGGAAAATTGTCTAACCAGCCATAAAAGAAGAAACCAATGTTTTCAGAGTGTAAAATGAATGAGCAGTGATTTTCTACAAGTAACTAGATTTCTGATCTGCAATGAAAACACGACAACGCAAATGAACTCTCAATGCTAGAGGTAAGCTCATTTGCGATCAGTCGGGAGAAGACTGCCGGGCGTGCGGCCGCGGCGGCGCCTTCTAAATAGCAAAGTATTCTGCCAAATTACCTGGAAATTAAACAGACAAAATATAATTAATGAGCGCGAATATGATTACTTTTATATTTACACAAACAGAACTTTGGACAGTTCAATATTATAGTAGTTCAATGGTAGTCAAACATTATTTTATGATTTACTAGCTGTTGCCCGCGACTTCGTCCGCGTGGACAACTTAACATCACAAATTATTATGTATTTCCTACTTACTTGATATTTTGGACACTTCACACAGTATCTTTATAAATTGTAGCCTTTGTGTTATTCTGATGTATAAGCTATATTATTGTAAAGTTTCATTAAAATCCATTCAGAAGTTTTTACGTGTAAGAGTAACAAACATCCATCCATACTTACAAACTTTCGCGTTTATAATATTAGTAGGATGTGCCTTGCAGAATCCTGAACACCCCCTTTCACCTTATTTTATCCCATAAATATAGCAAATTTTATGTTGTGTCATGTGGTAACGTATTGCTTTTTTGGGTTTTTATAGGTCGCAAAAAGATAGCGCAAAATCTAAAAATTTCGCAGCAGCCACTGTCACTATTTAGATTACGGAGTGCACAATAATTGCGGTGCCACCCTGATGCCGGATTCACACGTTTGCTACTTGCCGCAAACTTCAAGCCTCTAAAAACGCTTGGACAAATTAATGAGCCAAATAGATACCGATATTTTGCTCACTTAATTTGTCCGTTTGTAGAGGCTTGAAGTCTGCAGCAAGTGCCAAACGTGTGGATCCGGCATGAGGACTAGGTTGGAATGTCTCGTGTGCCTGTAATTTCAGTCTAAACCGAAATACTGCGATGCATGCACTGCTATTTGGCGCTTGAAATTGTTAAGATTGCTGCTTAGAGTCCTCCCATAGGATAAATCTGTGATTGTATATAATAGCATGCTACTGACGATCATTGCAGGAGTACCGGCAGCACTTACGATGATGACGACGACGCCGGAGATGACTCTAGATCATCGTCCACTTTACCAGATAAAAAGTTAGTGTTAACTTTCAATCATTTTAATTTAAACTTGACTCGGCCTAATGTATTGTTATTGATGAATAAAAAAAAACAAAAATTGAGAAATAAAATTAGCTATATTTCCATTTTTACTTGCGATAAACCGACAAAAATTTGTGACAAGATATGTTACTACTATATGTGTAATTACTGGCACTAATCGAAATTACAATAAGTATATCCATTTTTTATAAATATTTTTTTTCGTAATTTAAGAACCGGATATGAGAAAACTTTGACATTTAAAAAAAGCACGGGTCGTATCAAAGCCGAATAAAACGATGGATTAATTACATAAAAACTACATGCGACAAAAATGGGGTTCTTAACTCACTGTGGGCCGCTTTTTCGGTCCTTATGACGGATCTGGCGTGACAAACGTCTTAAGAGTTCTACTCCGCCGGTCAGTAACCGCAAACTACATCGAATTCCTAACATTGAGATTCCTGTTAGAAATAATTTAAATAATTTTACAGACAAAACCATAGCGTAATAGAGAAGCGTCGACGTGACAAGATGAACACATACATAACAGAGCTCAGTTCTATGATACCTATGTGTGGGGCCATGTCTAGAAAGTTGGACAAACTAACCGTCCTACGAATGGCAGTTCAGCACCTGAGATCAGTGCGTGGCACCATGTCAGCATGCCCTTTAACCGCGCGACCGCGACCAGCAATACTCTCGGAAAGAGAGTTGAATGACCTTATCCTTCAAGCAGGCCAGGATTGCTTCCTAATTGTCGTTGGCTGCAATAGAGGTAAACTGTTATATGTCTCCACTTCTGTGAAAAGAATGCTTCATTATGACCAGGTTAGTATATTTGGTAAATAGATTAAATTAATCACGTTGACATTTTCAACGTGAAAATGACGTCAAGATCACAAAATTGTTGATTGCTGTATGAAGTAAACAATTAAATCAACTCAATTTTCCATAGAGCGAAAATAGATACTGAAAACCAAGTCTAAATCAACTCAATGGGTAGAAACTAGAGTATGACATAGTGCGGCATTTCATCTAAGACGTTAGCTACCGGTACATTCCACTTTCTCCGTTGCGAATATTTTGGCCGTTAGAAATTTTGCAGAATGACCAAAACTTATTAATTTTCATTCATATTAATTTCCAACACTATTCGTTTGGTCAAATTTCTTTTGGGAAAGTAAAATGTTAAATTACCTACTTTTTAAAAACTAGAGTAAGTAAGTACTTAAAGCAAAATGTGAGACCAGAAAAATGATTGCTAAAGGAAAAAGCGTGAGAATGTCCACTCATTATTTGACATCATATCAACTCATCACAAATCTTATTAGTTGTGTAACATTTATTACATTACACGAGTGCATTCATTTAAAACTATTGTCTATTCAGGGTCGTAAGGTGGGTCGGAAGACAACTTCTAATGAGGAATGTGATCGGTTAATAATAATATGTGTTAAGAAAATTTTAAGAACAATGAGTAATAATGGTGCGGTGCTACTTATTTTAAATAATTAATAATTTGTTTCTGTCTGCAGTCAGAACTGCTGGGGCAAAGTATGTTTGACATTCTGCATCCCAAGGATGTGGCTAAAGTAAAGGAGCAACTGTCTTCGTCTGATCTCAGCCCTCGAGAGCGTCTCATTGATATTAAAAGTGCGTACTTATCTGTTTTATTCATGTTTTGTATTTTATTACCCTTTAAAATTACCGCTAATAGTTTTACCACGTGTGAATTAAGTCTAATGCTTATACTGTCGATAGTTTCGACTAGTCAGCGGTCGAACGATATTGTTGTTGAACGTCATCATTTGCGAAAGTATAGCCGTAAACAATATTATTTCTTACTTGTCGATGTCGATACTATCGACAGTATCGATTTAATTGACATGTGTCGTACTATTCTCGATATTGTGACAGAATAACGACGTCACGATAGTATCGTATCGATAGACCAAGTAGTAGTAAGAATAAGAGATAATAATTTCGTCGCTGTTTAGGAAAAGTTGTAGAGTAGAATATATTTTTACCCAAAATAAATTATTATTGACATTGACAAACTGGGGTCAGTTTGTCAATGTCCACGTGAGATCACTTATGCTCGTTGCAAACATCCATAAGTTCGTTATAAAATAGTTCGTTATGATGAGCATTGAAATCATCCATTATAAATACGGCCTCCACCCCGAGCTGTCTTTAATAGCACTTACTGACCGAGGCAGTCCGTGAAAACTGGTAAATTCTTAACCCCATCGCCTCCATAGCAGCGCGACGCCGCCGTTATTATTAATTTTAATTATTATTTCTTTGTCGGAACATCCGATTTTGATAAAACATCAATTGGTGTTATCAAAATCGGATGTTTAGATAAAAATATATAATTTGTTGTAGGTATACAAGTTAAATTCTCTACCGTGAATCTTGGCGCTTCAGCAACTTTTCCTAAACAGCGACGATTTATATCAGAAGACAAATATTGTTGTTTTTAATGTTCATGCTAAGCGAAATACTTCTGTAACCGATCCCTACAGATATTTCATAATCATTTTCAGCCCTTAATAGTACAATACTAAACCTTCGCTTCCCCTAGCTTTAATTTCTTATTTTTGTTTCCATAACAGCAATGTTGCCAGTGAAAGCGGACGTGATAGCTGGAGTAACGCGTTTGTGCCCTGGGGCTCGTCGGTCCTTTTTTTGCCGTATCAAGTGCAAGTCACCGCTTGAGACCACTCCTGTTGCAATCAAAGAGGAATCGGAACCCCTCGGCAAGTTGAGAAAAAAACAAACAACCGAGAAAAAGTATTGTGTCGTCCAATGCACAGGTGCGTTTGTTTAATTTTCATTATTAATAACAAAACCTGTCAAGAGCGAGTGAAACTCGCGCGCTGAGAGTTTGTACACTATCCAAAACTTTGAATAGTTATCAACGCCAAGTACTCACCAAGTACGAGCCCGCGATCAACCGCTAATTGCCGTTAGAATGAGTACCACGCGCGCTATTGTCTCTCGGTAACTTTATACATGTCTATAAATATCTAGAAAGCCGTTTAAAAGGTTTTTCATACTCTACTAAATCCGGAGCCAGAATCAGAATCGTATTACAAAGGTACAACTTGGATCTGGCCGATAGCTACCTTTAATGGACAATGCCCAAAATTTTATAAGTTAGGCCTTTAACTTTGAACCTTGCGTCTGTCTTCTTAAAATCGTTTAACTATTTGATGAGAAAATTGAATAATCTTACTTACAATGAAATCTTCGTTGGTGCACAGTTATCACAGCGCCGTGAGTATATGGCCACGATTAACCGCTCCAGATCTTGGCGTCATAGTGTGGTTATTAGTCGACGACGACGGTATATTGCATTCGTCACTACATTAGACTCGTTGAAATATATTTTTTTCACCCAAATACACGATGTAAACAAACTGAGACAAAACCGGATGTTGACATATCTGACATGACGTGACAGTAGAATCAGTGCATATCGATAGTGAAGTTCTACAACATCGATTTAACAAATAGATTAATCGATATTTTCATAAACATCTTTTACGAACATGTGTATTAGTTTAAATCAATATAAATACCGTGTTTTCAGTCAGTAAATGGAAAATGTGATGGGTGGATAATCGTGCTAGTAACTGAAAGCCAGTATCAAATATTTTTGAAAAATATCGATTATAAATACATATATCGATTTTAATTCTGCTTTCACTACTTTAGTTGAAAAGTTGCCGGTAGCCCTTCGGAAATTAATCAGCATTATTATTATAAGTTATTTTTAAACGACCCTTTCCATTGGCTTCAAATTTTTTTTAAAGGGATTTATAATTCAGGCCAATATTTTTGGTACATGAATGGTGAAGATGCATCTTCGGCCCAGTTTTGGGCATTGTCCTTTACTTATAGTTCAAATGAACTTGTTTTTCTAGGGCTTACTGTCAATTTTATTGGTCATGTTATAGTTAATATGTATTTTACAGACGTATTTGCCCGGCCGGTAATCCCACCCAAAAGTCCCATTCAAAAGTAATTAGTAAGTACACAAACTTTGGCAGTAACATCTACAGACTTTAACAAATACAAATTCTTTATTCATAATTTTTTTATTATATCATATTATTAAATTCATATCCTATGTTATTCTACGTAAACGCAAAAAAATTAAACATATAGGGCATCATTACTGTAAGCATGAATGATATAACATAATGCGACATAGTAAATAGTGATTTGCAAAGATGTAAATTAGAAATTTTCTTCAACAAATAAAAAAGTACCTAGTTAACGTAATAGGCACAACCTGTATATGAATCCCTCAAAGTTTGTGGAGCTAATTTTGACCTTTTTAATGATGACCTTAAATACTAACGTTACGAATCTGTTATTACGTTTTGAAAAAGAGTTACAATTATATTATGCAGGCTATCTCAAATCATTGACTTCCGCGGACCTGTCGGAAGGCGCTAGCAGTACGCCTGAAGGTGGTGAAGAGGGAGACGCATGCAACGTGTCCTGTCTGGTGGCGGTAGGGCGCTTGCTGCCTGACCTCCTGCCTCCGCCCTACCCTGGCCCCTTAATTCCCCCAACAAGGCCTCTACAATACATATCTAGACATGCCACTGATGGAAAATTCTTATTCGTTGATCAGAGGTAAGTTGTCCTTCATTTTCACGATTTCCTTTTTAGGGAATCGTCACGACGATTACTATTATATCAAAGCTTTTTGGTCATTTTGTCTATCTGAAAGGAGGATAACTCTAAAACTTAGGAAATATGGAAATTACATGCAAATTTGCTCGGCAATTATGGAAAAATTATGAAAATGACAGGAAACATTTATTTTCCGAGATATTAAAGAAAAAATAAGACCGGCCGCCTTTAAAATAAAAATTCTGAAAATTACACAAACTTTATTTTCCGAGATAAGTTCTATTTTATTTTATAAATTCACAAGAACATATAAACGGTAATGTACAAAAAGTGTTATCAAATATTTGTATTATAGATAGCTTTATACATTCCAACAACATGTTCCACATGTATGTAACATCAAATAAGTCGGCTACCGCAGAGCTGACAAACATGCTAAGTAACTCATTACATTGTTATTCTACATTACAAAAAAAAAGAACATATGTATGAGCCATACGTGATATTATAGGGTAGCTGGTACCCAAATTGTATGTAAGTAATCTACATCCAGCAAAGATAGAAGTTAGGAGAAACGAAAAAAAAAAGGAAAAAACAAACAAACAAAAAATCTTAATAATATTAAATGCCTGACTATGCCTGGTTCAACAGTGAAATAATTTCTTTTCTAAATTTAGGTAAAGTAATATTAAATAAATCCACGTCGGCAAAACGCTCATTGTACTTATTGCAAATTCTAACAATTGGCGAACGCTTGCCAGCGTTGGTTCGACACCGGTTGAGCGAAAAGAGACGTTTGGCTCTAAGCTCAACGGCTGGCACCCGAAAGTTGAGCCTGCTAATAAGCTCAGGACAGTCAATTTTATTATTTATGATTTTGTATAGGTATATTTGCTCTAGTTGAGTGCGCCGCTGTTCGAGGGTAAGAATGTTGAATTTTCTAAGTAAGTCGCTGTAATTAGAATAGTTACGAAAACATCTATAACTTGTCATCTTCAAAAATTTCTTCTGTACTCTCTCCACTGCGTCTATATAAACATTATAAAATGGATCCCATATTACTACTGCATATTCGAGGATTGGACGGATTAAAGTAAAATATAGATATATATAAGTCGAAGGTTTCCTAAAAACAGAAGAAGTTCTTGATACAAAACCGAATAGCTGAAATGCTTTGCCGACAATATTGTTTATGTGCTCTTTTAGTACTAGTTTTGAGTCAAGTGTGACACCAAGATCTCTGATGGAGACTACTTTCTGTAAAGGAGTATTGTTTAGATCGTATTGATAATTGACTGGTTTTCTCTTTTTGGTAAACGAAATAAATTTGCATTTAGAGAAGCTGAGATACATCCTATTGATGAGACAAAAGTTTTGTAGGGATAGGAGGTCAAGTTGTAGGAGGGTACAGTCTTGTATATTATGAATTACTTTGTAAATTTTTAAGTCATCGGCGTATATAATGAAATTAGAGTATTTAATATAATAACTTATGTCGTTTATAAATAAAATAAATAGAAAGGGGCCCAGAATAGAGCCCTGAGGCACGCCAGAAGAGACAGTAATTGAATCCGATTCATAACCATTCACGACAATTTTTTGTTTCCGATTATGTATGTAAGACGAGAACCATCTCAACAGAGAACCCTTTATGCCGTTAAACGCCAGCTTCTCCAAAAGTATCAAATGGTCAACTTTGTCGAAGGCTTTCTTAAAGTCTGTATACACACAATCTACTTGTTTACCAGCATCAATTGTGTCAAATAGCAAAGAGGTATATAATAGTAGGTTACTCGCGGTAGAGCGGTTTCTAACAAAACCATGCTGGTTTGGTATAATTTGATTGGCGAGTAATGGATAAATCGAGTTATGTACCAATTTTTCAAATAACTTCGGCAGGGCTGATAAAATGGATATAGGGCGATAATTTTCAATATCCCTCTTATTATCACCTTTATGAACAGGCGTTATGTTAGCGGACTTCCAGACAGTGGGGAAAAAACCCATGTCAAGACTTTTATTTAATATAATATATAACGGTAGTTTTATAGATTCCGCAGTTTCCCTGAGAAAGTAAGGGTGAATACCATCAGGGCCCGGCCCTTTGGTAGTATCCAGTTCCCTTAGGCCTTTGCGAACGATATCTAATGTTAGATAAATGTTGGATAATGCAGATCCCACAGTAGCCGTATCCGCTGGAGGTTCCCAGTCATCAGGGTTAAATCTAGATGGTTCATAAAAGAACTAAGTTCATAAAAGTTCTAAGAAAACTAAATATAAATTTAATTGATGGAACCGTAAGTTGTGTACGATGATTTTACTAACGTTTTTTTATAAACGAGAAAGAGCGTTGAACAGAATATCCTGTCCAGCTTTATTTGTTTAGGTGCAAAGAGCAATGGATTGTTCGAGGATGTGTCTTGGATTATAGTTGACCAACGAACCCAATATATTAACAAAACTTAAAACAAAACTTACGAAGTATATTATGTTGCATGTTGCATATTTTAAGGTTATTAATTACTCTTTTGAAGTCAAATCTAACAATTACGATATAGTATGTAACTGGAGGCCAGGGAGGGCGGAGCACAGGGCGTGGTGGCGTTCATTGAGCAAGGCCTATGTCCAGCAGTGGAAGTCTAAGGGATGATATGATGATGATGATGTAACATGGACCATGACGCAAAATTATGTCGTTTAACAGGGTGACGGTAGCGCTAGGATTCTTGCCTCAAGAGCTGCTCGGCACCAGTTTGTACGAGTATATCAACGGGTCGGAGCTGGGCGGCGTGGCTCGTACACACAAGCAGGCGTTGTTAAGGCGTGAATCGCTCCACACGCCACCTTACTCGTTCCGGCGAAAAGATAACTCCTTAGCACGAATACAATCACACTTCAAACCATTTAGGTACGTTATACAATAAACTGTTTTGAATTTTTCTTTTGTGTTGTCACTTTTTATCTCAGCAGCTCTATTTCCTTCAATAAATGCCATTACTTCCTGTCTCTTGCTTTCCTAATTCATATAACATTTAGCTCCTTTATTAGGTCGTTAAATCGACATGCTTCTTGGTCGTCCTCTTTTTTTTATTCCTAATGGGTTTACGCTTGACCTCAATCACACCTGATGGTAAATGATGATGAGGCCTAAGGTGGAGCGTGCTTACCCAGAAGATGCCTATTCACTCTTCCTTTAAAAAGATCAAACCGGAAATACCGTAGCTGGCAAAGAGTTCAATTTCCTAGCATTATTAGCATTTCCTCTTTCTTTGGTACCATTCTGTAGCTATCTTGTCCATCTGATAGCGTTTATTGCTGTTAAAATGTGAAACCCCTCTCATGTTATGTTGCAGGAATCCATGGACAAAGGACGTAGATTGCCTAGTAGCAAACAATACAATAGTGACAGGTACACACATGCTGCAAATGCAAGATTCCGCTCAGCCTTCTATTGACGTATACAAACAGAGTAAGTGCAAATTGTGACAACGAACAGGTACCTATTTGTCAGACATATGGGTGAAGGTCAACAACCTGTTTACATTCTAGTGAAATAATTTTTTTTTATGCAAGCTATTAAAATAATTCGAAATTTAATGTTAAAATGATCATTTCCCTATTATTACCATAACTTTTATCATTAATCCAATCCTATGTTATGACCTGGCCACGGACTACGGCGACGCGAAATGCGGCGTGAATTGCGAGGCGGTGATTCGCGCGGCGCGGCAACCATGCCACGGACAGAGCGATCACCACCGCGTCCAATATAGTTACTCCCGCGCTATTCTCGGCGACCGCCGCTCGACACTGTGGCATGCGCAGAACTGTTCCATACATTTGTTTCTGCCGCGTATCGCGTCGCCCGTCGCGCCTCGGTGCCGCTCGGCAATATTCGCCCGCCGCACCGCTCATCGCGGCTGTGCGTGGCTTGCTAGATACATTCGTATACATTTGTTTTGTTCGCGCATCGCGCGAAGCGAAAATCTCCTTGGCCAGGCCGTTACCGTATATGTAGGCATTTTCGTGAGTCAAAGTAGTACCAAAGTAGTTCCACTCTCAATGATAACATCATAATGTCACAATAGTATAATTAGTATGATGGAAGCTAAAGCTATTGGTTTTTAACCTTCGACATTTCTGCAATACTACTGCCAAGATTCAGAGCTTTTAAAACCTATTAATCAATCAATCTGTTATTATAAAGTGCTTGTATTTAAATAAAGCTTATTCAAAGGTTTAACAGCTGTTACTGTAGTTCAGTTAATTGTTTTTTTTTATAGTAATAATGATCCCGATGAAGGCACATTTTTAAAAACTTTACTAAAATTATTCATCTCCTTGTCAAACAGAAATAGTTTTAGTTTTAGTTTTAATGAGCTAGTAAGTTCAACATCCCTTTGTAGTGCTCATGTTAGTAATTATCATTTTTCAGTTCATTTCTTTATACAAACCAATATTGATCAAGTATTATCGCGTAGGTAGTAATCATTCGAATAACTTTATAACATTGCAGAGACGGACATAGACATGCAAAGACTAATTGATTCGCATGTCGAGTCGCATAAAATCGGAAGTGCCATAGCAGAAGAAGTTTTAAGAAGTTCTTCCTCCGAGTTCTCGCCGGAACTTCCGGCTGACCTGCTGCAAGATGCAGTTTTAACCCAGCAAGTCAGTATCTATGTTGTTATTATGTGCATTTTACAGAGTAAATGTGAATCGCCTAATATTAAAAGATTGGCTCTTAGTAATAAAATATGTTCCCTACAATGTCCTTAAAAGTGAAGTAGTAAAAATTTCCTTCGATGCCCTTAAAAAGCAATTACGTACTATTTATACATATATCGTCGACAAAGAATGAAAACCTTGTAAAGCACAAATGAACAAAAATGCATTTTATTTTGTCTTTGGAAAGAACCTTTCATATTGAATCTTACAAAAATCAGCGTCTGGTACACCTACCGGTCATACCATGAAGCAAAATAATTTTTCGCACCTGATAAGTTACCTCAAAGATTTTACCTTCATTAATGACACTAATTGGTTTTTAAATTAGATAACAGATGACATGTTTTATCTAATTAAATAACCAATTAGTATCAGTCGTAAAGGTAAAAACATTGAGGTGATTAATGAGATGCGAAAAAATATTTTGCTTCATGGTTATGACCTTTAGTATCTGGTACATCTGTATCTTCGAATGAAAACGTTATAAGAAACAAGAAGTAGGAGCATACATAAGAAATTATTTCAGTTTTCCCCTCCTGTAAAATTATATACGGGGTTTTCACTCTCAAGCGACGATATGTCATATCATCGCCTGAGATAATAATATAATAATATTGTACAATCTATATTTGTCATAAATAATAAAATTTGGTAATGCAGGCATCTTTTGCGGATATCCTCTGCGGTGACATGGCTGGATATACTCAAGTTCGAAACAACGTGCCTCTTAGCGCCGCTGCAGGACGGAGCACATCTCCTGCTCCGCAGACAGAAGAAACACTACCTCCAGGCACCCCTCCACCAGCTTCTCCTCCATTACGACATCTCGGATTAGACGGTAATGGCGAAGCAGCTATGGCGGTCATCATGACTTTATTGGAAGCCGACGCCGGCCTCGGTGGACCAGTCAACTTTTCTGGGCTTCCCTGGCCCCTACCTTGATTACCTATTTGTAATATACATAAACGGTATTCTTATCGAAAATAAAGATTTATGCCCATAGGTTTTTCTGGATACTAAGAGCATATACGCAGTATTATTAGTATGTAAGTTAAATATTATAAAAAAATTTGTATAGACGCGATAAAGTTAGTAAATTATATTATATTTTAATTATAATGTAGGATCTCCAATCCACCTGCCAAGCGTGGTGATTATGGCAAATCCCACAACAGACAGCTCACCAAAAGTGGTATTCTGTTAGGAAGGCATATGTGCAGCAATGGAAGTATTTCGACTGATGATGAATAATGTAGGGCACAAATTGATATTTGTCAAGAAAAACGATTAATGAGGATCATTCACTTAATAAGATTTTTAATTAGTATGGCGAATTCGCTATAAATAGCAGAGCATTTTAATTTTTAATTTATTAAAATTCATGGCGCGCACATTTTTCAAAATGCGCGCGCTTTTTATGTCAACGTAACCGCGCGTGATGCTTCGCCATCTCGCTCGGATTTCATTCACCAGAGCGGTATCCCGCGTGTTTGTTTATGATAGACTGCGCATACTTCTTCCCGCGACGCGACGGGTGATGTCACTTCCGTTTTTGGAACTATTGCACTAAAATCGCTATATCTTTATCATCTGTGATCTGATTTAAATATTTTTTTATAGTATTTATTGGGTTTTTAGCGCTATGTTCTGCATAAGTACTTAACAAAAAACGTGACTGATCCTCATTGACAAAAACATTGTGTTGTCTTCACTAGTTTTAAGAGATGGCAATTATACACAGTAAATATCATACTGGAAACTCAATATTTGTGGAATGTGATTTTTTATGGATTTACTTGTAATGAAATTAATAAAAAGAAAAGAAATCTTTATTATCTATTATTACTTGACCGCCTTTTTCCCTGGGGACAGACAACTCTGACAAAATTGTATAAGTTGGTCTCGGTCTGACTTATTGTGAAAAGTCCTATTCCTGTTGAAATCCACAGAAGTTACAGAAGAAAATCCTAGTAAGAAGATTAGATAAGTTGTACCTATCTATAACCTTATAGATATGAAAAAATTTCTAAGAGTTTATTAAAATTATAACTACGTTACACAACTTCACATGTCTCTACAACCTACAAAGCTCTGGTCTGCCGCCCTTTCCTGGAGTAAATATTTTTGAATCCCGTATGCGTTCAATTATGATTTCTACAAAGTAATTTTGACTGGCCTACCCGCAACAAAGTGCAGTCAGATGAGTACCTATGATTTGAAAGGCTGTTGAATATGAAAATAATGGGCATACACTCATATTTCTAGAATTTTTTCTTGCACGATAACAATTTTCTAAGTGCTGAGGTCGATACTTTATACTATAATCGATAACTCTCAGAGGGCTATATTTCTTGAATTGATATAAATTACCCTTCGTATACAAAGCCTGCGGTTGAATTGGATCACAGAAACCCTATCAAGATAGAATGATGAAGTAGGGTGGTACACACGTGCCAACGGTATGCAATATATTGCAAAAACTATAAAACGCTTACACGTTTCGCGCTGAGTCAAGGTCGGGTAAACATTGAGAAAAAATCTGCAAAAATGCCATATTGCACGGTTCTTAACTGCATAACAATGTATCTCCTCGCTAGAAACGTGACCGCAGACCGCAGAAACGAGACTGAAGTACACAAATGTCTTAACCATTCTATCTTGATAGGATTTATATAGTCTGGATAGTTTTTTCCGAAATATCAGACAAGAAAAATGTTGGAAACTGAAAATTACCCTCATTCAACTAGTCTTGTGTTCTCTAAACGTAGTTTAGAACATAAGCTTTATATGTACAAGAGCCCGCCTGTAAATAACAATAAATTGCAATAAAAATAAACAAAACAAAAACAATACTTAGTTTAAAATGTCTGAGCTGGAGTGGCGCACACCAAAAAATGGGATAGCTACAGCCTTACCTTTCCTACTCCCCTTTCTCCTCGTTTCCCCTTTCCTCCCACTACTACCCTCCCACCCTAAACTTTCGCCTTTACTATGTCCGCCACGATCCCTTCTCCTGTTTCTCCCTCGCCCATTGCCGTTTCTTCCCGTCACGCTTTCTCCCCCTTACCCTCTTTTCTATTCTTATAGATTATTTAAAAGAGTAAATATATATTTATACAAAAATTGAGAATAGAATATAGGTCGTTTATTCATAGCTACGACACATAGGTACATGAGAAATATACAGATCCGGAATTTCTAGGTCTGCCATATTAATCAAATTTATTTCTAACTTCCGAACCGATTTTGTTAAAAGTTATTACAATTGACATAAATTACTATTAGTACTGGAGATATACATAGAACACTTTTTTTAAAACGAAATTTTGCTATCTAGCGGCAACAGGTAAGTATTTAATAAGAAACAGTATTTTATTTTCTTTGTATTGTTTCTTTGTATTTTAGTGTGTAAAATAAATTATTAATTAAATAAATGTAAGTAACTAGGAAAAGTGCTAGTTTTTTTACTGCATGCCTTTACATATACTTTTATAGCGTTGACGTCATCAAATCGCAGGGGAGGCTGCCTGCTCAGTGAACCTGGGTTCTCGCTTGGAATGGACGGTTCAGTACGCTTCCAACCGCTGCAGCGTGCGAACGGGTCTCACATCGAAGTGATTCTGGTGTCAATTTGTGTGTGTAAAGTAAACAAACTGATTATTGAAGAGTTATTATTCACTCATTTCCTTGGCCACACTATTCAGGTCTCTGAACTCTACATTATTTATAAGAAGTATTCCTTGTACCCTTTATTTTTTACATGGAATAGGTATATTTGTAAATGTATAATCATCATCCAAGACCCTTGTTTCCTTGTTTCTATTCCTATCCATCGTCGGTCCTTTAAAGAACCCCATTCATTGAAGATTCGCCTCTTTTTTATTTAATTATCACAAGCTTAAAAAATATACGCATTATTAATTTATAATTATAACTTACTGGGACCACTAAAAAATTACTTGGTTTACATAGTACCTACTTACCACACCTTTGAAAAATCACGAGACAGGGCGATGCAACATTGACCAGGTTACAATTAACTCCGGTAATATGAAACTGTATAGTATTATCTCGTGGTCCTATGCCGAAGGCGGAGTACCTATTGAATTGTGATCACATCAGCGACCAGTACTTTTGAAAGTTTTGAAACGTTCAGTAGTTACATAGATACATACACACGTACGTACATTTATAGTTTAAATTCAAATTCAATAATATAATAATTAATCGATGTTCGTAAAATATATACGGTAAAGTTTTATTTCACTAAAAAATTAATATTTAAATTGTATTGAAATTTTAATATACATATTACCTCTTTATTGTAAATTAACATTAATCAAATTGACGGTAATTAGCAACTGTGTCTCACATTCGTGAACTACGAAGAATAAGAATAAGAAGGCTTCGACTAAATCGATTCTAAAAATTCTACACCGGTACTAAGTCGAGGGCGCGGCGCGGCGTTATATTGGGGCTAGGTACTGAGATCGACAATAGATTTGTTCCAGTTATTTCAACATCTTTGAACTCGCTTGATTTTCTCGCTCGGTGTTTGATTGCAGGAAGTTTTTGTAAATTCTGAAAGTGAAGGGTGGAAGGAAACGAGGGAGGATTATTTTAAATGACATTTGACCTCTAATTTACATGTTAATACAAATACTTATAATTACGCAAGAAGTCTATGAAACCATTGCCAATATTATTAAAAAACTAAATTGCAAACTCTTTCACAGATTAAGAACACGGTAAGGTACAATATGCGTGTAAGCTAATAAAAAGAAAATGAGCGCCTACTAAAAAGTTAATGCATTTGAACTAAGGTTTGAATTCTAAGGTGCTAAGCTCTTTGGGTTGTTTTATCGTTATAAGAATATTATTATCCAATAATATATTTAAAGTATTAAGAAACTATGTCCGTTAAACTATTATTAAGGACTGTAAATATATTTTGTCTTGTTTTTTTTATAAACTATTTGAATGTAAACGACATTATTTTACCACAATTCATAAATGGATTTGCATGATATTGCTAAATTATTTGGTCAGGCGTCATGATTTTCACAACTTTGGATTCCAATAGGTAGGTATTTAAAAAGGTTTCAGTTTTAATCGGCATTTAATTCAATGCCGCTATTATTTTTATAGGAAGTCAAACATAAAACGTTAACGTTATAGTATTAGGTACAACCTGCATATAAATCCCTTATAGTTTTAGTATTTAGTTTTTATGACTTTATTAGAGAATTACACGATTTGAAATCATATGTGCCAAACGAATCACCGTTACATTTGTTCTGCGTTCCTAACTCAATCTGGCCACTTAATGTTAATGATGTTTGCGTAGGCAGGGCACTTTAGGTAGTATCTAATCTATCGAAATGTAAATAAACTAATTAGAAATGTGATTTTTTGAACTAAGATATAACCACTATATAAAATGGATAGCAAAAATGATAAATTAGAACTTAACCATTTTCAAATAGATTTTTTTAATGGTTTACACAAAAAAAAACTTGTTCCACCGTGCATGACACTCCTGGTACGTAGTATTATTAAGTATTCTATGCTCCTGGCACTTACCAGTACTGTCAGGGAAAGAAACCGCGGATTTACCAGACACTAGTGGTAGTGTCATAGGGAAAAAACTGCAGTGGCATTAATGATTTAATTTCTAGTTCAAAATGTTTTATTACCTACCCCGTGGCCACTACTTCTAGACGCGAACCCTTATGCCCGGTTAGGTCTTATTACCGGAATGCCCAGTCAGTCCATTGTGTCTATTTCCAGGACCGTCCATTGCCCGAATGTCCACATCCCGGAATATCCATTACTTAAAAATAATTAAAGGCATATGGCTTGACAATTTTGTCAGATTATTTTATCAGTTTTATATTTTCTTATACAGCGAACACAAAATCAAAATAAAATTGTGGTTTTCTTATACTTTAAATGAAAACAAAAATGGTAGTATTAGAGGTAATTAAGAAGATTATTTGCATGACTCAAACTACTTTTTAACTTTGTTTTAGGTACAATTCAGCAAAAACATTGTTTAAAAATATACCAGGATCATATCTAAGGAAAACCTTTAGGCAGAAGGCAAACTACGGCCGGCAATAATATGACCACTAATATTAATGTATAGGTACAGGTGATAGTCCCTACATAATCTTTTCTACTACTAAGAAACATATTGCTGATACAGCAGGCATATGCCACATCTGTCTGCGAACCGATGGCCGATGGGGCAGATGAGTTCTGGGGTGAAGACCACGTAACGATGATGGGCGCAGCGTGGGACGCGTGTTGCAAGTATTCTTGTCATAAACTAATGTTGGCATGTGATTATATGTATAAGAACATAAACATTATATGATGATAATTAAACTTCTTCAACCATTTCTAAGTAAATCGCTATGTGTTCACTTTTTAGAAGTTTACTGATTTTTCCCGGTACAATACATATTACTATGTTAGAGAGAGGTATGAGTATGAGGTATTTTGGTCACATGCGAACTTTCAAGCCTTACTTTCGAACGACAATAGAAGAGTGTATTAGTACTGACTAATGAAGTATTCTAATCGTGCGAAAAATCAAGTGAGTTTTTGATGAATACGATATATTTTGACGTATTAGGTACATTTATAAAGTGGAAAAAAACTAAATTAAAAAAAATTGTTGGTGGTTATGTGTGTGTATAGACATATACCAAGAATATCGCCTAAACAATTAGTGTACCTACATTTTTTAATTGTATGTAGGTATTTCACAAAGATCTGGAGGCTTTTTTCTAGCTATGAATTTAAGGTACTACACCTTCAGTACAAAAAAATTAAAAAGTTGTTTTAATCAAATTGGTTCGCGACTAATCTGTGAACAACCTGGGAAAACTCCATATAACATTTATGTGCGATTTACTCAGAAACGATTGAAGATCGTCATAGAAGAATTGATAAGCAACTTTATATAAAATCATAAAATGTCATTAGTTTATTTTAAAAATAGGATATAAATAAATACATCGTTAAATTTGCGCTTCTACTAATATCCTGTGCCTACAAATCGTACATGTACAAACTGTCGACGGCCAAATTAATATCTTTGTTATTGTAAACATTTCCATAAACTAATTAAACCGATCTCGGAAATAGTAAAGAGATAAAGAGAAAGCTAATACTTGTTTGTATAATACAATTAATTTTTACCGGTAAAATTTGGTAGATCGATTAATGAGAAACTCCTGCGCTGTGGCTATACAGCAAATTTTATATAGAAGGTACCCTTAATTTTTAAGAATATGAATAAGTAACAATAAAATATTTGAATAAGTCTCAAGGAAATACAATATAATAGTTTACCTACTCTACGATATCCTTTGATGGTACCTAATACCTAGTACACAGTAGGTACTGTTCCTATCGTGTAGGAATCATTTTTCACGAACTCTAAACCGTAAGTATATGATAATATTTCTCCCAATAAATTGAGGTAGATTCGAAGTGGACACAATAAAGATTTATATGTTCAGAATAGTCCCGCATTCATTTAACATCTTTTGATTGAGTAACGAGAGGAGAGGGTCACTCTATCATGGAAACTAGCTCCGTTACATCGTTTGCAGTGTCGTCTCAACCACTTGCCTGATATAAAATATTTTGTTTGACTTTGTCATCCTACTGAAAGAATTTCTCTTAGCTGTGAGTAAAATAATTTATTAACCAATGAAGTCCGATAAATAATACGTAGGTATAGGAGAGTAATTTGACAATTTGTAAGCTAAAGAGCTTACAAATGGTTAAACGACTCTCGTATATTTTCTTTCTTTCTTTTGTGTCATATTACGTATCATAGCGGATGTCGACCATCATCATCCGAAATGATAGGAAGAGCGGCTAAAGAAGAAGATAATCAAGATAGCCGTGCGGCAAAAGATAGGAAGTTAAACAATATTTGAATTAAAGGAACTGATTTATGCAGTAACATTTTCTTTTTAAGCGTCACATAATTTACAATGATTGGAAAAGTAAACCATACAATTCAGATTCAATTTAACCAGATTAATTTAACGAACTTCTGTGTACATTTAAATTTAACTATTAGTATTTAGTAGTATTAGATAATGTCTTCGGATCGGAACAACTAAATAGTTAGTTTAAAATGTCACTCGCGACACCGTTTCTAATCAACATGTCCATCAGCTATTCTTGTATAGTCTTGTTTAGGCCCCAAATACAAAAATCACGAATTTAAACAGCCAAGCCTATGTAAATTTTCTCTTTTATGAAATTCTGTTTGGCTCTGCCCTGATGTAGAATAGAATAAATTACCTACCTACTTACTTATTGCCTTCATCCGCTTCGTCTTTTTACTGCTGATTCGGCTCCACCCGCACATTAGTTACCCATTGGTTATCGGCGGTATGGCTGACTAACATACCTACGCAAAGGAAACGCCCGTTTGTATACCCAAATAATAGCTGTATGAGTGTAGGCTGTTAGGCTTCGCTTGTAATAACCACATTTTAGCATAAGTGGCAGGGGTGTGAGTAAGGTCAGCTCTGCTTTCCGTTCTGGTTTTCTACTTCTACTAAGATTATATACTAATAAACGTATCTTAGAACTTATTGGAAGGAAATTTACAGGTACCCAGCTATGGAGAAAAAACTGGAGGTACTTAATATGCAGACAGAAGTGGGTGTGGTTCAGTCGGACGTTGCCAAGTAAGTACCGAAGGTCTATCTGGACACGAACATGCCCACTAATTTTACCACCAATTTCGACGACGTACCTATAGGAAAATAAAATATATATAACTTCTGATAGGATCTAATTATGAGTATTAAAGTTTCACATTTTTTGACATTACAATAATTATTTTTGAGGTTTTATTTATCTTGAAAAGGTAATTGGTAATCATTTATTCAATGAATTGTCGCACCACCATCAAAGTAGCTCTCAAGCCTTTTGAACTCTCCGATTCATTTATACCTTTCAAATTCACATTCTAGTGCAAACTATTAATTTATGTATGTATGTATGTATGTAAACGCTTTATTGTACCAAAAATAACAACAACAACAATAATAAAATAGGAATTAAACTGTGTACAAAGGCGGACTTATCCCACTTAGGGATCTCTTCCAGTCAACCTTAATTTAATAGGTAGTCGTGTTTAATTTTATTTAAAATTTTAAAACATATGCAATTGTCTTATGTTAGTCCTACAGGTAATAAATACGTAATTAGAACATTTTAGTGTTAAATAATATTTTATTTTAAAGCGTCTTTATAGAGACAAGTAGTACCTAGGTTTCTAATAAAATATTTTTTTAAGTGATTTCCGTTTCCCGACATTCATCCCTTAATCATTAATATTTTCTTCAGAAATGAAGGTGTTGATGACGACTACGATCCACATCTCCACCGACATGTTCCTCAAGCAACAAAGTAAGTACCTATCTTATGTCGCGAACGCTTTGAAAAATATATATTTACCTGGTTATATCTGGATTCGACGTGTATTGGCTTCCCTTAGACCACAGCGACCTTACTGATTACATGGTAATTCTTTTACGCACGATACACTTAACCTGGATTGTCCTTGCTGCTATAAATTTGGGCCAGCGCTGTAGAAGGGCGACATTATTGCTTACTACTCGCATCATTTTAAAGAAATAATTCATGAAACACATGACCACGAAAAAATCTCATGTTGATACTACACAGTCATGTGGTCGTGGAAGGGATTTAACTACCTGAAGTTGTTTAATTTCTATAACTACCTATTTATCTGTTTTTAATCACTTTTATTTATATGTATTATTGATTTGCAGTAACTTCGAAACACTGGTGCATTTACTTAAATGCAGCCTAGGTACGGGAATACTGGCAATGCCGCAGGCCTTTTCGCGTGCCGGCCTTGTTACCGGCGTCATTTCAACTGTAGTCATCGGTATCATTATTACCCACTGTCTGCACGTGTTGGTGAGTATGCTGAACGCGGCGGCTTGTTTGGATAATACGAATATAGAGGCGTGTTAAAATAAAAGTGAGAATGAGGTACATATGGGTACTCCTTGGAACTAAATAAATATACTTACTGTCATCGTCAGTGACCGAATGCATCATCATCATCATATCAGCCTCTCGACGTCCACTGCTTTGACGATCTTTTTCGGTGCATCTTGCAGCGCGGCGGGACGTCCCACATGGATGCGCGTGCCGGTTGGCAATCACCACCCCAGCCATCTACTGCCCCAAAACCGTCAGTTTAAAATAAATGTTTTTTTTTTGCCAAGTTTGAGTATTCCTCTCAAGAGATACCCACTCACTAGACATGAGATATTTATATGTTGTCCTTCTGTCCTTCTCCGTCATTTCAGTCGTAGGTGTCTTATTAACTTATTTTAGTCTAAAGCTTTAAAATTACTGGGTTACTTAATTTTTACAATTTATCAACTGTTTATCTGTGAGGTCATAAAGGATTATTTCGCCCTCCAGAAAGTTTTTACCTTCATGGTCAGAATAGAGTACCTTACGAATGTTATGCACGGCCTGTCTTTACTATATATCTTTGTGAAATGGAAGTTTTTATTTTGGAAAACAATGATTCATAATTTGTTAGTATGCAACTTAACAAAAAGTATGTTCGTATGAAATATAAAATTTTAAAAAAACCCACTAACTATTCAACTAATGTATTATTATTATTGACAAGCACCTCCACCCAATGAATGAAGGGGCTGTCTAATCTTTCAGCTGTCCCCTTCAGGATGCTGTGGGATCGCCAGGGCATTCGTTCATTAAAGATGCCGCTAAAAGAGATAATTATATGCTCATGATTGCATAAAAATCATGTGTGCGTAGGCAAACATACCATTTTATACCTAGGTATACTATTTTATTATTGTCCTTGTTTTTTTTAAACTTTGTTTCGAGTATGTCAAAGGCGTTGGAGTTTATACGACATACGAGAATTGGACATACGAGTCGCGGGCACAGCTAGTAATTAATAAAAATAATGGTTTACAGGTGCGGGTCCAATACACCTCGTGCAAGCGGCTACGCGTCCCACTGCTGACGTACCCGGCGTCAATGACAGCGGCACTGGAGACAGGGCCTCCGGTGCTACGCCGTTTCGGGCAATCTGCAGCGATTATCGTCGACATATTCCTCGTTTTCTACCAGCTAGGCATTTGTTGCGTTTATATAGTATTTATCGCCGAGAATATAAAAAAGGTTAGTTTTTAGTGGCTTGTACCAAATATTAAGCCTTAAGACAATGGCGTAATTTAAGTTAAATAAGTAAATATACTTAATAATCATTAATAAATATATTATACATCACATCTACACATATAACACAATTTTAAACTGGGCGTGTCTGGTCCTTGAAAATATTTGCAAAAAAAATATTCTAGAAGGATAAGTGATAGAATGAATGCATAATATGACTTTTGAAATTTTTGTCTGTTTGTGTGTTTGTTTGTGCACGCACTATCCGATCCGCCTCGCTTGGGAGTTTGACGGTCGTTGTAATCTTCTAGATTTGACTAGTTCTGGATAGCTTAGATAGTGATCTAGGCATTCAACTCGAGCGCTAGGGTCGTGGGATCGATTTAAGGAATCCGAGGAGACAGCTTTAACGTATAACGACCCCGGTCTGTGTGTTAGGTATATTTGTGTAACGTCCTATCTATGTACATATATACTTGCATATAATTCAAACAGTACCTACAGGAGAAAATCCTAGCTTGGGAGTAGACAAACGTATTACGAGTATGTATGTAAATATTTATTTATAATTTATATCTATGCTTCTAAATATTTTAACTTCTAAAATTGTCTGATGTGTCTTAATATAATAGACTAACCAGACTTTGATATTTTTTTACAGATATGCGATCCGTACTACGAAATGTCAATCGAATTACACATGTTAATTATCCTTGGACCACTTCTAGTATTCAACTGCATCCGTAATCTAAAGCTGCTAGCTCCTTGGTCGACAGTTGCCAATATCCTTACTTTTGTGGGGCTCGGCATCGTGGTGTATTACCTCCTCACTGGCAAAAAGTCGTCACAGCCTCTAGATTTATGGGGATCAATCTACACTTTCCCTCTTTTCTTCGGTACCACACTATTCGCACTCACAGCAGTTGGTGTGGTAAGTCAAACGATGTTTTTAATGCCTTTAATAATAAATTAATTTTACGAAACGTGTCTATAGCTATATTTGTAATAATTTGATCCCAAATAACTTTTTTAAAGTTTTCTTTTATAATTCCAAACGTATTTATGAGCATTTTTTCTACACCCAAACTACGAAGGATATTCCATCGTGTTCTACGAACCCCATAGAACCATGAATTAAATTTTATCTCAAATTTTAACCCTTCTCTTTCTCATGTAGCCGCCTACAATTGCTTTTGCCTTAATGGGTCCCTCGGGGAGTGAAACGTAGTTTGGGCTAACCTAAGAATTAGGTATAACGTGACCGACAACTCACGAAGCCCCGAATCATTCAGACTCAGATAAATGTCACAGTAGTAACCTAGAATAATAGCCTTATATGGAAAATAAAGTTTATTCAGTAATTTTGTTTGTTCGGTATTCGATAGTGATATCACTTGTAACGGGTCACTACCTATACATAGGTATTTATTTACGCATTGTACTTATTTATAATGATATAATAAAGTTATGTTTATAAACAGCGCCATTTCGTCATCAGGTTATTTTTGTCTCCACTGCAGGAGCCCAACCCTCTCTCATCTGCCGGAGACAGGCCGAGTATTTGGCCTACACTCCCCGCGCTGGCCAGACGGGTTTGGGAGGCCTGATTGATGTTTTATAATGTATTTCCTTAGTCGCCTTGTACGACATCCACGGGAAGAGTTGGAGTGGTCCTATTCTATTCTACCGGAAACCACACGGTTTAAACTTATATGACATACCTACCTATATTTTGTTTCAATAAAATCCGTTGACAGCGCAACAAACATCCCACTTTCGATTTCTAATAGAGTGTAATTTCCAGAGTCAACTTGTTTTACAGGTGATCGCCCTAGAAAATAACATGAAAACACCAGCAGCCTTCGGAAAGCCATGCGGCGTTCTAAACGTGGGCATGACGTTCATCGTACTTCTGTATGTGGCAGTTGGTTCGCTTGGATATATCTTCTGCGTTTCAGAGTGCAAGGACTCTGTAACCCTGGACTTACCACAAAATAGCGGGTTCGTAAGACCATACCATTCATCATGTCAGCCTTTAGATGTCCATTTCTGGACATAGGCCTTCCCCAATTAACGCCACCATACCTTTATATTATAAGAACAAAATAAATACAAAACTTTCAATGATAAAACATGTTTAAGACGAAAGTTGTCAAGGGTAGGATTATTAAGTATTCTATGGTCAAGGGACGCTATGTATGTATGTAAACGCTTTATTGTACCAAAATTAACAACACCAATAACAAATAGTGATAATATAGTGTACAAAGGTAGACGTATCCAACTTAGGGATCTCTTCCAGTTGACACTAGAAGAACTAGTATAATGCGTTTAGTAGGTACCAAACTTTGATGCAACTACCTTACAATCCTGAAACTGGCGATCATAAGTCATCCATCACATCATGCTAATTTATCACGTCACCTTTTTGAAAACTGTTTGGTGGCACCGCAACCCCTACCATCATGCTTATTTATCACGGAAACCACCGACCTATTGGGACCTATATACTGGACTGGCAATTAAACTACTTCTGTACCTTTTTGATTTAGACCATTTTGGCGCTGAAGGTTACTTCGACTAGTAACATGTGTCCTTGGAATTAAACAATTTGATTCTGATGGATTGTTTGTTTAGTTCCCGGTACACACGCAAGTGGCGCTTCGGCACAATAAATTAGCTGCCAGTTTTATCGAGCAGCCAGTCGATTGTAGTAGAGTTCAATGATAGGAACCTATGATACCAGATACAGGAGAAACGGGCAAAGAAAATAGCGGGGAAGGAGTATCTTGTCACTTTTGCTTAGGTACCTACCTCTACCTACATCACTGACATATGTCTTTATATAACAGATTGGCCACGAGTGTGATCGCAATGTTTGCGATTGCCATCTTCATTAGCTACGGCCTGCAATGTTACGTGCCCGTTGAAGTTGTGTGGCGGGGATATATGCTCCCGCGCCTAGAGCGCGCTGGCTCGAAGCACCTCCTGCTCTGGGAGTATACGCTACGGATCATCCTTTGCCTAATCACCTGTACGTAACTTAAACCAATTTCTCCACATGCTTCTAGAATAGTAAATGAACATAGAAATAGAGTCGATAGGGCCGAAATTTGCACTGAAATGTGCACTTTGTATCAGATTTTATTTTTATGTATCAAGCTGATCGTAGAGGCTGAGTACCTCTTAGCCTCTAAGATCTCTTAATATTCAAGTATTGGAAATTTTTGCACTAAAATGATGGGTTTAACTTAATATTACATTTTGCACTAAACTGTGCAATTGGATAGCGTGGCCAGAGTTTCCTGAAGACGTGAATTTTTGATTTAAGCCAATTAGGTTGCGAAGTGCAAAGCGACGAGCGTTAGATGGCTGCTGGCCAAATAAGCAAATGACAAAAAAGATACCAAATTCTATTGTATTCTAGTCTTCTAATAATTTAAATGTTCTTGTGTTCGAGTTAAGCACCACTAATAATAATTTATGAATAAAAAGTTTATACCGTGTGATTTTTAAATGTTTAGGCCTTTGAATGTGTTCGAAAAAAAAACGAAAAAATACTTTACACAAGATTTGTCTTTTGTTTCTTTGTCATTGCAGAAAACCTCCTCAAAGTCCTCTTCTATTTAGAACTAGACTGTACACGTAAAATAATTATTAATTAAAAACTACATTGTCTGTGCAGTTGTACTGGCCGTGTCGGTGCCGCAGCTGGGACTGTTCATCTCTCTTTGCGGCGCGTTGTGCCTGTCTGCACTCGGCATCGTATTTCCAGCCATCATGGAGGGATGCATTTCCTTCCCCAACAAGTTTGGCCCACTAAAGATTCGACTCATCAAGGATATAGTACTGCTCGTAATCGGAATAGTGGGGCTAATTGCTGGCACCTATGCTACCTTACTTGAAATCGTAAATACCTTCTTGTCGCCCTCAGAAAAAAATGCAACTTTCATCAAATACAACTCCTCCACTATCGACTAAAAATTCAAAAGTGCTTGATTAGCAACGTAAAAGTGTATGAGTAGCACCTTACATTAGACTCTAAGATATTATGAAACATCTTTTAATTTTTGACGAAACCAGTAAAACGATAATACTGTACTCTATTGGTGCACGACTACATGCAAACACACCCACCCACACAGCTGAAATCAAAGTTACGTTCGTACAGTCACTAGTATTATACTTACAGTATTCCCACTAAAACATTAGAGATGAGAGAATGTAACTAACCACACCTCGAAATTCTCTTAGCTAGAAAAATGCGTAGGGAAGGAACTTGGTTGCTTATCGATTGCTCAGAGTAGGTATCAACGTTTTGCACTACTATTCAATAGTTGTCCTTTTGAAATATTTAAGAACTCACCATCTATTTAGTTCATCTGATACTAAAACAATTACCTAATAAGACAGTTTTTAATCCCCAATGAGGTGTTCAATTAAAAAAACTTGTAAAATGCTCATAATAATAAAAAAATTCTAAACATACCTACATATAATTTGTGAATGCTATGATAGTAGCGCAAAACGCCGATAGTCGAAAAAGACTATAAACTACGATGTACCATCCCTATGCAAATTTTGTTCGAGCTACGAGAATTTAGAGGTCTGAAAATAACATGCAATCAGGCCGTCGTTCTGTGCGGAACTGAGCAAATGAAATCCAATATCCAATTGGACTTAGTTCCGTAGGACCGAGCGCAGTAAGCAAGGAAATGTAGATATCTACGTAAACTTCTCTTTGGTTTCGTCTGAGTTTGTGATGAATTTCATATTTGATAAAGAATTAAAGATAGTGTATGTAGGTATAATAAAGAAATTAAAGGGTATCACGTGTTCACTTATTTGTATTACCTACCATTCAGAAAAAATATATGTAATATAAAGACATGCAAATTCGTAGAAGCGGTAGCCGTAGGTCGTGTAAATCATTTGATCTATTACGATTATAAGTACCTACTACGTATGTATGTATTCTTTGATGTTTTGTGTAACTGTAGTCAGTTTAGTTTAAACTATCAGCCTACTACAGTTTCATGTTATTACTTTGAAGTAGTTTGAACTTGACTGTAAGTATAAAAAAATATATAAACATAATTTTTCAAGATGCCATCGCTTATATTTATAGAGAAAACAAGCTTTAAAAAATGTTTTCTTCCGGGACAGCCTCTTAAATATTTCAATTTACATAAAAAATAACCTTGTGTGATACATGAATGTATTTGAAGTAGATTCAAATACTTTCTTAAACAACGTCGCGGACACACCGAACGCATTATGTTCTAACGTAATGGACTGTACGACGGTGGACAAATATCTGTAAAACAATGCACCTACATTCGGTATCCATAGTCATTGATGCTCTACCTAGAAGGGTCTTGTTTAGCCTCTGATTGCTCCTCACGATTTTTTCGTCTCAACTCGTCGTACGACAGTGGAACTCGAGAAGGCTTCACATCCGGTGGATTAGGGCTTGCACCTGTTAAGTGGAAGACCGTTAATTAATCCACCATTGACCATAAGTAGTTTATTCTCCGGTTGCGTTTTGATGGTTACCAAGTAACAAAATCGATCACATCGCAAGCTGTGGATCATGAGTAATTTGCTCAAAAATTTGTTTTCGTTAACGAACAATTCCAGTAAATAATGTAGTTACCCATTGGTTCGGGAAATTGGTAAGACGTGTAACTCTTATGATGGTAAATTTAAAATACGATTTCCTACGAAATGGGTTGAAGCGATTAAATTATTATACCTAATAGAAGTGTCATATGCCGTCATTAAACAGTTTTGACAATAATACAGGAATATTATTAAACAAATATACTCCCTAGCCTCCCCAATAGAATGCCACTTTTGGTGGGCGGCCCATTGGGGATATGACATAATCACCACGCTTGGCAGGCGGATTGGTGATCGCAGTATTACACAAGAGAACGCTGCTGCCCGTCCCTTAGTCGCCTTGACTGCACAAACGGTAAGATTGGGGGTGGCCCTATTCCAAGGCGGGAACCACACGGCATGAATACACTATATACCTTACAAATACAGAATATCAACAGCTGCACTAAACATTTTACTATTTGATGTGTTTTAATATCTATTAAATCGTATTCCTGGTACAATTTGTCAAGTCTGTGTAAGTGAGAAAATTACTGGATTGGCCGTACCGTTTATTAAAACTTCTTATTACAAAATTTGAAATAGGTATGTAGGTATATTTCGTTAGGTAAGAGGTTAGTGTGTCAGCAACTCCAGTGGTAGTATACTTAGTATTAACGTAGTAATATTAAGTATTCTCTGTTATTAGTGTGCCGTCGCCGTAGCGGTCAATACAAATTTATTCAGGCGCCTATAATTTTTGCAATAGCAAAGTTACATTTTCTAATCTACTATACTTTTGTCTGGCGTTTTTAACATTTTTCATTTAATACACATTGGCTAACACGAGAAACAATCAACACTGGCTACATAGGAAATGAGCATCAATTAAAAATATAATAGACCAACAGTATTTCCGATGTATCAGACGTAATATTACACGACTCACCACCGCTGGTCCCCCTGTATGAAGAGTCAGCCCAGACCTAGCGTAGAGCAGTGCGACATTTTCAATGACAATTAATAATCGTCTTTAACAATGCTTACATTAAGTTCAACATTGCATGTATAAATAAAATGTATCCAGCGGATACGTATGCTCGCGCTTCGGCTTTTGAACTTTATTCTAACGCCGTTAAAGATGATTATACTACGCAGATGTTCCCCTCTGCCAAAGGTAAAAGGTCATGCGCGGTATCGAAATGTATCTATGTGTACGAAAGCTTATGAATGTGTTGATCGATTTATTACGCGTTACCGTAGCGACAGCAAAAAGTATGCGTGTGTGCGTGGATCCCCGCGCGAAAAATGACCGGATGTTTCACACCGGGAAAAACGCTATGGCCTCGCTTTTGGGCGAGCCGGCGGCCCCGTGTTGCTCTAAGCCCTGGTAGTACCACGAGGAATGTTGTTGCCCGCGACTTCGTCCGCGCGGACAACTTAACATCACAAATTATTATGTATTTCTCGTAGGAATGGGATGTTTTTCGGGATAAAAACTATCCTATGTATGTCCTATTCCAGGACCTAACCTATATGTGTACCAAGTTTCATCACGATCCGTCCAGTGGTTGAAGCGTGATTGAGTAACAAACATCTAAATATCCAAATATCCAAATTTTCACATTTATAATATTTGTAGGATAGGACTTTAGAAAACTCAAGAAAATTTATACTATACCGTTAGCGTCTGTAACGTAAGTGTCTTCATTAAACAGCTTGCGGTCAATATCGAGGTCCAAAGAACTGCCGGGGCCCGCGTCTGAGTAGATATCGTTTGGGCCTGCACCATACATAGACGTAGCTTGTTTCCCCATTGATGTTCTGCAATCCACAACGCTGTTTCGTAATTTTACAATCAAGGCAAGTCGAATAATTAAAAAAACGTTAAATATTGAACATTATTCGAATTACGTGGTATGAAAGTAAAATACCAATGTCTTTTTTGTTTCATAAGTCAAGCCTAATGTTTTCTCTATTGTATAAAAAATTACTTTATTAAAAAAAATTTAAACTGCTCCGATAGCATAAACTTCTCCACATGAAGAGGCAAGGCCGTATAACGCTTTTAGCTAATACATATGGACGAAATCTGCTAGGAAAGTATCCAAGGTGGAACGCTTGTCAGACAATTGGACAAATAATTAATCTAGATATAGGTATTATCTTTGATCATAGTCATCCATCATCAAGTCCGGCGGCATGTAAAAAATTAGTTTGGCGTTTTCTACCAAAGTAGTACTAGCAGAGACCTCTATATTTTAATACAAGATCTTAAACGCCATTGCGGCTTTAGTGACAGAGCGGATTCTTATACTATTACACAGATGGAGCTGTAAAGAGTCCCAGATAGAGTTACTTGCCTCGCAGATGGACTTCACGGCCTTGATCCTCGATATTTTTATTATTATACCTACACATACTTAAAATCATGAAAAAACTAAACAATGATTTTAAAATGTCTTAGAAGTAACAACAGAAAATAAATTATATCTAGAAAGGTAGAAAAACATTTAATATTTTTTCTATTATTAGTTCCATAAAAAAATTAAAACATCCGTTTTTCTATCAATAGGAAAACTTTTTAGAAATAGTAGGTACAAATTCTATCAGTGAACCAAAAATAGGCAAGACGCGGCCAGGTACCATAGAAAATTATACAGTCAGCAGGCCGCGCCTTGTCCGAGTTGGTATTTTGACTGGGCAAATCATACCCGCTAACTTTTCCATTCCTTCTTTCCCGGAGGAGTTGTCCAATGTAGCTTCCTGGCAAGGCCATCAACTTATCGGCACATGCCTGCTGATAGGACAGTTTGCCTATGAAATAACCTAGCATGACAGCCATGGTAACTTTCGGGATTGCACCAAACCGAGAATTTGGTCTCAAGTGCCCTGTAAACAGAAACATAATAAACATGTTATGTGGTCCCGATTTATTAGTAACGGGATTACAATCCCGTACCTACTATTGTAAGGTAATGTTGTTACTATTCCACGAGAAACACCAAGCCAATATATTGACTGATGATCTTAGTGGAATACCTAAATTGTATGGCCTAAATTGTTTCGCCGTTTTAAGCTTGCCTTTCGAGTGATGCCGCCGTAGCACTCGCTTTCTTGACTTATTAGATTCCTTTTAATGTGAGCTTTCCTCTGACTGACGCTGTCCAAATCTCACATTTTATATACATATGTGACGACATCGTTGAATACTTTTAGACTTTCAACTTCATTCAAAATGTTCACACTTGTTCCGGAAATTGTTTTTACAGTTTTACTTTAGGTCATGGTAGTTATATTCAAACTTTTAAAAATGACACAACATTCTACATCCTAAATTATAAAATTCCAGGCTGCCTGCACTGCACAGTAACTGTCCCTAGTATCTCACGCACGAGCCTCTCACACCCTCAGAGTGGTAATAAAATAATAATCTTATTTGCTAGTACCTTTGAAGTTTATGCTATCTGGTTTTAGTGGGTGCCTATCGGTTTATTACTGAGCGAGTTGTCGGACACATTGCATCGTTCCTATATCTACAATTATACATGTCTCTGAACTCTGCGACAACAGACATTTTACCTGTAGAAGAAATCAATAAATGTGCACCGTGCACGTTTGCCGAGCTCTCACAAATCAGATTCTTCAATTTGCAGTCAGTGGCGAGTTTTAATATTTGTTATCGCCGAAAATCAGCTTTCACAAAGAAAGTGTCGTGATCAGTGGTGTTTCACTAACTTAATACATATCCAATTTAGCAATTATTGAATGGTTTTGAACTAAACGAAACTTATTGACTTAAAAAGTAATTTAAAACGGTTTTAGTTCACAGTTCTATTTTACTAACTTCCACGGCTTGTTGCACCTCCCTTTAAGACAACATCACGTAGGTACGCCTGGGGGGTACGTGGACTACTTACTAATTGAGAAATACTGCTATAGTAGATGTAAATCCTATACTGGGAGTGCCAAGTTACAATAAAATATTGGCCCTTCCTATGATAATGAAGATGTCGACTGATGTGCTTATGTAGTTTCGAAGGGGGCAGAATTTTCTACTTTTTATTTAAAAGTGATAGCAGCTACTCATGAAAACTTCCTAAGTAATACACGCAGAGACAATTGTATCAGCCCTGCATTGATATTACCGTAAATACCGTTTGTAGTATGTACCCAATTATGTACCCAACCATCAAACCATGCAATCATATAACGAACAACTTATAAGGATTTAGGACTAATAAAACTCTTACACATGCTTCTTATAATAGCATATTAGACTACAATAACGTTTATTCTTGTAACTCCGTCTTGTAAATGGTTATAAGACAGTTATAAGCAAAGTGTCTTAGAGTACGTGTTACAAGACTTAACGGTATCGAGAAAAATTCTGATCATTTCATAAGAGTATTTCATTTTATTACGGACTTATTATTATGTAATAAGATCTAAAGTAACATACTTTAGAACATAATAAAACGAAATGTTTTTAATCTCGTTGAAGACTTAAGACTAGTTGCACTGAAAAAGATATCTACAATACGGAATTTACTCTATAGTACCTACATTTTACAACAAATGACTTCCAATACACATTTCTGCCATAAAAGAACACAAAGAATTGCAAAAATTAAGTACTTTATATATTTACGTTTAAATCAAATTATTTAAACAATCTAAACAAAAGAAACAGTTTCTGTTATTATATTCTAATAAATAAAAACGTAAACTACGCGTGTCTGTACGTTGAATATATTTTAAACAATTTGGGAGTCGCAATAGAACACTACGAGCTTTTTGTCTGTTTATTTGTGCACGCATACGTAAAAGCTACTTAACCGATTATGATGAAGTTCTCAGAAAAATAAAATAAAATAAATAAATAAATATGTGGGGACATTTCACACACGGCCTTCTGATCCCAAACTAGGCAGAGCCTGTAATATGGGTATCAGACAGCTGATACCCATAAATATAGGGCTTAATTCGGAGTAACATTTAGTTTTTATTTCATTGCAATCGGCTTACTCAATTAAAAGTTATGCTAATTTATAGTTTTCAAAAACTCACATTATGTACGAGAAAGTATGCATATACGAGAACAAAGTGCGGAATTCAGATTGCGATGAGTTAGCAACGACTTTTGGAGCGAGGGTAAGAGGTGGCGGTGGCAGTTGGACCGGAAGCGGAAGCGGGGAATAAATCTGAAGTCCACGCGAGCGGAGCCGCGGGCAGAGCTAGTAGAATAATAAAAACATCACGAAGCGCGTTTTAAATACGATTGCTTTTTTAAATGACTTGTTTCAGATAGTTATAGAAGCTTTATTACTCTTACATTGCTATAATAAGAGGGTTATTGTGTCTCAATAGTATTACGTCAGATTACTACAAGAACAAACGCGCTTATAATATGCGCCCAAATTCCAGGCTTATAGACATTAGTGTGTTACAAGAGTTAAAAAAAACTTGTAATAGTTACACCACTTGGTTTTTGCTAGTCGGGATCATCCCCACGTGAATAGGTATGCGTTGGACTTGTCAGCCGGGTCTATTGTTCTATACTAGCTGTTGCCCCGTGTGTTCGTCAGCCTACGTGGGAAGGGTAGTTTTAACCCACCCGTGCCATACACGTGCGTGCGAGGATGTACACGCATGCGCACGGATCCGCAAAGCATGTAGGTAAACAAACAACCTTAGTAATGGAAATGGAATACCAATAAAATCCTTTCCCCAAAGTTCAAAATGAACTTAAGCGATTCATTCATAATGTTCTATGACTTTAGTTAGGATTCTCAATTTAACTTGAGATAACCCTTCAAAAATATTTTTGGGGTAATTTTACACCCACATAGCCTAATCAATCAATGAATAGCTTGTCACATTTCGGCATCGTATTTCTATGTTTACCGAGCACCAAACGATAACGCGTTTTATAAGACAACTAGCTCCATCTAACGACAATATTTCTCACTACCAAATAAAAAACCTTGGTTTGTTTTATTGTCATGCTCAGACTGTCTTCATTTCATAATGAACAAAGATGTGTGCAAAGTCAAAATCATTTATTGCTCACGAGTACACTTGGTATATTTTTACACGTGGGGATTCTGTTATATACAGGGTACATCAATAAAGCGACCGGAGTGGGGCACTGAGAATTCCGTTACAATGCACAACTACTTCCAGTGGATGACTGTATAAATTCTAATACATATATGTATAAAATCGTAATATCGTAATAATCGTCTGTACATTGAAGACATTTGCAAAAAAATTTAGGGGTCTAAGGATAAGTAATAGAACACATTTCGATCATTTTTGTCTGTTTGTCTGTTTGTTAGTGCACGCATCACTTAAAACCTACTGAACCAATGTCGATGGACTTTTCACAGAAATATAGTGCTCAATTCGGAGAAACATATAGGCGTTATTTCATTGCAATCGACCCAGTCAATCAAAAGTTATGCTTATTAATAGTAACTCGCATACAACAAAGTGTAGGATGTCAATGCACGACGGAATTCGTGAGCGGTAGCGGGCGCTGGTATGGTACCAATCTAATGTATGTGAATATTGAAAACTATAAAATCGCATAACTTTTGAGCTGAACCTGGAGCTGGATCAGAACCTGGATCTGGAGCTGGATTGGACCTGGACCTGGAACTGGACCAAGCCCTGGACCTGGGCCTGGGCCTGGACCTGGACACGGACCTGGACACGGACCCGGTATTGCAATGAGTGAGAACTACATTTTGGAGATAGGTGGTGGTCATGGAAGTGTAGGGGAAAGTAGTGAGTAAAGTGGAGGGTGAGTGGTGGGGAAGGAAGTGAGGGAAGGGGGAACATATACGTGTACATTAGTAGGTATACATGCACTAAACAACAAAGCATAATATGCTCTGCATTCAGATTACGATGACATTAGGACTAACTACATTTGGGATTGGGAGGATGAGAGTCGCAGTGGAAGTGGAAGTGGGAAAGAGAACAGGAGCGGGAGTGGGAACTAGAGCGGATTCTGTAGTCCATGCGAGCGGAGCCGCAGGCACAGCTAGTTCTAAATAAAATTAGGAAACTAGTAGGTAATATTTTTTCATACAATGTTTTAGTGCTCACAATCGCTGATCATCTTTCATATTACGTGTAAAAATATGAGTACATTTGTCAGAAATATCAATAAATTAAATACTAGCTGTTGCCTGCGACTAAGTCCGCGCTGCAATATTAACAATGCAGTTGTGTTAGAAACATTTTTCGTAGTCGTAGTGCATCTTTACGCATATCACATCGACATCGATGGGCTTAGGTTATTGGTTTCATCTAGTCACTATATAAAATAAGGTCGTCTTTTTGGAAAGAAACCGCTTTTTGCTATAATAGCAAACATACATCAGACACTAATTTGCAAGTTTCGAAAAGAATTTAGAAAGGAGAATGACCAAAATTGTATGGGAGTTTGCCCTTAAACTTTGAACCTTGCGTCTGGATCAAATTGTCGTCAAAATACAGGCAAAATACTAAGGATTATTGTAAAAAGAAAATCGTTAAACTATATAGTGGGAAAATTGAATAATCTTACTTGGAATGAAATCTTCGTTGGCGCACAGTTTTCACAACACCGTGGGTATATGGCCACGATTAACCATTCCCAATCTTGATGTCATAGTTTGGTGCAACGGTATATTGCGTTCGACACTACATTAGACTCGTTAAAATAGATTTTTCACCCAAATACATAATGTAAACAAAAGGAGACAAAACAGCTGTTGACACCATATGGGATATGACGTCACAGTACGAAACCATAGTGCCAATCAATAGTGAGGTTCTACTAAATCGCTTTAACGAATTGAATAATCGATATTTCTGTTACGTAACAATATTTTCATAAATATCTTTTAAGAACGTGTGTATTACTTGAAATCAGTTTAAATACCGAGTTTCCAGTCAGTAAATGAAAAACATAATGGATATATTGTGTGAACCAATTAACCACTGAACCTGGATATGTTACCTATATCCCCTTTGCTACGAACCAGTATATTAGTAAATACGCAATAAAGTGGTGAAAATCTTATGATGGCAAAACGTGCAATGTTTCTTTTCACTTGTAAGCATAATTTCTTAAATAGTTAGTTTAGTGGTTATATATGTACACAAGTTATAAATTACACGACTGACATGCGTGACAGTACGTACAAAACCATAGTGCAAATCGATAGTGCGGTTCTACTACACCGACTTATTAAATTGATACATCGACGTTTCGGTTCCGTACTAATATTTTCATAAACCTCTTTTAATAACGTGTGTATCACTTTAAATCTGTATAAATACTGTATTTCCAGTCAGTAAATGAAAAACGTGATGAGTGGATTATAGCGCCAGTAACTGAAAGGCAGTATCAACTATGGTTGACAAATATCGATTATAAATATATATCGATTTTAATTCTGCTTTCACTACTCTAGTTGAAAAGATGCCGGTCGGCTGGCGGAAATCAATCAATGTTTTTATTTTATGTTATTTTTAAACTCCCTATTCTATTAGCTTTAAAAAAAAATGGAGGGGATTCATAATTCAGACCAATATTTTTGGTACATGAATGATAAAGACGCATCTTAGGCCCACTTTTGATCATTCTCCTTTGCGAAGATATCCTTTATTAGTTACCCTCCCCTGCTCCCTCCTCCCCCATTCCTCTCCTCCCTCCAAACCGTCTTCCCCTCCGCCTCTCTTACCCTCCTCCCATCCGCCCGGTCTCCTAATTCTCCCCATTTTCCAATTCTACCACACTTTCCCAACCTATACCCCAACCTTTCCCATCACGTTGTAAACCCCTTCCCCCTCTCCTATCCCTGCCATCTCCCATCCACTTTACCTCCTCCAAAACTGCCTATCCTCTCCCTCTTCTCCCTCCCCTTACCCCTCTTCTTTCCCTTCCGACACGATTCCCCTCCCTTCTGTTTCCTGCCCCCCTTTTTTTGTATACCCAATTAACTATACAACAAAATTCCTGTCAGGTAGTAATCGATTACTTGTACCACTAATTATCGAATAAAAAAATTTTTGTATCGAGACTTGTGGAAATACCCACAAATACAACAGCTTAAACAAAAATAAACTATAAATAACCTATAAACATTTCTGTCAAGTTTTTGCCCTGACCAGTTATGTTGAACTACACTCTATACATTATATGAAATGAGAGGTCAACCTGTAGATCAGCATCAATACATTTCAATTACTTTTTATTGCACGTAAAAAAATAAAAAGATACAATAATAAAGTAACTTATAGATATGTACATCTAGGCGGTATTATCGCTCAAAGCGATATCGCTAAAAGTGTTTCTTCCAAACAGCCTTTGGGTAGAGGATAAGAATAACAGAAAAAGGTAGGTTGTGCAGTTAGATAAAGAAAATCCTAAAATTTTATTGAGATATAACTTATACCAGATTATGTCCCGAACTCAAAGCTATAAACAGTGAAAAGCCGTTAGATTCTGTTTAGTAGTTTCCAAGATTAGCCCGTACAAACGTACGTACGAGTATGTACGTTTGTACGGGCTAATCTTGGAAACTACTAAACATACTATACAGACAGACACGAACATGTTTAATATTTTTTTCGGTCTCTACTGGTGTTATGTAATGTCCGGGGAGTGAATTTTTTTTTTAAATATCAATATACAGGTCGCCTTTCTTTTGTTTTTCTACTGTTTTATTCGCTTCGGCCGTTTTCGTAACTGAGATTCGCAGTATAGATTATTACTTACCTACACTTACTCGTAGGGTACCTACTTACGGGAGGGGGGAGTGGGTGAGGGCAGGGGAACGTCTACATTGGTAGGTATACACGAAACAACAAAGTATAATATGCTCGGCGAATTTCAGATTTCAATGACTTAAAAGTACATTTGGAGCGAGCTAGGATAAGAGGGAAACAGCGGTGTCATGTTGGTGTGTCGGTGTGGCGGTGTGGCGGTGTGGGCGGTGTGGCGGTGTGGCGGTGTGGCGGTGTGGCGGTGTGGCGGTGTGGCGGTGTGGCGGTGTGGCGGTGTGGCGGTGTGGCGGTGTGGCGGTGTGGCGGTGTGGCGGTGGGGCGGTGTAGCGGTGGTGGAGTTGGCAGTCTGGCGAGATGAGTGGCAGTGGCGTGAGTAGAAGCGGAAGCAGACACGAAAGCGTGAACGGGAGCGGATGGTAAGGGGAAGGGTTAAGTTTTAAGGTTAGAGAAACATACGAGTAACATCTTCTTGCCAAGTATTAGAATGTATAAAATATCAATAGTTATTTGATAATCTTTTATTGCATGCTGCACACTAATTGAATTTCCACTTTATTTTAAAAAATTAAAAAAAAATCTGTAGTCCACGCAGGCACAGCTAGTAGGTACCTAATACCTATAGCAATACATGATTATTTACGGCCAAATAGTAAAGAAATTCCTTAACTTAAGGTAACAGATAGACAAAAAAATTCAAAATAACCATAGTCTCAATTTTAGAATATATTAGGCTCAGAAGAACGAATGGATATTATTCTTCTGAGATATTAGGTCTAATGTTGCTAAAAGTAAAAATACTTAAGTGAAAATACACCAGCACTTACATAAAATGGTACAGTACCAAAGAGTAATTATTTTGAAGAATTCTCAGCAAAAAGACAATTAAAAAAAAAACAAAGTTTTTATTTCTACAGCTTATTTAATAGTTTATTGTACACACAAATATACAAAGAACCACACAAAGAAAAGAAAATTATACAAAAGGATAAGCTTATTTCTAAAGAAATTTCTTCCAGCTAACCTGCGGTGAAGATAAGGGATTATGGAGAGGCAAGTAGTCGCGTGTACCTACTATATATTAAATAATCATAGAACATATAATACAATACACATAAACTAATAAACATAAACAGATACACAAATATATATGTATATACAATATAATAGAATATAATATGATATATATATAATATAAATATACGATATATTATAGACAGAGAGTAAGGTAGTGCTCTTTAACTCGTGATCTGAACACAGAAATCGTATGAGAGACGCGTATGGAGGAGACAGTGAGTTCCACAGCCTGACCGCAAGAACAGTTAAAGAATATGAGTAGAAGTCACTTTTATGAGAAGGAATTTTAAGAAGAGATAGATCTAATGTGAGAACGACAAGGGACATCAGGAGGGCGAGTAAAGGTAAAACGTTCCCGTAAGTAAGAGGGAGAAGTAGGGTTATTTAAGACGTTAAAAAGGAAATATAAGATGCGAGTATCCCTGCGAAGGCGAATTGGAAGCCACTTGAGCTTAGAACGAAACTGAGAGATATGGTCGTACTTACGTAGACCAAAAAGACGCTCAGGTTTGTTTAAAAGCTCCTCTGTGGCATCCAGGTGTCAAGTGTCAGCATAATCCAGGATGGGGAGAATGAGAGATTGTGCCAAAGATATTACAGCTTCAGATTTTACTGCGTAATATATTTGTCCACTTCTGCCTTAAGGCAACACGAAGGGGAACGTCATACTTAGGCGTTCCTCTCTGCCAAAGTACAAGAAGCACAGTGGGCTGGCTCTGTAAGCATTTAGAATAATACTAGCTTTTGCCCGCGACTTCGCGTACGTTTTGATATTTACACATTTTAAATTTCATAATAGATCATTTTCGTAGTCAGCGTCCCTAAAACCCCCAAAAATGTTTCCCGGAGGAATGAGATGTATTTTCGGGATAAAAACTATCATCAGGACCTAATCTATATGTAAGCCAAGTTTTATTCCGATCCGTCCAGTGGTTGAGGCGTGATTGAGTAACAAACATCCTAACATTCAGACATCCAAACATCGAAGAATCCAAACATCCAAACTTTCGCATTTATAATATTAATGGGATACATCGTACTAAAATGCCATTTTGTACTCTCTAACGGGTCATGTGACATATTTTGATAAGCGTATAAAGTCGAACTACGATAGTCACATGGCCCGTTAATTAAGAGAGTGCAAAATGGGTATTTGTTCGATGAAAATTGTCATGCGTGCACGAAAAAGAGGCGAAATTGCCAGAATGTTAGAAAAACACGTTATGGCGTCTCGCGTTGAGACTTCTGCATGCGACAAGTTGACACGTTGCCCGAACCTCCTGCAGCGATGAAAGAAATAAAGACTAAATGTTATTTATTCCAAGTTCAGAATAATTTTTTTCTACAAAAAAAAGACTCCTTCAATATCCGATCCACGTTTTTTTTTAATTGACCGCCTCGATGGCCTAATGCCTTGGTCATTGGACTCGAGCGTCAGAGGTCGTGAGTTCGATTCCCAACTGGTTGACAGACAAACTTTGTACAATTTGTACAAGTTGGTCCCTGTCTGGATGTTATATTTGTGAATTGTCCTATCCAATCCAAAAAGAGAGTACGCCCTATCCACCGTTCCCTCCCCTCCCTCTTCCATCTCGCTTGGCATCCCTTCCCTACGTTCCTCCGTCTCTAACAAAAATATAAGACGTCTATAATAAGTTGTTCAGTATTCGATAGTGAGAGCCCTAGTAACTTGTAACTAAAAGTAATATAAATAAATAAAAACATATCGACCTGCTACATAATATAAGCAAAACTACGAAGTATTTATTCAATTGTTATGTCTGTCATATCATATCATCAGAGACGACAACGAACCTGTGATGATTCCTTGACTAGTCAGCCGTTGTGGCAGTAACTGTAGTTGTACATTATTACGTACCGACTATGTATCATCTCATTGTTACCCTCCGAGAAGAGTTCCAGAAATATCGCATGATCTATGTCAACATAACATACCTAACTACTTGGGCGATGGAGTTAGCTTTGCGACTGGCAGTACTCTTTTGTTTAAATCCACACCCACACTGCCGCGGTGCAGCCTAAGTTTCATACAAAGCATCACAGGCCGCGCCTTGCTTGTTGCTGTGTGGAGTCCTCCATACAATCCAATATATCACAACAGATGGTCGCCACCGCACCGCCACAGCTACCGAATCGGTATGGTGGTGACTTAAATCTATATATAATATCCAGATATCTAAACTATTTTTACTAATACATTTTTGGCTGAAATACATGGGCAACAACGCCGCTGAGAAAACGACAGATTTGAATAAAAAGCCAACCCTTAAAATTTTAGTATAAAATCTTTAATATAAATATGTGTGCAATTTCAAGTATATTTAATTTCTCGATCAACCAGCTACTTTTGATGCTGGTTATCATTTTTTTGGTGGTGGTGGGAAGTTTTCCTCATGGTACTGTCGCATTGTATTGCCGAGGTGACTATTTGCGGGCAAGCGTCTGAGTTTCGCGTCGCAGTCCGGCCTGTATGACAGCCGTCCATAAACGTGACCAAGCAACATCGCAAGCAATACTTTGGGCACCGCACCGAAGTGTGGGTTTCTCTTCAGGAAGTCTAAAATAAGAAAAAATTCAGAGAAGTAAGAAGGCATTGGAAGGAACGTCACCAAAACCATTTATTTATAGATCAGTACTTGTTTAATAATCATAACTTGTTTAAAAAGGAAATGTTTCTATACGGTTCTTACTTCTATGAAGATTTTCGTGGCGTCCCTAACAACCTTCTTTAGAATAAATTAGCAAAAAATCTGTATCACCTACCGTACTTTATTGCCGCGTATGTAATAGTAGCAAATAGTGTGCTAAATGGTAAACATCGCTGGTAAAAACTTTCTTTGTCGCATGCTTCCAAAGCTTTGATCTCATCCTGTGTGAACTCGTAATATCGCTGAAAGTAAATCATTCGCATTTGATTAGGTTATTTGATCTCATTATATTATTTTAACAAGTTGTGGACATATTATGACAATAGTTCTTTTAACCATTTCTTCATTACCAGCGGATGCGTCACGTTGCGTACAGGTGGGCAAGCGTCCAAAGTGCGGTTCTTCGCGTAACAAGAACAGTCCTCATCATTTTTATTGGATTTCCCACTCATTACGGAAATTATCTTGTTACATCATTATTCTATTGGAAAAGTGTACAGCTCGGTTCATTCCTACTTTTTTACTTTATTTTAGGCTCAAATACAAAATAAACATTGTCTTTCACTAAAAAAATTTCATTGCCACATTGATAAGATGATTTTGAAATATACCTCAATATTTATTCGTATATTACGTTGTGCATTTCAGCCAGTATCTTTGTATTAAAAAAGTATGACTTACAGTTGTTATACTTGAAGGAAGGCTATTATTATAGTGACTAAAAGTGGTATTTAAAAAAATCATGTTATGGTATGCCACACTATCGCATATATCGTTTGTTTCGCCAGGACATGTAACATCCTCTTTCATTGAATAGCTTCAGTTTAAAATCATTCTTACTTTTTGTGACGTCATCCACCTTGATAGATAGTGAAATTGGTCACTAGCCGTAAAATTAGCACAATTAATAGTTTCTGATCTGAGTAATAAAAAAATTGTATGGTAGGATAGGCAGACGATGGTCATGGTATCAGGGAACTCGGCTTGTTAGCTGTATGAATGGAAATTGAATATAAAAATATTTTGAAGAAAAACAATCAAATACGAATAGCTGAACAGAGAACAGAGCGAGTCAAGGCCCGGTGAGTGAAGCCTCATAAAGCCAAGGTCGAGCCAGAGGAAAGGGGGAAGGGGGAGAGGTAGGCACGCTGCGAAACGTATTGTACACTTAACACCTTTGAGGCCGTGTCTCAACACAGCCCCAGTCTTTTCTACATCGACTGAATTATATATATATATATATTAATAATTATAAAAAAATACATTGTTGGATAGCTAGAAGGTCATTGGATAGCTAAGTCAAGGTGAAATCTGCCAGAAGATGAAAATAGATGGTATGACATAATATTGACAGTCTTTAGAACTTTTACATTATAAATTTATAATATTACTTTATGTCAAATTTTTGTCGCACCTACGGGATTTTTCAATAGTTTTCATCACTTTACAGTTTCCTCGTCAAGCTTATTATAATAACAATCATAGTGGTAAAAGATAATCTCCTGAAGCAGCATAGAGGCGTGACCGAATGGAAGGCGATGGCGCACGCCATACTGCTGGCCTTAACATTCGCAGCGATAGCGTCTGGTGCTCGATACGTTGATTACTCAGGGGTAAAAATGCCGGAATACGGTGTTGAGGTCGCCGACTACCAAGAAACCCGTGACGTACTCCCCAACCCACCAGAATCGTACCGTGACCACTCAGTAGACGCGCCCGCTTCGTTAGATTACAGATATGAAGAGGATTCGATTGGTGAGATAATATTAGAAGTAGAGATTTATGGCTTAGACGACAAATGCCTAATTCGCAAATACATTTTATAAAATCTTTTGGTACTGTAATGGTGATACTCTATGCTTGAACAAGTGCTATACTTTACGAGGTTTTATTAAACATGACGACCACAGAAAAGGGTGCATTGAAGTATGTACCTAAGTCGGAGAAAAATTTGCATGATTACCTCGGACTACCTCGGACTACCTCGGACAAACAAAAAATCCCTGAGATTTTTTGTTTGTCCGAGGTAATCTCAGGAAATACCAAAACGATGTTCAAAATTCAATAACTGTTGGGATATTCTCTATTCACTCAAACAGTTTAAGATACGATTTTTTGAAATGGGCCAATATCAAAAAGTGACATAATCGAGATACTAAGCAAAACATAAACAAAGCAACCTGAGCATGGATACCAAATGCATCATATATGCCTCAGTTGAGTAAACCTTGGCAAATTAAATAAATTTATGTACAATACAGATCATTATTTTTACCATTCTACGTACTCCATGATGAATATGTTACCTATTGATGGAGCCAGAGTTACTCGGAAGCGCAACGATACAATAAGTCTGCACTTTTGTACCTTACTACGAATCACACCCTTTTTACATTATCTTCATATCACCAAAAATCCCCCAAGCCACACAGCTTCTATGTAATTTTTCTAGCCACTACCACTATTTTCGCACGCCCTGTATACGTCGTTTAACAACTATTATACTTTAAATGTTTTATTATTATGTTTAAAATACTACAATTACGTCAGAATTAATGAACTCGTTTTGTTACTATTTTAACATATTACATTTTATAAATGCATTAGCGATATTTTACTGATAGGTTAAGCAGATATTGCAACATACCCACTTGCGTATACTAAATTATAAAACATTACAGTGGACGGACTCTTGACACTATGGTAGATATTAGCAGAATTTCTTTCGTATTTGTTGACTGCATTAAACAATAAAAAAAGTATCTCTGACTGACTGAATTGTGTTTCAGATCAAAGAGTCACATCTAGATCAGACGATAATGTTGAAGTAGATAGCGCAGACTCAGCAGTTTTACAGAATTCGCAAAGAAAACAGAAACAACCGCCACGACCAATCGATGACGTTAAACTTCGTGCACAAAAAAATCCTAAATTTAAAGGTAACCATCAGTACACGATACATCGTCCCCGAATCAACAACAAAAATTACAACAGAGAAGTTGAAATGACTTACAAGAAACATGCACAATACCTTTTTAATAAGGATAGGAGCGAATTTGACAGTGAAAATAGTTTTCATGATCAAGACGATCCTCACGAGCGTAAAAGTAACGATTTCGAAGACAACAATAATTCTTTTAATTCTAAAAGTACTTCTGAAAAAGCGAGAAAAGCTCGACGGAAGCCAAGGGATAGGTATGTTAAAAGTCAACAAGAAGACGATGTCATAGAAAATGATGAAGGCATATTATTTGGAAAATTGGACAAAGAAGGTAGAAGTGATACAGACTATCCAGCAAGTTATGAAGGAAGGCGGAAAATAGCTGGTAGTTTAAATAAGGAAGAAAAAAGTGATATAGAGTACCCGACAAGTAATGAAAGGAGACGGATAATGGCTGGGGGCTCGAAAAAAGAAAGTAAAAAATACACAGAGTTCCGTGTAGGAAATAAAGGGAGACGGTTTCGACCTGTAGTAGATATAAGTTCAGAGCAACAATATATCCCTGGCTTGGATTATCTCGAAGATACAACACTTAAATTAAGCAAATCAGACCAAAAACCCTATGATAAATACGACGATTACTACGACATGAAAAGGATTTATAATATTAAGAAGAAACTGCCAAGTCGGCTTCTACAGTCTACCATAGGTAAGCTATTATTAATTATTGTCATCAACACAATATTACACTATCCAATAGCAGCACAACACTTACATTTACAAAGACATTAATTATATTTTCAAACAATTATTAATATTCATATCACCTCAATTTACAATATTTAAAGATTTCGTTAACTGACATCTAGCTCGCTATGTTGAAAAAAATACTTTCAGACTAAAATAGAATCGAAATGTTGTCCCTGATTATTCTTCTGTACAAGTAGACTCATAAGCGAAACATCGATGAATGTCTCTCGTACTAGTGCTAAAATAAATTGCCGCCATGCAAACTGATGTCGCGAGTGTTTCGTAAACTTCAATACAAACATCGAAGTGGAGTGAAACATTGAGTAGGTCAACATTTTGGGAATTCAACAATTTAAAAAGTCAACATCATGTTCCGAACGGGTATGAATGTTACCACCGTTAACTTTAGTTCTTGCCTTCAGACAGTCTCCCATGAGCTCTATTTCGCCCTCACTTTTCCCTTTATTATTCCTTCAAATATTGTTCGCAGTATGTCATGCTTATTGTTTCTGTATAGAGTGTGGAGCAGATGTAGCTAATATAATAAGGTGGCCTGTGATGCTTAAAAGTATGTCACTATAAAAATAAAATTTCACCATAAGGGCTAATTTTTTTAAGGCCTGTCGAAAGCCCTATTTATCATAACTATAAAAGCGTTTGTACTTCAATGGCGAAATTTCAGTAGCTATCGAAATAGTAAATGGTAAAAACGTAGTGATATCTCATTATTCTTCGGGCATATGGTCAAGGTATTTTCTTTTTCTTTATTGTCAGTGTTAATTTTTGCTTTTTATTTCATGCTTCGACCTCCAAATTAGTAATTCCAACTCTATAACGAAATTTCTTTAGCATACATAGAGCCACATTTCCAGTTCACTTAAAACTGCTTTAATTAAGATCCTCTTTTTAAACCGACAGTAGGTATACTTCATTTCACAATTCTCTATTTGAGTTTTACTCCGATGCCATTGTTTGAAAAATCTTTACATCACTTCAGGTGGTTGCGATTCTGACGCATATTACTGGTACTAAATTATACTTATTCCATAATTATACCGGTACAAAATTAGCAATACTATTATCCTAGTAACTAATACTAAACCAGTCGGTATTGGATAGCCGAACGGTCAACATGTCATTATACCGCATTAGAGAAGCACGAACAAAATAAAAATAAATACCTACCGGTCAAATGCGAGCGGAACTCGTGTTTTAGGGTTTTGTACATTATCCAAAACTATAAATATCACCTCATGATTGAAAAGATTTATCTACTTGACAAAGACTACGCTTTATTCCCGTTTTATTAGTTTTTTTTTATTTATTGCTTAGGACTTTATAGGACGGAAAAAGTTTTTGTTACTGAGAGAAATTTTATTATGTGGATTAAGAAATACTAACCGAAACGGCAAGGGGCTTTTATTTAAAGATTAGAATTTTTTTCTTTCAAACGACAGAAAGTATTATAATAGCGCGAAAATTAAATTTTTGGTCTAGTTTTTGATGTAAATAAAATACTTTATCACTGTAAAGTAAAACGTAGGTATCTTCTAATGGTTCTAGTTAAAAATATCATGGCATGTATTTGGTAATATAACCATACAAAAATATTAGCATCATGAACACAAAGTGGCTAACATTAGGCTATTATGTGTGCTTAGCGATGAAATTGGTTCCGGAGCTGACAACGCGTCTACCTGATGACTGGCCGTATCGTCGCGCTAACATTATGGCACCGATTCCTCCGATTTCGAAGAGCATGATAGATACTGTAACCACTACGAGTACTTCTACGATGACCGTTCCCACCGTAGTTATCACCACTACCACTCCAGCAACTAGGCAAATGTCAACAATTGCAAGGAAAGATTTGTCTCTCGAGGAAAAGTCTAGACTCTCTATTCTTAAGAAAGCTCAAAGAAAAGAAAATATGTACAACGAAACGTCGACAAAAAAGCCACCTGTACTACTACAGGTTGCTACTAAAATGCAGACTGTAATAATGGTAGAACCGCCGTCAAGTCAGGAACCATTTTTACGTGCGAGGGAAGTATCAGGCGACACGTCTGAGCGTCTAGACCAAGTAAAACGAATGATGCGTCACAAACTGGTAGCCAATGCCAAGAATATTCGTGATCTGACCGATAACTGGGATGACTTGGTATGCGACTATATTGATGTGTCCCTTCTTGAAAGCTCAGCTACCAACAAGAATTTGAATGTACTTTTCTCTGCCGGTTCCATGCTCGTTTTCTTATTAATCCAATAAAAAAGTTTAATGTGCCTATTTAATGACATTACGTTGCAAACCACCGACCGATTACCTGAAATTATCAGATTTAATTCAAAGGAAGAATGTGCATTATTTATTATTTACGTGGTCGCGTCTGCTAATAATATTGTATCTAGTTTGCAGAAATCAACATAAATTTGTACATGAATATTATAAATGCAAATGTGTGGTTGTTTGATTGTTTGTTTATTTGTTTGTCGCTCAATCACGCTTAACGGCGGAACGGATCCTGATTAAAATGTAATAGGTAGAGTGATAAATCCTGGAGTATAATATATTGGCAGCTTATTATCACGGAAACAAATAGTTCCTAAGGGAATGTTTATATGAGATATATTTAAAATGATTAAGAGATTTATACAACTCATTATTCGGTGTTCGTTGAGTATATACTTATAGGTCCATAGGAAATATGTTGTGGCGACCCTGTACGGACAAAGTCGCGGGTACAAGCTAGTAGTACACCAGTTTATTCAAAATTAAGCACTAATACTTGGAACTTACATTTATATAGAATTTACATAGGTATACATACAATCATATTTTATTATCTATATACTCGTATTAAAAAAATCATTTTATTATCTTGAGAACAACAATAAAGTACGTAATAGTTCGAAAAAATCTTAAACGTGTAATCAGTAAATATTAAAGAGAGGACATTATCTCCGTAAGCATTCATGATATTATGATAACGTGACATAGTTGAAACTGTTTTGCAATGGTTATACCACATAGAAATTTTATTCCATTATTCTTAAAAAAATGTCATAAAATGTTAGACATCCCTACGTACTTATAACATTTTATGACATTTTTTTTCGATATCAATCGATAACGACAACTACGATAATTGTAAACCATAGCTTATCGTTGTTGTGAAAATTGTGATTGTAATAAAATTAAGATTTATACGATACTTTAAAACACAAATAAATCGCCCTAAATTGGAATATGAATAGACTAGCGAAAAGCAATAAGGAACACAAGCGTGTCTTAGGAGTTGTTATTTCTATAAAACAATTATAAGAGTGGGAGCACAGACAGTGGTCTGTACTTAATACAGTTAAGAGGAATTTCAGAAAATATTATCTATGGTGTTGACAAAAATAATGATACAATGTAAGATGGCGTATTGATAATGATACAATGTATATGTCCGATTGGATTTGGATTGGATTTATTGACAAGTAATAATAAAAAATCTGGTAATTCAGCTGAAACCGTCAAAAAAGATTAAACAAAATATTTTATTCCATCTATTTGAATACATAGATATTTTTTTATTTAGTCATTATTTCTGGGCACATTTTGTTGAGAAAGTAAGTACCTACTTATACTTGAAAATACTGTTAATATTAAATATGAAAAAACCGCCTAACTTTCAGCTACCGCCAGCTACGGTATTTCCAGACAAGTACAACTTTGATCTTTTTAAAAGAAGAGTGAATAGGCATCTTATGCTTAAGTGCCTCATCGTCACTTACCAACAGGTGAGACTGAGACCAAGCGTTAACCCATTAAGAATAAAAAAAAAACTGATTTGTCGATGAGAGCAAATCGTATTCCATACTATCTGGAGATGCCGAATATAATAATAACACGATAGAAGAACGCGCCTATTGCGAAATGATATCTACGAGTACGGTAGTTTCACATCTGCACTTGTTAAAACTAAAATTACAGTTTTTTGTTTAAAATCTTATTACGTACATACATAATGTTCACGCCTTGGTCCCAGAGGGGTAAGCAGAGACGATGTATCGCCCCTTTGTGTGATCTGACAATCGGCGCAAAGCGACTTTCCTTCTCCCGCTTTTCGCCTCGTGATACCACTTGGCAAATCAAATCTTATTATCGTATATAAATAGACCCGTTTTAGAATATTTGGACTTAAAGTCCTTCATAAAACCATTTAGAGACTAATATTGGCTCAGAATTTTCTTTAAATAGAGCGAGTATGCTAAAAATAAGCTTAAGAAAGTTTATTTGTAGATAGGTACTCCGGTTTTGACACGGATCATCTATAGATTACAGAGTATAAATAAAACTGTTTAGACTAAACGAAAACAATCATTGTCGGTTTTTGTTAAACGTAACTTTATAGACCTGAACTATCTACAGTAAGGACCACTATTAAATATATAAAATGAAAACAGTTTTGTGGGAATTCTATTGTGCTATAATTGGGCTATAACGGCTCAAAGGACAGTAACGATCTTTAATATATCCTTCTAGGTGTTAATAACTACGTGTGTAGGTACATTAAAATAGATCAGCTGATAAATGATAGGAAGAATTAAGAAATAGTATGATAGATAAAAATAACTTTTCAAGGTTTCAAGTTTAATTTGATACACATTAATTACTTAAAATAAAACCACCTGATGTGCAGTTTCAAAGGTTTTAAATGTGGTAAAAATGTTTTTTTTTTTCATTTCAACGATAATAATAATTTTGTTGTGCTTACAATAACCCCTTATTAAAGCTGGTAAATTTATTTTTCCACCTGTGTAGACTCTAGGGACTTCCAAGATCAGATAAGCCTTTACTTTGTAGGTAGAGATAAACTACGATAACATAGCCCGCCCCTCCAAATTACTAAGCGGTTGAATGTATTTGTTGAAAATATCTACAAGCCTCACAACGTATGTGTGCGTGCTTAGACGGTAGATGAATTCTTACAGCTACATGCAAAAGCGTTCGTAAGGATAGGACCACGTTACATTGAAACAGTAATTTGGAGGGGCGGGCCATGCTATCGTAGTTTATCTCTACCTAGCAATAATACCCGACACTGAACCTGCCGCCACCCTGGGACGTTCGCCCTCTTGCCGCACTGTCGCCCGCCGCCAGTCACCGCTCTGTCGCATCCAATCTGGCCTCTTTGAAGCCACGAATGAATGTGATTATGGAACAGGGTTTCTATGGAATGCGAAAGATCTCTGGGATGAACGATGATATCGTAGCAAAAAAGCGGAAACGCTTTACAATTATGTCAATACCCTTTTATTCCAAATTCGGAATCAGAATAAAAAATCTAAGCCGAATGGGCCGGGTCCCGTGTCTCTACGGCTAATAGAAATGACTAGGAACCCAGACCATCAGATGTAGAATCCTTCTCTGATTCCAAATTATCAATGCGTTATAGCATTTCCGTTTTTTTTCATTGCTATTTTACTATTACATGTAGTTAACCATTTCTTAACTTCTTTAGATGGTTTCAGTATTATTTGAATCACAAACATCAGAAACAGAAGAGCGCAGAGTAACTAGAGTTCCCGCGTAATGAAAAAGAGCTTCCTATAAGCAAGTTAATTTATTTTTTTCAAAACTGCAGCAGTAGGGAATTATTACTAGGAAAATTCTATGTCTATGGGGAAATACCTATATCCAGCAGTGGAGGTCAAAATGAAAAGATTATGATTTCGTTTTAATATTAAGTTAGAACGAGACAAAGTGATTCCACCATGGCGAATTCGCACTCAATCCGATTATAAGCACAATATGTATGAAAATGAAGATTATAATAACAACAATAATATCGTAGATTCTGCAACGACAATGGCGATATCAAGCTTCGCTGAGCGAGAACTGACGGCCGTGCTGAGTGCATATCATCAGCGCAAGGAGGATGTCACCACCGCCGAGTCAAAAGGAATATCTGACATTGCCCGTATACCTCTTAATTTCCTCACTGATGGCACAGACTTGAACGTCAATAAGGAGTGGAACCAATTTATCCTCACTAATTACGCCATGCGTATGCATTGGTCGCCGTATGTTATTGAAATAATTTTAATATTAAACTATTTACAAAGATAGAAATAGAGATACATTGTCAATATGTTTAACAAATCCCACTGATCTAAGCAATTATTATTCAAGGGGAAGATGCGCATGGTCCTCTCCGTCCATCACGGAATGATTGCTTAATCGCATGTCATTTACCTACGTTCGCTCCTTATTACGGTTTTAAGTGAAAAATACATATAAAAATGTCCTCTTGTGCATTTAACTTGTGTTTTAAGCACTCAAGAAAAAAAAGACATGGATTAGATTTTGGATCACATTACTAATTTTAATACATAGATTAACTTACGTAAAAGGTCAGAGTTAATGTGATCGTCAAAAAATAATAAAAATATAGTATACAAAATGTCAGTTCAGCTGTGCATTTGAATCTGTGTACATGTAAGCCATGCACAGAACCTAGTTTTCGTTCAAGCAATGTAAGAGAGTCGCATAATATCTTCCCCTATTGCTTTAGTATAAGTGCTATGTAAATTTTAAATCGCGTCGTCTAGTGCCGTCGTCGCATCGAAAAGAGGTTTGTTAAAAAAACAAGAGACGGCACATACCGCGCCAAAAAGAACTACAATAATGTAAAAATCTTTCAACAGAATTTTGGAGCAGGTAACAATCATAATATATTGAAAACAATGCATACTTAGCTTACGTTACTTGAAAACTTAAGAAATGGGTTATTACTTGTTAGATGGTAAGTAATGAAGTCAGAAAGTGTGATTTCTCGCTTGGTTTACGACACTTGTCAGACTGACTGTAAAAAAAAGTGTACCTCTTGTAAAAAAATCGATCGCCAACTGAAGGGGAAAAAACCCTTAAGTACTGAAGGCATCTGAATATAAGTAAGTTTTAGTCAGACCAGTTTCAATTTTATTTTTAAAAATTAGGCGCTTGCCTGAGCTGGGAATACAACTGACACAAATGCGTAAAACTTCACGCTGTGTTTCTCTGGCACCAATTAGGGCCAAAATTAAGAAGCAGATCTCTTTAATGAACTTGGAATTATAATTCAATAGTCAACCATTGAAGATTTACTCAAAGGAGACTTTATTTCAATTTTTAAAATAAGTTAATATATTTTTTGTTACAATATTTTTTTTTTATTTAGTTGTGAATTTTTTTTTATCTATGAACGGAGTTTTCCCTATTTCTAAAAATAATGTTCTAATATAAAAGTTTCCTTTGAGTAAAATTTGCTGTCTTCAATATTATAAAATAGATTTTTCCAGTTGGCGTTCGTTTTTGCCAACCATCCTAATATTGCGACTGCTCCTATAGTCAAGACGACTACTTAGTAACATTAAATTACTTTATGGAAAACCAGAATTTAATACCTAGTTCAGGGTATTGAAGGTTCAGTTCACGGCTTGAGTAACACTAAATGACGCCAGTGGGCGAAAACAATATATGGCGTTTTTAATATAAGTATATATTTATTTTATTGCACATATAATATTTACGGTTTTAATGTTTCTTAAATATAATTACTACCCAATTTTCGATAAAAATCGGTGCTCGATGCCTATCAGATTGGCTGTCTGCCCATTTGCCACATTAAATAGTAAAAAAAACCTATTGGAAATACACTGTAGGTGAACAGATAATTGAATTATCGATTTTAAGATTGTCTTTTTCAAGTGTGATTTTCGGGGTTCTAAGGACACTAAATTGAAATTTAACAATTGTTTCAAATTTGTTGACGACTTTTAATTACGGGATGAATTGCAATTACAGCATTAAAAAAATTACTCTGCTTCTTGGCGATGATTCTGCCAGTGTCAAGGTAGAAAAACATGAAATTAACGGAATATACTATAAACAAAAAATAATTTTGTTGAGATACCAAAACAGAGTAGAATTGCATGCAATAGTTGTGGATTACACAGTCGACTGGAGGCGATGAACGAATTTCTGGGTCGGCAAGTGGTAGGTTACGAAGATGAGGTAAGTACTAGTCTCTGCTTGTAACTCAGGAATGTAGTTAGTAATTCTTGAAATTACTTGTGCGTTATTATTTTCGTTTGCAGTTTATTGTGCAGAATGACGTCATATAAATTAAAGCCACGAGAATACACTGTTTTTACCGACGATTATGTGATTGAAATGTATGCATCTGTACAATGGCGTGACAACCGTAAATGTTGAGCACAAGCCTCGGTTATTTTATTAATTAAGTATTTAAACCGGGGTAATAAAGATTTTATAAAAAAGTAGATAAGTACATTCATTATTTAAAAAAAAGTTAACACAGAAAATAATATTTTATACGCGTGTACACCAGCTTTACGAACTTCGTTGTGCAACATCGTTTCCCTTGTGATACGTTCCGTTGTAATATCCTTTGTACGATGTCGCCTACAAGTTGTGCCTGGCATCAATTCTGCTCAAGGTTTATTACCTAAGTGGCAATTTTAAGATAGGTAGTCACTGACAAAACACACTGATATCCCACTAATCCCATCCCACTAATATTATAGATGCGAAAGTTTGGATGTTTGGATATTTTTTTTCAATCACGCTTCAACCACTGGACTGATCGGGATGAAACTTGGAACACATATAGGTTAGGTCCTGGAATAGGACATAGGATAGTTTTTTTCCCGAAAATACCTCTCATTCCTACGGGAAACCAAATGAATCGTTAAAAGCAGTGAAGATGTGTAAATATCGAAACCTACGCGGACGCTAGTTGATGAATAAACGTAAGTACTTCGCTTTTAGGAACCCTGCATTTTGTTACAAAAAAAAAATACAAAGGACTAGTTGGACTAACCCAACATTACCACCCACAATCACACTCCCATCTAATTCTAACCGTCCTAATAATATCATATTTTCTATCAATTCTGTCCTATAGTTGCAATGTTACCTAGAATCTCAGGCTCTGGCGTGCAAACCGCTAGGTCTAGTGTGGGAGCTACAGTATGTATCGTCCTCTTAATGATAATGTTTTAATCGTACTACATTCATGTAATAATATACTTATTATATATATATATATATATATAGCTTTGAGCTATGTCAATAAGTATATTATTACATGAATGTAGTACGATATATATATATATATATATATATTGCGGAACAAATAAAAAGTCTCTCATATCATAGGACTCATAGATATATAGAGCTCAGCCATAGAATACTTGATACAACATTGTGTCACAGATGCATTTAAAACAAAGTTAGCAAAAAAATCGTCGCCAATAAATTCTACCGAACTACGAGTATAATAAAAAAATTCCGTCAACAGATCATAGAGTATCTTTTTAAATATGTTAACTTCATCTATGTCTCGTATCGTCTTGGAGATTTGTATCCTGCAGAATAAGCTTATATGTAACATGGCAGTGTTTGATGGTAATATTTCCATTTTACCTAGTTGCCTCATACTAATGTTTAATTAATAGATTTTGCAAACACCGCTTATTCATATATAAGTACATACAAAGAAGAGTCAACATTTTCAGTTTTAAAAATGCGACATACATGAATCTCATTATCGTCATTATCAGCCTGAAAGAGTTGAGCGCACCACTGAACCCGATCCTCGGTTCTTCTCATCCTTTCTTGCCAGCCGCCCTGCCCTGGCCGTAACCAGGGGGCGTCCCACACTACGCTTGCGCAGTCATGGTCTGCACTCGAGAACTCGTTTACTGCAACTTCAACGTACTAACTTTTTGAGCTATGTTAATGACTTTAGTTATCTGGCGGATCTCCTCATTTCGGATCCTGTCCCTTAGAGAAACTCCGAGCATTGCTCTTTCCATATCCCGCTAAGCGACCTTGAGTTTTCGGACTACTCCTATTGGTATATGTATGTAGTATATGAATCTATTTGTCTAAAATTGCATATTGCCCAAAATCACCGTTTTTGAGCTCTAAAAGAAAGTTCTTTGTTGAGTCGCCCTAAAATATTACACCATATCGTAAGATAGGTAGGAGATTTAATCATGACATGCAGCAACAACAGCTGAATTTTCACAACTTTGTTGAGCTTATAGAACAATGCATATGAAGACTCCTGCAGTCGCTTGTAAACATGGTCAATATGGATTTTCCAACTCATTTGATGGCGTATTGTAGAGTATGTATTATGCATTTATGTAGGTATACTCTAACCAAACAACATGGGAAACTTGAATGTAACCGAAGATGTAGAAGTACAAAGTGCAAGTACGAGTATGAGTGATAAGTAGTAAAACTTATTGAAAAACAACTTAATAAAGAAATTGAAAAATCATTGAAAACATAGAATAAAAATACGGTATTAGTAAATGATGTTTCAGGAGAAGATGCCGAAGATCTTATAAAACATTAATAAGAATTTAAATGGCGTTTTATTATTTTCCGCGGGTAAAAATAATATTCTATTAATTAAGACTCGAAATGCTCGTGTTCCTTTATTAGAGCAAAAAAGTTTTCTTGATGATTTAATTTTCATAATAAAAATTAATTACGAATATACCACTTTTTCTAACATTTTTAACTTTTATAGTGGAATATCAAAATACTTTTTTTTTAGCTTTTCATAAAAAATCTGTTACAGGCACATAGGTAACCTTGTTCTCACGGTGGTATCTTTACGCTTCAGGATAATGAGTGACAGTAGCCACTTACCATGAGGTGGACGGTCTGCCCATTTGCCACTTCATTCCGTAAAAACATAGAACCTGGTTCTTTTCTTTATTAAATACAGCACATTATGGTGTTCAAGCTCGTAAATATTCGGTCACCTTGGATGTTTACAAATATCTCATGCAGACTGTACCAAGTCGATGCGCTCAAAACAGAAGTCAAATGTTTGCACGAATATTTGTGCTATCTTGTGCCGGCTAGTAAAATATGATCAGTGTTGCTAGGTCGGCCTGCTTGAAAGTTACAAAAATAAACCTGAAACTATTATTATTGTCCCTATATTATTTTTATTTTCAAGTAATAACAGAAACAATGGTGACGTTACGTGGGTTGAAATGTTGTCAGAAAGGAGCCTGTAAGTATACAGAAGCTTCCTAACGACAGTAAAAGCGCCGTTGTTGCGTTATTCTACTAAGATCGATATAGTTTATACTGAGGTCGGGGCCGCTGATGTCAACTGAATATGGTGTGGAATAAATAACAACGTGTATCTAGTGTTTTTTTTTATAATTTGCAGTTGCAAGTTAACATTTGTAACAATGGAACGATATATCCTGGCAACACTGCGGCGACAGCGGCGCCGCCGGGTGGACGGACGGATTGATTGCGCGGAGGGAGGCGGTGTGTGTAGGTTGAGCGCGGATTGCGCTGCCTAGCAAGTCCGGCCTCCATATTATTTTTATTTATTCTTCAGGTGAACCTTGAACTCGAGGTCGGTTGTGGTTGTGTGTGCGGAAACGGGTCGTCTCTGCGACCCAGTGTTATTTTAACCGTTCTGTATTCGGTGTTATAAAAGTGACTATTATGAGCGACAGGGACAGATCGTCGCCCTCCGTCACGGACACCCCCCTGAAGACTTACATCGGCAGACACAACGACGACTACCCCCTCATAAACGGAAACGGTGAGTATTAGACGTTAAGAATACGATACCTGCAGGGATATGTGACTCTTTGCACTGTAGTATACCACGTGCGATGAGGGTGGGGAGCATCACGCGCTCGTACCCATCCCCGCCCGCCGCTGCCGCGCGCCGCGCGCTCTACAACTACAGCAGGGCACTAGGTTAGTGGTTAGTGGACAGGGCCACGGACTGCATGTGAGCCGTAATCGCTATTTGTCGCAATAACATTTACGTCAATCATATGTTTTGTAACAGTTGTACTTATCTGCAAAAACCTGCACACAATGTAGTCAGGTAATAAAGGCACTGAACAAAAACATAATAGTGAGGCAACATTTTGAGCGTGTCTATTTAATTTTTGTTCAAAATCTACTGCTGGAAGTTGTAACTAGCTGAAAATAAAGGGGTGGCGCAATTTGTAAGGCTTAAGGCCCCGTATTTTTAAAAGAATTGAACTCTACTAACGATTTTTTCATTTTATAGTTCTACTAGGCCCGATTCTGAAGCACTCCTTTAAAAGTTCTCAATATTAATATTCCCCGTCTCCATCTGCATATTACTGTGTAACAGGAATAGAAATGATTTTAATTCTGTCAAATTTTTACTTTGCCACTTCAGTCACGGGCCCACTGCCCATCCTATAATATAACTTTATATTTTTTAATGTGGGAGTTTCGAGATATTTTAAGGTAAACTCAACCTTCTCCGGGGATTTCACACTACGAAAACATTATTTATATACCTATCTGTATTTTACAATCTCCTTAGAATATAATATATAAATAATAGCTGTAAAGAGACTCTACGTAACTCTATGATATTTTTAATAATCATAAAGAAAATAAATTACAGGAAGTCAAAGGGCGAATAAAAACAAGTGGAATATCTATCGAGTTGCAAAAACTATTGTAAGAACTAAATTGATAGGCATATCAATACTATGATAGTATAATGACGTTACAATACTATCGATAATTCGACTAATTAACAGAAGGTCGGAGTGTGAGGAGAGGAGGGGAACTGAATCCGGGAGTACTTAGACGGTGACGAGCAGCAGCGATACTTGCATTATCAACAATCAGTTAACGTCCCCTGTTGGCCATTTCCAATAAAACGCCCACGCCTGGGGATTGGCAGATGTCCTGCTTTTGACGCGAACTCTTCCTCTTTCTGCTCTCCCAGGTCGTGTCCCACCAGCACCCTCAGCGGGATGCCCAAAATCACGCCTTTTCTTCTAAGTACCCAATTTGGCGCAGTAGGTAGGTACCTTAAAAAGAATCTGTCATTGAAGTAGAAGCGCATTAACTGATTTCATTAAAGATTGTGATTATGATTGAAGGATTGTATGTAGCCGTCCTAGTCCGGTTTTTTTAACTGCCGATATTTGGAAATATGGTTTTGACAACGTTACTGGGGCCTACTTCGTAAGAATTTTAGATAATATCCGTCGACCTATGAATCAATGTACTCTTTACGGGGTCTTATATTATGATTAGCGTTTGGCGCTTTTCCTAATGTGATACACACCCTTTGAGAGCAACTAATGGCTTTTTAGTTCGATGGATATTTCCGATATGCGCACGGGGCAGGTCCTCTGCCTCATCGATTGGCTGCTGCGGCTGCCTGAAGGTAATCTTCACAAGTCTTTCATTTCAAACCAATAGTCGTACGAAAACCAACGCTATTAACGTCTCAGTAACATATACATGAAATGGTCACCAGCAGCAAATACACATGTTAACTTAGTGGTCCACTTAAGAGAACACAATCTATTATTTCTTTTGTTTTCGAGACGCAAATGCGTTTCTTTTCTTAGGACTATTGATTTGGAATGAAATATACGTTAAATCTACCGATGCTCGTTAATAACTATCGGACTATTGACTATCGATATTCCTGTAAACTAATTGATATATATACTTAGTATCTGAAAATATGCGACAATAATCCAATCTTGTATTATCGAAAATAAAAACATTCCCAAAACAACGAGCCTTTTGATCACTTAAACTCATGTTTATTATTTTCTGTTAATTTATTAATTTTTAACGACATCCGCGCGGTGGCTCTACCTGGCTAGACACGACGCAAGATAAAGAGACATGGTAAATTCTGGAGGAGACCTTTACCCTTAGTTTAATATAAAAAAAAGAAATGTAGTTAAAAATTACATTATTAGTATTAAGTACTTAAATATTCACAATGCATGTATCGCAAATGATGAATTATTATTAGTTTTGGTCGGGGCCTGAGTCGCTTCACTTCAAAGTTTCGAGATCCAGCGTTTCGAGCGAACGTCAGTTCAAGGTACTCGTATGTCGCCGCCAAATGGTTAAATCAGACACTCGTTTGGATGGCTAGGCAGTTCGTTAAATTAATTAAGAAATTGCAACGTTCCATGTGTTGGCTGATTGAAAGCTAGCCCCTTGAAAACGGCTGAACCAAAAGCCGCAAAGTTATTTAAATTTAATTAATATTTTTCCACTGTAGCGTTAGCTAGCAGTCTCTAACAAAATATGGCGTCAGCAGCTGATAACGTGTGTTGTTTTTTTGATAAAGTGCTGTTTTGAATAAAATTCGATAGTATAATTAAAGAAAAAAGAATAATCACGGATTTACCTACAAATCTAACCTAACTTAACGATCAGGTATCGTTAGAAGTATCTTAATCTTCCGCGGGTTAGGCTATATAATAATGGGCTTTATGATGTCACAATAAATAAATATGGCGCTAACTTCTAATAAATAAAATTGTAAACTTCGCGTGTCTGTACATTAAAGATATTTGCAAAAAAAAAATTGGGGGGTCGAAGGATAAGCAACAGAACACATTTCGATCATTTTTGAAATTTTTGTCTGTTTGTCTGTGAGTTTGTGCACGCATCACTTAAAAACTACTGAACGGATTTTGATGGACTTTTCACAAAAAACATGGGGCTTGACTTAACTTGACATTTAGTCTTTATTTTATCGCAATCGGCTAACTCAATCAAAAGTTATAGACATTTTTAGTTTTCAAATACATTAGTAGGTAAGGTTATTATGCAATATATTGCTTAAAGTAGTATTTCCGTACTATTCAGATTGCGATGAGTTTGGATTACATTTGGAGTGGGAGTGGGCGTGGGCGTGGGCGTGGGCGTGGGCGTGGGCGTGGGCGTGGGCGTGGGCGGGTGGGATTGAGAGCGGGAGCGGAAGCGGAAGCGGAAGCGGTAGCGGTAGCGGAAGCGGGAGGGGAGCGTGAGCGGGAGCGAGAGCGGGAGCGGAACCGGAGCTGGACCGGAGCGGGAGCGGGTATGGTACCAGTGTAATTTGAGTGTTTGAAAATTCGCATAACTTTTGACTGAGTTACCCGATTACGATGAATTTGTGGTATACGTATGCAACAAAGTAATGTTGGTCGGAATTTGGACTGCGATGGATTAGTTACGAGGACTACATTTGGAGAGACGATGGAAAGAGGTTTGAGGGGAGTATTGAGGGGAGAGCTGAGGGGAGGGTTGAGAGGAGGGTTGAGGGGAGTGTTGAGGGAAGGGTTGAGAGGAGTGTTGAGAGGAGTGTTGAGAGGAGTGTTGAGAGGAGTGTTGAGAGGAGGGTTGAGGGGAGGGTTGAGGGGAGAGTTGAGAATCTGAATCTGGACCTGGACCTGGAACTGGAACTGGAACTAGGCCTAGGCCTAGGCCTAGGCCTGGGCCTGGACCTGGACCTGGACCTGGACCTGGACCTGGACCTGGACCTGGACCTGGACCTGGACCTGGACCTGGACCTGGACCTGGACCTGGACCTGGACCTGGACCTGGACCTGGACCTGGACCTGGACCTGGACCTGGACCTGGACCTGGACCTGGACCTGGACCTGGACCTGGACCTGGACCTGGACCTGGACCTGGACCTGGACAGGGATTTGGACCGGAAGTGGGAATGGGAGCGGATCCTGTAGTCCACGCGAGCGGAGCCGCGGGCACAGCTAGTCAAAAATATAATTTTAAGATTAATATAAGTATCGTGTTTGTTATGAAACAAAAGGTCTCAATGAGTACACTCCAAAAATATACAGATTATGTATTTTTATATATTTACAAACTCCCAAAAAATAGTTAAAAACGCACTTCTATGTATAATGCGTGTTTATTACGCTTGATGTAATGCGTGCTAGGCTCTTGCATAACGTATACCTAATTCAAATATCTGTTAATAAGCAAATAAATTATTTAAAATCCTCGTGATTCACGATTATATGCTCTAGCTAATTTAGCTCCAAGGGTGTGTTAGACATACGAAAGCATAGTTAGTGTATGTCTATGCAACGAGACATTTAAACTGAATGAATGTGAAACGGAACGGTACGTAATCTGTTTTGACGTTTGACTACGGTTATACGAATACCGATATTTATTTTAGTAACTAGCTGTGCCCGCGGCTCCGCTCGTGTGGACTACAGAATTAATGTTCCCGTTCCCGCTTCCACTCATGCTCCCGCTCCCACTCCCGCTCCACCTGGGAGCGACTACGGGTCACTACTAATTGCATTCTAGTTACCATGACAACTTTGAGAACTGCTTTACAAAGCACTGGTTAGCCATGCACCGGACTGAATGGTGTTCTATATTTGTGTTGTACGAGTATATTGGTAGTTGCATGGCGAGCCGCCTGGAACGCTGAAGCAAATAATGGGTACGAGGCGGCGGCGCTGACAATGCACAAACCACACAGTCAGTAACTTTAACTACACTCACTATATCCTGTATAATGTCATTCAAAATTAACTGTACCAACTTCAGGATATGTATATTCAAATTGTAATGCAACTATTACGTTAGTTAAAAGGTCAGCAAAGTGTGCGTCGTACCTACGCATTTTCTGTCAATTTATTTCCTTTAACATTACAAACAATAATATTTTTCTGAAATTGCCATAATTTTCCAGTCATATATAAGTTTTAGCTTTCCTCTAGTATGCAGGATTTTTTTACTGCTATTTCCATATCGTTTCATCCCATCTATTTGAAAAGGACGACTTGGTTCGCCTTCAATTGCACCCAAAGGTGGTGTTTTCTATAAGAAACGTTTAGCGGGCAGTAATGAGTTTTTAATCCTCTTTATAAGTGCGTCGCAATTATCTTTGCCGCACACTTTTTGAATTTGGAACATCTTAGTGTTCAGCGCCAAAGAAATCGAACGCAAATATTGTTTGAATAAAGATTAGCTGGTACGACAGCCCATAGTCGCGCCGCCGGCTGACATAAAAAAAAGCGGCCAAGTGCGAGTCGGACTCGCCCATGAAGGGTTCCATAGCAGCAAGTAACATAATATAAAAGTTATTGTAGTTCGTTGTAACTTTGATCGATGTTTTAATAATAGTATTGTGGTTTACGATTTATGACGTATTTAAAAAAAGGACACACATTTTACCACTTTGGAAGTGTCTCTCGCGCAAACTATTCAGTTTAGAAAAAATGATATTAGAAACCACAATATCATTTTTGAAGACCTATCCATAGATACTCCACACGTATGGGTTTGATGAAATTTTTTTTTTATATTCAGTTCTAAGTATGGGGAACCACCAAAATTTATTGTTTTTATTCTATTTTTGTGTGAAAATCTTAATGCGGTTCACAGAATACATCTACTTACCAAGTTTCAACAGTATAGTTCTTATAGTTTCGGAATAAAGTGGCGTGACATACGGACGGACAGACAGACAGACAGACAGACATGACGAATCTATAAGGGTTCCGTAATTTGCCATTTGGCTACGGAACCCTAAAAACGCGCGAACTACATACAGCCCGCGTTTTCGTCAATTTTCACGGATTGTTAGAAATTTATTTTCTCATAGAGGTGATGAAAAGTAGAGTGTATCACTCGGGCGCAAAATATATTTTTAGCTCGGGCGACGTACTTTGAATCCCTCGCTACGTTCAGGATTCTACTAAAGAATCCCTCGCTACACTCGGGATTCTACTCTAGAATCCCTCACTTCGCTCTGGATTCAAAAAAGCACCCTCGCCGTAAAAATATTATTTTGCTCCGTTATGATACAATTTACTATTCCAGTCGTTGCCGGGCTATTTTACATACCTTTGTGTTCCTGTAGTTTGTGGGTTATCCGGCGTGCAAACAATTTTATTTTTCCGTGAATATGTCGCCAAAAGTAATTTTTCATGCAATTTTCTTAAGTTTAGAGAAACATGTCAAGACATAAGAGAAATATTTACTGAATCTCCACATACGAGTACTTATTTATTATTATGTATATTTAATTTGCCTATTCTCTTCAGTTAATGCTCACTGCCAGCACGTTTTCTCCTGTAACAGCCGATAAAGGGCGGCTACTTCGTGGGAAAAAGTTAAAGCGCAGGCCACACCGGAAACGAACTTTAAGAACTATCAAAAATCGGCTCTGAATACACATCAAATTGATAGGAAGTCATCTCTCTCATTACTCCACTTTCCTTGGACCGTCATTAATGGAACATCCCTCACATTTTTAACCGACTTCAAAAAAGGAGGAGGTTCTCAATTCGATGGTATTTCTTTCGCGTATTTTGATACACTCTCTCTCTCCCACTCGAAGGTGTATAAAAATGCCTTGGTGCACCTTCCATATTTGAAAAATGTCTACATTTTAAAATTGTTCATTCCTAGTAGCTACGACATTATATATTTTACATTTCAGCTGAATCCGCTCAGTTTCTTTCGAGTTATCCGGCGGACAAACAGTGACATTTTCCTTCAGTTTTTCAAAAGGCAAACAATTTTTTCTACTTTTCATATACTTCGATGAAACTTTTTTATTATGTAACATTATCATTATTTTGTTCATGATCACAGCAAGGAATACTAACTATTACTACATAAGTAGTTACAGTAAAAATTAAATTACGTCCTCTATATTTTTTTGCGTGACGTTAGATGGCGTAGCGTAGGATCCACTCCGAAGTTGCCCGTATTCCTCCCTCATAGTAACTGTTATCTTATCTGTTGATGATGACTGGGTTGACTATCTACATTTCACAAATTGGTGGGCTTTTTAACACGTTCTCATGGACAGTAAATTTCGGTTTTAAAACTTATCACACAAAAAGTACATAGATATAGTATAAACTCGTTTAATCTTTGCTTAACGTGCTGTTATACAAAAGGGAGGGAAGAAAATAGAGTACTATTCAAACTGATGCTAATTTCATATGGTATGCGGACGCACATCGCTCACGCCGCCGCTCCCGCCGCGCCGTGTCGCTGTCGGCCGCCGTCCTGCCTCTACCATGCGACGACTACAGAATCAATTATTCTTGACAATAGTTGGTGAATCTACATAAAATGACATTTATATCAAAACCCATATTATGGTTTATTTTCTCAAAAATATAATTTAAACCACAACAATTAAGACATTTGTAATGGTAATTAGAAATTTTGCTGTTATTATATGACAGTTACCATCAAATTGAGAGCCAGGGGGAAACCACTAAGAATCCTCGGATGAATTAGCTTACAACTAATTCATTATTTTTATTATTATTATTTTATTTAATTTATTAATCGTATAAAATAAAACATTTTCTTACAAAAATTGTCTCCCAAAACCGTTTAGACGGTTTGACTGGGGGATCATAGTCTCCTTATGTTTAATTAAAATTAATAATTAAATATGATGGAGTTAAATGCTTTCCAACAAATATATTTTCAGCATTTTTTTAAATTTACGCTTGTTACACTCCATTCTAATATCCTCGGGCAAGGTATTAAGTAAATAAGGTAGGCGTTTTCTTATGGTTCTGTCGCCATAGTAATTACCCACCCTAGGTACGTCATACCTGCCCCCGGTTACTGATCTAGTAATGTGGCTGTGACTTACTAGTGATAGGTTAGTCTCATGATTGCTATGTTGGTTTATCAGAAGTAAATATTTATGCTTTAGACCTGCCGGTAGAATTTTACAAATTTTAAATAGCTTTCTGTAATTATCATTGCATCTTGCTTGCATCATGCTTGCATAATTTGATGTTAACCAGACCAATGGTTTAGTTGCTAGACAAAGCTTAACGGACGGACGAACCCACGCGACGGACCGACGGACGGACGGATCTTATATGGGAAAATTGTTTTTTTTTTTAAATTTTATTTGAGATTTACGAGTGATATGGAAATACATTTTGAGTAAAATAAAGAAAACATGACGACAATACGAATTTATCGATACGTTAACGTTACTCTAAATTAAAAACTAACATTCTATAAAATAACTTTCATTTTATCATGAATAATGGTCAAAATCTAAGACGAATAATTATATTCAGTTATCGAAATAGTATTAGTCACATTCATTTCAAGTGGTAACGATTTCGCGTTCCCTATGTTGGCAAAAACTATAACTTAGCCATTTGATTTGAAAGCTAATTTAGCCCTGTTTCCTAATGAAACTACCGCCTGACACCACCAGTAGTATAATAATAGTGAATTTATTTAAAATAACAGTAAACATATTTTACATTTATAATTGGGATGTACTAATAACGCTTAATCGCAATTTTTAGAATATTAAATAAACTTACTAAGCAGTATGACTAGTTGGACTCACCCGTAATGATATTCTCTACTCATTCATGTATGTACTTTTAATAAATCATTACTCCATCAGATTCCTCAGTCTTCCTATATAGATATACCTATTTCATTTGAAGCGACGCGCGACGTGGAAACCATGCCTTATTAGGACGAAACACTAGTGTAATTTAAAAAACGTCAATATACTCATATAAGAAATTTAAAAATTCAAAATACCTTTATCGATGAAATCGCGAGTCGGAGAATTCGCCAACAAAGGCGTCTAGAAAACAGGAGATGGCTGACAGTTAAACATTTTATACGATTTCGTCTCAACATCCTTCATGTAAATGTGGTCTTTGTATAAAACATGATCAAACACGGCAGAGAAAGAGTCAAGACCTACCAGTTCTAGTAGTTTCAACATTTATCGTTCGTTTAAACAAAAGTTACGTTTCAGTTTTAACCTCAGACAAATGCAACATTTGTCTAAGGTTTTAACAGACGCTATTTTGACAGCAATGCGTTTCGTTTTTACCTGAGGCAACTGTCAAAATATAGAAAAACAGAAAAACGTTCGTTCTATCTACGTCTGACGTTTGTTTAAACGTTAGCTACGGCTGAAACTCAGCTGAATCACGAACAGAACAGCGGAGTACGAATAGTGTTAAAACTTGCGTTTCAGCTACAGTTCAATTGCGTTTTGTGCGAAAATGCGTTAGTAGAATTGGCCCCCTGATCATATCTTCTCAGTTGTCCTATCTTAATGGTACCTTCCTACGATGTACTTCCTAAACTTTAAATTCCTTCTGACTTTAGTTTTATCTCCCATTTTAAAGTTTATCTTTAACTCAAAGGGATTCAATTCAATTCAATACCATTTATTACACGACAAAAATACACAGATACAATAATAAATAGAAGAACGTAGTTATCTATTTATAGGTAGATGACTAGCAAGTCAAGAAATAAATTCTTGATTATTTGCGATTTTATTATTTTATTTATTTCATACTAGCTGTTGCCCGCGACTTCGTCCGGGTGCACAACTTAACATCACAAATTATGTATTTCCTGTAGAAAAGGGATAAAAACTATCCTATATCCTATTCCAGGACCTAACCTCTATGTGTGCCAACTTTCATCCCGATCCGTCCAGTGGTTTAAGCGTGACTGAGTAACAAACATCCAAATATCCAAACTTTCGCATTTATTATGTAGGATTTTACATATAAATTACAATTAAATAAACAGTATTTCTTTAACAGTTTAGTTGTATCGTTAATATGAAAAGGCGTAATACTTATGTAAATTACGTTTTCATTTAGGTACTAGCTGTTGCCTGCGACTTCGTCCGCGCTGTAATATGAACAATGCATTTGTGTTATAAACATTTTTCGTAGCCGTAGTGCAACTTTACGCATATCTTAAGGCTTAGGTTATTGGTATCATCTAGTCTCTAAATAAAATAAGGTTGTCTTTAAGTAAAGAAACCGCTTTTTTCTATAATAGCAATAAGACATAAAATACTAAGTTGCAAGTTTGGAAACTGTACCGATCCACATCCAGGTACAAATCCAGATCTAGCTCCAGGTCTAGCTCCAAATCCAGCTCCAGATACAGCTCCCGCTCCAGGTCCCGCTCCCACTCCCACATCTACCCCCCTTAACTTTGCTCTCAACCTTTCCCTCAATCCTATCCTTAACCCACACCTCAACCCTCTTCTCAACCCTCCCCTCAACCAGCATTACCAATTTAATGTATGTAATTTTTTTTAAACTACAAATTCGCATAACTTCGTGATTGAGTTAGCCCATTACGATGAAATAACCGCTCTCGCTACCGCTCACGAATTCAGTCGAGCATTATGTTTAATTTTAAAAATAAATTAGTTAAAATTTTTTTTATTATATTAAAGTCCAAATTACTGCAGTAGGTATAAGACCTTTAGCTTTTACAGGAAAACGACCAAACACTTTTTTGCATACATCTCAAAGACATAGGCATCTCAAAGATGTCTTTTTTAGACTTACGCTTTTTTTTTCTTATGACGGCAGCGTAGGTTGTAGAAAAACAATGGCAGTCTAAAACTGTAGCTTTGTTTTATATACAGTACATTATTATTAGTTATTTTTATTTCTCCAGACGATATTTTCTTGATATTCTTTCCCTTCATCAAATAAGGTAGCATGTCATGATATAGTATGTTGTTTCTTTTGTTTTAGGTAAGCCTGAATGATGATCGTGACATGTAATGGGTCACGCGACAAACTTGAGTGTCGGTCGTGAAAAGTGATGCTGAACCGTCAATTTTTGATGGTCGTGAGAAATGATGGTTCTCGACCAGCCTGACTGACTGTCGTGAATAGTGATAGTTAATAATAACCAACCTGACTGACTGTCGTGAGAAGTGGTAGTTTAGGACCAACCTGACTGTCTATCATAGGAAATAATGGTTTGCGATTAATCGGTCTGATGGTTGTGAGAAGTGATGGTTCACAACCGGCCAGACTGACTGTCGTGAGAAGTGATGGGTCACCTATGTGTAACCTGCGGAACCGCAAAACAAACGTCTGACGTGTAAAAAGTTTAAATGCATTGGCTGACCACGTTGCACGAAAATATGACTTATGCAAATATGTTACTGATTGCCAACTACTCTGACTGCAGATTGTTGAGTTGAGCTAAATGTTGGAAGCTGCCTCACATGAAAAGGAATGACTTAAACTAATATAATAAGAATTAAAATATTCACCAAGGACGGGCAGCGCGTTCTCCTTTATATGTATATTAAGCATTACTGCGATCACAAATCTGTCTGCCAAGCCTTGTGATTATATGGAAATTTATCAAGGAAAACCCACCAAAAGTGGCATTCTTTTGGGGAGGCTTATATTCAGCAGTGGACGTATTTCGGCTGATGATGAAAGGAAGCCGTACATCAAATAGGTTCAAAAACCTAAGAAGCAAGAACTCTATTAAAATTCGAAGTATTATATAACATAAAAGAAAATGGTACAGGAAATTAATTGTTCAGTGTCATACTCATAAAATATATTTATTTAAATTGCTATTAGGATACCTATTGCTTTAATATTTCCTTTTGTAATTTTTTGTAAATGTTTCGTTTAACTGATGAAATATTAGGTTGACCACATGGTGTATATGATATACCTACATGTTGTCATGATGGCCATGAGTTCTGAATAATATTTCAACGAATAATAGACAAGTAGATACGTCTATACAAAAAAATAGTACCTACAACAATGATTAAATATTATTTAACTATCTAATTAATAGTACTGTGTGTTTTTGTGAAATGCATTTAAATTCGCTAAAAGATTGGTTAAATCACTGCACTTTTACCTACAGAAAAAGTAAAAAGCACTAAAATATATAAAAAATAAATCTTTGAAGAAATTTAAACTAAACATCAAATCGAAGATAGGTACAATAGGTATATCAGAACGTATTGCCATACTCAACATAAATATCCCTCCTCACGAGGAAAAATTGTCAATAGTACAAATTTACCCTTCGACAGAACAGTCAGGCAATACAGATATTGAATCAACTATACTTTGCTAAACAATACTATAAAAGAACACACCTATAATTATAGTTATAGACGACTTCAATGCACAGATATGAATTTAAATGGAAGTCGGCACGGAGAAGAAGGAATACTAGGCATGTACATCGAAAGAACTAATGAAAGGATAAACTAATTTAACTAGCGCATGAAAACAATCAAGAATAATGAACAGCACACATTTCATTCTTACGAACATACCAAAACCCTGTAGTGACTGTAGCGTGTTGACTAATATAAACTTCAAAGGCAAAATTACAAATGGTCAGAACAGAACTAAAACTTGAAACAAAAACCTTTTAAAGCGTAACTCACGACATTAACACTAATACAAACCATGCAAATAAAAAAAACAGAATAGTTTATAACTAAGACGAAAGATTTGAATACCAAAGATCAACATGATGATGTTGCCTGTAAGAAATCGCTGAAAGCGATAAGGCCGCCGTTGTACACTAAATTCATCCTTCTATGTAATTTTTGTTTTTATATAAAGTTTATATGTTTTGGTGTACAATAAAGAATATTTGATTTGATTTGATAAACTATCCTATCAAAGATACATGGAAAAGTTAGAAACAATGCAAACATAAACGAGCTTCGCAATGAGAAAATGATTAATATAACAATAGAACTTTTAGGAAAGATAGCTGAACTAATTAAACTCAACATAAAATTTAAAAAAATAATACGGACAGAACTAACGAAAGTAAGCAAGCAAATTAAAACTAGTATGAGAAAAGATCGACAGATGTTAAGGATAAAGAATTTCGAGGAACAAATAACGAAGACTGGAGGTATAAAAAAGGCAATAAAGCAACTTTCAGACACGAAAGAGTGGATACTTAATCGCAAAGATAAAAAGGAAAAGACTGGTTTAAGATACATAGCTACAAAAAATTTCAGTGATCTGTATTCAAGGATAACCATCACCAAAGAAACAGACTTACCCGACTGTACCAATGTACCTAAAATCATGATTCGTGAATTGGAAAGAGCTATAGGAACCTGTAAAAGAGATAAAGCACCAGAACCACATCAAGCAAGTAATTAATTTCTTATAGTCGGGAATACTTTCATTGGACCCATTCTCACTGACATATACAATGAAGCTCTAAATTACGAGTCTATACCCAACCAATGGACTTCTTTAACAATAATTCTGATACACAAGCAAAAGAGTCATACAACAGCGAGATAAACAACTACAACCAAATAGTTTAATGTTGAACTACAAAGTCTTCACGAAGGTGATTCTTAAACATCATGTCAGCCCCTAGAAGTACACTGCTGGACATAGGCCTTCCCCAATGAACGCCACCACACCCGGTCCTCCGACCTCCGCATCCATTCTTAAACGCATAACAAAAACACTCGATGAAAATCGCTAAGGAGCAATAGAAAGTTTAGAAGCAAAATTTCGACTATAGACCACATATTTTTTGTAAACAAATTTTCGAAAAAGGTAAAGAATATAACATCCCTTTTTACTGTTGCTATGTAGACAATCAATAGTAAGACAACAATAGTAAGACTATCGATTCGCTGGAACACGAACCAATATCGGTAGCACTAACGAATTAAGGTGTCTATAGCAAATACATCAGAATAATTTGAAACATATCTATATAAAACGATCACAGCTAGAGTAAAATTGGAAAGAAAGGGATAAGAAATTAAAATACAACGAGGAGTACGACATCTACCACCAAAATTGTTTTCAGCCGTACTTAAAGAAATCTTCCGAAATCTGAACTAGGACAACCGCGGACTTAATATAAATGCAGAGAACTAACTTACTTGCTGATTTTGTAATTTTCGCACTAACTAAACAATAACTCCAACAAATGCTTAGCCAGTTAGATAACGAAAGCCGGAAAGTAGGAATTACCATTAAAATCGAAAAATCTAAAATGATGACAAATGACACACAAGAATCAGTAAATATAAACAACAGAAATAACGAATTCTTAGATGAGTACTTCTAGGCCAAATAATTTCACCAACTGACTTAATGTCAAAAGAACTGGAAGTAAGGACAGCTAACGCGTGGAAAAGGTACTGAGCTTTAGAGAGATAATGTAAAACAAAGAAATAAACATGTATCTCAAGAGAAAACTTTATAACATCTGCAGCTTACCTATTCTAACATACAGGTGCCAGACCTGAGCTCTAACAAAAACACACGCCAAAAACTTAGAAGAGTGTCAATCAGCCATGGAAAGAAGTATGTTGGGGTAAAGAAAATTGGATAAAATAAAAAAACAAAACAGTGGCAGTGGGCGGGTCACATTTTTCGTAGAACTGATCGCCGTTGGGGCAGACGAGTTCTGGAGTGAAGACCGCGGATCGGCACGCAGGCCCCGCCGCCAAGTGGACCGTCGACCTGAAGAAGGTTGCCGGAACCGGCTGGAGGCGGAGGGTGGGGCCTTTGTCCAGAAGTGGTCGTCTAATGGCTGATATGATGATGAAAAAATAAAACACTAAGAAGACTACAAAAATAGAAGATGTTACACTTAAAGAAAAGGAACTGAAATGGAAATGGACAGTAAGAGGAAGAAGAAATGGAGCAGAAAGTTGATGAATTGGTTACCCAAATACAACAAACGGAAAAGGGGGAGACAGTTTAAGAGGTGGGAGGATGAGCTAAAGGATATAGCAGGGAAAACATGGACAAGGATAGCGAGAGAGATAAGGGAGTGGAAGAGCCTCCTGCCTTTGCCAAAAAGGGGCAAATAGATAACAGATAACATCGACATGTTGTAATGTAAATAAGCAATTGTTGTATGTAAATTTTATCTGAAAAAAGGCTTAAAGTAAACTAAACACAACCATTAAAAATAATAGTTTGCACTCACATGAGAAATTAGTATGAACCAAAGTATTTTGAAGGCGTGAATCTTTACAACAATGTTTCAGGAATTGACTAGTCTTGACTCTTTAGTTCTATAGTTTTAAGGAAAAATCAATCATACTATTAATAATATGGTAAGGTTACGATACTATCGGTCAGTGGGTACCTACTACTATGGTACTACCGCAGTTCCCGGGGAAATGTTCACCTAAACATGTCGTGAAGTGTCGTGTGTCGTTAAGTTAGGTGTTAGGTAGGACTAAGTTACTGAGGTACAACTTTACTCTCTCGGCTCACGTGCTGTAAATCCCTAGCAACCTAACATGCTTATGTTTACGCTCCATGCAACCTATTTGGAAATTTCTGAAATCAAAGATTCATGTCTTCAGAAAACCCCGGCTCATACTATTCAACAATGGATACAAAGTGCAAAATATTAAATATTGATGTTAAGGCTTTTAATTAGTCACTGAAATTAATAAATATATTTCATAATTGAAGTATAGCCTTTAGACTTTATATTGCTTTTATATTTTTTTTTATTTTAATAATGGTTATCTGCACTTTCGGTAGAGGCAGTATTGTAGAAACGTCATGACTACAAATACATAAATTAATAAAGATTGTGCACGGTGATAATGATAAGAGAGTTTTTGAAAGCATTATTATATGTAATACACAGTTCAGATTTTGCAGGATATAATAAATTACAGTGATCCGTTACAGGAGGCACTCAGTTTCAGATACTGAACAACTATTATATGGCTACTTTTGAAAGTTCGATATTTTTTTTAACTTTTCGTACATATTCAACCGCATAAGTTTGTACGAGAAGTGAATATTTTTATGTAAATTTCCGGAAGTCTATCTACTAAAAGTTCTTGAATAGGAATCTAATACTACGTCGTCATATCTTGTATCCTGCATATAAGTAATTTTGTATTGATATTTAATCTGAATAATACATTTCATAATTAAGTGACCAGAGATGATCACGTATCATCATGTGGGCTATCCATTTGCCCCTATATTCTGTAAATAATCCTGGCGAAGTGACCCTAAAACGGATCCTATAAAAAATATGTTTAAAGGTTGTGATTCGGTCGAATTAATGTAACAATTCCATCTCAACATTTTAAGTGAGTACCTATTGTTCATATTCCTCGTAAAATAAATTAAGATTGGTTTAATAAAAAAATCCTAGAACTAATACATTTTGGGTGTTTAATTTCCATACCTAGTATTTATACAATAGGGTCGTGTCCTGGTCTATCTACCAGAGTTTAAAAAAGTAGAGTTCATAAATGTTCATTTGCGTACGTTTGCAAGTTGCAAGCTATAAAAATGCATGAAAATTTTATTTTTACATTTAAAAGTATGTAGAATGAAATATTAACATTACAGATCTTTTACAGCTATACCTTAATTAGAAAAAAAAAATTACTTTTCCAAAACTAAATATAGAGGTTGATTCCGCAACCGAGGTAGGTCTATTAAGGTGTTTCTTTCTTGTTCAATAAGTATTAATCATCAATCTACAAATTCATTGCTTTGACACAAATTAGACGGATATCCTGCTAATCCCTCTTAGACTATAAAGTATATGTAGTTTGTTTATTCTAATCCTATTTAATTGAACTGGACATTCAAATAACTACATGTTTTTCGTCTATGGTACCAATACGAGGAAACTCCTTGCGTAAACCTTTATTAATGTCTGAGTAATTCTTCTGCACGTGCCGGAATCTGCAAAGAAAAAATAAATTGTATTTTTTCTAGGATATCACCACTGAGGAGGAACAGAAAGACAAAATGAGGAAACAATCGAGTCTTCAACACCAAATTATGACGAGAGCAGGACGAACCGGAGACACAGGAATCGCCCTGAATTACAAGAAGCTGGGAAATAAATTAAAGAAGCTATACAACTTCCAATAAACCATAAGAACAGCAAGAATAATTCCCAGAAAATTCGCTAAGAGGATGACTGTGATCGCTATTGCAAATTTTTTAGCTGGGTAATAAGTTAAAGCAACTACCATGAATGATGTAGATGGCATGTTTATACGCAGACGCAATAGGCAGACGCAATCCTGAGCATGTTTCATCTTCTGCATATTATGTTCTATCGTCTACCTACTTCTTCTTCTAATTTCACCTATTCTTACGGTCAAGAGAGTAGCGATCCCTCTTTTTTAGTATCCATGCCAAACCTGTGTTGTCTGTGAAACCGTATAAGTACTATATATTTACAATCAGAACCCGCAATCCACATACATACATTCTAGTCATTTATGTGATTGATAGGTAACTAAAGTTTCTCAGCACTTAATAGTAGACACAAATATAGGTGACACAAATATAACGAAATAATTTCTACATTCCTACTACTCTTAAACTTATGCTCAAGCGTGATGTATGCTTAGTTTGAAAAACTTTTAGAAAATATACTAATTTTCTTTCCAATATTTGTAACCTATGTGATCATTTATTTCATCTGTATATTGGTTCACGAGGTCTGTTGTACTAATGCAACTTATTTTCAGTTGAATCGCAGGTTACCTACAAAACCTTTCGTGTTCTATTGCGCACAACGTCTTCAAACCATCTACTGTGTTTACAGTAGTTAGGAATGAATGTTGCACGGCATCGTACCTATTCTACTTTTTGGCATGCCGCTGCCGCCCATTTCTTAAGTTTTTTTTTATATCGGTTCTTCGAAAACAGCTTCTTGGAGCAGTTAAATGTGTTTCTGATTGGAATATTTTGGATTGTTAATAGTACAATGTTGCCGAGCATAGACAGGGAGACATTCTTGAACGAGTTCATTATACGGTCGAGCTTTGGCGAGGCCAACTAAAAGATACACGATGACAAGAATTTTTCTTTCCGTCCGGCGAGGTATAAACATAGTCTTTTTCACTAATAAAAAGCGAAAAATAGGAATATATTTTGCATATACTTGCCTTCAACAAACTAAGACGGAAACAATACAAAGTATTTCCCGTCTTAGTATTTTCAATAGATTTTTTTATCTTTTCCTTACTGCCAGTTACATTTATTCTACTAAAATACTTGATTCAAAGGGAAGTCATATGTCCAGTAGTGGATGTCATGAATGAGTGCCATGAATTATAATTTGATGATTTACTATGATAGAAATATATAGGAAAAAAATATCCGATTAGACCAAATACGTTTTTGTTATTTAAAGGAAATGAAGAGCAATTCTGATTGCTTAGTTTTGTTTTATTTTACTTTATCAGACTAATTTAAAGTAAAAAAAGTATACGATAAAAAAGGTCTGTTTGACCAATCAGAATTCTTTATTTTTCTGAATGTTACTGTCAAAGTAAATCGACTCAATGGCAGTCACTGCCTAAAATATGATGTAGGAATAAATTACATGGGCCAGGTATATATTTGTCACTAATCTGGCTAAAAAAAATTAATAAATTAAATATTACAAATAAAACACATACTTTAAAAGAAATGTAAGATGGGATAACTCTATATTTTGTTTTACTCGTTAGTTGTTGTGTTGTTAATAGTAAATTGTTACCGTAAGGGGTGAAAGTAACTTATTTAGTCCCGAGACGGGATTTGGCGCCCGAGCGTAGCGAGATATATCAGCCTAATAATCGTGGACGTTTGAAATTAAAACATCAGAATGGATTGTAGTTAAATTATGTATACCTTTCATATAAACATGATCAATAGTAAATGCGTTACATAAAGTCCAAATAACACAAATAACTATAGAAATAGCAAGCCACCTCCGGTCCGCGGCAAGTAACGTTATAGAAAAAAGGAGGTATCGTGATTGCTTTGTTTCCCTGACACATTATTCGTACTCCCAGACAAACCCCCTAAACTAGGAGAAATTGACATACACAGTCAATTATGTAACACAAGTAGAAGTACCTAATTAAATTGTTTTTATTTTCTTATACCTTTGTAATTATTATGATACAATTTATCATTAGTTTCATATTCTATATCTATTCTATCATTTCTATAGCTATTTCCGCAGTTGTTTTTGTCAGTTGGGACTTTATTTAACGCATTTACTATTGATTATCTATACATATAATAAAAGAGTAGAAAAAACAAAAGAAAAGCGATACTGTACATTGAGGCTAAAAAAAAAAATTTCACTGCCCGGACATTACTTAAGACCAGTAGAGGCCAAAAATATAATTAAAAAAATTCGTGTCTGTCTGTATGTATGTATGTATGTACGGGCTAATCTTGGAAACTACTGAACAGAAATTGACGGCGTTTCACTGTTTAATAGCTTTGAGTTCGGGGCACATACTGGTATAAGTTATATCTCAATAAAATGTCAGGAGTCTGATCTACAAGTAGACCACTCATTTCATATCATTTGTATGACAGCGTAGTTCAACATTACTCGTCAAGCAAAAACTTGACAGAGAGTAACAGAAATGTTTTAAAGCTCATTTATAGTTTTATTTCTTTATTTTGGTTGGTCTATTTCAGGGTATTTCCACAAGTCTTGATACAAAAAGTTCGTTTTTCGATAATTAGTGGTCCTGTTAAATTGATCGGTCATCGTCGACAATGTCGATATTGAAGTTGTTCAGGAGTAGGTCTACCTAGGACAGACAATACAGTTGGGTAGTATCGATTTCGATAGGGAAGCTGACAGAAGAATCCAGTATTCTGCGTCAAGTCTTCACGTCGCCCATTCCACAATGTTTAAGGACAAAAGTCTATTCAGTACATCCTGCCTGTCATGACCTACGGCGAGGTGACGTGGACACAGACGATGGGCCTGATCCACAAGTTTTAAGACCCTCAGCGAGCTATGGAAAGGGCTATGCTCGAGGTCTCTATGAGGGATATGATTCGTAATGAGGAGATCTAACGAATAACGAAGGTGACCGACAGATAGCCGAAATAATTAGTAAGCTGAAGTGGCAGTGTGTGGGTCACATCTGCAGTACCGACGGCCGTTGGGGCAGACGAGTTCTTGAGTGGAGACCGCAGATCGCCACGACGCCCCGCCGCCAGGTGGATTGACGACCTGAAGAAGGTGGCCAGAAGCGGCTGGATCTGTGGGGCAGAGGACCGGGTGTGGTGGCGTTGGGGAAGGCCTATGTACAGCAGATAGACAGACATTTTATTTACAGTAAATTGGATATGCAAAATAGGTGTCAATATGGGAGGAGTTTAGGAGGGGAAGGAAGTCGGACGGGAAAGAAAAGAGGGAAGGGGCGAGGCAAGTTGGGAGGAGGAGAGATAGTAGAAAGGCGTTAGGGGAGAATGAGAGGAAAGATGAGGGCGAGGCTAACTGGAATGGGAGGTGGTAGGAATATTATGTACCTACGAGTATGTAGGAAGATTATGTATAGACTTTAATTGGAGTATAATAATAAAACTAGCCTAGATAAACATTTTTATTCTTAAAACGGTATATGTTGATATGAAATTTTACTCAATTAGGACATTTAAGCTTATAGGACACTATTAGACAACCAGTAGATAAAACAGTTTTGAGAGATTTAGACTGTGAAACTTGGGGTAAAAAGCCATGAACGAATAAAACATTAAAAAACAGTCAAAATATCGTTTGTGAAAAGTTGTTACTGTGGCTCTCAGTTCTGTTCTCACAGTCTCAGTTCAGATGTTAACCCCAAAAATATGTAACGGATATTGTGTTTAAAAATATGATTTTAATTTACCTATTAAGTAACAGACTACGGAAAGTGAACCATTCTTGAACGAGTTAACGAGATCTTCTAAAAGATAGGAGTCTTATAATTTTCCTTTTTTTGAGGCATTAATAGTGTTTTTTTATAAATATATTTTCCTTTGCAAAATCTTAGAGAGTGACAGTTGGTGAAAAAAAATTCTATCTGGAACGGTGGAAATGCTGAAACTCATGCTCTAGAAGCTTATTTCTTTATGTCCCTATTGGGAAAACATAATGGAAACAATATGGTTTCCAGCGTATAGTTTTATTTAATTTTCTTAGAATCACTAGTACCACTTCTTCTTTCGACCTTTTGGATAGATTTCCACCGTACACAACTGTTTTTTTTTATCTTTCCAAAATCTCTACAGCCTTCATTAATGGTCCTAATTCTTCAGTGACTAAATAAGCACATGCACCGGAGTCTTTTATGAAGTCTAGCTCTTTCTGTATTTTTTCTTCAGCGTTTAGACAACAAATAATTGTATATCATTTCCTTAGTTCTCAATTTCTGTAGCATCATGTTCTCTCCTGTTTGAGGATCTATTTATATGAGCCTTGTTAGCCTCTATTACGAGATGGATTAGAAATAGTATTACAGTTAAAATATACCTACTTATCAAAGAAACATATTATGTTTGTGAGATAGTAATTAAAAAGAAAACAAGTTATAATAATATTAACAGAAATGCAAAATCAATCCGTTATTTAGCTTAAATTAGTATCATGCATCATCGCCGGCCACTACTGTACCACACCCGGTCCTCCGCCCTCCCCATGGCCCTTTTAGCTACTTTTCCTTAAGTCAATCTGGCATCGCACGTTGCGCCTACCGGTACGCGGTTTTCGCTCTAGAGTCGTCAGCCCCACCGGCCATCGGTTCTACGAAAGATGTGGCTACATCACCTTTAGGATATGTTGGTGACTTTATTTCTTGGTCGCATATCTTCGTTACCTACCAATTCTTCAACAAAACTAACAGCACTTGGTCCTTCATTTTGTTGTTTTATTCACTCCGTATCGAATAACATCTATCAAGTAGGTATAATGTAAATGATTAAATTTTGAATGTGAATTACGTAAACGATTTTGTTGGCTATTGTGTGACATGTTTAATAATGAAATTATCAAAATCTCACCTCAAGTACGGACGCTTCATGTACAATACAGACTTACCTAGATCTTCAGAAATATAAGAAAATGCCAAAATAGTGACTGGGAATTTGTTGCCAGGGAAATATCGGGCGAAGTACCTAAAATGTTACGAAATTATTATCCCGTGGCGAAACACCAAAAATGATAAGTTCTCTAAAAATCTATTGTTTAACCAACTTTAAAGCATTTCTCATTGTGAAGTTTATACTCCATAAACTCCTATATACATTAGAATACTAGCTGTTGCCCGCGACTTCGTCCGCATGGACAACTTAACATGACACATAATTATGTATTACTAAATCCTTAAATAAATCTATTAATCAGGTTATGCAATGAAAATATTTATATGCATACATAAAATTTGCGTGCCGGTGGCGGTTCCACCCGTTCGTCTGTCCGTTAATCGACCTCAGAATTATTGTTTTTTATCTAATAAATAAAAACGTAAACTGCGTGTCTGTACATTAATATATTTCCAAAAAAAAAATTGGGGTCTAAGGATAAGTAATAGAAAACATTTCAATCATTTTTGAAATTATTATCCGTTTGTCTGTTAGTTTGTGCACGCATCACTTAAAAACTACTGAACCGATTTAGATGAACTTTTCACAGAAATATAGGACTTAATTCGGAGTAACATATAGGCATTTATATCATCGCAATCGGTTTACTCAATCAAAAGTTATGCAAGGTTATATAGTAGGTAAGGTTAGTATGCAATTTAACAAATAAGTATAATTTTAAATGTTCGGTGCTATTGAGTGTATGAGTGGGAGCGGGAGTATGAGTATACCAGTATGAGTCCCGAACTCAAAGCTATTAAACAGTGAAAACGCCGTCAAATTCTGTTCAGTAGTTCCAAGATTAACCCGTACATACATACATACATACATACATACATACATACATACATACATACATACATACATACATACATACATACATACATACATACATACATACATACATACATACATACATACATACATACATACATACATACATACATACATACATACATACATACACGAAATTTTTAAATTATATTTTTGGACTCTACTGGTCCTTAAATAATGTCCGGGAAGTGAAATATTTGTTTAACTTCAATGTACAGATTCCCTTTTCTTTTGTTTTTTCTACTCTTTTATTATATGTGTAGATTATTATTCTATGCTAACGTAATCTATGAACATGAAACACAATATTGGCAACATTGACTTCGAAGTTGACTGCATTATTAAAAAAAGCTGCCGGGTAGAGGATATTGGTAAATGATGTTCATATGGAGTTCAAACTGCAAAAATATTGAAAAGCAACAAAAGTAATTCAACATAAAATACTGCGTAAAATTAACAAAATTATCCGTTCCAAAACATATAAGTTGGTAATCTATCTAATTATATTTTACAGGTTGCTCTATCCTTTGGGGTGTTTGGTGCGTGCATTGAAATATTCCGCTAAATTCGTCGTCATCGGAAGTAAACAAAGTACCTACCTATTTTCCTACCATTTTCTTTAAATAAAGCCATAAGCATTTTAACGTTAATTAAATGAATTTAGTCTAAGTAAATTGTTTAATTTATTTCCTGGCATTAGTCACGAAAGCACTATGTATGCCTAAACGGTAAGTGCAATTCTTGGACTCTTCTGTCTCTTAAAATACCTGGACTGCTTCCGTGCGGTCTCCTCTGTAACAATGTACTTTTGATTTCGATATTTTTTTTAAAGTAACACTTTTTCTCTGTATCAAAGGTTTCACTCAAGTATTTGTTTCTCTCAAAAACTGTACCGTCATATGAAGTCCTAGGCACTTAGGTATTCACGTAAACAACCACTAACAACTAACCCAGACTAATGCTGTCCGATCATGTGGTCATTCTTAGACTTCGTAATATGACACATTATTTTCGAGAATCAATAAGCTTCAGTCTCCGTCTTACGCGTTCGGTCGGTTCGGTAGAGTTATCGTGAATTCTGGTGCACCAGTGAACAAATAGACTATATTTGCTTCAGGCCTCCAATTCATCGAGACGAACACCCAGCAATGCCACATTATTTAGGAAGGTAAGTGCACTGGTAAGTGCTTTAATGGGCCGTAAGACGCTCGAGGGACATTGAGATCAGGATATAGATAGAAGAACTACTAGCCATTTATATTATTCTATAGATTTATCCCAATATATTAAATTAAATAGTATTATTTCGGGCCAGTTTAGCCTACCTATAGGAAAAATTTCAAAATTGTGACATAATTAAAAAAAAATTATATGAATAAAAAATAATATAAAAAACTTTAAACTTTAATAATATTAGGTACATATAGCATCAATCATAATATAAAACATCATCAATTCTTATTTACAGTCATACTCAAATTATTCATTTCTTTAAACGTGTCAATTTATTTTACGTCAGTGTGTATGTATGTCAGTTTATTATGACATTCAGCAGGTACATTACAGACTGATACTTGATTCTTGAAAGACTGCATACGATGACTGCATATAACAGTTTTGCAACTGTCATAAACAGCCCTCAGTATACCATTGTCGGATTTCCTAACTCGGTCCATGAGGGAGGCCTGTCTCTTCCTCATGATAGCATAAAAGTCATCTATCCTATTCTCAGCAAACACACCAGACGCGCTACGCCGCCACGGTAGGCCCAGATGCACCTGAATGCGTTGTACTGCACACGCAGCGTGTTTTACGCACTATAAAATGGTACGCATTATATTTTCCACTTAAAACAAACTCCTAGTGATTTGTGTGATACTGTAGGGTAATTTTCCGGTTTTTCCCTATTGTGAAAATTTTTCCCATTCTCTACTGAAATCAGAAATTTAACAATTTTCTACGATTAACGGGAACAATTTAAAAAAATACGCAACAGCAGTTGTTGACCAAATGCCATATAATTTTGTAAGTTGTAATTAATATTTTACTACCTTACTCGTATGTCTTTAGATTTACTTTTTGAAACTGTCAGACGAAATAGATGTTGACTTACCTAACGAGAATGCCACAATTAAATGACGGGGCATAATAATTGCTTCAATCGACCTCAAATATGGGTTTCAGATCCTACTAATGACGATTTTCAGGTTAAAATTTGAATTTCATTCCTATTTCCCGAGTTGCAAATTGAATGATTTTGTTAAATCACATGGTATTTTTTTAGTTCTGGAATTTACCGTCAAATATAAAAATCTACAACTTTAAATTACTATTCTGAGTAAAATTAGGGTAAAAACCTCTTACGAAATAATTATGGAATAAACGATTTGTTTCAAATTTTGTGTGTCTCAAACAATACTGTGCGGTGCTGATTAATTCAACGATGACCAAATCTAATTATATACATGTCAAAGACGCACCTGTGAACTATAATATAGTTTTTAAGACGAGTAACTATAAAAGTTCAATGGTCACCGAAGGTGCTTATCTACCGAAAAAAATCAAGGATTCTAGTATAATCCGAAACCAAACTCAATTTCCAGAATGTGTCGCCTATACAATGATCTAGTACTTAGTAGACATGACAAAGACATTGATAAGTATATTTAATTCCAGGCTCACCATTTACAAAAGATGTATTACGGTTGACCACAATTCCACTCGACTCCAATCTTAAATCTTTTTTAATGTTACGTAGAATCTATTATGTGTGTTTGCTTTCTTCGTTTATATTTGGTTTAAAACATACCTAGTCATGCACTCGCAACCGTGTCGTACCATCCAAGTAAGAACATGAGAATTGCAAATCCAGCATATTCCAGAGCCTAATCTTAAACGACTCAGCAGTCCAGGTCGATGGCGTCTCTCCAAGTTATTGTCTTTTATTACATTTTATGTAATTAAACAAAACTAAGTAAAATATTTTAAAGCAATTTTTCTTCACGGTAAGAAATATAAAAGCTACTGAGTATAGGTACAACCTAAAAAAATTATTTATTATATTTAAAAGTATTTATTTTTATTATAATACAATTATATAAGTCTGTTGATGTCAGGAAATGAAGGAGGTACCTACATATATATATATATTAGAAATATATTAAGCACTAACTGTTGCCCGCGACTTCGTCCACGTAGACAACTTAACATCACAAATTATTATGTATTTCCCGTAGGAATTAGATGTTTTTCGAATAAAAACTATCCTATTTATATGTGTGCCAAGTTTCATCACGATTCGTCCAATGGTTGAAGCGTGATTGAGTAACAAACATCCAAACATCCAAATATCCTTTATAATATCAGTAGGATGTCTAAAATTGAAATAAACTCCAAACTCTAATAATAATTAAAAATATTAAAAAATAACAATCTCAATCATAAATACTTATGCACGAATTCAAAAAATGATTTTATGACCGGTTTTATGATTTTCAGATCCGGTTCTTTCCAAGCACCACAGAATCCCGGAATACCCGGTTTTCTCAAAACCAAGACAAACTCTTACGTTGAACCGCAGTTATGAAAACGGCCGGAGCGGTTATACCACAGACTTTTTGGTAAAGGCAAAAGTCGTGAGTACTCGGTATTTAAACAAAAGTAACAATTTTTAAAAGTAAGGTTTGTTCGTACTTTCTTGTGCAATGGGCAAATGATTACGTAGGTAAGTCAAATAATGAATTTTGTTATTTTTATGAAATACAGTTATATAAATTTGCCTAGGGTCGGAAAAATATATATGTAGTTCCTATACTAGAAATATGTTTTGTATGTCTAACACTAATTAATCGTAATGTACAAGACTCAAAATAAAAAAAAAAACATTGGTCGGCAAATTATGAAACCAGAAAAAATATTGAGTTTGCTCGCGGATTACTCTTTTGTTTCTTATCAGAGTTATTATATCAATCCAATTACTATTATTATCAACGACTCATTTGTGTCGCTAATTTAATATCATAACAATAAACTTTAGTTAATTAATTTAATCACAATATACAAAGATATTTCATAGTTATATTTTAGTTATATTACCTATTACATACCTATTTCTTATAATATGTTAAATGTTAAATCTATCGTCAAGTTATTCTATCTAGGGTAAGTCCGGAGTAGATGGCCATGGGGAGAGATGGCCAATAGAAATAATTCATAGAACCGTTGACGAGATGTCGCTAGTTACAATTCAGTTCACTTCGTGTCGTGCGTGGGATCAAAGCAACGGGCTAAATTATGGCGAAAAAAAATCAAAAAGTAAGTAAAATCTTTGTTTATTGTTTTGTCTAGTGTAAATATTTTTCCGTGGGTTGATGTTTTACGTGATTGTGATATTAGTTTCTTAAAATAGCGGCTTAGGGCGCCGTTGGTGGTCAGGGGTTTGGCACAAAAGATCCTGAAGGGTCGAAGTGTCGCCAGGTCTTCCTGGCCCCCTAAGAAGATAAGATAAGCACTAGCTATGTTAAGAAAAGAACATCTATTCGAAGAATATCTGATAATAGTGACGATGGCATTACCAGTATTATCGGTTAAAAATAGGGAAAACAAGCCAAACGAAAAGGATAATGGTCGCGGATGTAGAGAAAATTACTATAAAACAGTTCTCGTCGAAGACTGGCTTCAATGTATAGTATGCCAGTTTTGGGTACATGAAAATTGTGCCGAGTTTGATGACATGTGTTCAAAATGTGGTCAAGATAATAAGAAGGAGTTAAAAAATAGAAATAAGACCAAAAATTAAATCCCTTGCTAGAATTAAGTTATGGCCATCTTAACCTTAATGTTATGGCCATCTCAACCGGGCACTTCGGGAGAGATGGCCAATTGTGATTTAAAAAAAAATCATGACGATCTCATTACAAGTTGTTACTTTTTTGTTTGATATCTGAAAGTTGATTATTTTAAGTTTAATTAAAAATAAAGATATTTGTACTAACGTGTAAGCTTTTTTTTAACAGCATTTAAGAAAAACTGTGGCCAACTACCCCGGACTTACCCTAATACAATTAAGTTTAGCTTTTAAAATTATCAGAAGTGCTATCTTTTGTTTATTCGCATTTTTTTTAATATTTTTCGAAATATAGGTTCTTAAAATCTGAAGTAAAAATAGGGGTTAATTTCGTAAGCAAGATGACGTCCTTATGGAGAATCTTACATAGGTCCTCCATAAGGACGTCACAGCTCGACGCGCAAACTACAAGGACAATCCAAATTAACTTCGCAAACTTCTTGATGGCTGCTTACACAGGCTGTAGCATTTAAATTTAATTACATAACACTTTCCTATTAATGAAGTATACCTAGTTTTCATTAAAAATTATATAAGTAGGTAGTTGGTAACCGTAGTCTGAATTACATTAAAAATCCTCCGTAGCATTATACAAAGTAAACGCTAAAAAATTAAAAAATAAATAAATAGCTAAGCGTTATCAGTTTCAGTATGATTGAAATCGAAATTTTAGAACTTGCGGGTCTCAATTCTCACGAACCGCGATAGATGGCGCCGTACGTCCGCTATACGCGTGGGGTGGATTATTTCGACTTTAGCACCATTGACGCGATAGCTGAGTTAGTAGAGCGTGATCCCTGATAGGTCGGTCGCAGGTTCCTGTCCTGCTCGTGTGTGCATTGTTTCCATCTTTTTAAGGTTTATATTATCACTAGCATTGCGCATATATATCTAGGTAACACTACTAAAGATGCCCAAAAATATTAAGCCTGACTTATATTTCATGTCTGGACCTATACTTTAGTATTCTTCATCACTCCACAATGGTACGAAGTTTTGTTAAACATTCTAAGAAAATCATGTACAAGCAATTTCATGTAAGTAATTTACGTAATTTTATTTGACGTTACGTATATAGGTAATTAACGCACGTATGCCAACTGCGGCAAAAATAAAAAAAATATAAAAATTTAGCAACCCTTGGAGAGGAACACGGAGCACGCAAACCGAAGTACGGCTGTAAGGGAGAGCACGTGACGCACGATGTGCACGTTGCGGGCCGGCGTGCCGGCGCACGTGTCGAGGAGTGTGCTCGCTGCACGGTGCGACAAATACATCAATCCTGCCGCGAGACGCTCCCGTATAGGACGCGTCCACTAGTAAGTTGTTAGATCCGGACCAAGTGCAGCAACGATTGAGTGTGTTAGGGATCGTAGCGACGCTTGCTCGCGATGCTTGACGGACCGCCGCTTGGACCGCCACGGATATATCGACATGGGTACGGATTCCGTAGACCAGGGTCCTTCGTGGACTCAGAATCGTATTGTGCAGCATCCAGAACTACGCTACGAGAAATATGCCATGCCGCCACCGGCGACCGGTTATCATTATCAACGCTCTCTGCAATTGATGCATCCCACTTCAACAGGTATATGAAATGATATTTGAGTGTTCAGTTTTATTCACGGGTGCCTAGTAGGGATAAAACGATACGCTATTATGATATCAATACGAATGACGAAAACATCGTAATTCTTATTACGATTAGGTATTGTATACATATATGCATTATGGTCATTGCTGAGTAGCAAACATTTACTCCTGTGATACTTATACTAGAAACACACCAGTAAAAATTCCGTCGAAATCGTGCACAGTACTGGCCTGCATTGATGAACTTCAAATACTTACAATTTTATTTATTCTATGGCGTATGCAGGATTCCTCACGATGTTTTTCGTATTTAAGTTCCGAAAAACTTATTAGTACCGGGCCTAGGATTTAACCAACGAACTTATTAAACGTGAAACAAGCGCTCTAACCACAGTGTGCAATATGCTGTGTAGGTATATTTTTATAATTATTTTACCCGCGAATTAGTTCATATTCGTATGACGGCAACGTAACTGGTGTAAATTTTTAAGTTGCCGCCATTTTCTAGATATTGAGGGTGCTGAATACATATATTTTTTTAATTTTTATCGTTTTATGCAGATAATCTCGGAATTTAAACAAACGTCAAAATAATAAACCAGTAAACACCTCGTAAACGACACCCACTATTATGTAAAAGGAGTGAAAAAATCCAACATCGTGGATTCTAAAAACAATCTAGAATTACAATTTTGCACCCCAAAAAACCTAAAAACACCACCCATATTGGGAACGTCATGGCCGGCCACAATGTCAAATTCCAATTACGCGTTCTTAAAAAACAGCGAATTTCGTTAAATGCCATGACAGCCATCTTGGATCCTAAAACATATATGCCAATTCCGATTTGGCGCCCCCAAAAATCTCGACACCGATACTAAAAGTTGTCGATTAAAAATAAACATCACCATCGCCTGTGCACGTCCACTGCTAGACTTAGGCTTTCCCTAATGAGATTTTTCTTTCCCAGCCAGCCTCTTCTGGCCATATCTCTTTTAGTTCATCTGACATGTAGAGTCCCAGAACTCGCCCGCCAAAACAACCATAGGTTCTGCGACAGATGTAGCCTACCGGCGCTCTGCAACCTCAGCTTACCTACTAATCCTTTCGGCTATATCTGTTACCTTTGTTCTTCGTCAGTTCCCCTATATCCGTCGGATATCTGCAAGTATATATTTTATTATAGTGCATTAATATTTTGAACAGAATAAAAATAAGACTATTTTAAATTCAAAAATGATACTCTTGGCACTTTTCAAACAAAAGCAATTTTCAACAAAGTGTTTTAAAAATGTATGTTATTTTGCGCTGGGCAACCTAGTAGGTATATTCACTGTCCAGATTTTAGTTATCTTTAGTGTTTACGCCTTTTAACGCTTATCAATTCTACTTTGTACATACAAATTCGACACCTGCAATAATATTAATTGTAACTTTGTCATTGTAACATTTCCATACAAATGAGTGAAATCGATATTTCAAAGAAAATTTGTGAATTTATATGAGAAAGTTTTTGTGTGGCGTTTTATTTTTAATTAATTTATATATATTTTACAAATATTTTATATTTACATCAAGACTGACTGAAAATTACAATACACTATCTAATGATAACGTTAACGTGAATAGTTAGTTACTCGGATTAAAATTAGCGATCGCCCGCGAATAAAGCGTGACGTTCTTATAGGGAGCCGTTTATCGTTTGTGCCTACTTTATGATCCCTCCGTACCCTCCCGTAGCAACCCCCTTTTATTGGAAAACCCGAATAAAACATAACCTCCCTCACTCCCCCTACCGCCTTTCCTCCATCGACTCAGTAAATACTGTAGATACCTAATCTGTAATTATTAATGATTACCGGTTAATCACACTGACCGCGTAATAGCCTCGTATGCTTAATTAATTATAAGTACACTGTCCAATCTCAACCTAGGATGTCATCCTGCTCTTCAACAAAGATGTATGTATACCTATACCTACATCCAGACCCAAACAACCACCTACATACTTATGTGTAAACAATATGCAAAAAATTGTCTTTCCGCTGTTGAATCGAACCTATTTCGAGTCCATATCGCGACTAAGCCAAAGAGTCGTTTAAAATTAATGGTATCGATCAATATCGACCAATATTAGTTACAATTACCTAACTGATTTTTAATATCAACTATAAAGTCAAACTGTCGATAGCGAGAGGCATAAAGCCAAGCTGTTGAATAGAACTGAAACGAAGCTCTACAACTGGCTACAAGGCTGTGATAGATTGACGGATATAAAATTGCATTATACTCTACCCTTTGGTGCTACCCGTGGTTTTATTAGTTTTACACCTAGTAATATACTATCTTTGGTTTTACCAAGGGCAAATTTTATTATCAAAAGTGAAGTGCGCATTGTAATATAATATATAATTATTTTGTATATATGTATATATAGGTATGTAGGTATATAATTAATTAGAACAATCCGACTTCCCGATACTTATACGGACTTCAACAAACGAATAGACTTCCTAATATCGTTAAAAAGTCGAAACGTATACAGACGCCCACACCCAGCTCCGGACTCCCTAACACCCATTACCTGCTGAGCAGGCCTGTTTTAGAGCCAACCTCAGCTGTGCTTACCAGGTTCTGTCTATGACAACCTACATTAGAAGGTGACGAAGGCAGCTAATGACACAGTATAAGTGATCCATTTTTTACACAAGTTCAGCAACATGTTCCTAGCAAAAGGATTTGATCACTATTGAAAAGTATGTTGCTCCCCCGCAGCATTATTTAGGGTCATGCTCAGGTAAAGAAAATCAACTTTTACCCAAAATACTTTGGAGTTATTCTGGATCGGTCGCTTATATTTAGGACTAGGTGTTGCCCGCGACTTCGTCCGCGTGGACAACTTAACATTAAGTACACATTATTATGATTTATGTGTATTACTAAATCCTAAAAGAAATCTATTAATCTGGTTATGCATTAAAAAAAAATTATATACATAAAAATAACATACTATCAAATTGAGAACCTCCTTTTTTTTGAAGTCGGGTAAAAATTAGCGTGCCGGCGGCGGTTCCGTCCGTTATACTACATAATTATTCTATTTTTTTTAAATAAAGTTGACATTTACTTCATGTTTCTGATAAATTAAAAGATTATCATATAATTATTTATATTTTTTATATTTTAATACTGTGCACATTAGGTGATATTTCCTTTCCCCCCTCCAATTTGTCCTTTCCATACCCTTTCTTTCTTTTCTTCTCCATCCCCTTCCCACAACGTTGAAAACCCTTTCCCCCACCCTTTCCCTCTCCCTACTTCTACCTCTCCCCCTTCCCTTAACCCACCCCTTTCTACGCCCTTTATTTACCACTGCCCCCTCATCTTTCCTCTCCTAACCTAACCCCTTATCAATATCTTTCCTCTTCCCAACTTGCCCCTTCCCTCTCTTCTTTCCCATCCGACTTCCTTCCCCTCCTACTCCCTTCCTATTTTGCATATCCAATTAACTATACTACAAAATGTCTGTCAATTAAAATTTTTTTTAACCTCAATGTACGGATTCACTTTTCTCTTGTTTTTTCTACTCTTTTATTATATGTATAGAAGCATCTTCCTACGTTCTTCGTACCTCCGTATACTCCAATGCCGAGCATTGCGCCTTGGTGCGGTAAAGAAGCGATCATGGATAATTAATAATAATATTCATAATTGTATGTGGCTGAGTCTTCGATAGTCAGTGGAGAGCCAAGTCCTAGTTATTCGATGGGTTCAAAATATCAGGTATTGCTTTCCCAAAATACGACGTAATCCACTCACCTTGACTTTGAGCTTGGGGTTACTCGGCCGCCGTGAGGTCACAGAATAGTCCACACTGAAAGCATTTATTTGCCGGCCGGCAGCACTATTTCACTGCACTAGAAGGCTGATGATGATGAAGAGTCCTTGATTAAAATCCTAAATTATTGTGATAGTATTAGCACATATAACTCAATAGTTACTTCTTGTATATTAGCGAGTATATAGCGTGTCCGCTGATGCGATCGCTACTGAGCCGAGAGCGTTTTTTTTATAATAATGGTATATGCAGTGCCGGAAGGAAAAGCGTGCAATAACTCGATTCGACAGAACATCCAATTCCGATCAAGAAAATGATAGATCAATTACGTGTAAAAAGTGGTTTAAAAGAACTAACCAAAATTACACCGGAGGTCAAAAGGTGGGTTATCAGCTTAAACAGTCTTTGGCAGAATTGCAATTTAAATTTAATAGGTCATACTCGTACAAATCTTCGTAGAACTTAGTTTTTTTATACTAGCAACCATGAAAGAAATAAATCGCGCCGCATAAGGGCGAAGGTACCATCAAATAGGTTTTCAACTCCTCCTGAATGTGCCATTGCCATTAGAGGTGTGTGGGGGGGCCCACACACCTCTAATGGCAATGGCACATTTATAAAAAATCTGAATGCACTTGCAGGTGCAATTGAATCTTGAATGGAAATAAACGTAATAATAACTAAACTACTCAAATAGGAAACGTATTCTGTGTTCAGATTATATGCTATTGGCTGCTTCCGTGATTTAATACAATCACAGATGACTTAGTTAAATCCTGGATTTTGTCATCTTACGTTAGACAGGTCAGGTCGTGAGCTCGGTGAGAACAGGATAGCAGCTGTCATAGATTAGTCAGCTGTGCAGCTTTGTTTAATATACGCGAGGAGTGTTGAAGACTTAATAGAGGTAACGCGTGCGAGGGGGGAACCTATGCGATAGCAGAAACAATAATGTTTTCTTTCGCCTCTCGGCACAGCGTCCAGGTGTGCACTTACACGGTAATTAAAATGAGCAATTGTTGAACTCCTTTATCGATAACAACGATATACCCCGATGGTGATAATTTTAGCCCTGACACAAGAGAAAGTCGCGTTAGTATTTTTGTTAACTTTGAGAAAATTGCAAAAAAGTCTACTTTCCTCCAATTCCTGGGTTTACCAAGCTGGGTTTAGTAGAAGACGACTGCGACCAGAGGTGCGATCTTTGCGTAAGTTGTGCGCCATTTATCTTGGCCATCCGCATACCCAACCAAACAATAATACACAGTAGATACTATATGTTTGAACTTGATGATGAAAGTATCACCAAACCCTTTCAGTATGAATCAAGTAGATTTCGTTTGTATGCGATCGTAATGTATTATTTTAATTTCTCAAAATATGATCCGATATGAAGAGTTGCGGTAACGGACAAAGGGATTAGATTAATGAGCTGATGTGGTAATGATGAGCAGGTCATATCTGTCACTGAACTGAGGGCCGTTGAGGTGGATGAGCTCCTCGGTGGCGAACGCACATCGGTAAGCGGAGTATGGACTATGCCTGCCAGATGGACCTACGATCTGGAAAAGGCGGTCGCAAGCGGTGTCATTGGTGAACCTATAACTGAAAGTGGGCAAAAATGCAGTATTTTGTTTGACTATTGGTTTGGTATGCATAATATCGTAGGACAGTCGCGAGTAAAACTAGTCGTCCAATAAAAAACCGATAGACACAACAATAACAATAATTTCTATCGAACTCACTTACAGATTTTTCTAATAATTAGGATCGGATGATCGGATATGAAGATCGATAAGAAGGAAATTCTGCAGAGTTGGATTTAGAATTAAGCTTCCTTTATATGGAGAAACTGAGAATATGGGGGAGGAGTTCTGGGGGCTTCACTGAGACCTATAATGATTTTCATTTGCCGGAGACGAGTTATATGTTTAAAATATTTCTTTACAAAAATCTTATAAAACAAACTGAAACGAAACATTTCTGCTTAAAAATGGGGTGAAACATAACGTTGCTTTTACTAAATGCGTGAATTAAAATGTCACTATAGACGACAACAATGTAATTTTTTTACGCATCAATGCATTAAAATATGAAATAGATAAGGGCTGCATTCAATAATTGCTCTACCTCAGGCTCAACCTTATTACCTTCTCCTGTTAAAGGACATTGTTCTGACACTTAGGAATGAGATGATATACCTATTATTATTGAAACGAGACAGATTGGCTTTAGAATCTGTGTTTAACTGATTCAGACATATTCAGAGCACCTCGTTTATGTTAGATCGAATATTGTTCGAGAACCGAATCAGAGCACCCTCATTTCAAGGTTTTTCAAGTGAAGCGAAAATAGAGTGCGAGAAAAAAGAATGATGAAGGTGGTCTTCTGGCCTTAGATTAATAATAATTAGATTAATAACTACAGTCTTCTTGCGGAGTACGCTTATAATCCACAAAAGCTAACATTCGGACAGGTCCAAGGTCCAACATAGAGTACAAAAGTTTGGTCCTGTCAATTATGTGTCAATTAGTCAATTTACTGAAGATTTTGTTGTTTTGACAAACATCAAATTTAATTTTCTCGAAAACTACGGCAAAGAGGGGCAGAAGGGGGTGGTTCTACTACTCCCCCTCCACGACCTCCATCCTTCCTTAAACTCGTATCGAGGAGGCTTATTTCTAAATTTTAACCCGCTGTTATAATACCTAACTACCTAATAGTTACGTGATGGCAAGTGTGTGCGACTGCAAATCATTGGGTGACGTGACGAGCGAGCGAGAGTGCGTATTCGCATTGTCAGCCGTGGGATAGAGTATTGTGGGTGGTGGGGACGGACGGCGCGGGAGGGAGGCAGGCGCGCGGTCGAGGGTCGGCCGCTCGGCCTCGGCCAGGAGGCGACAGTCGCGCGCGCGCAGCACGTCGCCGCGCACGTTCATTACGCGTGGTTTCCGCGCCTGTGCCGCCGCGATGCGCGAACAGTGACCGAGCGCGTCGCGGAGCGCCTCGACACATGGAGTACCAGCACCCGCAAACGATAGCGCCCCTGGGGCCCCCTGCGCTGCCTCCGCAGCTGTTGCCACCAGCGCCCCCGCAGCCGCAGCACGCGCATGATGACGACCGCTGGAGTCAATATCACATCTGGCGGCAGCACGTTTTCGTCAACGGTCAGTTGCCGTAGCCAGGACGCGCGCGCACTTTCTCCGTCGTGCCCGGGGCCTGCGACATTGCCCCCAACACGGTGTTGAGCCGTGAAAAAAGAGAAAGTTCGTGAGCGCAAGTTGGCATCAGATGCAAAGTTTCACTTTTCGTTTTTGGAAAGCTCTTGATTTCGGTGATTTGGAACTTTCACCCACAATCGATTTGTTCGCTGTACCTAGCTAGCACTGACGCGTAACTGTCTCTATTTATTTACTTTACTGTTGAAGTAAAGGAACTTACCTATAATTATTAAATAATACGTAGATACTTACCTAGTGCTTGTTATGTTTTTTACATACCTACTATGGTGCGTGTGACGTGTGTGTGCGTATCACGTAGGTAGGTTGTACCTAACTACTCAGTTCTGTTTGCGAGTTTTTTTTACTAAAACTCTACCGCTTTTATTTGTTCTGTCTAATTTCGGGAAACTGAATGCATTTTGAGTCCAATTTCACCATTGGTATGGTCGTTTTCCCAAGAAGGTTTTAGTAGGTAATTAATTAAATACATATTTATATAAAATCAATAATTACCATGTAAGTACTGTAGCTGGGCTACAAATACCACCCCCCTCTACCTTACCCCTTTCACTTTAAAACTCTGCCTAAACAGTTAAGTGATGCTGATGTAGCTCTATTAAAATGATGTAAGGTAGGTAGGTACGTTACCTTACCTAGGTATGACGCTAGCGGTCCTACTCGTACCGGCATTTTCAAGTAAATCTTAAGCACATTTAGGAAATTTACTTTTTAAATATTATACCTATTTTCTTTGTTTTTTTAACATATGCCAGTGAACCGATGTGCTTGTATTCTATGTAAAAAACATGAAACTTCTTATGTGATAATTTAATCGCTCTCCCCGTTTTTGAAACAATTGCGTTTTATTCTCAATTTAATGTTACTTTGTATCGGTTGTAAGGTTAAGCGATTTTTCCTGAACCAATGTGTTTACTGTATTATAAACAGGTTTAATTGAATCTTAACCACATGCAAATTTTTAAGCTAGTATGAAATCGTAGGCAGAGTTTTTGAGAAAATCTATTTTTTAGGGTACCACGTGCTTAATTTTTAGACTAGACAAAAATACGGTTCGATAATATTAACGAAATAGGTATCAATCTACATTTTATTTACATCGCTTCATTGTTTAGATGCTAGGTATAATTACTTGGTGACGGGCACACGCGGTTTTTATTTTCGTGTTTTTATTTTATTTTATAAGTGTAATCGTTTTTGTAATGTAATTTTGTTTGTGTTACTGACCATGCCAATATGAAAAGTATCACAACTTTTCACTAAGAATTATTTGTATTGAAATATTTAATCTATTAACCAGTACTATATTATCCGGATTTGTATCTGACGATTTCCTACACATTTTCCGATAACTGCCAATAATTACAATCGAAATATATTAAAAAAACGTAACCAGCCTTTTTGTATCGGTTAAAATGTTTTCCATTCTATTCTAAACTTAATACTTACCTACAAATGCGGATGCACCAACGACAGACTGGCTGCAATGCAGGCGACAATAATATACAGACTCACCCAGCTGTACGGACTCGCCAAATGCAACACTGATTTACACTACAGACAAAGTAGTAATTTGGAGTTTATTAAATATCGGAAAAGCAATCACAACTCCCAGGAACTAGATGTGCTGTACAGCACTTAATCGTACATCCTGAGTATTTAAATTAAACAATCAACAAAACGTAAATTTGTGCACAATTGCTTCAATATATTCTTTTAAATTTATAATACAAAATTACAGTAGAATCATTCGAATAGTTTCTGAGTTATTCAAGAGACAAACAGATTTAGTTTTCCTTAATAAGACGTAAAAGAAAAAAATCATGAAGTTTTATATTTTTCCCATCATTGTTAGACAATTTTATTAGTAGGTGAGTTCTTAGTTTTAGGTTCAGTGGTTATCGAGTTATCCGCCGGAAATGCAGCCAGACAAATGGTTAAAAAATCATCGCCATAAGGGTATCCGTTATGACGGATGCCTACAAAACTAAATAAACAAAATATAGCAAACCATTTCATGTTTCGAATCACATTTTTCAGTCCCTTAGCTAACATTGGCAACATGTAGAACCATTAAGTAGAAGATTAGGTACGAGTATAAATATCATTAAGTATAGAAAACACCAAGTCCCTGGCCACTTCTATGTTCGGGCCCGGTAATCTCGCAAAATGTATAACTATGGGTTTATATAACTGGTTCTAACTAACAGTTCCAAAGGCCGTTTCCAGAGAAAGGGTAGTGTACATATAAGTAGGAACTTCTTGGTGTGTAGTCTATTTTTTAAACCGTGTACTACGGTAATCTCATACAGGTTGTTAATGCTGGTTTCTTTTACAAAATACTGTATTGTGAAGTATTTATTTAACCATGTATGAGCATGCCAATCTGTGACAAGACAACCTATTTACATTTTGAAATATTACATTTAATATATCACCAATCTGTGTTCGCCCTAAGAACAGTTGATCAGTGGGAGTGCCTTATTTTTATTAGGTTAAAAAATAGGCTATAAAAATTATTAAATCGATATTGTTAGTTGTACAGTCGGCAAAGAAAGAAAGCACGTCCACAGTCCCAAAATTGACGTGTTCTATACACGATCTCTTTCCATGAAAGTAGCTGAATACTGTGTAAAAACTACTTCAATATGGAAGCTGATAGAAGTCTAATTGATGCGTCCTGTTTGTCCATGACTTACAGCGCAGAAACATGGACACTGACGCTGGGACTTATCCACAGTTTAAAGTCGCTTAGCGAGCTATGGAGAGGGCTGTGTTCGGGGTTTCTTTGAAATATATGACCCACAATAAAGAGATCCGAAAAGGAACTAAGGTCACTGACTTGGCCGAAAGGATTAGCATACTGAAGTGGCAATGGGCGGGCTACACCTCTCGCAGTACTGACGGTTGTTGAGGCAGAAGAGCTCTGGAGTGCGGAACAAAAGCAAAATCTAAAAATATTCCAGAAAGTGAGTTCAAGATAAACTAGGTATCGGAAAATAAATTTGCGTTTCGAACAATTAATGACCAACATAAAATTAAATGCACGGTTAGAAATTCAATTAAACAGAAGCTCAATTTGATGTTCAATTTTTGTTTGGTATAATTTACCAAATATACATATTATATTGTTTCCCATGAGATAGTAATAAATACCTATAACTTTCAAATCTGGAATGAATCATACAATTAGCTATTCTTATAATTGGCTGATTAATTTATATCATGATTTCAAGACATTAGTACGGAACACTTATTCACGAGGCCCAACTCGCACTTTACCTCATTTTTAAACAATTTTGATCCAAAATGTATTGTAATACCTACTTATATATTTGTATACTTACCTATTATTTGGTATTCTAATTAACCTACATATACTTAACCTTTAATCTAGATAAAAGTCTGTAACCCTGACTCACTGACGAGGAAGGTCCGCCGCCGTCGTCACTGGCACTTACCGCCGAACGATGCTCTCCAATTCGGCACAGCAAATATGCTCGGGTACTCGCGTCCCATCGCGATCGTCCCACTACATTCCACAGTCCGTGGCGATATGACTACAGTAGGACGTGGGTCCCGTACATGAACTAAATGTCTGACTGATCTATCAACGCGTAGCTCAAACAGTTAGGGTCTAGGAACTTAGTATTTTGCATAGAGGTACCTAGTCAAATTACTATAATTAAAAATACTAATTTTAAATCCGTCCAAACCCGTTGAAACCAGCGCTTGAAATCCAGTATTTTCAGGTACCGGCACCACAGTACTGTACCGGTATATGTTTAAATGGTATGTACATATGTGCAATACCGGTAAAATACCTGCACTTTTACCGTATACTGTGTACTGAGTACCGTGCGCTGTGTACCGTGTATCGTATCAGTATCAGACAGTAAGAATACTACTGCTCGCCTTAGTCAAACAGAAATCAGTTTTATGAGGCTTTATTTACTGAAATCTGTATTAATATATAAAGATTTTTATTATAATTAGATATTAATTACTGTTACTTAGTTACAGTAACAAATAACCTTTTGATTGCTATTTTTAAATGAATGAATAGGTACGTACTTATGTTCCTATATAATCAGGTTAGCTACGCGTGACACACATAAAGTTAACAAATGCATAAACATACTCAAAGTATACTATGTAATATGTATACATAAACCGCAGTCGATAACGTACTTACCTAACTCTTGAGGTTTATTATTATAATTCGAAACTTCATTCGTATTTTCGGCCAGATTATACAATATTTCTTTCACTCATAAAAATGACAAGTACAGTCAGTATTTGACCACATCAGGCTTTAAAAGTATTTGTAAGAAGTTCGCTTTCGTAACGTCCTATATTCCTATTTTCTTTGCATGTTGAGGAAATGCGTTCAATGCATGTTGCGAAGCTTTGACTGCGATCGATGACGTAACAGACACCATTTTTCCATAGTAAATATTTAATCTACATTGTCTATGGCAATTTAGTGTTTCGCAAGTCTGGTCCATAGAGAACACGGCTCAACCCGAAATGCAGACGCCATAGTGTTTTCTTCCGATGCAAAATATTCAGAAATTTTTCGCAGGGAATCTACTCACACATGCACACGTGTACGCCTGTTGGTACGAAATACACACGTAACCGTCGAATAACACATTCATAACCTTTACGTACACATCAATCGCGCATGATCAAATGGACTTGTATCTTCGGCAGAACGCCTAAGATGGCTAGTCTTGTCTAGGCTATAGGTACATTCCAGTTTGGTATGGTTTATTTATCAGTCGGATTATTTTGTCACTGAATTAAAATATTTTTACATGCCTAATATAAAGATAAAGTTTAGTCTTTTTTATCATTTATTTGTTAAAATGTTGGCCGGATCGATTTAACCCGAGATATTAATATCTGCAGTACAGTATTTTTTATGTCATTTATTCAAATAGTTTGATAATATTCTCATCTGAGAGTGTTGTCAAGTCTAAATAAATTGAAACGAAAGACCGAACTTACTTAGTACTCGACTTATATTACAATAATATTATAAATAATCAATACATAATACATACTGCACCTTACTACTTATAGCCTCCCTAACATTCATCAACCTTTTCATGCATCTCCTTTTATTCTTCTCACTGCAGACCCAGGCTTTTTGAGGACGTCTCCAATATGATCCTATCTGTCCCTATCGGAATCGAACCAACGACCTCTAGCGCTCGAGTCAAACAACAGAGCCACTAAGCCAACGAGGCAGTCTTGATTGGGCGGTAATGAGTTTCCCTACCATGAAACTTACAAGAGTAGTTATCCAAATATTTTATTTGACGATACCCTTACATTAATAATTGTACCGCATGTAGGTAGGTAGCATTAGTGTAAGTACATATCGATGTATCAGTACATAACATACTTAAATAACTCTCACGCCCTGATCCCAGAGGGGTAGGCAGTGACGATGATGCGTCGTCACTTTGCGCGATCCTGTCATACGCCACAAAGTGACCCTCCCTCGCCCTCTACTCTCCCCGTGACTCCACTCGGCGTGATGTGTGGCAAACAACATCCCGCCTCTGTGCTGAGACACATTGTGGTATCACGATTAGCTAGGAGACTAATTGTCCACCTCATCAGAGCTCTGCATGACTCGGTAAGGCTAAAACTGCCCGGAGACAGCCCAGCTCCGGGATGTCGGCACTCTTACGACCAGGCTAGCCCCTGGACTCGCATCCATCGGCACGGCAGTCCATGGATTGGCGGACGGGACAGGGAGACAGGAGATGTATCAGTTCAATACGGAATAATGGTAATGGATGTTTAAGATTGTGTCTTATTGAAATGGTGACGGCCGGCTAAGGCGAAGGGATGACACTCGCAAAAATTGAGTCATTATTGTATTGACCTGACATTCGATAATATTATTATTCCAAAGCTGTGTGGGTTATAAAGCTAATGATCAATACTAGAAAAGCTTGTCTTTAGTAGACAACGAGATGAATTGTTAATAAAAAACGACTCTACTTTTTAGAAATGACTTCTGTTTCAAATTTAAATTACATGATTTGCAAATTTTGATGAGAGTAAAGTGAATTAAAGGAATGAATGCGATGAAATATATACTTTATCATTTGAAGTCTGGAGTTTCAATGTTAAACAGCGAAAACCCCGTCAAATTATTTCCAGACGTTTCCAAGATTATCCCGTACTAACTTACCGAGTATATCAGGCAGACACGAAATTATTAAAATATTTAGGCATACATTTTAAAACATACTTATACATGAAAATGTTTTCCTGTTTCATTTGCCCGTGATATATTTGACCGGCTTGTTCGTTGGATTCGTGATCCAGAGGTCTCCAGAGGTTCGATTCCCATTTGGGAAAACTACGTTTATACAAGTTGATCCATATCTATTCTGTCCTCTATAATTTCCATAATACAAGAGAAAATCTTAGTTTGTAAATAAATGATGTGTGCATAGGTATATGAAATAGTTATAAAAATATATTAGGTAGTTTATTTCTGGTCTCCGAACACACTTGTGCGGGCTGCCCTGAATTTTTTGCGACACATTTCGTTTTTACAAGATAAAAACGAAATGTGTCCTCAAATAATGTTTCGTATAATAAATAATTACTATCATCATTTCTCTGCACTCCATATCACCACGTAGTTTAAAAACAAAGTCTTCTGGCCGCTTCTGTCTGTATGTTGGGGCAAATCTGGGAAACTACCGAATGGAATTGATTTGGTCTCCACCATGAATAAAAGACTATTGTTTCAAAAGTCAGCGAAAAACAACGGTCCGAGCATTTTCTTTGCGTATACTAAACTAAACCGTTAGAGATTATGCAATAGTAATACCCAAAATGATTCATAGTGAAACAGCTCTGTGGAATACAGTGAACGCGGAAAAGTAAAAGTCGGAAGGTGTTGCAGATTGCGGTAGAGAGACGAGGGGAGGGGGGCGGATGCGGAAAGATTACTTTTACTCTCGAGATATAGCTGCGTGAGAGTGAGCCTCTGCGCGTCACAAGCATAATAAAATCATACCTAGGCCTTTGTCGTAGTAATAGAATGCAGCAGCAGAATTCAAACAAATATTTTTTAGCCAGATCCTTAGGTTGCTATAAGATTGCTTCAACAGGCCTCATCTCACTATTATATCAGACTATTGTCTCAAAAAAGTAAAAGCAAGTAGATAATAACCAGAGACCGGAATGAGGTACTGTCTATTATGTATTTCGACGATAATATATCACTGAAGATTATTATGGTACTTAATTCCTTTTCACTGGATTTAATTAACCGATTTATGAAAATCCCGGGAATCTTAGTAGTAATAATTAAAACATATAATGTTCAATTAAGGAAAGATAATTTCATTGGGCCCGATTCTGAAGGCACACATTTAAAATTTGACAGCGCTAAAATTTGTTTCGTCTTTATCTTCATAATATTGTGTGACAAGGATAGCAACAGTTTTAGTGCTGTCAAATTTTAACATTGTGCCTTCAGAATCGAGCCCTATAATATTTACCTATATTTTATCGTACTGCTAAGCAGGAGGCGGAGAAAGAATTATAGATGATAAAATAAGCTATGGTTGAGGTGTGTTATTTATTACTATGCCTATATAAGTATTACTGTATGACTTTGTACATAGAAAGAATGACAAACAATCGACAAAACAAGTTTTTTAATAAATCTCAAAAAATGCTTCGTATTCGTATTTAAAAAATGCTTTTACGATAAACCTCGATTTTGGTTTCGTTAGAAGACTCTAGATATATAACAATGTATCTTTATTATTTTGATCAATATAAATAAAAATAAAACCGGAATATCAATATCAACATTGCCTTGCAAGTACATAGATGACACTACCTAATTCCGAGCCTTGGTAATAAGTCAGTAAGTATATTATCGACTGAACTTCTCAAATTTTCTACATTTTTAGATCTATTGTTTAGGAATGTAATGGGCAATAAAAGCCGTTAACTTTCGTTGATCAAATTAAGACTTTTTGGAATTCATTTTATAATGTCGTAAATACAATCCAAATTTAAAACCAAACTCACATTTACTAAATTAAGGTTCAAAATAGTTTAAATAAATACTATAGAATTATTGACTTTTTTGTGAGTCAACAGTGGGAAAAAATTGTTCTCTAGATCTGCTTAAACACACTGGCAATGATCAGTTGTTCGGTGGGGTGTCTGTTATTTATGATTTTGGATAATTTACGAAACCCTCAGCGCGCGATTTCCGATCGCACTTAACCAGATTTTTTTATTTTCTCATTTAGAAAGTGAATTAACTTGTTTTCTTTTACCTAGATCAATTTCTTTACGTTAATCGTTTTTTGTTGCAGTCACTGATAAAGTTTTGCAAAGTATAGAGAGTAACTAGTTACTGTGCTAATCGAAGCATTTTTAAACACACCCAAATACATTCCAAATTAACTGTTAAATGCTACGTTTTCCTACAGAAAAATCGAAACGCAAAATACCCTTACCGTCACAGAATATTGTCCAAAACCACATTTTCACATATTCAAAATCATTTTGAGGCCAAGGAATGATTTGGATGAGATCTGATGAAACGTAACCATAGTGTGAATGGAGGAGATCCAAAGTACCACAGATGACGACATGATCACACAAGTCGTTTACATCGTCGACTGTAAAATCCCCGATTCGAAATACGTACCACGCAACGCACTAATAGTGCACTATTAAATAATATACTTAACAGTAATTTATATTTTTTATTATTTAAATTGTTCTTGTTTAAGTAGATGCTTTATTTTAGTCATTTTTCTAATATTATTTTTTTATTTCAGGTAAGTTCTGCGTCACTGTTGTGACTATTCCTGGGCAAAGACCTCCCTTATCCTCCTTCAGGTAAGTTTTTCAGCAGTCAGCCATTTATGAAGTGCTCGAGCTCGATGCACCAACGACGTTGGATTTAGAATCAAAGATGGCCGCCGTGTTATATCTTCAATTTATTTATTACAGATAATGTAGACAAAGTATATTACGTATAGGGTGTAAACTCATAGACATAGACATTCATCATCATCATTTCAGCCCTTGAACATCCACTGTTGGATATAGGCTTTCTCCAATAAACGCTACCACACCTGGTCCTCCGCCCTCCGCATCCAGCCACTTCCGGCAACCTTCTTCAGGTCGTCGGCCCACTTGGCGGCGGGGCGTCCATCCCTGCACGTGTCAGTCCGCGGTCTCCACTCCAGAACTCGTCTGCTGCAACGGCCGTCGGTTCTGCGACAGATGTGGCCCACCCACTTCCACTTTAGCTTGCTAATCCTTTCGACTTTGCCGGCCACTTTCGTTCTTTGTCGGATCTCTTCATTACGAATCATATCCTTCAAAGAAACCCCGAGCATAGCCCTCTCCATAGCTCAGCATAGACATTGTTTATTGGTATTCAACAGATTACAGGTCATTCAAATTATAAATAAATAACATATTATAATCTCTTTCCTACTTATATAATATGTATAGAGGTCGTTATCGGTAACTCAAATCGATAGCATCTGGAGGGTCAGCATATTAGTTTTACAATTATTACTTTGTAATAAAATTAAATAAAGAAGTTTTATGGTGAGACACTTTATTTAATAAAAATATTAAAAGTATTATATTACTGATCTCGTCATCAATTAGCTCAGTCACAGTTGATACTATTTTGAAGTTGGATTTGACAAATTGACGCCTCATCTCTTGGATAAAACTGCTATAACTTACTTTATTATTGTATCTGTGTATTTTTAATGTGCAATAAAAAGTAATTCAACTGATTTGATAAATCACACATGTATTTATTATGATTTTTGACATAGCATCATATTTTATTGCGTGTACTTATTTCTGCTAATTGTACAATTCTACCAAAACAAGCGAAAGATAACGATGTCTATGCAAGTTATACATATGTATATCTACGGACCCCCTGAAACTTAAAGTAATATTTGTTAACTTTCACAACAAACTTTTACCGAATAATATATATATATTTGTAATCCATGAATGCCGTGCTCCAACTCTTCCCGTGGATGTCGTACAAGGCGACTAAGGGAATACGTTATAAAACATCAATCAGGCCTCCCCAACCCGTCTGGCCAGCGTGGGGAGTGTAGGCCAAATCCTCCGTCTGTCTCCGGCAGATGAGAGAGGGTTGTGCTCCTGCAATGGAGACAAAAATAACCTGATGATGAATCCATGAATTCCATGAAGTTGTCAAATGAAATGTCATATCCACCATATGAGACAACCTGTTATCTCGCACCACTAGTTGCAGATGCCGCCTGCCCGACCCCCCCTCCCACTCACAACACATGCACAAGCACACAAACATTTACGCATACAAGACGTCACTAGGTTATTTCAATACTGCAACATATTTTTATCTTTTCTAATTTATAATGTAACTTTTCGTTTGGACTATTATTGTTTGTATTAACCATCATTGTCACCATGCGAGAAGGCCAACAGGTCAGTGCAGGCACAGAATAGATAATAGTACTAACGTACAGAAGTTGCATTCATTTGATCTTGAACTAAGCAGCCTTTTAATAGGCTACAAAATTACCTAGACAGTGCAGTGCGCACGTTAATATTACAATCGCATTCAAATCAAATACACCGGCAAAGTTATCAATTGCCAACTCATAAATAATTAGTAAAATACGAAGGCATTTAATTGGGATGAAACGATAACGATGCGATTGACAGACAACTTTGTACTTTTTACAATTTGGCCCCGGTCTAGATCCCATAGTACAGTAGAAAGTCGTAGTTTGGTATTGGGAAGTGTAATATTATCAATGTGTAATATTATCAATATGTAATATTATCAATAATCATAAACCACAGGTTATTGTTATTTTCTAACAATAATCGTGATCGTAAAAATATTATTAATTTTATTTTATTTAAAATTTTATTTATTTATTTAACAAACTAGCTGTTGCCTGCGACTTCGTCCGCGCTGTAATATTAACAATGCAGTTGTGTTATAAACATTTTTCGTAGTCGTAGTGCAACTTTAAGCATATCACAGAAAGTTCAATTAATTGGTCCGCGGGCGCCAGCCTTGGGATATAAAGGCATGCAGTGGAAATTTTTGCGGCATCGTCGCACTCTCATGAGAGAGATTCACTTAAAGATTTTGTAGTATTTATTTTAATTTCTTTTTACATTGGATACAAGACGTTACGGGTCCTTTCACGTTTCCTAACTATATGCACTAGTTGGTCCATTAGGAATTGTTTTTATTAGCGGTCCACCCAGACAGAGACAGACCCAGGTTTCGCAAGACAACGATTAAGTTATATTTTATTACTTGCTATGCCCGCGGCTCCGCTCGCGTGGACTACAGAATCCGCACCCCTTCTTACTTCCGCTCCCACTCCCACTCCAACGCCCATTTCCATCTCCAAATAAAGTCCAAAATCGTCGCAATCTGAATAGTACGGAACATTAAAATTATACTTATTTGTTATATTACATACTAACCTTACCTACTAATGTATTAGCAAACTAAAAATTCCCATAACTTTTGATTGACTTGGCCGATTTGCATGATATAAGGCATATACTCGTATGTTACACTGAATTAAGCCCTGTTTTTTTTTCTGAAAACTATCAGAATTGATTCCGTAATTTTTAAGTGATGCAGACAGACAAAATTCCAAAAATGTGTTCTATTATTTATCTTTAGACCCCCAATGTTTTTTGCACATATCTTCAATGTACAGACTCGCGAAGTTTACGTTTTTATTTATAAGATTGTAATCTAAGTTTTTGCTATTGCATGCGTTATTAAAATACTTACATTTAATCATTTAATCCCGTTTACTAATACATCATTATTCTTAAATAATTTAATAAACAGTGGTGCCTACTCGTACATAAACAATAATTCAAACTTTACAATCGGTTGTATTGTTCGTATTTACAAGTTGCTTGAAGCCATCCCAGGCGCACGTGGATCACGTGGCATGATGTGGTGCCCGCACTCGCCCATTATCAGAACTTTTACAACTTGAAACAAAATGACGTAACTATTTCAATGTACAAGCTAGTAACGACCTCGGTTTATTGCAGTAAGGTTGATTTTCATGCGGATGATAGTTCGGTCTACTATTAAATAATGGAAGGCAGAGGAGAGAGGGAGGGAGGCAGGGGAATTGGGAGAGAGGTAGGTAGGGAGGTGGTGAACGGAGATACAGAGAGTGTTAGTTAATATTAACATGGATACAATAGGTAGTAATCACAGCATCAACAGCAGATTTGTAAGTAAATATCTCCCTCCCTCTCTCCCTTTCCTCTCCCTTATCTTATTATTGATTTGGATTTATTTTTCTCTTAATATTTTAAGCGTCCAATATAGATTTATAACAATATGGCATCAGTATACACATTTCAGTGGTCTGCGCGTACGAAGTCGCAGAAACCGCTGCTAATATAAAATAAAAATAAATAAAAATTACATATAAGTATACATAAACATACACTTGTCTAATCCCAAACTAGAATTTACTCCTGTGACAAGGATTGGACAATACACAAATATAACATCCAGACTAGTACCAACTTGTACAAATTGTAAATAACACATTTTAGGAGCAGAAAAGAAAATAAAAATGTTTTATATAAGTTTACCACAGTTCTATCTGAATATTAACGCTATACCATTTACTGTATGAAAATGATGCTAAATTACAATAATAAATAAAAAAGAATAAAAAAATTAGGGGTCTAAGGATAAGCAATAGAACACATTTCGATAATTTTCGCCTGTTTGTCTATATACCTGTCTGTTTGTCTATTAGTTTGTGCACGCATCACGAAAAAGTAAGAGTAACATTAATTAATTATTATAACAAAATTAAGATGAATTAAAGACTCATCGTAATCGGCTCAATAAAAATTTATGAACATTTTTAGTTTTCAAATAGATTAGTAGGTAAGGTTAATATGCAATACATAACAAAGAAGTATAATTTTAATGTTCGGTACTATTAAGATTTCGATGAGTCTGGACTACATTTGGAGTTGGAGTGGGAGAGGGAGCGGGAACGGTAGAGGGAGCGGAAGCAGGCACGGGCGCGGGAGCGACCGCGAGAGCGGGAGCTGGCGCGGGAGCTGGCTGGAAAGAGCGGGTTTTGTAATCCACGCGAGCAGAGCCGCGGGCACAGCCAGTCATAAAATATAAGTTTCCACCTTAGGTACTTTCTTATCTTATGTCATCTTCTTAGGGTACCAGGAAGACCTGACGACACTTTCACCCTTCAGAATATTTTATGCTGAACCTCTGTACACCAATGGCCCATTTGCTGGACTTCACATACACCTTAGAATTTCTGTCTTGGCATAGGCAGGTTATATACGATATTTTCCTTCTCTGTTATTATAAACTAGATGTGCCCGCGGCTCCGCTCGCGTGGACTACAGAATCCGCTACACTTCCCACTCTCGCTCCCTATCCCACTCCCACTCAGACTCCCGATCCCGATCCTGATCCTGAACCCGATCCCGATCCCAATCCCAATGTCAAGCCCAATCCCAATATGAACAAACCAATCGCAATATGAATTTTGCATATAATGGCTGCTAGAAATATTTACTATATTCATATCTCAGGTTCTAAGTGGCGTATCAAGATAAAACAAGCAAAAGATTTTAAGTTAGACCTCCAGCAAGACAACTGTGAAAACTGCATCAAATTTCATTCAGTAATTTTGGCGTGATGAGGTAACAAACATACATACAGACAGAAAGACTAATAGACAGACAGACAGACAGAAAAAAATCTAAAAACAATTATTTTGGCTTCTGTTGGCCCTATAAAGACCCCTCATACAAAATTTTCTACAATATCTCCCATGTACAGACACAGACCAGTTACAGTTTTATTATATGTGTAGATAAACCGTAATTAAGTTTCGAAAAACTCTTTATTACGGGTGGGTTTTGATTAAACTCATGAACGAGATGCTAGTGCCCAACCACTAACCAACCAACACAAGTACTTTAGAAGAGCATTTGTAGCCTAGTAGCCGACATCTAGACCATTTTTGATTAAACTGCCACATACCTATACCCACTAAAACCTACACGTAAAAATAGGTAATGCCGTCGTAGTATGTGGGATTGTACCGATTCTAAAGAAATAAGTGTTTTTTTTTTATTTATATACTAGATGTGCCCGCGGCGACGCTCGCGTGGACAACGGAATCCACTCCCGTTTCCACTTTCGCTCCCGTTCCCTTTGCCACTTCCACTCCCACTCACAATCTCAATGTCCCAATCCCAAAACAGATGACATACAGACAATATTTCAAAAATGACCGAAATGTATTCTATTATTTATTCTTAGACCCCCCAATTGTTTTTTGCAAATATCTGCAATGTACAGACACGCGAAGTTTACGCCAGGTCCAGGTACAGGCCCATCTACCCCCCCTTAACTCTGCTTTCAACCCTTCACCTCAACCACCAATACCATTTTGTTTTTGAGTATGTATTTGAGTTTTTGAAAACTACAAATTCGCATAACTTTTGATTGAGTTAGCTGATTACGATCAAATACCGCTCCCGCTTACTGTTCACGAATTCAGTCGAACATTTACACCCTACACTTCTTTGTTGTATACGAATGCAGTGTATGCGAGTTTTCGAAAACTATAAATTTGCATAACTTTTGATTGACTGCACCGATTGCAATGAAATAAAGCCTATATGTTACCCCGAATTAAGCACTATGTTTCTGTGGAAAGTCCATCAACATCGGTTCAGTAGTTTTTAAGTGATGCGTGCACAATCAAACAGACAAACAAACAGACAAAAATTGCAAAAATGATCGAAATGTGTTCTATTACTTATCCTTAGACTCCTAATTTTTTTGCAAATATCTTCAATGTACAGACACGCGAAGTTTACGATGTTATTTATTAGATGTATTAACTAAATAGGAATTGAGAAATTCACTCGGTAATAAATTATTGCATAAGTAAGTCTCATCGCAATCAACAATATGTTCCTCATATAATACTAGCTGCGACTCCAGCTTCGCATGGATAAACTTAAGGTTGCAGTAGGTAATGCTTCGATAAAAAAAAAAACTGAAGAAAGTAAGTCCCACGAAAACTCAACGCAATTCAAATACTCCGCACATCTACCGCTCAGGCTATGCTCGACATTTCCGTCAGCGACGTAAGTGGACTAACTGTTGTTCAGCTCCCTCGTTATATCCCTTCCCCTTTCTTGTTCTCTCAGTTTACTCCCTCATTTCCTTCTGCACTCCTACATAACTTCTCTTCACAACTATCTTACGCCGTACCTCATAGTACTAATCACATGAGTCCAAACTCCTAGTTTTATCCATTGCTGAGATCCAGCTACAGCCTTTGCCTTCATAGGACCCTGAAGGTTCGAGGTGTGAAGGGTGACCATGAATCTGAGTCCAAATCCGAAGTGCAGTGCTGAATTAAACTTTTAATGACACTGATTTAATCATGAAGGTAAAAAAATGAAATCGATTAATAACAACGCGCCGTCGTTGCAGCAGCCTAGCTATAATAGGATAAAATTTAATTAAAAAGACCGGAGATAAATAGAAAAATTATTAATAGGTCATTTCGAATATGCCTGCCTTTGTTGACAATAAAATGATTAATTGCTGCATCTTATTGTTCAAACTACTCGACTAAGCTAATTTTACTGTCACGTAGCTATTATGTTGTCGCCCAAACTGGGACAGGTTTCAATCGAGCCTACCGTCGTACCCGTGCTCGAAATCTAATAAAAAAAACGTAAACTCCGCGTTTTTGTTCGTGCACGCATCACGTGAAAAGTACTGAACCAATTGTGATGGAGTTTCCAGAAAAATAGAGGGTGTATCTTGGAGTAACATTTAATATTTATTTCATAACTAGCTCTGCTCGCAGCTCCGCTCACGGGGACTACAAAATTATTCCCCGCTCCCGCCCCTACTACGCTCCCGTTAACCGCCACCGCCACCTCTTACCCTCGCTCCAAACGTAGTCATAACTAATCGCAATCTGAATTTCGCCGAGCATTACACTTCTCAGTTGTGTAGTGCATACTAACGTGAGTTTTTGAAAACTATAAAATCGCATAACTTTTGATTGAGTAAGCCCATTGCGATGAAACAATAAGTAAATGTTTTTTTATTAAGTCTATGTTTTTATGAAAGCATCATCAGAATTGGTTCAGTGGTTTTTACGTGATGCGTACACAAACTAACAGACGAACAGAAAACATTTCCAAAAATGATCATAATGTGCTCTATTACTTATTCTTAGAACCGCATTTTTTAAAGATATATTCAGAGTACAGACACGCGAAGGTTACGTTTTTATTTATAAGACTAGCTATTGCCCGCGACTTCGTCTGCGTGAACAGTACATTACATCATAATAATTATGAATTACTAAATACTAAAAGAAATCTATTAATCTGGTTATACATTGAAAATATTTATATGTATACATAAAATTAGCGTGCCGGCAGCGCACTATGGGCAATTTTAGTCGTTTTCATATTAAAAATCCATAACTTTTTGTTATTATAGATAGAAGGTTGAAACTTGGTATGAATATTTATCAATATATAGGCTTTATAATGTATGTTGATTTAATTGAATTTATTATGTCTTAATTTTATAATATTTAATTAAAGTTTTTAATGTCATATTTTGGTTAACTTAATTGTAACAAAATCAAATAAAAGTATTAGTAACACTTCTTCATTTAAAACATGTTTAATAATTAAACATACAAGTTTTAAAATTTTATTCAATAAAATACACTACGTAATAAGGGTACCCATTCTTCGTTAAATTAACAGTTTGCGTGTTTTAAATACCCTATTAATTTTATATGAAATATATAATAAATAAATAAATTAATTAAGCCTTACTAATAAAAGGATAACGTGAACTTAATTCCTTACAATTAAAAAAAATAAAACAATTAATTACACTCGTGTAGGTAACTTTATGATTTCTGTTAATTTACGTTTCATCAAGTTAATTTACGTTTTTTCGTATGGTTTTCGTAGATTTGTTGCATATGAATCAGATGTAAAGTGAAGTGTATGTCTTCGTTGGTCCGACCTCGAACATTTTCTGGAGTGATGCAAGCCGAAACGTTTGTAGTCTTTGTTTTTGGACTGCAGGCCATCTTCGGAGAGTTGCTGATAGGTAATACTGCAAAGCGATTTATAATGCTCTCTCTCTTATCCGAACAGTGCTATCACTGTTCGGAAAAGAGAGAGCATTATAAATCGTACCTATTTCATAGGATTCCAATCACACTGGAAATATTCTCGACATTTTCAATAAAAACGACAATGAATTCGCTTCTTAAACAGTTAAAATCAGTAATTTTTATTCTTTGTTGTTTTACTTTACATTTGTTTTTGTCAGTTATTTGATTATTTTAAACAAAATAGTTGACGGTACGGTATTCAAATATAATTACTCACGCGGTACGCATTGCGGTCGTTGCATATTTTCAATTTTATTCTCACCAATTAATCGAAAAATCATGGATTACATGTCATTGCAATCATATTTATGAGATACAAGACCACCACAATGTCACAGAAACAATTAACGTACGGTTACACCCCAAAGACAACAAATTGTTGTATTTGCTTTATGTGCCTTATATTTCACTCGGCTCACAATTTTGCGTATAATAGCCAAAAAGGCACTAGGTGGCAGCTAATTTTTGTATATGTCTTAGTTAGATAGATATCGGCAAGTTTGGATATCATTTAAAACCTTCATGAAAGTTAAAAGTTGGTACAATATTAAATATTTTTAATTTAATTTAATTTTACACAAATTCAATTCAATATTTAAAAATGTTTAATATGGAGTATGAATGTACCTAAAATGAGTGTTCATAAAATGTCACGAAAACCATTAACGTACTGTAAGACCCCAAAGAAAACTAATTTCAGTATTTGCTTTTCTTGCGAGTTATTTCACTCGGCTCACAATTTTACGTATAATAACCAAAAAGGCACGAGATGGCAGCTAATTTTTATATATGTTTTAGTTAGATAGATATGTGTGCAAAAGACGTGAAAATTGGAACTTCGGCAAGTTTCGATAACAGTTAAAACTTTCATGAAACTTAAAAGTTAGTGCAATATTAGATATTTTAATTAAATTTATTTTGGTTCGAATTCAATACAATATTTTAAAATCTAAATATGGAGTATGAATATACATAAAATGAGTGTTCTGAGAAGATATAATAATCTATAATTAAAAAGCTTAAACTTCGGAAAAATATGCTTTAAACCTAACGTAGCCTACAACGCGTAAATTGCCTGTGACAAACAGTGTTGCTTAATTTTTTTTATATTTACTTAGGTAAGTATTTTGTACAAAATTCTTTTTAAATAATAAAATTCATTATGTGGACTATCTAATACCATTTAACTTATCAGTGAATCAGAACATTCGTAAAATGTATTTATAATATGTGCTTGTTCTACCATTTTCCACTGTGCGGCGGTTCCGCCCGTTGGACTACAGAATTATTGTTTTTTGTCTAATAAATAAAAACGTAAACATCGCGTGTCTGTACATTAAAGATATTTCCAAAAAAAATTGGTGGTCTAAGGATAAGTAATAGAACACATTTCAATCATTTTTGAAATTTTTGTCTGTTTATCTGTTTGTCTGTTAGTTTGTGCACGCATCACTTAAAAACTACTGAACCGATTTTGATGGACTTTTCACAGATACATCGGGCTTAATTCAGAGAAACATATAGATTTTATTCCATCGTAATCGGTTTACTCGATCAAAAGTTATGGACATTTTTATTTTTCAAATACAATTAGTAGGTAAGGTTAGTATGCAGTGTAACAAAGAAGTATAATTTTAATGTTCGGTACTATTCAGTTTGCGATGAGTTTGAACTACATTTGGAGCTGTAGCGGAAGCGGTAGTGGGAAGGGGAGCGGATTCTGTAGTCCACGCGAGTGGAGCCGCGGGCACAGTTCGTTTTTAAGTAAAGTTGACATTTACTTCATGTTCATGTCATGAATTAAAAGATTGTCATATAATTGTGCAAGAAGTTAGGTGTTTTATTGTATTTAGAAAAATAATCTCAGGTGATATTCCCTTCCCCCCTCCCATTCCCCCTTTCAATACCCCCTTCGTTCTTTCCTTCCCAATCCCCTACCACGTTGAAAACCCTCCCTTATCCTTGACACCTATTTTGCATATCCAATTAACTGCACAACAAAATGTCTAACAACTGCTGGACATATGCCTTCCCCAATGAACGCCACCACACCCTTTTCCCTTCCCTACGGATCCAGCCGCTTCCGGTCACCTTCGTCGTCGATCCACCTGGCAGCGGGGCGTCACTCCCTGCGCGTGGCGATCTGCGGTCTCCACTCTAGAAGTCGTCTGACTCAACGGCCGTCGGTACTGCGACAGATGTAACCCGCCCACTGCCACTTCAGCTTACTAATTCTTTCGGCTATGTCGGTCATCTTCGTTATTAGTTGGATCTCCTCATTATGAATCATATTCGTCATAGAGACCCCGAGCATAGCCCTTTCCATAGCTCGCTGGAGGGACTTGAAACTTGTGGATCAGGCCCACCGTCAGTGTCCACGTCTCCGCACCGTAATCATGGCAGGAAGGACACACTGAATAAAGACTTTTGTCTTTAAACATTGTGGAATGGGCGACATGAATACTTGACGCAGAATAGTGCCCAGCCTAACAGGATTCTTCTGTCAGCTTCTCTATCGAAAATGATCCTATCTAACTGTATTGTCTGTCTTAGGTAGACGTACTCCTGAACAAATTCGATATTGACATTGTCGACGATGATCGATCTAATACAGGGCCAATAATTGTCGTATAACGAACTTTTTGTATCGAGACTTTTGGAAATACCCTAAAATACAACAGCTAAAATAAATAAATAAAACTATAAAAGAGCTTTAAAACCTTTCTATCACCCTTTGTCAAGTTTTTGCTTCGACCAGTAATGTTTAACTACACTTTCATACAAATGATATGAAATGAGAGGTCAAAGTGTAGACCTGCCTCCTGACATTTTATTGAGATATAACTTATACCGGATTGTGTTCCGAACTCAAAGCTTAACAGTGAAAACTTGTATTTGGACTATATATTTGGACTCTACTGGTCTTAAGGAATGTCCGGGGATTTAATTTTTTTTTAACTTTAATGTACAGATTCAATGCCTTTTTTTGTTTTTCTACTCTTTTATTATATGTATAGACTAGCTGTTGCCCGCGACTTCGTCCGCATGGACAACTTAACATTACACATTATTATGTATTACTAAATCCTTAAAGAAATCTATTAAACTGGTTACGCATTGAAAATATTCATATTCATAAAATTGGCCTGCTGACGGCGATTCCGCCCGTTTGACTACGGAATTAATGTTTTTATTTTAATAAAGTTGACATTTACTTCATGTTTATCATGAATTAAAAGATTATCATTAAATTATTTATATTTTTTATGTTTTAATATTGTGCAAGAAGTTAGGTGTTTTTATTTTATTAAAAAAAATAATTAGCAGGTGATATTCCCTTTCCCATTTTCTTTCCTTCCTCAGGCCCTTCCCACCACGTTGAATAGCTAAAACGAACAGCTAAAATGATATGAAATGAGGGGTCATCTTGTAGATCAGCCTCCTGACATTTTATTGAGATATGACTTATACCAGCATGTGTCCGGAACTCAAAGCTATTAAACAGTGAAAACGCCGTCAAATTCTTTTCAGTAGTTTCCAAGATTAGCCCGTGCATACACACATATACATACAGACAGACACGAAATATTTAATTATATTTTTGGACTCTACTGGTCTTACTGGTACGGGGAGTGATTTTTTTTTTTTACTTTAATGTACAGATTCGCTTTTCTTTTGTTTTTCTACTGTTTTATTATATGTATGATTATAAGTGTAAGGTGCAATGGTCTACGGAATTCGTATTTCAATGAGTGAGAACTACATTTTGGTGATAGGTGAAAGCGGAGGTGGGTAGTCACGGTAGTGTAAGGGGAATGTGGGGATGGGGGGAGCGGAAGAAAAGAGAGAGGACAAGAAAAGAGAAGGGAGGAGTGAGGGAAGTGGAGGGTGAAGGCTGGGGAAGGGGGTGAGGGTAGGGGAAGGTGTGAAGAGAAGGGGAGGGCAAATGACTAGGGGTTAGGAGGGCTTCATGGGAAGGAACGAGAAGATGGAGCGAAAATAATATATTTATGTAGGTTTTGGGATAGATCAATAACTAAGCAGCAACTAAGTGTGTAGGGGCTGACAAAAACTAGTGTGAAATACGCATGGATAACGGACGGACATCTTACCACAGGCGTTTTTTTATAGCTTAGGTACGAGGCTGTGATGATAAACTTGTTTTTTCTTTACTTCTTCCTCTAATATAAGTTAAAAATCTACCTAGTTAAAACACTTAAATCTGTTTTATTTTAAACTTTATGGCACTTCACGTTGTCATTAATCATTCTACTTCTAATTATTTTGATTATCAAAATGTACAGTACACGTACTCGATAGCAAGTACACGTACGGAGTACACAATTTATTGAATAATATAGCAAACAAGATTAGTGGAATATTTTACTTCTCAGTGTAAGTTAATTATCTATCACACATTGTTGTATTTATTATAAAGTTTTAACACTTTCTTGTTCACTTCCGCTTTAAACACACGTTACAAACATGGTCACGCCTCGTTGGAAACACCGACTTTCTTCGTTGCGCAAAAGCAGCAGTAACTTCCTGCTTCCTCCACCTGTCCCTGCAAATAGCACTCTCTTGCTTTACCTACACTTTCTTAGTAGGAAGTGATACGATTCCGTTACGCAATATCGGCTTTCCAGTAGACGATTACGGCACTAGCTCATCCTATTAGCTATTCTATGGCCCCAGTATTCCTCTTTAGTTTCAACTAGCTTATACTAACCACTTTATCCGCATAGAAATAGAAAAATCTTAATTGATTTATAGGCGGAAGGTTCCTCATATAGTTTCTACCTAATACATACATAACAACGTCTCAGAAACGAGATAATAATGTGTAGGTACTTTTTTCTTAAACATTTTACGTAAACGCTGGTTAACCATCTAAGTTACCTCGTAAAAAGTATTATATGTGTTATACTATGAAATAAGTTATCACAGTGCCAAGTTTTATTAAAAATCGGTCCACCCGAGAAACATCTGAATGACAAACAACAACTTTCGCAGTAATATTATATAATACCTTTAGTTTGACGAACTGATGAACTGATATACTTACAGTTAAAATGTTAAATAATAAAGCTTAAACATTAATAGAGTTACTTTTTCATTGCAAAATGTGTAGACACTAAAGTTGGTTGTTTGATATCACGTCATTGTTATTATTGTTATGTTACGTGCGGTACGAACGTTAAAAAATATTCAGAGGCGTGTCGCTTTCTAGCCGCGACGGAAGAAAGTGAGAGTGGTCAACGGTCATTCATGACAGAAATATCTCGAAACTGGCTGCTTGATTCGGTTACTTTCTCTGGTGTTTTCGAATACCTATGTGTGGATCAGATAGCAGATTTATTATTTCGAGTATGAATATTCTTGAAATTATTTTGATGATTATATTGATGTAAAAAAACTGTATAAATTATTATAAAAGTTATCTTACTTGTTTATACTTACATTATACAAATAATGTATACCTCGCTCAGAGGATCTGCCTCACCATAAGGCAGCGGGGTAATGCTGCCACCCTTTTGGCAGCGATGGGAGCCTTGGAGTCATTTTTTACCTATGAATTTTTATTAGTCATTATTGTTCTAGTTATTGTTAAATAAATAATTATTAGACTGAATAAGTATGTTTGTGTCTATTTGTTTGTATGCGAATCACGTAAAACTCATAAAAAAGAAACCTATCATATATCATCTATATCATCCCTAAATCGTGTTGCAGAATTATAACGAATAAAAAGTCTGATGAGCAGTACTTTCATATCTCCAGCGAGCGGCACCCCCAAACTGACCGAAGTTAAAGACGTTTTACGTCAACAGAGTAGCTGTCTATAAGCTTCGATTACGGTCTAGTCAATTAATAGCAAAATAACCGGTGCGGTAAGAAGCGGTGCTGGTAAGAACAAAATTACGTGTATTAATGTACCGATAGGTGATTCTGATTACACTTGGTACCATAGTCGTTATACATATCTCCCATTTACGTTTTATATGTTTACAGGTTGTAACAAAATACTGCATTAAATAATTAATGTAATTATAATGAGTATAAACTCATTACAGATACTGAAAATAATGTTAAAATGCGACTCTTAGAAATAAAGTTTTCTTTAAATCAAACCGCTCGGTAAATTTCATATCCAAGTATATTTATATAGAAAGATCAGATGATTACATCAGTGGACATGAAATTTTTTTAATATTTTAAATTGCGACATAGTAACGTCTACCATAGGTATGCATAGAATTTGATACACTCTCACTTCCTTGTTCGTTCCTTTATTACCTTTTAATGTTGTACTATAAAATGTAATACCTATTAAAATATAATACATATAATAAATAAAGTTAAACTAATATTAATCAAAAAAATAATTATTTAATTAAATTCACGTATGAATTTGAATTGAATAATACATATTGAATTACTATTATTGTTTCGAAAATATCGAATACTGGAAGGCTAAATTGAACACTGTAATGTCACTCAAGTCCCACCCAGGGCGCGCAGGACAGGACCCGCCTTACACTCCCTCCCAGCATCAACCCACTGTCTTTCCCTCCCACCTTCCCTACGTGTCTCCCTACCAGCCTCCCACCCTTATTTTCTTTTTTCTTAAAGGCCTTCCCACCCAGTCTCCCTCTTTCCTACCTACCTATCTCTATCCCTCCCACTCTCCATCCGTCCACCCCTGTCAAAAGTCAAATTTAAGACACTTCATCATTTCAACTAGAAAGCTACACATTGCGGGGTTTAATATATAAATAAATCAGAAATTTAATGATAAGTTTGGGGGTCTTCCCAGTTATTAAAAATAAAATGTCTTGCGTCCCATCGATTGAGTTATTTTAAATTAGGTAAGTGTAGTAAGTGATCCAAGGAATACAAATAACTACATTATATTTAAAATAATATATCTTATAATGACCTTCGTTCGTATAAGCAAATTTTTTTATAAAATTGATTTTGTAGCTAAATTATTTGTCAAAAATATATGAATATATTTCTGCAAGTTTATCATTATGCATGATGTCATAATGATCATTGAAGAAAAAGTGTAAGCTCAGCGTTTCGAATAAATAAAAATATGAAATATAAAAAGGAGAAAAAATATAAATTTAACTGCACTGTCATGGAAATTTCATCAAACGGAAGCTCATCGTATTCTAGTTAAGTATGGTATTTGTGACGTTCCACGAGAAAGTGTTAAATTTGTGCTAGTAAATAAACGGAATTTTATAACTTTTTTAATCACCACAAACAAATCTGTAAGTATACAGATTAGCTCGTTAACTGATATTACTTTAAGCAATTATTTTAATTCATTAGTTGATATTGTGATTCAATATAGCAAAACACGTGTCTGCGTATAAAATTTGGTATATAGAAGCAAAGATGGTCATCTACTAACATCGATTGAAAATATAAACAATGCATAAAGCCTTTTTCCATTAAGGAATTTTTAATGAGGAATTCCCAAGTCAGTCACTACAACAAATTCTACCAACTGCCGGACTTGTCCAAGAGGTCGACACTGTCGATGTAAAGGAGACAGTCGCTATAATTAAAAACGATAAAGTGGTGGGCCCGGATGATATACCCGCAGACGTGTACAACAAAATAGGGTCAATTGGTCTTGAATAACTGACGCGGCTATTCAACGCCACCTTGAATGCCCATAGGATCCGTGACACATGGCGCTACAGCTATTTTGTACTATTCTATAAAAATAAAAGTGATGTTAGTATTTGTCAAAGTTACGTCACATACGGTCAAGATATTGAAGATAATTCTTAACAACAGCTTTGTAAAAGTAGTTAAGTTGTGGCCATGTCGGAAAATCAATATGTATTCACAGCTTAAAATCAATCAATGCTGATGCTATCCAGTCAGTTCTGATCCTCATGAAGAAACATTCTGCAAATCGCGAAGACATTTACATAGATGTAACGTTGATCTACTTTGTAGACCTTGTAGGCATTTGATCGAGTGTCGCGAAAGCTCGTATGGTATGAGAGCATAATACTGTAATGCTACATAATAGTTGTACGGAATATTTACGACAGTATCAGTATGATAGTGACAAGCGGTGCTCGAATTAGTAAGCTATTTACATCGAATGTAGGCGTGCATCAAGGGTTTAGCTGTTAGTCCACTTTTTAATCTTTGATGGATTCTCACTAAATACATCCAATATCTCTATCTTGCTCTATCCTTTATTCAGAAGAAATCGTACTTATTAACAAATGTGCTCAACTAATTCGAGACACTTTGAAGCACTGGCGGCACTAGAGAGGTAGGTACTAGAGAGAAACGGATTAGCAGGAACAAGGCAAAAGCAGATTCTGGCAACTGAGAAATGAAAGGCAGAACTCGTGGTCTTATCAACAATAACTTGTTTAGTGGCCAAGAACCAATCTATTACTTAACGTAAACAAACTCCAGAGTTTCCAATGCCCAACGTGTGACATGGCAATGCATGCGTATCTAGCGGTACTAGAAGCACTTCTGGGACTACGCGCTTACACCTACTTGTACACCAGGTAGCAGCTCAAGCAGCCCACAGACAACAGACAGATAACCATACAGTAGATGCAAAGGGGCAAAGTTAAACACTGGATAATGATGCAGCGGACGTACTAGCAAGCATGCTGAGACACTGTACCATCCGGACCTGAACCCTTTCTGTCTCTACCCTATAACCAAATACGTACATGAATACGACAAGTTACGTCTATGCTATGCCAGGAATAATGAAACAACAGATCAGATTCAGCCTAAAGGTCTCACGCACGCATAGTGATGATAGGAGTCGTTACAGGACACTAACACCTTCATAATTAAATCAATCGTATGTAAACTTAAATTCATCACTGCACTAAGGATTTGGACTCAGTTCTTAAGATTACAGTGACCTTTCTACACGTCGAACCTTCAGGGAACTACATTGTCCAGTAAGGCAGCAGCTGGATCTTAGCTATGGCTGCAACTAGAATATCAGACAAAATAGGCACAGGTGTTCAGCGAGACCGTATTATGAGTCAAATACGATATAAACGTTTAATTGACACAGTTATACATCTGAAGACACAATTGAACAGTTATTGTTAAGAATCCGTTAAAGTCCTTTTAAACCTAAAACTCGATTAGACTTTTTCTATACACAAGTTGGTTTAGGATTTTCGTGAAAATCTATCGCAGCTTCCTTGAACTCCTGCAATATCGATATACTCTACTAATCCTGGGTTACAATGGGCAACATCCGATAAGAGTACAAGCAGGGCTTGAAATACCGGTATTTTCATAAACTGGTATCACTATAACCTTAACGGTATGGTACCTGCATCAGACTTGGTACCGGTACCTATTTAACCAGTATTTCCCTATGTGAATACCGGTAATAAATCAGTACTACAGCGAGTGAGAGGCGCCTCTACTAGCACTAGGGGGGGGGGGACTTCCGCATGGGGTATTGACCAAACCATAGCGTACAAGCGAATGTCGCGGGGCCGGTTCAATAACGTGGCAAGGGCAACTTCGCACACGGGAACCGTAAATGGTTACCGGTGCTTTTAAGTCAAAATAGTTTTGGTCTTGGGTATCGAAAGCCGATATAAACCGATTTTTACCGGTATTTTCGGAACCGGAAATTCTTTTAGAGAGAGATATTTTAGGCTACTTTATGATCCTTCCCTACCCTTTTATAGGATCGAATAAAATACACTTAACCTTGGTGTAAAAAAGGGAGTATGTACCCACCTACCCTCAAACTTACAAACCTTCTACCTTTATCTATTTTTTAATACAATAAATATAAACTTTCGGTTTCTACGCCGCAACTTAATACGCTGCATGGTCTCAGAATCGTGCACATTTTTCGCTAAGTTCATTTCAAGTCTTTTGTGTCCACCGCTTTTTATGAAACCCAATAAAATAATTAATGATCAGTCAGAGAGTTGCATGTTTCCAATACTGATATTTTAAATCGGTTCAGTAATTATAATTATAAAGATTAATTCAAACACACATCGTACATACTACCTTATTATTATAGAGAATATACGCAAAATATAGGTTTTCGATTTGACTCTGTTTTATTCGTAAGGGATGGATGATTCCGTCGATGGCAGCTGTTTTGTGTAAAGCCTGAAGCCCTAGAAATGTATTGGTTTAATAGCGTTCAACATCTAACCATTAATCCTGTCAAAAATGATACTGAATACCTTGCTGATGTTGTTTGGTAGGTTAGTGGTTGATACACTTTTATAAATCTCTACGTGTTGTTTAGACAAGGCAACAACGTGTGTGTTGTTCAGGTTAAAATAACAAATGCAGTTCTGGAATTTCCATGAAGTTAGTCGATTATTTATTGACTAGCTGTGCCCGCGGCTCCGCTCGCGTGGACTACAGGATCCGCTCCAATTCCTTCTTCCGCTCCATATCCCAGGTTCAGGTCCAGGACCAGGACCAGGACCAGGTCCAGGTCCAGGTCCAGGTCCAGGTCCAGGTCCAGGTCCAGGTCCAGGTCCAGGTCCAGGTCCAGGTCCAGGTCCAGGTCCAGGTCCAGGTCCAGGTCCAGGTCCAGGTCCAGGTCCAGGTCCAGGTCCAGGTCCAGGTCCAGGTCCAGGTCCAGGTCCAGGTCCAGGTCCAGGTCCAGGTCCAGGTCCAGGTCCAGGACCAGGTCCGGGTCCGGGTCCGGGTCCGGGTCCGGGTCCGGGTCCGGGTCCGGGTCCGGGACCGGGACCGGGACCGGGACCGGGTCCGGGTCCGGGTCCGGGTCCGGGTCCGGGTCCGGGTCCGGGTGCGGGTCCGGGTCCGGGTCCGGGTCCGGGTCCGGGTTCGGGTCCGGGTCCGGGTCCGGGTCCGGGTCCGGGTACAGGTCAAGGTCCAGGGCCAGGGCCAGGGCGAGGTCCAGGTCCAGGTCCGGTCCAGTCCAGTCCAGTCCAGTCCAGGTCCAGGTCCAGGTCCAGGGCCAATTCCAGGCCCAGACCCAGGTCCAAATCCAGATCCTCAACTCTCCCCTCAGCCCTCCCCTCAATCCTCCCCTCTACACTCCTCTCAACCCTCCCCTCAACTCTCCCCTCAGCTCTCCCCTCAACTCTCCCCTCAAACCTCTTTCCCTCGTCTCTCCAAATGTAGTCCTCGTAACTAATCCATCGCAATCCAAATTCCGACCAACATTACTTTGTTGCATACGTATACCACAAATTCATCGTAATCGGTTAACTCAGTCGAAAGTTATGCTAATTTTCAAACACTCAAATTACACTGGTACCATACCTGCTCCCGCTACCGCTCACGAATTCAGTCGAACATTTACACCCTGCATTCTTCGCAGTGTATCGTCCAGGTGACCTTGGCTCGCGTGAACTATAGAATCGCTCCCATTCCCACTCCCGCTCCCGCTTCAGCTTCCGCTCCCGCTTCCGCTCCCGCTTCCGCTCCTGCTCCGGTCCCGCTCCCCTCCCGCTTCCGCTCCCGCTCCCGCTCCCACACCCACTACCCTTTTCCCACGCCCACGCCCACGCCCACGCCCGAGCCCACGCCCACGCATACTTGCACTACAATTCCCACCCGCAGCTCCAAATGTAATCCAAACTCATCGCAATCTGAATAGAACGGAAATACTATTATGTGCAATATATTGCATACTAACCTTACCTACTAATGTATTTGAAAACTAAAAATGTCTATAACTTTTGATTGAGTTAGCCGATTGCGATGAAATAAAGCCTATATGTTACACCAAATTAAGCCCCATGTTTCTGTGAAAAGTCCATCCAAGTCCGATCAGTCGTTTTTAAGTGATGCGTGCACAAACTCACAGACAAACAGACAAACAGACAAACAGACAAACAGACAAAAATTTCAAAAATGATCGAAATATGTTCTGTTGCTTATCCTTAGACCCCCCAATTTTTTTTTTTGCAAATATCTTCAATGTACAGACACGCGAAGTTTACGATTTTATTTATAAGATTTGTTATTAGACAGGAACACTTAACTATTTGTTTTTAGCGGCCACAACAAGCAGTATATTTTGCCACAAGCAGTGCGGTTTTTATAGGTAAATGAAAAGTAAAAAGTAAAAATATTAAATTTTCAAAATTCATCCCCTATAAAAGCCCCCACCCCCATCCCCTCCTACCCCTAGCACCTATGAAACTCGTAAACGATCAATAGCATTCAGGAAATGGTAAAAACTATTTTAAACTATTAGCGCCATCTAGTATTACTCAACCACCTTCAATTCTCACATGTAATAATGTACATTACGTATACGTTCAAACCTGTTTATATCTAAACTGCGCATAGTATTGTTATATATAGTGATAGACATGGTATGGCCCTGGCGCGAACTTTCTCCGCTCGATGAAAGTGAAAGCGAGCGGTGGGAGCCACGCCAAGCTGGCCCCAGACTTCGGATGAAAATATTGTCCAATCACTTTTGCAACGGCCATAAAAGTAAGCCCGGATATTGCACTCTATACAGCCTAAATACAGGTGAGATGTACTTTGAGACTCACACGTTGAGGGGAGTACACAGTACCGTACTCGTAAATAATTACTACGGCCACACCCCATCACTTTCTCACTCATTAATCCACTTAAGAGTTTGGTTTAAAGGTATATATTTATGATATAAATAAATAAATAAATTCTAAAAAAAGAGATGGGAAAATTTTACTAATATGAACGTATTTTATTGACCCTCTTTATTAATCAATGGATTACCTAAGATTAAGTACAAGATTTATCAAATAATCTCAAAATAATCTATATACATATAATAAAAGAGTAGAAAAACAAAAGAAAAGCGAATCTGTACATTGAAGGTAAAAAAAAATTTCACTTCCCGGATATTACTTAAGACCAATAGAGTCCAGAAATATAATTAAAAATTTTCGTGTCTGTCTGTATGTATGTACGGGCTAATCTTGGAATGTATGTACGGGCTAATCTTGGAAATTACTGAACAGAATTTGACGGCTTTTTCACTGTTATAGCTTTGAGATCGGGACACAATCTGGTATAAGTTATATCTCAATAAAATGTCAGGAGGTTTACAGGTTGACCTCTCATTTCATATCATTTGTATGACAGTATAGTTCAACATTACTGGTCAATGATAGAAAGTTACAGAAATGTTTTAATGCTCATTTATAGTTTTATATTTTATTGTAGCTTTTGTATTTTTGGATATTTCCACAAGTCTGGATACAAAAAAAAATTGTGGCCCTGTAAACGACCACTCCTTGACAGGCATTTTGTTGTATAGTTAATTGGGTATGCAAAATGGGTGGTAGGAAAGAGAAGGAAGGGGAAGGCAGTCGATAGGAATAAGTCGATAGGGAGGAGAGGGGCAGGTTGAAACGAGGGGAAGTGGGAAAGGGGTTGGGGAAAATCTTAGGAAAGGGGGAAAAAGAGGACAGCGAGGCTAGCGGGAGTGGGAGATGGTAGTAGAGAGAGATAGTGTATTTTAGTTATTTGTCTATATTTTCCAATATTTTTTGAAAACTGATGTTATTATACCTTGATTTACTTATGATACCAATAAAAGCTTCAATGAAAGAGTATGGATTTGACTTGTCGGAATGTTTTCATAATCGATACTAATAAACATTTCGCAAAAAACACTATTATGCAGATGGCGGAACGTCGCGACGTTTGTTTTTTTATTCACTTGGTTTATTATGTAGCTTTGTTAATCAATAATTTTACCGGTATATTATATAATTTATATTCAAAACCTCAATATTTTGCCAGCCGTTGAATCATAATCATATCTATTGTTACAGGCAAATCAGTCAACAGCAAGGACGTGTTAGAGGATAAGAAGGATGACAGCGAGCTGTGGGAGGCACAAGCAGCCTTTCTTGGCCCCAATCTTTGGGACAAGACGCTACCATATGATCCTGATCTTAAGGTACAGTATAAGCAACGTTCAACTACTGCGCGTTTGTGTGTGTTTCACTTACATTCACATTTTAATAAAATTCACCCTGTTTTATTGATGCTGTCATTTATTTTAAAGCGTAAAGCCAGAAATTTAAGAAATTTGTTCATTGTTATGTAAGAATTTATGCTATGCGAATTGTAGTATATGTTTATGCTTGAAATGTAAGAGCCTAACTTAACTGCAGCTGAATTTGAATTATTAACAAAAATAATGTCAAATGTATACACTAACACATACTATTATAGGTGGGTAGACTCCAAAGATAGTGACTGCCACGCTTCTCTGTGCGAGCACCAACGAAACACTTTTTGTTGATAATTTATGTTTTTTTTTCTATTGGAAATTTTATTATTTTAAGATTGTTTTATGTTGCAAGCGAATTGGCATAGAGCGGTTGATGCTGCCACGGCAAATTGCGTATAGTTAACATTTTGTGAGATTAATGTGATACGCTGCCGTGCGCGCAGTCGAAGGGCGTCGCGCGGCGTGTATTTATCTTATTGGTGGTTGCAGTACGTGGACCTGGATGAGTTCCTGTCTGAGAATGGAATGCCGGGAGAGGCACTGGGCGGCGCTCACCTCGGCGGGTCGGCATTCGGCGGCGGAGCGGGACTCGCGCTCGGCCTGCAGGCACCCGTCACTAAGCGAGAGCGCTCCCCTTCGCCGTCCGACTGCATGAGTCCTGATACCATTAACCCGCCACTATCTCCCGCCGATTCCAGTACGTATCCCGTATTTAAGCATCGAAAGTTCATAATAGGTACACGGCGAAATTTAAATCGTGATCCTGAAGTATAAAACTTGTTCAAAGAGGAAGAATACACTGTACATATCAATTCTAATTTGTAAGGTGCTGAATGAGTAGGGTAATTTTTGATCATGATTTGAATTTCGCCATTTATAGTTCTCCACGTTCCCGAGATTTTCAACTTTAAGAAACCAGAATCTACCTGAGATATGAACGACCCGGCATCCACTAAAGGATAGGAGAAAAGCTGTATAACAAATAAACAACCAATAGGATTTCGTAGAAGAATTTTGGGTTTCTTGCCGCTTCTATACCCAGAGTTGACGACTCTTTCGAAATAGTGATCCATTAATTCTGACTTACAGAAAGAACATATAGGACTGTATCTATTGATGAAGTCGTAGGTATATACTAAGTTAGTGTTAAATAAAGTCACGCAGGATAGATTATACTTCACACTCTCCTCTTTGACATGTTTCAGTGGTACATATTTAGGTAAATAATAAGTGTTAATAAAAGGACGGCCGCGTCACAATAACTTTCTCCCGCCCTTTCATGCGTAAAACAGACCGTACGGATTTTAGTAATAATGGATGTTTTAAATTTTGAATTAATACGAAGGGTTTCAATCAACCAATTTTCCGGGTAATACAATTAATGTTACTGAAAACCCAAACGTGTGGTCAATAGTACGTATAGTTTGAATAGAATAGAATAGAATAGGTCATTTATTCATAGCTACGACACACACATACATGAGAAATAAACAGAACAGAATTAATAAATTACAATTTAATGTGTCGCAGCAACAAATTTGCGCTGACTCAGCATAATGCATCTTTTTAAGGGAAGAGTGAATAGGCATCCTCTAGGTAAGTGCGCTCCACCTTAGGCCTCATCATCACTTACCATCAGGTGATATTGAGGTCAAGCGCAAACCCATCAACAATAAAACAAAATGCTGCAGTGTTACGCGAACTCCAGCGCTGGTATTCTGTCAGCACCAGGTCAAGTGACTTCACAGATTTAGTTATAAATTGTGCTTAGAGGGCTGTCTATGTATTGGTCTTCATAATAATATTAAATATATATAATAGTTTGGACTTTAAAATTTAGGAATTTGGTTCTTTTTGAAATCGAATTTTAACAACTTATAAAATTCCTTTGAAGAAATTATTTTATTTTTTATTAAAGTTTTAAATTGTATTCTACCTACCTATTTGTGTCAGGCAGGATAGGATGGTAATCGAACTAAACTTTTAAAAAAACTAAAACAAGTGACTCCGTGTGGTTCTAGGCATAAAGATTTGAAACTTCTATGATGATGGATGATGATGATAATTATGTCGCTTCAACATTCTGAGGAAATTACATTCTTATATTACCTTCGTTGGTGGTTGGTATGGTTTTCCGCGTTTTCATGAACCAATGGGTATTACAATTTTAGACAGCACGGGTCGAATTGATGAGTTGATCCAATTGAAATTTTGTGTCCGTCTTTTGAATCTGGATATAACATCTAGTTACAATAAAAATAATTTTAAAGAATAATCGACATGTTTTATTTAAAAGCGCTTGGCAGCAATGACAATAGGTACCCATAGCAACCACCACCATAGATAACATTCCAGTACCGTCATTTTGGCCCACAGCCTTTTATTTGAAATATGTCTATGCAGGAAACATAATATGTATAGGTACTATTTTGGAACAATAAAGAAAACGTGCATTGGTGGCTCTGCCAAGATGACGTTACTATACTAGCTGAGCTACGGCCATATTTCTAAAACTATAAAAGCTATCGGAATTCTCTAAAAGACGAAAATAGCACCAGAACTGTGTATGTAGAACACCCTACATGCATATCGAAAAGTCAAAATATGTTACGCTTTTCGATTATAAAATACCTCCGAGATGTGCGTCACCGCAACTGCCTACATACTTTTCTACTAGTATACTTTTTCTATCTATATTCCTTCCTCCCCATTTAAACTTGTTTCTCGGGGCCAAGTTGAATTACAAAACTCATCTTCCTATCTGACCTAAATTTTGTACCAAATTCCATTAAAGTCGGATGATAACACTCCTAAGTGTATATTTGATGTTCCTAGTTGTCGTCCAGCTACTACTTTTCTAGTCATCTTCAGATGCTTAAGGTTTGAGAGGTACCTAAATAATGTAATCTAATATCTGTACCTAAAGTATGAAATATAAATATTTTTTTTGTTTTTCTTAAATGACATATTCTGATTGTTGGCTATGGAGGGTACATAATTGGGCACATTTCTTTTGTTTAAGAAATGTCTTTCGTTTTACTCGTATATTTTTGAATGTGCTCCAGTTTTTAAGCTAAAGCTGTGGCTCAGGTCATCTTGGCAGAAATACAAACGCAGTCCTGCATCTTATAATTAGTTGAGTATGTACAAAAAAATGCATGTATCCTAAGTTCAGTGATACATGTTTTATAACCAGGGCCGGATTAACTATGTCGGGGCAAATGCGCGTCTCGGGGCCCCTTTATCGTTTTTTAACTTCCTAAAATATATATTTTCTACCACAACGCAATTTTATTTATAATTATGCTGTTTTTTCACTACATTACAAAAGTGCGTCATCAGTATCACCCTATTCAATAAACAAAAATTAAACAAATGAAATCAAAATGTGCGTTTATTTTTGTTAAATCGTTTTGTAAATTTAATTTAACTCAAATTAGATTTTATAAAAACATTTTTAAATTTAAAAAAATCTTGGCACGCGGGTCCCCTAGGCAGTTGCCTACACTGCCTTATGGATAATCCGGCCCAGTTTATAACACCTCACTAGGTAGGAGATATACTGTAACGCGGGTGACCTAGAATCGTGAAGGAACAATGTTTGCGCTGCCCATCTGGAGAAAGCATATGCAAAACGAATGGAACATGTAGTTACATGATACAAGTTTCATGGTATATCTAAAGCAACGAGAATAACTTAAACTGTAACGAAATAAATGACATTTTCCTTCAAATTTCTACATCATCATCAGTGTGAATGACGAAGGATGACTAAGGGTGCAGCAGACGAAAGGAAAAAAACCACCAACCGAGTCCTGGTTAAAAAACGGTGATTTTTATTTGACTTAGAATTTTTATTTGATTAACACTGAGGTTCTTTTTACAAAATCATAGAAATAATAAAAACTATCAAAGAGTTCGCAACTTCCTCCCCCTCGTGCAGCAATGCACTAACTGATGCAGCTGACCAAGAGCAAGCCCTTAAGTGGCAAGCTTCACCAGTTTTTTCAGGGGACGGCGCAGCGTACCCCCTGCTATGACAACATCGACTATCCTGGTTACGCCATCTTTGCATGGGTATCTTCTGACTATCCGACCTCGTGGCAATGTACCTCCCGACAGAGACTTATCGACAATTATCACCACATCACCAATCCTGTCCAAGATTTCCTCTTTGAACACGTGGCTGCATAGTTGGAAGAACTTCGCGCACCCGGCGGTTCCAAAAATGATCCGAGAGTCTCAAAGCTTTTCTCCATTCAGAGCGGCAAACTCAGTCGTGGTCATTTAAACTTGCGGGTAAAGTTTGGTTGGATGAAGACCCGATGAGGAAATGGAAAGGTGTTAAAGTTGTTGGGTCATCGGGATCCGTGGACACGTGAGTCAAAGGGCGTGAATTTACTATGGTTTCAGCTTTCGCTAGCACAGTTTTAATGGTTTCCTCTTTCGGAGCTCTTACTTTAAGCTTTGCCTTCAAGGCCACCTTGACAGTCCGCACTAGGCGCTCCCAACACCCTCCAAAACTCGGTGCTGCTGCTGGGATGAATCTCTAAGTTATCCCTTTATTGGCCGCAAATTCTTGAACGTCGGTAGCGTAAAACTCTTACAAAATGCGGTTGACTCCAACAAAACCAGTCCCTTTGTCGGAATAAAGCGTGCTACGTTTCCTCCGTCTGGCAATAAATCCTCTGAGACCCATAATTGCAGAATCAGCGGAAAGGCTGTGCACCAATTCTAGGTGGAGGGCTCTTGACGTGAGGCATGTGGCAAAAGAGCCACATATCGTTTCTCGTGGCGGCGCCCAAAATGTTACAGTGATGGGATCGAAGTAGAAGTAGTCCAGTTAAGCGCAGTAGCTTGTCTTCTCCCAGTATGGGCGACAGATTAACAAGTCGACTATGATGTGGGATCGGCACTGAGTTAATGATACAAATGACATTCTTCAGAAAAGCTGTCCATCTGTATTGACTGCAAAATGTGCCCTTCAGCGGCTTTGATATGATCGGCATTTAATGATGTTAGGGTAGTAGACGTTGTTGGGTGGCGGGAATGAACAACTCCATCATTTGAACTCGAATTTCGAATGAAGGCCCAAAAAATACTAAAAGTTTCTACAGCTTGATACACCCGGGCTGTAGCACGTAATAATCGCAACTGAAGCGAGCGAAATTTGCCATGACCAGAGTAGGTAGGCAACTGAAGTAAATCGCACCAATTCGTACGGACGATACTTAAGCTCTTCGTGAACTGGTGTGACGCTGATTGGCTCCCCCGGCCAGTCCTCTTAGGACTTTAAACGTTCTGTCAGATCGCCATAGATATCGGAGAGCGTCTCTGTCCTGCTTTCTGATTCGTACCTGCGGATACATGTCTTTTATATCGGCTGTCATGGCAATACGGTCAACCCGGAACCAAACTAAACCTTCAGTAAAGGTTGTAGCAGGTCCGGACCAGATAGCAATAAAGAGTTTAGACTAACCCCGTCATTCAATGCTGCGGCGTTATGGACAATACGAAGTTTGCGCTTCGGATATACACCAAAATGAGGAAGGTAAAAACGTAAACCTTCATAACCTTTCATAGCTTGACTGGTGTGATACGTTTCAGAAGCGCATTCTTCGGCGTAACCTTTGGCAATCATATTAGCCTTAAAAACATCGTGGGCTTTAGCGAAGTCGACATTCTTGGCCATGCGTCTTTCCAGGCTTAAAAAGCGTGACTGCCTTGCCTGACTGTAGCTATACGGAACAAATAATATATCGTGACGCCATGGCATGCCTACCTCAAATCGGCCACTAGGTAAACGCCTTGATATGGCTTCAAGAATGTCGACTGCGCGCTGATCTTCCTTACTATGTAGTGTTTCTGTCTTTCAAATGCCTAAAGAATCGAGTTTGTATTGCTCTTTACTTAGAAACTCTAAGTTATCGCCCTCAGATGTCTCAGTTAATGTGCTGTGATGTACGAAATCCATTAAGTTCGTTTTGCTAGAAGTAACGCCGTACAATGCCCATCCAAGTGCTATTAAGCAGGCTACGGGTTCCTTCCTTCCACCAACACGAACTTCATGGTTTATAGATAAATGCCAATGTTCGGCTCCAATTAGTGCAGTAGGGTTGGCATCTTCGTATAACAATACGTCAACGAGATCGACTAAATGTAAAAAGGTTCAATAGTTTCTCGTTGAATACTTTGTGGGTGCAAAGACAAAGACTCTATAGATCTAGCATTCTTTACCAAAATTGTTTCTTATCTACATGTGATACCATGGCATTTCGCTTAAGCCCACAGATACTATTTACCGTAATCATCTGTTGCGGCCCTGTCGCCCCTATACGTGCAGCAATGCTTGAATCAATTATTGTTGCAGTAGTCCCATTATCGAGGAGAGCGTACACATTACCAGCTCCTGTAGGCCCGGAAACAGTAACAGATATAATCTTAAAACAAGCACGAGGACAGAGAGACGAAACGCCTGTAGAGGTAGTGGACACAATAAGTTTTTCTCAATGTGTTCAGAAATGTTTGAAGTCGGGTGTGTATTTTGCTCATTGGGTACTACACCTGTAGTCTGTGTATTGAGTGTAAGAGTAGCAGGTGGTTTCTGATGAAGTAACGTGTGGTGACGCATAAGACATCCGTCGATGCCGCATGGATTTACTTTACACTTTTTCCATTGATGTGAACTACCCCTAAGACATCGATAGCACACCTTCGCTTCGCGTAACCACTGCCACCTATCATCGATAGACAACGACTTGAACTGAGAATACGACTTAATGTTGTGTTGTTCTGTTTTGCAGAACGAACATAGATTTTTTGAGCCGAGCTAGACTCTGGTGATAAACCAAAACGAATGTGTTGAATAAAGCGCTTACGCTCACGCTTCAAAAAGCTAGATAATATTTCCAGCTTAGGACGCCCTGTGGTATCTTGTGTTGCAAAATCCGTCCACCTAATCTTCATAGTAGGGTTTAACTTTCCTAACACTGCGTGAAACAATTCGGGCGAGTATAAGTACTCTACCTGTTTTAATAATTGAATTGTGGAAATAGAGTTTTGTACCCGATTGGAGAGTATTCCGAGTTCTTTAAGATCGTTGCCTAGACGTAGAAGGTTCTTTAAACTAGTAACCTCCCGGTACACGATAAGCTCGGGGCGCGCGAAGTTGTCTTCAAGTGCGCGCATTACCTCCTCCGGGTCCTCCGTCGACATCAGCAGCGCCGCGACGACTACACGCACGGGCCCGCGAGCGGAGCTGGGCGTGGCGCTGGCCGTCTCGGTAGCCTTGACGTTGTTGAGATGGTGGGATGTCGATGCCCGTGTGGCTGCCGGTGGTGATTCCGAAAGACCATCACCATGACTTTGTACCGACCTGTTTGTTATTTTTTCTACGCTCACCCGGGTCGAGCTCCGGTGGCTCATACAGCTCCCCGCACGGCTGTTACCGGCGCTGGCGTCGATAGCGGCGAACTCAGCTTGCAGCTCGCATTCCTGGACCTGACTTTGAAGGGCAGCCCTTCAAAGTTCTTTCCCACAATCAAAACGGCGGCGTAACGCAAGCGCCTCCAACGCTGCCTTTTGCGCTTTTACTGATGAGGAAGTGCGTAGTATAGTTGGTTCGCTCATTGCCTTGCAGATCAGAGCGACCGGGCTGCGACTCGTCGACACTAATCGGCTGGCAATTAGCAGACATGGCTTTACTCCGGGTAAACATTAATAACGAACTGTAATCCAAAACACGATGAACAAAAAAAAGGAAAAATAAAATGACAAATGTCATAACAAAAATAGAAAGAACGAACCGTCGACTAAGAGTGATTTCGGCGAAACGTCCCATCGGCGAAGGGGGTTTCGGTATATCGTTCTGGGATCCGCTGGGAAAGTAGGGAGGACCAAAATGTGAATGACGAAGGATGACTAAGGCTGCAGCAGACGAAAGGAAAAACCACCAACCGAGTTCTGGTTTAAAAACGGCGATTTTTATTTGACACTAACTAAAACTAAGGTTCTTTTTACAAAATCATAGAAATAATAAAAACTTTTAAAGAGTTCGCAACAATCAGAAATACGTCCATTGTTGAATACAAGCCAATAGAATGCCACTTTTGGTGGACATTCTATTGGGGGATTTGCCTTAATAATCACTCTTGGCAGGCGGATTGATGATCCTAATGTACACAGGAGAATGCTGCTGCCCGTCCCTGGTGCTATTCCTAAGTCGCCTTAATGACACTCAGGGAAAATTGTGGTGACCCTATTCTAAGCGGGAGACCACACGGCTAATCTTCAAACTTGACACTGGCAAATTCACAGTTTTTATACAAAATAAGAATAATTTGTCTCATATTTGAATTCAATAAGTATTACCGAAAAATCAATTGTGTGGTTTCCCTGATTTATCGTGTATCATTCTATCGTTTGCTACAACACCATTTATTTATCGTACCTATATTACATTTTGTCATGTACCTTCGCATTCTCTTGTATCTAAAATTTTAATTTTCTTTTCATTATTGTTAGTTGTAACGCTAAATCCTAACATCGCCTTATGTTATGGGTGATTTATTGTTTAAAATCCCTTTTACCCTCGCCTTTGAGGTAAAAAAATATATATATATATATATGTTTCTTATATATTTTATAAAACGTTTTTATCATATCCTGGAAAGTAGTGACGAGATTGCGAAGGTAACATGACGATTTATTTACGACCCATGAGGTCCAGATGAATAGTTCCTGCTGTCAAATGTGTTGCACTGTTATTTGGGGTAATTAGCTGGGGTAACTCCTACATACGTGATGCAACATCGGCCTCATGATTACACTTTTATTATCTTACATAGGTTTAATTAAGGTGTTTGTCTTCACCGTTTGATAGCAGTCATTAGATATATGTAGTAAATTTCGGAACAAAATCCCAATGGTAAGTACATGACACGACTGGGGACCGACTCGACCACTCGACATGTAAGGCCGTGTCTTCCCCACTACGCATATCCACAGATAATAAGTACTAAGTATAGAAATAACAGTCATATTCCGTTTCTACATAACAGATTTATCAATGTATATTCCAATAAACATTTATAATCCGTGTTTTAGGTTCACGTTAGCCGATTTTCTCCACTCTGTTGTTAAAACTAACAAGTTAAAAGTCATTTGACTGTTATATCCCAGTGCGGTTCGTTCAGTAGTTACCTATTAACTTTTGAACGAGCCGCAAATGCGGAAAATAAGACAGTACCCAAATATTAATTACATATGCAAAAAAGCCACACTGCTGTAAAATTTATTTATTTATTCTTTATGGACACAAATGTACAAAGGCTAACTTAATGCCGAAAGCATTCTCTACTAGTTGACCTTTGGGTCATACAGATAACAAATAATACTGAAATTAAAATAGAGAAGTATTAAAAGACATATAAATTACATAAACAAATACTTATATATCTCTTTAGGGACATATCTACATACACATACCTAATGCTATACATACAATGAATACATATATAAATACATTTTAAATATATATAAAATTCGTGTTATTGCAAATTCGAAATCAGAAAAATATCTACATCGAATGGTCGGTCGAAAAAGACACTGGCTGCGTTTACGGTTACAGCGTTTACACCCTTTTGCGTTGATATGTATTTAATATTTGGGCACATTCTTATTTTTCGCGTTTATAGAATACTTTATAGCTCTAGTATAGTGTAGTGACGTTTCATTTTGGCCTGTCAAGATCTACCTGAGTACAAATTCTTAATTTTGGGTACTCTATACTTATTTTCCTACATAGTCAGATTACACCACTTAGGAAATTAAGTAAATCGTAGTTTTAAAAAAACGAATTGTAATTTTTTTTTAGTGTTTAGATCATCAATGTCACGGCAGAAATATAAGATAATAAAGAAAAATGCTTTCAGGCATTTACGCAATACATAAACAAAATTTCATAATACGCTTCGCTGGTTTAGCCGCTAGGTTAGGTGAAACACACACACATACACACGCGCGCAGACATATATTTGTTTACTTTCGAACTAACAATAGGAGAAGGAAGTATTGTTAATTGTGCGAAATTAGGTTTTGATGAAAACCTATTGTATTACATTTATAGAGTCGAAAAAACATAATAATAAAATATATATATGTGTGTATGTGTGTGTGTGTGCCGCCGAGTATAGTGGCTAAACCAGCGAATCGTATTATGAAATTTTGTATTTGTGTGTATTTCGTAAATATCTCCAGGTTTTTTTTTCAGCTTCGAAATTAAGGATAAAGGCGATTTTCTCAAAAACAGTTCAGTATTTGCTAAAAATTTGAATGTGGTAGAAATTAAACCCAATTTTTTAACGCATAAAAATTGACCTGTACATAATATGTGCGACCTACATAGAAACGGTAATTCATTTCATTCATATTCATTCTTAGGTAAATGCGTTAAGCAAGAATTTTCACGGAGCATCAACTAGACTAGACTACTGTCAATGTGTTAAATGATTATGCTAAATATAATATGTTTATTAATAACTTTTTTTAAGAAAAACTAATGTCAAAGGCACCTAACAACAAAAACACATAAAAATGAAATGCGCATATTCTATATTATTTATTAGGAACTAGTGATGCAAAGATTGCAGTTTTTACGACTCCTATTGTCTGCCTCAATAATCGACGATTACGATAAACTATACAGATTGTTTAACTAATTTTTAATTTTAACGATTGCACTATACTTATATCTGATATTAATATCAGTTTTTGAATGCTTACAAATGTAACCAGTGCAACTTACGAGTCAATAAATTTAAATGCAACTTACATCCATGATTTTATTTTTAATTCTTAATTTTATTGTATTTAATTATTAATATTTTAATTAGAAACAACATATTAAATAAATCAACATATGTTATAAGTAAGTTATAACTAAACAAAATGCCAATTTAATTGTGGTTATTAGTGGTGTACTACTCTCAGATCCAGGTTACTATGGTTCAAAATATTCAAGTTTACATGATAATGCAAACATTTCATTTAGAGCTTTTTAAAATATGTTTTAAATAGTCGTACTTAATCTCATTATTATAGTGTAAATACCACGATGTTAAGTTTTATTAAAAGCTATATTATTTAAATTTTTTTTGTTTAATTAATACTTTTTGATATAATATCTTCTATTCTTTAAAATCCTTTCCTACTTTATCCTGAGCACCTAAAAACTCTCACCATACTTAATTTTTTTCAAATTTCTGACCTCTCAGTAATACCTTCAATCTCGGAGATAGATATAAATCACTGAGGCCGAGGTCTGGTGAATATGGAGCCTCTTCAAGTATTTCAAGCCATCATCTTTAATGGCAGCCATTGCAACTGAGGAGTTGCACGCCACGGCGTTAATTTGATGAAACAGAACTTCTTTCAAGAGTTTGCCTCGTGGTTTTTCACGTACGAGTATATTATTGCGACTTTTTTATTTATTTATCCTGCATATGAAATGACCATAGTAGTGGTTCCAGTTTGGCTTATTAACCTTTGACTGTCACAGAAAAAAGAGCCCATGATATTACCGGCAGTTCAAACCTTGAATTTCTCAGGGATTGAAGATGACGGTCTGTGCCAAGTCTGTATGGTGCTTTATTTTCGGATCGTAATGGTGAAGCCATATTTTGTCAGTGGTTATACCAAGCTATAAAAAGTCATGATCTTGTTGTATCAATTTCAAAGAGTTTTGTGAAGTAGTCGATCTGGTTTGTACGTCGGTATACATTCTGGGTACCCAAATGTGCGGATACCTTTTTCATCCCCAAGTAATAATGTAAATTGCTATAAGGACTACCTACCAAAATCTTTGCTTCTTCAGTAATAAATCGCATTTGTAAACATATTTCTTAGATCACTGCCATGGTAGGGCGTCCTGAGTGAGAGTTACCTTTGGTTAATGTTCTTCCATGCTTAAACTTCGCACACCAACGTGCAACCGTAGAATTCGGTGGACCATTCACCCCTAATATCCCTCATATAATTCTTAGTTACTTATCTTCCTAGAACTATCACAGCATCTTAGTAATTACTAAATAACTCTTTGAAAAACACTGGGTGTAATTTTATTTGAATTCCCTCAACTTTAACTTTTTCCGTACTACATAAATAATTATTTGGACACCCGCTCGCTCCCGTCTATGCCCCTTCCCATATCGAGAGCTGACTAACAAGTAGCACGGTACGTGTCGCGGCATTAAACATCGTGTGAAATTGTGGCTTACTGGACGCTCATTGGTTTTTGGTTAAATTCGGTAAGCTACCTTAAACCTTTGTTAAGGCTATTTATACTATTATTCTTCTATCTAGTGTCTTACTGTGAGTGCTGGATTTTTTCAAACCTAGGTCTCAAAATAGGGCACCATTTTCTACAACTGGAAAGTACTTAGCATAAGTTACTAATCGTCATTTTAGGGAACGTACCCATACTACGTGACCCGTTAAGGGGGGGAGGGGGATCTTCAAAATACCACGCTTTTGTCATGTAGTCAATATGGGAACGTACCCAAATTACGTGACTCATTTTTTACAATTTGTTACGCTTCTCCCTCCCTTGGTGACCACCCGTAGTATATGCCAAGACTGCCCCCTCCCCCTCTAGTTTTCACGTAGTAATGCATAAATATGATTTTAAATCGATTTTCGCAAACAGAAAGTTAAATGGAAAAAAATGCTCATATTTGTCTTTATTAATACGGCGCTTGCCGCGTGACGCCAAAAGTGCGTGCATTCCTATAATTACAAGTGAAAAAAATATTATCAAGAAGAAAAATCTGACGGTTTTCAATCAGCTGATGTTCATGTTGCCTTTGATGTGAGTTTAAAAAGCGCTAAAAACTGCGCGCCATATTTTAATATAGCTCGAAAAAGCGCGAGTTTTCCTTAGAGGATAGGGAACGTACCCAAACTACGTGACCCGTTTAATGTTTTCGTTTAATTACCTATCTAGTTTAAAAAAAACGTTAAACTTAAAATCATAAATTATTCAATTTAAACGCAAAAAGGAGACGATTTAATTATTACTGTACGTATGTACGACATAACGATAAAGTGACATTGTAAAAAGTGTTTTTTAATTTTAGTAAAAAAATAAAATATTTTTTAAAGGAAATCACATCTATTTTGTATATTTAACGTTATTTTTCACTTAATTTTAAGACCTCATATAATAATAATATGTGCCGACTAAACTCACGGATACACCAATCAAATCCAGGCACAACTGTATGTCCCCTAAAACTTGATTACAAGCACCCAAGAAACACCCGCTTTCAAAATATAAAATACCCTTTTTCCTGGCGGAAATTTGTTGGTGGGGTCGACAAAAGAAAAGGATAATAAAGAAAAAATACACATGCCATTGTTTTATTTTGAAAGTTGATTCCGATCAGTTGACAACTGTAGACCTTACACTATTTTACATATAATAATCTGGAGGTCTAGACAAATCCGACCGAACTGATTAAGTTAGGTATTTTAACCAAAATTTCTCGGATAGATTAGGTTGGTAGGTAATTCGATTTTTCGACAGAGCGAAACTTAATTCAGGCTGAAAGAATATTGTTCGATTCGGAGTGGCTGGTTTGTTAGGTACCTACCTAAGATGTTTTTGACTCAGCGGAACCGAAATCTATACAGATCCGACTAACCCACCATACAATTAGTAATCAGATGCCACGAAAAATTAAGTTAGATTAAATCGTAAGGTATATTTTGCAAGAGCGCAACTATGATTTTGGAATGAACCGTAGGTGAGGTTTGTTTTTTGACAGCGTATGTGTCGTGTCGCAGTGGGTAGGTAGTATAGACTGTGCAATATTGCCACTAATGTAATTCTAGGTCTCGTAGCGGTGGCGCTGCTGCCAACTTTGTACCGTCGCGACATTACGTAGGTATCTATATTTTTTTATTCTATAGGTCAAGTTAAATCTAGTCACATGAACATTAGGTCAAAAGTTGTTAATTATTTCAAACGAAACCGGACCAGTGTATGATTCTGTCATTCCAGAGCCATTATGCGTGTAGTTATGCTAAGTGTTTTATTTTGGGAAATCGTTACTCTGAAGATACATACTTAATACTCATTAAAATTAATAAGAATTAATATTGAGTTTTTTTTTTGCTTAAAATTGTTCTCTTCTTCATGAAAGTTATATCTCTCTCTTTTTAACATCTGAAGAATTATTCTGCGACTAGAAATATAGCGAGAGACAGCTAAGAGAATCGATTTTTTCTGCGGACTTCACTCGGTTTCTAGTATCCCGCGGGAACAGGTTGTCCAATGTTAAAAATGTATGCGATGTAGACATCAGTGGAAAAGTCGATCTGTCAGACCAATTGAAAACAGCGTAACATACTCACTTTAGCGTTTAGTAATAATTAGGTTTTTGATGAGTCAACTTTGATCCTGTGCTTTTACTCATCAGAATCCTACACTATTTTGGTGTAGACAAACTTTAGTTATCTTTTCGATTAAATACGTTGTTTATCTCATTTAAAAGCATTCAAGTACTCATTTAAAATAAAAATAGAACTAATAAAGTATCAAGCTCTATCTATAAGTATTCATGGGAATGGTGATCGATTTTCAGCATTCTCTATGGCATCTTCGGGACGTGACTTCGACCCCCGAACCCGTGCCTTCTCAGATGAAGAGCTGAAGCCGCAACCGATGATTAAGAAGTCCAGGAAACAGGTAAATGAAGTTAGTGCGCTGATAATTTCTAGCAGCATGCTGCTATTGCTTACTGGGCGCGGTGTTATACCTCAAGGGCACAGTCTTAAAAATACACCTGGACACTGCAGTGCGATGGAAGATTCCTGTAGTCCTTGCCACCTTTATTCCACTTTCCGATTAAACAGGAATCTTCCAATGTAAAATCGCAAGACAAATCCATTTATTCAAACTAACTTTTTCCCGCAGCTTTGCTTACGTGGTTTCGGGATTCCACTGCAAATCAAATCAGCAGCCTATTAATATGTCCCCACTGTCTGGGCACAGACCTACCATTTCTACGAGGGTGTACGGAATTTAGTCGACTACGCTAGCCCTGTGCGGGTCGGTGGACTTCACATGCGCTTTAGAATTCCTTCTCTGACCCTCGACCTCATTAACGTGAGGCGAGTACATTACCAACTAGGCTACTACAACTATAAATTAAACACTAAATAACCTGTAGTATCCTTCAACACTGAATACTGATATCCTCATAGCGAAGCTTTTACTTTTCGTTTGTTCGCCGGATAACTCTAAAAGTACTGGACCGATTAAGCTGAACATTTGAAACATACAGTGCGGGACTGAGTTAAAGTACCGAAGAGAAATGCGACACTTACATATTGCACAGCACTACTACTGGATGTTTGCCATTAGGTAGTCTATGGTTTAACGTTCCCTCCCACCTCACCACACCTCATCTCCAAAGCCTCTTTAGGTCGCTCCCAATCTACACACCTACACATATTATGTTTAATGGCTCGGCAAAGATGGGGACATGCATTATATTTAATTCAGAAAAAAAATGTTTTCCGAGAAATCTGAAATTTCTTATTCACGGAATGAATAATCTATACGATGTACATTTTACCGACTTTATTTAAAAGTTGGGATGAAACGACACTGCTATTACGATACCGAAACGAATAACAAATGCCTAACAGTTTGATTAGTTGGACTAACACATCGTAATACGAATTACAAGAACAAATACAAATGCATTACTATTCTTATTTACTTACCATATCATTCTGGTGAAAATTCTATTGTAAGAATACATTATTAAAACAATATATCGTTCGATATTTGGGCCGAATTGACAACTGCAAACTATCTAGTACACATAAAACAGAAAATAAAAGGTACTAACTTACATAACTCACGAACTGCACAAATTTCGTTTAAATGTAACCAATTTCTTCGGGTAATGCAAGAAACATTACATTATTGAACTTACTCAAGTACTGAGTAAGGTATTTACTAAGTATAAATGATTTATTGAAGTGATTTTTAGGTATGGTTTAATCGCCTACAGGACAGGTTATACCAAACCATTGACTTGTGCTCAGAAGATACGTGAAGTTTGGACTTTACACTACTTCTCAATTTGGTGCAATTCAAATCGAAATTGAAAAACAAATGAGTACCTAATACCAAATGGAAATGTAAAAAAGACAAATTGAATATTGATGTTGTATAAATTGGCTTACTTATAGGGATGTAGAGTTATAGTTATACTCGTATATCATACTACAAATTCAATTTTGCAACTTTTTTTGACAAAACCAAATGTGCTTTTATTATAAATAAAAAATCGTATAAATATGACGATAATTAAGTCGCTTTACCAGTTTTTGAGTCATGCTTACATGTTTATTCTGTATGGGTTTAATGTTTTACCGCTAATGTTTTCGCGAACCAATGGTTATTACTGTATTATTATAGTCAAATCTAAATATTTAGGACATACACATTTTAAAGCTAAACACAGGCGTTTATATTTTTGGTACAGCCAGTGACAGCATGTTATTGTGAATTATATGAAACTTCTTTTAATAGGATAAATTATAATATAATAGCTTTAACCAATTTTAAGAAAATCGCCACGCCACTCAAAACGCCCTCACGTTTATTTTAAACTAGCTGTTGCCCGCGACTTCTTCCGCGTGAACAACTTAACATCACAAATTATTATTTCCCGTAGGAATGGGATGTTTTTTCGGGATAAAAACTATCCTATGTCCTATTCCAGGACCTAACCTATACGTGTGCCAAGTTTCATTACGATCCGTCTGGAGGTTGAAGCGTGATTGAGTAACAAACATACAAATATTCAAACATCCAAATATCCAAACTTTCGCATTTATAATATTAGTAGGATGTGATGGCTTTATTGTTTTTTTTTACTAGTCTCTATTTAAAATCGAAATTATGTGGATATAAGTATACAATTTATTTTGTGTTTAAAAGCATAGACCTAACATAATAATAAATTATAATATTTGTTACGATCACGTTTATCGTAATAACGATAACCCGAGGTTACGATTAACGTACCTACACTTATCGTTTCATCCCTAGTTAATAGCCTAGGACATAATGGTACATAAATGTGGGAAAATCAGAGATATAAACAAATATTTTGCTATTTTTCCGGATAAACTCATCATTTATGTAATAAATGATACTGGACTTCAAGCAAGCACAACATTTTTATAATACAAAATACATTTTGCTTAGGAGACGTTCTGATCTTGAAGGATTCATTTTGTTTAAGTAATTGCTTCCATGCGATGCGTTATAATCACGACACCCATTTCTTTTTATAAATACAGTACGTATGCTAAACTTATTGTAATTGATTGTGTGAAAGTGATACATAAACTACACTTATACATAGCAATATGATATGTATGACAAATAATGTAGAGGACTTCACCTAATGGTAAAATTACTAATTCTACTAATCAACGTTTACGATGAATAACGGTAGGTTTTAGTAAATGTACCTAATTTAGAGGCGGTAAGGGAGGCTTCAATAAAGCAGGGGCGCAGTAGGAGGGCCCTAACGAGGTAGCCCGGCGAGGGGGGTTAATTTGACTCAATTCAACCCCTCATCAGGTCCTTCATGCATGTTGCCTTCAAAATGAAGTATTTGTCATGTTAAGCTAAGCTGGCTCCAATTCCCTATCGACGACGTGATGAATTTATTTATGGATAGTTTACATTTTTTTGTGTAAGCCTAATGTCCAGGCTAAAAGAAGAGAAAAAGCCTCTACGTACTAGAGTAACTATTTACGAAACACATACAAATATAAAATTTCATTTCAATTGCTCCAGTGATTTAAACACTAGATTCAGCAAGAACGAACGCACATACACTTTTATAGTTTTAGTTCAGATTTTTTTGGATTTCATAACTGTAATTTAATACAATATTTTTTTTATTAAATACTCTTTTTGTTTGGGCGATCTCAATACTTTATTCATTCCTTCGCATCACGCGATGCCATCGTAGTCACGTTATATGAAAGTTAAAACAATTACCTACATAATATTTTTAGCACTACCTAGTTCACCCTAGAGAACTCGTGTATTGCTGATGAAAAATCTTCTTTTCGAACTTTTGATGTCTTCCACTAACTTTGCTCATATATCTGAAATTGGACCCGACACTGATACCTTGTGACTTTTTACAAATGGCCAATGTGTCGTTATTTATCCAGTAAAATAGCAAAATATTTCACTATTTTTCTAATTTCTGTGTTGTTTATGTTCAGACTTTCACCTAAATACATGTAACATTAACATTACCGTTTTTTTTTATTTGTGTACTTTGCGTTTATGCGATTTTGCGTTGATGAGTTTTTGTTTTGCATTGTTGAGCAATTCTGATAGGTAATCTAATAATAAGCAATAAATTGTTACTGATGATCTAATTTTGTCGTGTTTCATACATTTTAATTTATAATACTTCTGAAAACGGCAAATATTAAAGACCTGTCTGATGCTCTAATTCAAATACCGTGTTCAGAAAAATGAAACTTTGGATCTTCGTAATACAAATAAATATGTAAATAAGGGGCTTTGTAGGAATATGGCCGCAGGGGACACTAGCTGACCGCGAACCTTGGTTATAAAGGTTCACCACTTACCTCTCTTGCTCCTCCCTTCCTCCCTCTTCCTCTCTACCTCGGATCCCTCCCTTCCGCATCGCTCGAAGGTGCGACTTCCATCGGCTCTTTGATTCGTTTCCGTTTAGCTCGATTTCGCTGGGTAGCAGTCAAGTTTGACTTTTTTATTCGAGATGAACTGCTCTGTTCTCCTATGATCGGTGTAGAAAGTGATGCTGTAGTTTAGAATCAAATTTTTGAAAATTATGGTTTGTGTATATTGCTTCGCTTTCGCTTGAAAACGTGATAGTTATTGTTGACTTCAATTTTTCACTTGAATTAAAGTCCACTGCGAGTGCAGTGTAAGTAGTGTAGAATTAATTAGTTTAGAGTTGTGATTTTAAATCACAATATATTCCGATATTCTGTAAAATTCAATCTTAGTTACTTAGGTACCACCATTTTTAAAATTTCTGCAAGTACTTTGTGAATAATATCTTTGTTTATGTTATACAACCCGTTTTTCCTGGCAAACTCCGTTACGTAAGGAAGTCGGTATGGCCATAGTAAAATGTGATTTTACTATGATGTCCCCCCCCATTCCTCTCTAGCTAAGGTAGGTAAGGTAGCTTGTGATTTGTTAACTTGTTTCAAAGTTGTAATGGTAGCGGTGTTGTCTATTTAATCATATCATTTTAAAACGTAGAAAAAAGTTGAAGAATTTAATTTATAAGACATTTTTTTTTCTTTTTTAGTCGGGTTATAGATTTCGGTGCCAACTTCACATTTTTGACCGCCTTTTTTGGTTGCCTACTTCACACCAGTCTCGGTAACGCCTTTCCCTTCAGTACTGTCCTGAAAGGATAGTCATAAGATAAGTAGCATTTGAAGATCCTAGACCCTCTAACTTTCCGGTTGGAAGTGGGATTCTACCAGCGAAGTCTGTTCCGCAAGTCACAAATGGAGAAGCAGGACCAACAACATGTTCTTGTAAGTTATCCATTACAGGTTATATTATCGTTTCTTTAATTTTTAAGCTTCTCGCACTTTGATACTGGTTTACAGTGCGGCTTACGAGTGGAAAAGTCGAATATGTTCTTTGAACAGCGATGTTAAGCATACAAAATTGGACGTTTCTTATCATATCGATAAAATCTATTGCGTTTTGAATAACCCATCAACGCGTAGTAGTCCTTCTTTATCTAGAAACGGATTTAATGACAAAATATTTGATATGGAATTAACGATTATTGTCGTAGATGAAGAGTAAATCTAGTTTCTTTGTAAAATAATCTCTTAAGGTGTGTTGAGTGACGTTTGTATTTCATCTGTACGCGTACACATGTCTAGCAGTGGACGACTATAGGGTGATATAACAATGATGAGATGACTTCACATACTCGCTGCGGTAGCCGAACCCGACGCCTACTAGCTTTTCAAAGTCAAGGACGCAAGCGCAGGCGGAGATGAGAGCAACTGGCAACAGGAGTTCAGCCCTTAGTCGAGATTCACTCTGAAAATGTCATCTTTACATAAAGTGAAGGATAAGTGTTTGAATACATTAAGAACATTTTTGTATTTTTTGTCTGTTTATGTTTGTGTGTTTGTTTGAACAAGTATCACATAAAAACTACTGACCCAATTCGAATGTTTTTTTTTTCAGAATAACATAGAGCTTAAATTTGAAATACCAGTGAGTCTTTATTTTATCCCAATCAGCTCACTGAAACAGAAGATGTACACATGAATTTAAACTAAAAAAAATCTTATAGGTATTGCATTTCAGTACAATAAAATCATGGTATTCAATGGGATTCGGAGCAGTATTTTATTAATCTATCTTCCATCCCTCCCTCCAACATTTTTATCAATATTTTGGAGAAAGGGATGGGAAGAGGGGAAGGAGGTATTCACACCCAAGTTGTTGTTTGCGATTGTTGCTTCGACTATACTACCCACCCCATTTCCTTTTGTCTTTGTTGGGGGTTTTTTTTTCACTCTGTTTTGAGCATACCAAAAAGAACAAGATCATAATGTATTTCCGTGGTCTGCGCTTACGAAGTTACAGGCACAGCTGGTACAACATAATTGCGTAAACCTACGAATTGATTGGTTACTTATTGATTAGGTATTTAGATACGTCATTGCACATCATTTATTGAGACGAGAAATAAATGTTTGTATTGGTACCTGTACAGTCAGCTCTAAGATGTATTCTTCGCTACTGCATATCTAAATGTTTACGACTGTGGCCTGACACAACCCCGTCTGATTTATTTCTTGGTAGTTTGTGGTGTAATACGTATTTGTATATTAACCTATTAACAATATTTATTTAAATTATTGAATGCTGTCGCCGTTATATTTTTAGTTGAATAACTTAGATCGTTACTAAGCTCTATGGAGTCAATTCATTTATTTACCTATTCTAAAGTTTTATATTGCGCTGAATCAGAGTTAACGTTAGCAGTTTAAATTGGAGAACCATTACGTGGTGAAAATAACATTGTAATAGGTATTATACTTGTAATAATATTGGCAATTTAATATAATAATGTGTGTCGTGATCTCATTGTCATTGAAGGTAAATGAGAGTGCGGTCATCAGAATATTTCATTAATTTTAACGTTTTAAAGGTCGAAATTAAAAATTTGCGTTCAATTTCTGTGAATTATATGTAGTTTATATCTACTCAATGCGCATTTTTTCTTTATTCTTTTATTACACATTTTAACACTAAATTCAGTTGTAAATTTTGTGTACAAAGGCGATGCATCTGTGCATTTTTCAGTAGGTACTAAATCTTAGTTGCTAATGTTGGAAATAGATAGAGAGTAGATGGCGTTGCATTGATCTCAACTGTCATTGTCAATAGTGAATCGATAATTTGAAGGACATTGTCAAATAGCAGACATTTTTTAAACAATTTTATGACCTGGCTTCACGGGATTTTGGGAACATTAATTATCGCATGCTTGACATTTGATGATACAGTCGGTGCCATCTGTCAAAAAAAGTTTATTTTTATTTTTTTAAAGATTTACTTGAAAATCACTCATTGTAACAAATTGTTACTGAGCAAAGACGTTACAGATTGTGAATATGTATGGCAGCCTGTTAACATAATTAAAATGTCATCGCCAGTTCGTGCCCGATGACCTAAAAGATGACAAGTACTGGGCGCGTCGACGGAAGAACAACATGGCTGCCAAGCGGTCTCGCGACGCACGGCGAATGAAGGAGAACCAGATCGCACTGCGTGCTGGATACCTCGAAAAAGAGGTCAGAATACTCACGGACTCTTTTTTCCTGCTTGATTCCCGCTCTAACTCGCTTTACCGGTCAGTGTACTCTTTATAATTTGTACGAAAAAAAGGAGATCACGTGCTGAGAACTACAGAGCAGGTTATTCAAAAAAACTTTAAGCGGAACATTCAAGTAGGTACCCGGTAATTTAGCGCGAAAGGAGCAGCTTTCGTTCTTCGAAATCTAGAAAATGCGAAAAGGTTTATATGAACTGATGTAAATGCGTCAGTCTCTAGTAACACTAGAGACGCAAAGGTATGTTTGCCGGTCACGCCATTGATTTTATCTCAACATTTGAAGTAATCTGCAAAAATATCATCATTTTCACATTGATTTAATCATCACAAATTCTGCAGCAACCTTGGTTTTAATATCGAAATACGTTTGATACGTGTGTAACCATGTTTATTTGGATTGTTTATGTCTTTAATTTAATAAATGGATTATAGAGATATTGGGCCCGATTCTGAAGGCACTAATTTAAAATTTGACAGCGCTAAAGTTGGTTTCGTCTTTCGATATCGAGATATAGATATTCTTCACTGATATCGATATGTTCCTGAATGCGCCTGTAACCGGTGTAACAGGTGTTTTTTGGGTTCATAATTGTAACAACGTTTGACCTACCAACGACATAACGATCAGTTGACCTAATATTCCCGTGACCTAACAAAGTTTGACTAAATTTAATTTAATCTAATGATAATTTGACCTAACAATGGTTGGACATGCCTATAAGGAAAAAAATCTAGGCCTATAAGTAAACAGCGAATGAAAGCAGCGGCGTTGGAAAACTTTGACCTAAGTTTGTGACGGGCAACATCTCGCGATCAACAGCAGCTGCATCGCTTACCGGTGCGAAACCTGCTGATATGACGGTAACGGGCAACAGAGTCACCAGTGTAAGGCCTAGTACTGCATCGGTGACAGGCTGTAGCGGCATGGGTCCACGGCCTAGTACCGCGTCGGTAATTGACAGTTAAGTATACTTACTTAAATCCCGAAAATCTCATTAATTCGGCCCTGGATCTTAGCTCTTAATAAGAACGCCAAGCGCAAGCCTGCACTATCACGAGTTCACGACTGAGAGGACAACAAAACTCATTAATTTAAAAATATCTTTAAAAAAACAAGTAGATAATTTTCTGTAGACCGATGAAATATATATTCGTAATAGGTTTATGGGTCAAATCGCTCGCTGAGTCCGATGTCTAGTAATAAACTACCTTTGTATGTACTACTGTGATGTATTTTTCCAGAATATGGGTCTGCGACAAGAAGTAGAGTTGCTGAAAAAGGAGAACCACATCCTACGCGAGAAGTTATCAAAGTACGCGGACATATAGGGAAGACCTCCCATCTCTCACATAGCACAAAAACATCACACTTCAGTATGTATTATTATCACGTTGTTTTTTACTGATTGATAGTCCATCTAGTTCTGGCTCCTTGAAATAAAGGAACGACAAATCATTATAATAATTTTCTATGTGTTGAGCCATCTCCATACCTTGGACGATGGCAGTGGCGCTGGCGGCAGATTTTCTTATATGGAACTGTATCTGACTGGTCTGCGGGTTGCAGATTGCAATTTTTTATAGAGCTTGGTCACGCCTTGTCCGCCAGAGTACCAGTGTGGCATTATGTTGCGCATAATATATTTTTTTAGCAAAGTGTACGTCTAAACACACCGTGTGGGTGCAATTATTTTTGTTTCTATTGCAGTTGTAACAGGATTAATAGATGAACTCTCTTTAATGTATGTTTTTATTGTTACAGGTCGCGGACGCATGACCGGCTCTCGCTCTCTAAGTCGCGGGTTCCGGTTACACACACGTCTTTGTCAACTAATGATGCTGGCGACTATTCAGTCGCAGATAATCTACAGACTAATCTATCCGTTATCATAGTTATACTGTGTAGTATCTTATACGTAATTTAATCCCTGCCTCGATTTAAAACTTCCCAGGTCTAGTCCTGGTCACATCTACCTAGCAATTCTATTGACTTCAGGTGCATTTTGTTTGTATTTAGGTACTTTGGAAACCTTTCCCCTGTCGCCCCATTTTCCTTTATCTGATGTTAACTCATTACGAATTCGTAGCATTCACAAAAAAAATTAGAAAGAACTAGGGGTGACTAAATGTTGTTAGTTATGCAAGCGATATGTTTTAACTATTTAATTTATATAATTCTTGTAGCTATTGTAGGATTAATTAATAATGCGGTTACCGTAAGTTATCTACTTAGTTTTAATAGATGAATCTTAACCAAAGTTCCACTCGACCTCTATCTGATCTATCGTCGTCTTTAATTCCTTCTTTTTAACTCAGTTTGACACTCACAGGGTTATTAAATGGACGACGTATGGACCAAAATTTATGAGAAATTAAGTTGTTATTCAATGGGACATTGTTATTTTTGAAGGTGTGCGTAGTTGCGCCCGCTGCGACTGTCTAACTGGATTATATGTAATTTAATGTTGTTGAATATTTATATTGATACCGGCACTGGTCGCGTGGAGCCGCACGCGGTCTGCCGCTTCGGCTACACGCAAGTTTGCTCAAGTGGCTCGCGTATGCATGCGCAAGTGTTGTTGCTGTGCCGATATTTTGATAACTTTGATAGGGAGTAGAGCCGGACCTAGGGCGTGCCCCGAATACATGAAGCTGCCTAAAATCTGTATTAAAAGATGCTTTTATTAATTATATCATTGAAAAATGAATGTTAATCTTGTGCGCCTTGATTTGGTCGCATATTTACCTAGAGGAGAAACGGGAAACAATAAAAAAGGATTATCTCGGAACCGCTCCAAACTACTCGCTTTAAATGTTGGTTATTAATGTCGTAAATCACTCATTCTCAAAAAACTTGTAACGTCATAAAGTTAGCCGGTGGATTTGTCAGGAATGTCACGAAATTGAAACTTTAGGCAAGATTTACATGTGTAGGATAAATGAAGCAGCTAAGAAGCATAATTATTAATAAAAGACCTATGTCTTTAACAAGTCAATAAATTTATAGACAAAATTATACAAAATGAATTTTTATAGGTTATTCTGAGTTATTATGTTACGTTTGTATCTCTGTGAATTGACGTTTTACTATTTTATGTGAATACCAATTAATTTATAATAAGTTTTATGGGGTATTATATTGTTTTGATAGGTAAGTACTTAATAATTATAAGTATAACGTGATGCCTTCTGCAGGACAGACATGGAAAATTGAAATTCAAGAGTGAATTTGAGATTTTCTATAATTGTTTTTCATAATTGTTACATGCGGCTTAGTTGTCGAAAGAGTGTTGTTGATAAACATATTTTTTCACTAATGCATCCTAGAAACAAACAAATTAAAAATGTTTATTAATAAAATAAAAAAATAAAAAATATATTATAGAATAATGAAGTTAAATTAAATAAGAGAGAATAAAATGAATTAAGTATTGAAATGTCGTAAATGTTTATAAATGAAAATAAATTGTCCTATAAAAATAATATTAAAGCTGACGTTAATTATCAAAAATTTATTATGTTAATAAATAATGTCATGTCATGACCAAATTAGTTAAAGAAATAAAAAAAATTCGTGCACACTGATTTTCATTTACATTATTTTAAATCAATGTTTTTTTATCAATATATACAGCTTGTTATTTTTTTTACCTTTTATTGTTAAAGGGTTTGGTACATATCAATTATGGCCACCCGTATCGTTACAATCTCTAAGTCTTCGATTAAGCTCTTGTAAGGCTCTGTTCTTGCATCGGGTATGGCAGTATCTGATTGTACCACAAGTTTATACGGATATAAAAAGTAGTTTTATTAGGTACTTAAAAATCAGATATTTTTAAATATTGCATCCTAAGTTTCCCATTTTTATTTAGTTGTGCACTAGCCCTAATGGATTTTATTTCGCGATGTCAGTAACTGGCGTGACAAAACTTTTACGTATATAAGTATTTCCAAAAATATTTCGTTTATTAATTAACATTGAATATGGACATTGTCTTTAATTGCTTTTCGTATATGTTATCATATACTGAAGATAAAATTATTTACTCTAAATAATAGAGTAAGTAATGTCAAGTCAAGAAATGGAAATGCTTTCGATTTAAGAGATAAATTCTCAATGACTATTCGTTGTTACCAGTAAATCAAAATTGGCAACCGAAATTAGCCACAACGCTGTACACATCGCCGGTGGAAGAACCAGACAGACATAGGCTCTACCTACTGTGGACTGCGCGGTCACGATCCTCAGAACTGAGGGACCGGCAAATTGGATTGGACTAGTTAATTTTATTAACTTATGAATTTGTTGCCAATGGAATGAAATACAATATTACGGAATGATTTCAGTATGGGCACACTTAGGAAAAATGTCAATTAACATGTTTTCCGGAAATATTACTGAATCGGAATAAATACTTATATTATCTATATAGAAAACAGAACGGTGAAACCTGTTGACACTACATACTAAAGGAAAAAATCGATATGACAAAAAAGAAAATCCATGAATAAAACATCTGTCTGAAAAATGATTTCAATAGACGTCATTAATAAAGGGAAGCGACTAAAAAGAGAATCTTAACGAATAAATATCGCAGGGAAGAAAGGGACTTATTATATTAAAGAACAAGGAGACGAATGATACAAAGGTATGCGCAAACACAAAGAACAGAAATCGGTCTTTATCCAGGCCCAAATAAAATGAACACTGAAAAAATTAACGACCTTTATGAAAAATAAAATAGACATAATGAACCCACATCTGAGAACATCCAAAGAAAATACTATACTAAAATTATATACCTAATAGACATTAAGATAAAGAATATTATCATATGTTTTAGGGATAACCTTGGCCTATACAGTTACAGTGTTGCCTTCTTAATAAATATACAATATAGATAGTGACATAGCTATGTTACAGAGTATGCATTGGATAAAATAAGCTTCCTATAAAATCTACAAGCTATCGATGCAACTAAAATAAAAGTTGATTCTTATATGCAATTAAAGCACAAATAATAATATGTTAATAGGAGATTTTCATTCCAAAATATACTGAATCTATTAAAATTAACTACATAAACATTGGCAGTTACACATACTCATATATATGTTTATAAATTTTAAGTTTATTTATCTAGTTTTAGAGAAAAACGATATGAACAGTAGTTCAAGAAGGTTTTTTTATACTATAGATCATATATGTATATACATATTCATAATTATTCATCTCACCACATTAAATTCGGAAATAATACCTGGAATACAAAAATCTTTTATAGACCACGGTACTTAAAATGTGTTCATTTGCTATCCCATGCAAACATATGGATATAGTTCACACATACCGAAATATAAAAAATACTAATTATACTCGTAATAGACGTACCACCTCGGTAAAACTTGATTGTATAGAACTACTAATATGGAGAGGGATAAACAAGGATACCTACAATATCCATAGCGGTGCTACAAAATATAATAAACGACCTAATTTTTCACTCAAAAAGCACTGAAAAGATGAAATAGTAGATGAAGCTGGAATAGATTGAATGGAAAAAAGACAGAAACATTTAAGAAATGATTGAACAATTTACCCGAACAGAGGCCTTAATTAATTAGTTAAACTACGCTTACCTATAACCGAATATCTTGATTTTAAAAATTAAGGAACAAAGAGGATATATCATTATTATTTGCGACATAAAAAAGTCATTCATGTCTTAATAGTTTATACCGGTTCCGAGATAATATTGCATATTATTTACTCCACTAGTATCCGGGGCCCGACTCTTCGCTCGCTGTTTTCACATTGCTCGCCTTGTAGGGTAGGACAGCTCCATATGAGATTAGACCCCCATGGGGGCCATAGGATCGCCTAACGCGTTTCCTTAAATCGTACGCTGTACGGTTTAGTTCTCCGTAGTTACCGTAGTGAGCCAATACTAGTTTCATTTTAAAAAATTAGTAGACAGTTTAAGTAGTACGTAGATTATTGTAGAATACTTAATCGTTATTAGTATATTTTTGTTATGGCTGTAGCTGTTAACGTTTTCAAAAGTTTATATAAGGTGTTTTTTAGTTGTAGAAACTCGCGGTATTGTGTCGATATAGGAATTTCCCGCGTACTGAGGATGTTGAAATAGATAATAGTACTGTAGCCAGCGGAAGCAGATAATTAAAAAAATGGTTACCGCTGCTCTTTATAAAATTGTAATTTTTTACGTTGGTTATTAAATATTATAGATAGGTAGGATTTGGGTCTTTGAATGTCATACCCGCCGTAACCAAAATTTTAATGTTTTAGACACTATTTTTTTAAGTTACCTTGCGGTGACTTCGCATTTTAATACCATTAATTTGAATTGGTTTTAATTTAATTTCCACGGTTACCTCAAGCTATAAAAAATAGTATCTAAAATACATCTTAGTTTGGTTACGGCGGTTTTAACTTTCAAAGGCTCGGGTGTATATAAAATTGTGATTATTTACGTTATTATAGATCTGTAATAAATAATAACGTAAATAATTATAGTTCTATGTAGAACAGCGATAACCTTTTTTTAATTTAGCTAGTTCATCTGCCTACTTACTATACTATAAGCACCCCGCGCGCCGCACCTTTCTCGACAGCCGCTCTGCAGCTTAGTGTCTGGGTAATATAAAGAAATTTTTAAGAAGGTCTTGCCTTACAAATGGTCCGGGAGTCTTTATATTTTAAATATGTTTTATGCTCGCGTGTGGGTGCTTATGACGATTTCAGATTTTTTACACAAGAGCGTCTGGGATACCTCCCTAGCGGAGGAGGCATATTTTTTCTATTAAGAACCCCCGACTGGTCGTTTCAAAAAATTTAAATAAAAGATTTTGCATGCCAATACGAAGCTTCAATTTTGATTTGACAAAGTAAAAGCCCGAACTGACGCATAACCGCATTTAATCGGGGAGCAAGCAGCAAGGCTTATTTCGCAGTGTATTTAATGTCATAATTAGACAGTGTGTGTGCACATTATCATTAAATTCAGTATTCATTAATGTAGCCACGCAGCTCCCCTACTAAATGTCATTAAGGGTCATATTTAGGTTTCAAAGAATGGTACTTTATCAAAAACTTCCCCCTTATTGTGCAACTTTATGATTAAAGAGTGTTGGTTTCCTTCGGTTTTTAATAAAACACCCAATTACAAAATATTTTTTATTAAAAAAATACGTATATATTTATTATACTATCATACACATGTTTAATCTCTAACTAGGAATTTCTTATGTACTATGGTAATTGGATAAAGACAGACAAATCTAAAATTTACTGCTTTCAGATTTGACCTCCTCGTTGGCCTAAATAGTAGCTTGGTCGTTAGACTCGAGTGCCAGAGTTGTGAATCCAGTCGAATCTCCTGGGAACAGACACCTTTTTATATTAATATGTGAAAGTAGGTGTATGTCTGAGTGTTATATTGGTGAATTGTCTTTGCCCAATTCCCATAGCACAGGAAAAATAGTGATAAAAACCGAAAGAAAACCGGCACCCATGCAACCACTGGTTTATATGGCGATGTGACTTCGTTCGCGTTAAAAGTTGACTATTCAGTTGAGTGGAATTTCTAAATATTCCGCCTTAGTGGATGCCAACGTCACTTAAGAAACCTTTATGCAAAATTTCAAGTTTCTAGACCACGCTGTTTGCACTGTGCGTTGATAGATAGATAGATACGTTATACAGCTCGAGTGCCAAGTACATCGTTGACACAACATTTGTTCTCTTAGAAGGAGATGTCCAGCGTAAAAGTGGTTTAGAAGAAAGTGTTCCACCACCTCTGATGAGTAAGGGAGAAATCAAAAACTTAAAGAAACTATTGACTGATACTCTTCGACACTCTGAAACAGTCAACAAGTAGCTGAAAAGTACTGGAATGAAAAATTACCATTTTACGATCATTGTAAGGAATTCACACCAAGAATGCAAACAATTATAGGTCCTACATAAAACACGTCGCTTCACATTCACGATGTTTTTCGGTATGCTAGTAGGCGGCAAAGACCAAAATAATACAGTTTAATATGTAGTATCCTTAAACAATAGAAACACTAACTGCAGGACAGTGGACAGGGTATCTTAAGTTTTTGTTAAGTGTTACACTGATCGAATGTTCTCGAGCACACTTTAATTAATAACTGGCCAGCAACTTGTTTTAAACTGTTTTAAGTATAGTTCCAGCTCAGCTGTTTTTTTAAACAAAACGGATGATAATTTTTAATCATCGTTACATTATTTCCCTAGGGCAATAAAGTTGAATAAAACATTATTGACTGTTAATTTTATTTCTTTTCCATTATAGCATCATATGAAACGAGTACAATTTTGCAGATTTGTACTCGATATAAAAATAACATCATTTTCGATCAGTAGTGGTAAAATGTATTTTCATCATCATCATCATCATGTCAGCCCTTAGACGTCCACTACTGGATATAGGCCTTCCCCAATGAACGCCACCACACCCGGTCCTTCACCTTCTGCATCCAGCCGCTTCCGGCCACCATCTTTGGTCCATTTTGTCTAAAATATGTTTTAGTAAAATAAATCTATCACTAGCTATAAATTAGGTGCCCATTCATATGCATACATGTAGACAAACTTTGCGAATATGAGCATGTAACTCTAAATGGCCATTTGACTACATATTACTATTCAGAATTAACAAAAAAAAAATCTCAAACAATGGAGGTCATTTTTACGTTCAATATTTTATTTCCATTCGGTTATTTCCATTGCAATAAATCAATTCAGTTTCAAATTAGTACTTTGGCAGTATATATAAACTGGCCAGTAATAAAATATGTCTGCCTTAACAAGGACGATTCTTGGACTCCGAAATGGTCCCATGTCCCACCAAAGTCGTCCAAAAATTGATCACTTTCGTATTCTGACTACAATGTAAAGATGTCACAATTTAAGTGATTTGATTGACATATACATAAACATAAAATTCCACACATGCATGTATATATATATTTCATAGAAAAGTAACAAGGTCGAAATTAACATGAATTTTATGAAAAAGGGCAATCACTTCGTATGAATTAGAACGACACTGACTGAGACCCATAACAATAGTTTTGGAATGTTGTCTTATTTTCTCCAAGCGCATCATGCAAAAACAGTTTGGCAGATTGCGATATCGTTGCAGTATTCTACTTAAGGGTCCCAATCACCACATTAAACCTTACGGGACTTGAGCAGTGGAATATTACTCTGTACCTATTTTCACGGATCAACATTATCAATCTGTTCACGTTCCTGTTCCCTAATGAGCACTCCATCTGAGACCAACTATACAGATTTTTATGAAATTATGAAGTTTCGTAGTTTAGAAGCCTATATTGTCAACATCTGCGACATAAATCATCACGCTATTTCTCAGGGGGGCTGAGAGATTTTTTTTTTCAATTGCTTCAGTTGTTTGAAATACCAATGTATTCATTTCATTCATTATATTCTACCTACGTTGAGACTGTCTTGTACAATTAGGACAGCTCTATTTTCGCCGGGATGTCTTTCTGATTGATACCTTAAGGTGTACCATCGATGATATTAAGGAGAGTCATACTTTTGATGTATGACTCTCCTTAATATCAGCTATGGTCAGTGGCACTAGACGTCTTCACCTATCAGGCATGGTGGTCTTGGTGATCAACATGTTCAGGAAACCTTCTTGCTACTTTTATGTCCACTTCACATGAGATGATGAATTTAGCCACTGCATTAGCTGATGGAATCGGAGCATTCCTTTTATGAACGAGTTGCTGGTTGCGCGGTATGTTCTTTGCCCAAATGAGGCTTTACCAGATAGGCCGAATATGAAAAGGCGTTAGGATGATATATTTTATTCCAAAACAAAAAAACACAGATTATGAGATCCTTGAAAATCGCTGTAACACTCAGCTGAGTTTTTGAACTTTGTTTGAGCTGTCTGAGAAATGCGGCTAGATTCCCGTAACACCATGCCCTCATGCTATTATCAGTCAGATGCTGATGTCAGCTAACGTAGCTGTTGCAGTGCCGTTCGGTGGCAGTGAGGATTATTGCGGCTTGTGTCAACACATGCAATACACATGTGGCGGTCGGCGGTGGATGGTGGAGAATGTGACTAGGCAGGACCCCGAAAATATTAGTGCCCAGAGTTCACTTACTTTTTAGTAAATTTGGCGGTGGAGACGGCAGACACCTGACGTTCTGAGGCTTTTGTGAGAGATTTCTGTCGTCGGTGGTAATTCTACCACCATATCGTACCTGGATTCACACTAGCCATTCATTCAAATCCAATACTGCGAGTATAATGGGAAAGATTGAGCCAGGTACGATTCATCGTGGTATCACATAGTTTTAATTATGTTTAGGTATTTAATATAATGTATTATTTATTTTAAAATATATATTTTTTGTTTTATTTAAAATATCTATTGGCTTCACTGTCCAGTCTGATGAACAACCCTTGACAAAATATTTACGTCCTACATCCTTGAGCACGAGACACAGTATTGTCCTAAATACATCTTAGTTTAAGCGCGCTATCTAAGCGACGTTGTTAAATATCTAATAATAACTTTAATATAAAATTTAAACTATTTTTTAACTCTAGTTGTTCATCCTGATTGTAATAGTATTGTATAATCACTGAACCCATATCACAAGCGGTTGCCTCGCAACTTTGTGGTAGTGGATGCCATTATAGTGACCTCTAGGTATGCAAAATTTCAAGTTTCTGGTATTCACGTACTTATATCAAGTCACTATCAAGTATTATTTAAAGATATAATATGACATATGCTTATACTCCCACGACTTCGTCCGCGTTAAAAAGTATTTTATACGCAATGAAATTTGGTATGAAATGGCATTGCCTATAAGTACCTATGTTATTTTAGGATAGAAGCTGTCACTGTACCAAGTATTATTAAAATCCATTCAGCCATTATGGCGTGATTGAGCAATAAACAAACAAATAATAATATTAGTGTGAAGTGTGATAGCATGATACACATAGTGTGAAATACTTTCCTGTGAGCGTGTACTTCGCTATGACAGGCAAGAATTCTGAGTGGCCCACAATTACGGTTTATGGTAGGTATTTTTATCATTCCCTGAAGCAGCTGCTCTCACACAACGAAACTGTACTTCGCTTGCTCCTAAGAGTTGCACTTAGCTCCTAAGAGTTTTGCACATTGCTCCTAAGAGTTTTGCACTTTGCTCCTAAGAGTTTTGCCCATTGCTCCTAAGAGTTTTGCACTTTGCTCCTAAGAGTTTTGCACATTGCTCCTAAGAGTTTTGCACTTTGCTCCTAAGAGTTTTGCACTTTGCTCCTAAGAGTTTTGCACATTGCTCCGAACAGTTTTGCACATTGCTGCTAAGAGTTTTGCACATGGCTCCTAAGAGATTTGCACATTAACACCCAAAGGAAAAGTTGCAATTATTTAATCCTTTGAGATAATCATATCTGCACGCAGACAAAGTGGCGTGGAGCAGCTAGTCATCATAATCATAAAGTTACATCATGGGCACCCAAAAAGTATAGGTAGTATTGACTTGGCAATACTTGGCATGCGACATCCTTTTTAACGACCAGTTGGGAATTTCAAATTTGTTTATTTTCATATCGTCGTAATTTATGATCAACTAATAGGTCCATAGACTACAAGGTAATCAATCTATCGACACCATATAGAACTGTTTGTAGAATTAGCAGCATTAGGAGTCTGTTGGGCTTATTCGTCGATGTTCTATTTGTAATCATGAAGGTAAAAAAATGAGCATTTCTATGGAGATAGCATCAATACTACTGACATACCTATGTCGGACATCCTCACTGAGAAACATGTTTAAAATCATTTAACAAATTCGTGGACACAGACCACGTGACGAATCAATACGATATACGACGTCTATAGACGTACTGTCCACGTGGTACAGTTTTGCTTATTTTCATAGCAACGAGAATATAATAAAAGTCTAAGATAATATCTTAATAAATGCCATTGGCGTTATCAGAAATCTTTATAAAAAAGCGTGATGCCAACAAGTAAACAGTAGCGGCGGCGACGATCGCGACCGAGTTTTACCTTCATGTTTTGCATTGTATTAGAACATAAATTGAAATATTTTAAGAAATCAACATCTTATTCCAAAAGGAATAGGTAGTTCTAGTTTACTAAATTGCGGGCTAATATTATAAAGAGGGGATTATTCGTGTCATCATATATTTCATTCCAAACCAATAATAGTCAGTCAAAACTCATTTGCGTCTCGAAAACAAAATATATAATAGATGGTGTTCCGAATGGACCGCAAAGTTTACATGATAATACAAACTTGTTTTTACTGCTGGTGTCCCTTTAACTTACCTACATGTGAGACGCAAATAGCTTTGGTTTTCATATGTCAGTAGGTTTGGACTGAAATATACAATCAATGGTTTGTGTGAATCAATATTGCTGTTTTAGGGTTCTGTAGTTAAAAACACATCCTTAAGATTTCGTCATTGCAGTCCGTCCATACTATCCTATAAAGCTCCATACTATATCGGTCACAGGCTTGTTTCTCCTGAAATAATAGTATTTGAATGAAATTGAAATGAAAATTATTGGAATGAAAATTAAACAAGTGTTTACAAAGGTCGTAAAGCAAAAAACTTTAAGGTGACTGATGAGGTGCGAAAAATTATTTTGCTTCGGGTATGACCTGTAGGTATATTGTTTTAAAGTACAACTAGTGCTTTTATATAGCTTAGGTTTATTTAATTACAAATTATTAGCTGCTGTGCCCCCTGTGAGGTCAGCATGGTGACACTACGCAGGAGCTATTTTGCATTGCGCAAATATAAAAAAAAACACTACACCAAATTATATCATGTGCAATTACAAGGGTGATAATATGCAAGGCAGTAAAATAAATATCAAATTTTTGAAAAGTTACTTTGACAGTGTTTTGTTTTTTTATTGGTAACAAAATTTATGCACTGACCGGTTACTATATGTATCGAATACTAAACAAAAAAATGCTAGTTGACAACTATTAAATATTCGATTTATTTTACTTTTCAAACGAATCGTACCGCTCGGCAGATCATTATTTGTTATTTGGGAGTTATTTATTATATTGTACGTTTAAAAAATTCAGTATCCGATACCTACTGAATACCCCCTGTAACTTATCATCACTGCAACTTTTGTTACACTTTATATGGAAGGTGCATTGGGGAAATTTCAACTAGGAGGCAAATGCAACTATAGAGTATTTATCTATGTCTGGATGGAGAAAATCATTGTCTACGTCATATAAGGTTGATTTTATGATGATTGTACCCATATTTGTATTTTGTATTTATTTAGTCATACATTATTTGATTACAATATAATCCACCACGCAAAATCAAAGCAGTAATAGCAAGCATAGTGCTTGAAATATATTAACTTGGTGCTGCCGTAGAAACCCCAAAAGACCGAGGCCTGTGCCAGGGTTGTCTACACTGAGAAAAAAGTAAGTAGCGGTCCTATTTATATAAGGATAAAAATATAACACTTTTACGTAAGTAGCCGCCCCTATTATAAATTGTGTGCCTACCACTGATTCAGTGGCCGGCCACATTGTTAAATAGTGTGGTTACGTAATAATGTGGCCGGCTACTGAACACCATTTATTTATTGGTAGGCAACACCATTTCTACAATGAGGCAGCGACCGATAACCGGCCGTGACAATGTATATATTAAGTATATATAGTCTGTAAGTAATTGCATTTGACCGTTAATAGGAATTGCCCCCATGCACATTATTATTGTTTCTCGTATTTAATTCGATGAGACTTAAAATTCATTCAATTGTATGATATGATACAGAATTGTATAAAAATAAATTATAAGAGACAGGAAATCCTTATATTAGCTTTTGCTATCTTAAGGTGTCATGGTCAAATTACAAACCCTTATGCTTTCGTCATGACAGTCCGTCCATTATACAAAGCTCCAGACATCAGTCGCAGAATTATTTGTCATTAAGTTAAAATAGTCCTATTGGAATGAAATTTAGGAATTAGGTGTTTATAGTTTTAAATTCTAATTTTACGAGTACCACGTAAATTGTTGCAGTCGGCTTATGACCGGTAGTTTTATTCAAATGCGTTTAATGTTTACAGTTGACGCCACGAATTGTTAAATAAGAAAATACACAATACGCCAGTTCCAGTCACTATCAGATAACCTTAAACCCACAATGTGCTAAAATAATTCTCTATAAATAATCTGAATGTTTACAATAAAGGCCTAGTAAAAACATCTGAAACAGCATCTGCATCATCATCATCATCGGGTCATATAAGTATTTTAGCAGTCCGTTTTCAATTATCTACACAAACAGTCATTCGATCGTTCAGCCATTGTGTGATCGTCTATAAAAGCATAAATAGCAAAACAATCACATCACACTTGAACTCATCAATTTTAATTTTGGGATATTACTTAAGAGTTTAGTAATATTAATTAAGTTTTTGTACATCTTCTATCAAACCTATAAAAAATGTTAAACAATAGGTAAGAAATTAAACAATATAATCTTGTAATAAAAGGAATATATTAACTAGGCCATAATAACACTTTTTATTACCACTAGAACAAGAATGCTGGCGCTGTTGTCTGCATTATAAAATTGTTGGTAGGTATTTATTTAAATGCGATAGATAACTGTTGTTAATTGTTAAGCTTAAAGATAGGTACCATACTCATGCACGCTATACCAAGATTCTCATCAGTTCACTTTAATCACGTATTAAAACCGTAAATCGTGTAATGTATATGTATAAATATTTAAAATAAGCAAAAAAAAATACTTTTTCTTACAACTAACATAAGGTCTTGCTAGAGTGTTACCCTACGTATTAAAATAAAAACAATATTTATAATGGATTCTGGTCACAATGACACTGAACTGCTGCTATAAGTAAAGCTTTCAAGTTGTTAATCTATGCCATGCCTCTTTTTGTCTCTGCTATGCTATTGCGCCTTTTAATTTTATAGGTATATGGTCTTAGAATACCATGTCAGTATATAACGCTATCTATTCTGTATTCAGGTAGTCTTGGTTGACTTTAAGTAGAGTCCACAACTGTCATATTCATTATAGAGGTTATCTATGAAGAAGACGTCAATAGTTATCATTGTTTATTGTTACCAAATGCATAATAAAACATATGAAAGAATAGGTAAGCTGTGTGTTGAATTGGAAGTATTTTACATTTTTAATCCACCGCAGATAGCGGGACATTTGACAGCTTTTACAAATGGTTTGCAATTTTTGTCCTACCGATGTAGGTATGTTAATACATACCTGGTAATCCGCACGATGACAAACTTCAATAGCACTGGACAGAATTTAACGAGGTTTTCAGTATTTAAAACCGTATGGTATACCTAATACAACGGCATGGGGCTTGCCAAACTATCATTTTCTAACATTCGTTCAGCATTCACACTGTAAATACACTAGCAATAGGTATGGTGTTCCCATAGGACCGCTATATTTATACCTATGGATGTGGGGGGCGGAGGACCGGGTAGTGGCGTTTATTAGGGTAGGCCTATGTCCAGTGCCGGACGTCGTCAGGCAGACATAGGTGAATAGATTCTATCCAGTCGTGAAACCTTAACTGACCACCTACATATCAATTCCCAGCCCAAATCGCAAAATAAGGGATTTTGCCTTACCTGAGCTTGCCAATTTACATTGGTTTCGAATCCAAGATAGTCGCAACAACATTTGTCAACTTTTACATACTGTGTAGTTTTTGAGTTTATTGTAGTTGCTGAATTTCAATTCTATATCTGTTTTGGAATCTAAGATGGCCGCCGCAGCAATTAGGATGTATTGTGGGTCAATAGTGATAGATAAGAACACTGAAGTAGAATAAATTGAATGGATAAAAATGATCATGTACCTACATAATTATAATAAAACAGTACTAAAGGTAAATCTGTACATTATGGTTTGCCTTTAAAACCTTCAGACGGATATTGATGTGATAAGTGTTCGAATTTAGAATCTGCAATATGTTTTACTGCGACGTCAGGAAGCATGCAACTACTCGCTGGATTTTGATTAGGTTTCAAATAATTAATTATCTCGGAAAGCATTCGCAATTTACTTTATCTCTAAAATCAAGGGCGCTGAGGAGTAAGTATAAATGTTAATATTTGTATTTATTTCTTACGATTTCGCAACAGACGGCAATTTATGTCAATTAAATCGCATTAGGTATGGTATGTTACAATTACAACATGATATCATAAGTCTTAAATTAGGATTTTTGCTCCAAAAAATTATCTCGAGCATGCAAAAAGTTAATAACTGAAACTAGTTTACGAGTAGGTCCGTTCTACAAATTGTGGAAGTACGATAAACTAATTTGTTTTCAGTATCTGATTATTTTGAAACAAGCGTTGATCTACTGAACACCTCTCTAACGATTCATTATAGGTAGGTATTTGGTTACACATGTAGGTAAGTACTCAACCTTGTACTCATGAAGTCATGATTGATGCCATACAAAGAAATCTGTAATTTGGATAACGCCAATAGGTACTGAATTTATCCGTGTTAGAATGGGACCCGACGAAAGGTCAATTCGATAAATAATAATAAATAAATATAGGTAATTGAAGCATAAATAAATTGATAAATTCAGTGACATTGATGGATATGTAACCTTTATGTTCAACAACTTCGCGGTTCAATTTCCAAACGTCTAGCGGCTGCAGTTCCCGTGAGCATCTGATTCGCCACGGAGATCAACAAGGCACAAGCAGATGCTGATTGAGAATTCAGTTTGTATGTACGTAGCTTTCTCCCGCCTTCTGATCAACTCCTAAGTATGTGCTTTCTGAGTTCTTTCTATGTCTACTATTTACTGAAGAAAAACTTATGCTATTTCCTAGAAGAGTAACCAGTTGATGAAATCAAAAGCTAGCAAATTAAGTAAATACGTCCGGCGTCGAAACGCTGGAGGCTTATTTTTTCGAAATAACATGTGAACTTAAAGTTTACGAAAATTGTACCCACTACCTACAGGTCATACATACAACGGCCATAACATCGAATCTGTTCCAGCACTTATGGCATACGAAACCAAACCCATTTGCATATCGGAAACAAACAATAGAGGTGTTCCGTACTGCAAAGTTAACGTACGGAATACCTAGGTACTTGTTATGGCTGCCAGTGACCATCGACATACGATGGCCAGTGACCCTTTCTTATATACATGTACTGACTTATATTTTGTTTCCGATATGCAAATGCGTTTGTTTTTCGTATGACATTTTATTGTGTGCCTTTGTGGGCGTAATGTTCAACTGTCAACACATATTACCAAATATTTCCAAACGTCCAAGCGTGTCAAAATATCCTAGTGTCAAAACGTCCAGTGCCATAATGTGAAAATCTCAAAATTTCAATAAGATCCGGCCTTCTTTATTATAAGTTAAATTGAAATCTAATAAATAAAAACGTTAACTTCGCGTGTCTGTACAGTGAAGATATGGGGTGGGGATGGGGTCGGAGTGGGAGCGGGAAAAGGAGTGGGAGCGGAAGTGGGATGGAGAGCGGATTATGTAGTCCACGCGAGCGGAGAGGGCACCGCTAGTGTTATAATATGAACATTGGGAATTTCGACAATTGATCATCTTGAGACTTGGACGTTTGGAAATTTTGGACGTTTTGATAGTTGCACTTTACGGGCCACTCAGGAATTTATGCAGTAGGTAAGTAAGAATTAATGCCAAATTGTTTAAGGGGTTATAATAAAACTACTACGAAAATTGAAACGACTTTGTCCGCGTGGACAACTTAACATTACAAATTATTTTATATTATTAAATCCTTAAAGAATATATTAATATGGTTTTGCATTGAAAATATTTCTTTTCATTTGCAACAAAGTGTATATTTGAGTTGAATCCAGTATTATAGGACAATGCTAATGCTGGTCATTTAGAGTAACTCTTATAAACGTATGTCAATCAGGAATCATTCAAAGGTCCGAGATAAAATTATCTTATGTTAATAAAATATATTTACGTTATCACACGATTTCGATCAATATAGCAGTTCTGGCGTGTTTGAGCAACAAATAATCGAATATACTGCAGCATTTACCTATATAATATTATTAGTTTGAACTTTATAAAACCTAATTATCATTTATCTAAATGACTGCTGATTAACGAAATAATAAAGACTAGAATTATAAAAACTATAGTGTTTTATTTCAAAAAAGTAGAATTTACGCAATTTAAAACTAAGGCGACATCGTCAACAGAGGGTCACCGTTCTCTAAACAAGTATTTCTTACGAAAATTGGTTTGTTCGTCCTTCGCCGACTTTTTCTCTTATCTAATAAATAAAATCGTAAACTTCACGTGTCTGTACATTGAAGATATTTGCAAAAAAAAATTGGGGGGGTCTAAGGATAAGAAACAGAACACATTTCGATCATTTTTGAAATTTTTGTCTGTTTGTCTGTGAGTTTGTGCACGCATCACTTAAAAACTACTGAACGGATTTTGATGGACTTTTCACAAAAACATGGGGCTTAACTTAACTTAACATTTAGTCTTTATTTCATCGCAATCGGCTAACTCAATCAAAAGTTATATTCATTTTTAGTTTTCAAATACATTAGTAGGTAAGGTTATTATGCAATATATTGCATATAGTAGTATTTCCGTACTATTTAGATAGCGATGAGTTTGGATTACATTTGGAGCTGCGAGTAGGAATTGGAGTGGTCGTGGTCGTGGTCGTGGTCTTGGCGTGGGCGTGGGCGGGGAGTGGGTATGAGAGCGGGAGCGGAAGCGGAAGCAGCAGCGGAAGCGGGAGGGGAGCGGGAGCGGAACCGGAGCTGGACCGGACCGGGAGCGGGAGCGGGTATGGTACCAGTGTAATTTGAGTGTTTGAAAATTCGCATAACTTTTGACTGAGTTAACCGATTACGAAGAATTTGTGGTATACGTATGCAACAAAGTAATGTTGGTCGGAATTTGGATTGCGATGGATTAGTTACAAGGACTACATTTGGAGAGACGAGGGAAAGAGGTTTGAGGGGAGGGTTGAGGGGAGAGCTGATAGGAGGGTTGAGGGGAGGGTTGAGGGGAGTGTTGAGGGAAGGGTTGAGAGTAGTGTTGAGAGGGTTGAGGGGAGAGTTGAGCTGGACCTGGCCCTGGACCTGGACCTGGACCTGGGCCTGGATCTGGACCTGGACCTGGACCTGGACCTGGACCTGGACCTGGACCTGGACCTGGACCTGGACAAGGACCTGGACCTGGATTTGAAGTCTGAGTGGAAGTGGGAATGGGAGCGGATTCTGTAGTCCACGCGAGCGGAGCCGCGGGCACAGCTAGTAGGTATATATTTTTAGAAATGCCAGAATTTAATTTTAATCAAATGGTATCTGTCTCCTTCCTAGGGGACACCGCATGCATGTCTAGCATATCCCGGAATCTTGAATTGCACCGGGGCTGGCCACCGTGGAGTTTCTCCGAGCTTACTAGCTGTTATGAATTCACCTACTGGTGGTGGTAGGTGAATTCATAACAGATTTGCCCAAGAAAAATATACTACCCGCGCATTAGTATGTGCACGACGAGCTGCACTTGGACTGCAATCTAATTGCAAAATTGCAGTTTGAATGCAGTCGGCATGCAATGGGCACGTCCCTTAGAAAAACGAATTTGGTTATTCATTATTCTAAGGCACGTCCTAAATACGACCGCGTCCAGCTAACAGTCTATATATACCCTTAAAATTTATTATTTAGTTCATGCAGGGTTACTCACGACGTTTTCTTTTATTGGAAAGCCTGTGGTATGATGTTTAAATTCTCGACTTCATGAACTTGAGGCGAGCAAACTATCGCGCTATCTGAGGCAAAGAAAATTTATGGGTTTATAGGTTTGTATCTGAGGTTTGTAGTTGAGATGCCTCAAAAAATTGTGACGATGACTTTGTTACGAACTGATCTGCTGATCGCTCGTAAATGCGTCCCTTACCTTACCTTACTTTACATAAACAAATGTTTATATTACCTTACTTAAACAGTAAAGTCTCCTTCATCAAATCATCACGAACGAGATGCTCTTATTACCTTTGCTTTTCCTTTGTCATTATAATATTATATGCCTTACCCGGTGTTAGTTGACAGATCTATAATGTAATGCGAGATCAGAATTAAATTAATGATTTCGATAACAGTTAAATAACGATTTTTTTATAATACTTACATATACCAGAGTTTAAACATAAACTAAGACTTCACTCCGTAAACATGTTTGTGTATGAGTTTATGTCTGGGCTTGCCGACACGATCACTGGAGGTGGGTATTGGGTATTGTAAACACCACAGTGGTTCCAATAGATTTAAGTAACGACAAGCCGAGCGGCGGAGGACGGCGCGGCGGGCGGGCAGCCGTGGGATCAGAGGTACCGATGAGCATTCCGCCATGCAATACTTGTGACAGTTCACAGCTGTATCCTCATGCAGTAAGGTTCGTGTACATTATCAGCAGTAGCGTTTGATGAAAAAAAATTGATATTTTACAATAATCTTGCATAATATTGTGAGTTGGACCGCGTGATGTGTTCAAAAATCATGACATAGCCTACGGTTCTTTGAGGAACTTCTATATTTACCTTAAAAACCTTTAATCTATTATAGATTAAAATGTAACCTGAAGTGACTCGATGACGAGCGGGTGGGAAGGACTAGGTCTAGCGGCGCGCATTGGGGTAAACCTCTACGTCCAACAGTTAACAACGATACGATGATGATTAACATGATCTAGTTGGAGTTTTTTTTTTTTATTATTACGTAGATCGGCTATGCCAAACTAGTAAAACAGCTGCAGTAACGGAAGTACCAAGATCGGCTATCACCTGCCGCACACAAGTCCATCGCTTACCGTAGCAAATTAGATTGGGCTGTGGCAACCGAGTTAACCGTACAAGAAAGGCAGAGTAGGTTGGCTGTAACTAAGTAATTAGTTATATGTACATATACTGGTATATTTTTACAAACTATAGGTAGGTATATTTTCAGCAACGAATACTGCAGATTGAAAATTTTAGCAGTAAAATATTTTTTTAAATTTGTTTTTATAAGTTCCAGGACTTGGCTCGAACAAGTTCAAACACAAGATACATACCTGCTAAGAATTTAAGTACAACTTTCTAAGACTTTTCGTAATTATATATTCTGAAACCATCAAGGTTCACTGCTTAATTCTCATAGCATTAGCAATGTGAGATATTCATGGCGACGCAAGTAGTCTCGACAGTCAAAAGTCATCTTTGTGAAAAAATCATGTGAAATTACCGCCAGTCATAAACTTAGTTTTTCGTTGTGGTTTTATTTTCTATGAAACAATTAAGTAGGTATTTTTTGTAGTCAGGCTAGTAGATATCTTGCACTCTGCTCGTAGATATAGATAAGCACTTACCCGTGAGTGGAGCCGCAGTACCTTACACTTAGTGCATGTTCGGAAGAAAATAATAATTGTCGATACGCAGTCATTGGTTGGTGCATTAAAATTATAACCTTTCATAAAAACCTTTATGAACGAAAAGACTTTCATGTGTCTTTTTACATTTTACATAATTTTATGTCTTGCATTTGTGTTTCTATGGCTTTTCTCGGGATTTCTTTGAAGGATGTGACCCGCTATTAGCAGATCCGACTAAGAATTAAGGTCACCGATATGGGCGAAAGTTTAAGCAAAGTTAATTGAGAGTTAGTAGAATTACTAGAAGAGTTGATGCAGCCGAAGTCTGGAGTGGAAACCGCAGACTGGTACACGCACAGCGTCGGGCCGCTTGCAGCCACATGAACCGATGAGTAAACTGATCTAAAGAAGGTAGCCGAAAGCGGCTACATGCGGAAACTGAAGGACCGGGTGTGTTGGCTTTCAATGTGTGTGTGTGTCGCAATGTCTAAGTCTAAACCAGTAAAGCGATTGGAATAAAAGTATATATGTGTGTGTGTGTGTTGAATGTATTTGTAAATACATTTCAATAATAAGTTCATAATATTCAACTTCACATTCTAATTACAAATGGTTGATTAACATTTATTATTTAGATCTTACTATCAATTTTATAGTTGTATTATGATTAAAGCAAACTATTTTAAGGTTCATATTTTACATCCCCTATAAAATTACTGCATGGCAACCATATTTGACATAAACATAATAAACATTATCATTACGTAAGTAGTTAAGTATATAGGTAATTACTCTTTCATGAAAACCTAATCAACATGTTTCAGACGCTGATGACGAGGCTCAGGGAGCTTCAGCTGACTATGATCCCCATAAACACCGTATAATAGCAAAGCCAACTACGTAAGTATTAATATTACTATGGTATTTGTAAGTAGTTAATTCTACTTCTTTACTATTTATTTTATTATTCATCAATTCATTTATCATCAGGATTATCAATGCATTTATATTTTTCGGCTCTATCTGGTTTCACCATTCGTTACGCCGTGGAACGCTTTTTCCCCACGTGCAAAACCGGAGCGGACAGTTTAAAAAAGTTCATTGTAAGTTTGATTGTTCCTTTTGTTTGAGGTATCTGAAACTACTGGACCGATTATCATAATTACTTTAGGTAGGCAGTTGTATAAGCAGCATCATGCGCATTATATATTACATTTGTTTAAAAAAATATAGCGATTCAAATAGAATTTTCTAATCAATAACAATTATAAGGTAACTTCCTTGTTGGGTGTAGGCCTTTTCCACCTGCTCAGTTTTATCCACTCTGTCTCTATTTCGTGATTTTGCCATTTGTTTGCAGTACATATTGCCAGTGTTATTAATTTTTGCCCATCGACTGTAATCTGTTGTGTTGTGTAGCATTGGTAAATGAATATGCGATGCCAATTTCAAATGAGTCAGGAAGTATTTCACGTCCTTTAAATCGAGCCCTAGTTGAAAATCAGCCAATGAGCTTTCATGACAATTATGGACAATATTGTAAGTCAAGGAGCCGAGCCAACTAATCATAATGTCTTTAGTTGCTAGGATTGGACATCAGATATTTTTAAGAAGCAGGTATTTTTCGAAAGTTGGTTCGAAAACTACCTTGTAGGTATACTACAAATTGGAGAACAAGGCACTTTCGAACGGAGAGAACACAAAGATTTTGAAATGTGATCTGATGCACGAGCAATGTTAACTCAGCTCTCTAAGCTTGCGCCTCGCCATATCGAAACTCGTACGAGTAAGCCGTAGGTATCACAATTTCTACAATTTGTAATTGTAATGAAAAAACGTTACTTTTTTGGCAGGAGTCAAAGATGGGTCCTTACAACCATTATGACTCCCTTGCATTTAAAAATTAAACCCGTTCCGATTCTGGGTGACAGAGGGTTTAGTATTGAGCTAAAATTACCTTACTACGGTTAAATTACTTTTATGTGATCGAAAGTGTAACTCAAAGAACTCTAGTTGTGCTTCGCATTTGAGGTACTATTAAAATGAATATCATAACTTTTCTCAGGAAACGGTTTAACCAAGGTGAAAACCGATTTGTAATCCATTCAGTATTTAGCGAGATTAGCCGGAACATATAGACCGCAAAACACTGGGCAAACGCCAGTTCCGCCTCCTTTGTGACGTTACATGTTGCGACTAGATTTTGAAATGAAAATAGTGAGTAGATTCTCAAACGAAACAATTTCACTTAGGTGCGACTTCCGAGATATGGTGTAATGATTAAAGATATGTTTGTTTCAGACCCAATAACATGATTATAACACTAACATGATTATTTTTATATTTGTAACTCAGGTACTCTGAAACAATGATACATCTGCTAAAAGGCAGCATTGGTGCCGGAATTCTGGCCATGCCCATTGCGATAAAACGCATGGGCATCATTTACGGCACCGTTGGTCTCATACTTATTGGTGCTTTCGCTACTTACACCCTCCAGCTATTAGTGAGTTTTAAACGTTTAATGTTAAACTAACTGTGACTGTAAGTCTGTAGTACCTACTTGCCAAAGTTTTGTAAGTAATTTTGAATGATCCTGTATAATGATGTAAGTGCATGTGCAGATTGCGGTGCAATACCAGCTGTGCAAGAAAAACCGTCGTGGCTACATGGCATACCCAAAATCGATGCGACTTGCATTGAATGAAGGTCCCACGTGTTGTCATAAGTTGGCGTCCGCGCTTGCAACATCTGTGGATATCATTCTGTTATTGTGGCAGTTAGGCATCTGCTGTATCTACTTTGTCTTTGTTGCGGAGAACATCAAACAGGTAAATTACTTACCTAATCAATAATTTAATACCCTTTAGGTACATACCGTCAACTGCACCAACGTCCGCTTCCCAAAATGACCACTTCCTCAAATGACTATAGATGAAACATTAGAACAAATAAGAAATATAGTAATTTTATTTTTATACAGCGAATATGCCACACGAAAATCCAAAATCAATAGAATATTATTATCGTCTTACATTTGGTAATTACTGTAGATAAAACACTTTAATCGATCAATATCTATTGAACAAATATTTGTGTCTATTGGGTAATATTTGTGTCTATTCACGAAATTGATAGTTTAGTTTTTTTATTTCACTGGCCTTAATCCCCAGGTGATTTGATGGTATCGATTCCAAAGTAATCATAACTTCCCTCTTTCCCCTTTAAACAATATAAGATTTCCTCAATAAAATTATTTAAATATAGGGGAAACCAGAGAGTGATTGCCCACCATCAGTGATTGTCCACGCTAAGGAAAATCCAAACTTTTGTCAACTTTAAATAGAGAAAATTCAATAAAAATATACTAGATGTCTCTATAGATTCATTACTAAGAAATTAAAATACAATCCGGCAACATTTTAAAAAGAAAAAATAAGATATGTGCGACATCGTGACAAGTAGTGCACATTTTCTCAAAAAATTAAAGATTTTTAGCAAATTTCTTAAGGAAACGTCGAATTGAATGCAGCATAATAGTGTGTTTATTTTATCTGTTGTTATAAAACATTATTTTGCGCTATAGCGTAAAGATAAACTATGTTTTGAACAAGGAATCGTTGCTGGTTGCCGCTTATTATTGTTGTTTTTAAAGTGGACAATCACTAAAGCAAAAGTCAATATTTTTCAGTTATAGCCCACCCATATTCAGTGATTAGCATAGGGCAATAGCTATAGTTATTAACCGGGCAATAACTATATTTTGTTGTATTTTTTGCATTAAAATACTAAAAGCATTAAATAATTATCTTTCTACAAATGAAAAAGATATTCAGTTGCCTAGTCCAAAAATACTGAAACGCTAAAACATAGTCGAACTCCTGTTAGGAAAACGTCAAATGAAAATACAGCCATTTGATATGAGTTCTAACTAATTTAAGGAAGCTTTAGGCAATAAAATAATAGAATAATAAAATATTGCGAAAGAAAAAGAACATGAAAACAACGCTGATAAAAAAAAAGAGTTTAAGAAAAAAAGGACTCCAACTTAGATCTATAACCAAATAACATTATGAGGGATTGAAATAAATAAATAGGAACTAGACAGAATGCAAAAGTGCCAAAAAGCAAGGAAAATAAGTACGAAGGACCAATTACAGAGAATGAAAAACTTTTAAAGATAAAAAGATGGCTGCAGCCCATAATAATACAACAAAGAAAAGATTACTGATAAGCAAAAACATGCTCGTAGTAGTAGCGAAACGGCAACTAAGGATGTAGAAGTTAGAATATTTCAAGAAAACTAAAACAAAAGCCTGATTAAGAAAAATTAAGAATCAAAGAGGTTCTTAGAGTCTAAAGTAATAAAAGTCCTAACGGAAGAAGTGGTAAACCCTTTTAAAACATGTGCAGTTTTTCTCATATTAGAAGCAAATTGGAATTTCTCTCTAGTATTTGCTGTAACAATTTCCATATTAATATGAATATAATCTCTATGATTGCTTGGTATGCTAATACCAAGCAATCATAGAGATTATATTCGTGATAAAAGTGATTTAAACTTATTTTTATATCACGTATACTGACAGATTGATGATTCTTATTCCGAGGAGACCGAGACGTCAGTTGTCATTTATTTGTAGATTAAAAACAAAGCAAAATAAACCTTACAATAAATTAATTATTCTTTTGACTTAAATTTAAGTAAGAGTTTTGTTCTTAAAGTTTGAAAATGTTGTAGAGGTTATTTAAAATATTATAGAGGTTTATTAACAGTGGTCAATCACTAAACCTAAGGGTGGCAATCACTGTCTTGTATAGGCAATAACTGTACATTTTGGATGTTTTTTTTTATTTGGTCTAAATTTTCAAAGTTTGTTGGATTTAATACCAAAACAATACTAAATAGTATTTTAGAATGTCCAATGTCCCGAAAATAAGTAATTTGACTATAATATCATTAATAATAAAAAAGTTATGGAGATTTCAAATGTAACTAAACCTTAAGTGGACAATCACTACCTGGTTTCCCCTACAAGGTCTATTTCATTTCTCAATGTGTGTGTTACATTATAATTAATCTAAATCGCTATACTTATATATGTTTTTAAAAGCATATGATTATACTGCGGCAAGATATTTTTTTAAGTGGCGGTTATTTTACAGGAGATATGAAATGTTTGAAATCTATTTTATAAAAATGTGATCATTTAGGAAATAGTCATTCTCAGAACAAGACATTTTCTGAATGGGACATTTTGACAGAAGTGGACTTTATCTAAATGTTTCAAATATGATTGAAACATTTAGATAAACTTTTACAGTTATTTTCAAAAAAACTGTAAAAGTTTAGGTACCTATACATACCTACTGTACTATACGTACATACCTACTACAAAACGTCGCATTGTGACAGGTGTCTATCAGTTTTCTACAGGTACATTTTGGGGAGTGTGGTACAATTTGATTCCCCCATCTCCGTTCCACCACCGGAATACCAGGCGTGGAAAGGGACTTCATCCTACGTAGTAGACATACCACGTTATCGCACGAAGCGTTTTATGCCTCTTTTATAATGCGAACTGCTAAGGAATGGAACTCACTGCCAGCTTGGGTATTTCCGGACAAGTACCATTTGGATCTTTTTAAAAGAAGAGTAAATAGGCATCTTCTCGGTAAAAACCTAAAATTCTGCAGTGTAGGAAGGTAACTACGTATTTTGAAAATATCATTTCAATTACTGTAACCTATTTTTTACATCCGATAATGTAATCGATTAATTGACTAATCAAATCATAGATAGATAGATAGATGGATAAACTCTTTATTGCACACAAATTAAGGATAACAATAAAATTGGTACAGATTTTTGGAAAGTGTACAAAGTGTATGTCTAGTTATAGATGAAAATCAATTACGTATTATATTAGGCCCGATTCTGCAGGTACACATATAAAATTTGACAGCACCAAAATTAGTTTCGTTTTTATAAAAGCAGATATATCGTCTTAATATGTACAGTGTTACTGTAATACCTAGTTTTTAATGGAATTTTATCTTGCAGTTCTTGGTTACGGAGTTATCTTACCGAATGCACCCTGAGAGCAAATTAATGTATGATAATTATTGTATGATTGTAGGTATGCGACTACCATGGGATAGTGATATCACTGCGACTACACTTATGCTACGTGTTGATACCTACCATAATCTTAAATTTGGTGAAGGATCTGAAACTGATGACGCCACTATCTTCACTATCTAACATAGTAACATTCATAGGGCTGATTTTAGTATTCTTCTACCTTGTCGAGGACGACATTACATTCGATAAAGAAATGTTGCAATTGAAAAGTGTAATGGGTATACCTGTATTCATCGGCATTGCATTATTTTCTCTGGAAGCCGTTGGAGTGGTATGTTTCATAAAATCTTTGTAACTATGACTTTTCATAAAATAATTGTGCTCATTTGTGTTTCCGTTTTGGTTCTAATAAGAATGTAACGTACCTACCTGGGTGAATCAACTTTTCTTTGTCTTTTGGCATCAGAAACAATTTTTATTCAAAATTTTATCAAAATGAAGTTTCAGTCATTTACTACTTTGTTAAAATTGTAACAAAAATAGATCCAAAATATTTTTTTCTAGGTCTTTATACCTATACGTAAAAATTATACTTCACAATTTTCTGCAATATGTAAATTTTTCATTATAGCAGTACTACGGTATTGGGATGGTGGATCATTGGTTTTAGACCAATAAATAGCCTTCCGAAACTAAAATTAAACAAAGAAAAGTTGATTCACTCAAATAGGTAAATATTGTTATTTATAAACATTTTAGGTTTTTTAGTTTTATAGAACTGACATTGACTAACAATTAAATTGTTTCCGAACTCAGCCGCGCAACCAATCTTCACCGAGAGTAGAAAACCAACACCAATTGGCGATATTTGAATTAAGAATGTGATGAAAGGAACGACACCTACCGATCCTTTGTCGAAACAACTTGAGGGCGGCAAACTATACAGGGATAAAGTACTATACTGAACCACTTTGTGTAACCACGACATGCCATATCTTTTATTGCCTACTTTTACGGCATGGTTCGTTAAGGACTGTCGCCCAGGAGCATTCATTTGCGAGCAATCGAAATTCCGTTGCCAATACGACAGTGATTGACAATCTGCTCAGCACAACGTCCACACCGCCCGAATGATTGATGCTAGCAAACGAATGCTCTATCACATTCTTACCTACCTACAGTGGGGGCCCGAGTTAAAGGGCTTTAGGGAATAAGGTGCGGTGAGGTGGGAGGGAACGTCAAACGTACCTACGTATCGCACAGCACTATCCGATAACCGTCACATTCCTTTGGCTCCTTTAAGTTGGACCCCATTTTATATGTTACAGGTTTTGGCACTGGAATATAATATGGAAGATCCAAAACAGTTTGTTGGAATTTGTGGTCTCTTTAACATTGGCATGGTGATCATAATTGCGCTTTATTTATTGGTAGGCGTGTTCGGATATCTCAAGTACGGTGATGAAATTAGCCCCTCCATCACGCTAAACTTGCCGCATGATCAAAAGTGAGTTCCTTTGCTATTACCTCTCGTTAACCAATCTCTTGCCTATTTCTGCTGCCAAACAGTAATGCTTTGCTGTGTTCTGGTTTGAAGGGTAGGAGAGCCAGTGTGTAATTACAGGTACCTACACGAATCTAACATAGTCCTCATGCTAGAAATTGGTGGACAAGTGGACTTTGGACTGTTGTCCAAATGCTGCAGGTATACCTAGGTATATGTTTGACATTGACCGTTTGCCATCAGATGGACTATGTGTTCTTATCTTATCTTCTTAGGGGGCCAGGAAGACCTGGCGACACTTCGACCCTTCAGGATCTTTTGTGCCAAACCCCTGACCACCAACGGTGCCCCAAGCCGATTTGCTGGACTTCACATACGCCTCCGAATTTCTTGTTTGGCATATGCAGGTTTCCTTACGATGTTTTCCTTCACCGAAAAGCCTGTGGTATTATAAATAAACCGTACTTAAGTTTCGAAAAACCCATTGGTACGGGCGGGGTTTGAACCCACGACTGGACTGTGTGTTAGTTTGCCACTCCTAACCGCAAAAAATACAATTATACATTTGTTCATTCTTTTGTCAGTTACGGTTCTTTAGCATGTATCTAAGTATATAAACGAAATGTCACAGACTCCAGTTTAGCTCCTCAGAAATCTAGAAGATATCACCCGCTAACAAATATTAAACGGCCTAGTACTGCGACGCAGACGTCAAGAAACGCCACTAGTGTCAGACCTGGTAATGCGAAGGTGATGGGCAGCAGCAGAGATATCTTTAGTTCTTTGTGTGTACATTTCGGTAAATGTTACACATTTCAGTTTCTTCATCAAATCTCTAGGGTCCAGCCACCGAAACTGTACACTTTGCGAGTTTCGATCGATTATATTATATACTAGCTGTGCCCGCGGCTCCGCTCGCGTGGACTACAGGATCCGCTCCCATTCCCACTTCCGCTCCCTATCCCACTCCCACTCAGACTTTAAATCCAGGTCCAGGTCCAGGTCCAGGCTCAGGTCCCGGTCCAGATCCTCAACTCTCCCCTCAACCCTCCCCTCTACACTCCTCTCAACCCTTTCCTCAACCCTCCCCTCAGCTCTACCCTCAACCCTCCCCTCAAACTCTCGTCTCTCCAAATGTAGTCCTCCTAACTAATCCATCACAATCCAAATTCCGACCAAATTCCTTTCTTGCATACGTATACCACAAATTCATCGTAATCGGGTAACTCAGTCAAAAGTTATGCGAATTTTCAAACACTCAAATTACATTGGTACCATACCCGCTCCTGCTACCGCTCACGAATTCAGTCGAACATTTACACCCTACATTCTTCGCAGTGTATGGGAGTTTTCGGAAACTATAAATTCGCTTAACTTTTGATTGACTGCACCTGCATTGAAATAAAGCCTTTAGGATACACCAAATTAAGCCCCATTTTCTGTGAAAAGTCCATCAAAGTCCGATCAGTAGTTTTTAAGTGATGCGTGCACAAACTCAGACAAACAGATAAACAGACAAACAGACAAAAAATTCAAAAATGATCCAAATGTGTTCTGTTGCTTATCCTTCGACCCCCCAATTTTTTTTTTGCAAATATATTCAATGTACAGACACGCGAAGTTTACGATTTTATTTATTAGACTACATGTAGAACGCCTTAATATGGCGACTCCCTTCCGCGTTGCTTTAAAACACATATACAGAAGCAATTATCAAAGATCTTGATCTTGAAGAGACACAACACAACAAACAATAACAAAAGTTGTATTAAATGTACATTAGAAACCCGAAAAGTGTACAGTTTCAGTGTTTGTACCTACCTACCTATGTAGAGATTTGATGAGGAAACCGAAATGTATAATATATCAGATTTTCATCATCATCACATTTATCTGAAATCACATTTTCGTGATATGATAATATGAGATTCGGGGTATTTTGTATAAATTGGTACAATTTCAGAATGGGACGAAATACCTGTATTTGCTCGAAAAATTCAAATAACATTAATCTTAGTCAATAATAAATAAATAAACAAGTAACAAATTCGCATGTAATTCAAGTCGCTTATAAATTCTTTGTATTTCGATTAGAGAGATTAGATTACATGTATTTTTCGTTTGTCGAGCACGTCTCTATTGTTCAATTATTAAATTGCTTTAAACAATGAAGTGTTTAAGCTTTAAAAAATGTAGTACACTTAGCTAAAATTTGAAATGTACTTTCACCTTATTATTAAATATCGATAACTTCAAGCCGCTTCAGACCTATATTTTTTTAATGTGATGCAGAAACAAAATATGATTTTTCTTCTTTTTCGTATTCAAAATGAAAAAAAAAACACTGTATACGACGTTTTAACGTCTCAGAAATTAAGATCACGATTTTTTGTTACAGAAAAGCGCAGGCGGCCAAGCTGATCTTTGCACTGGCTATCTTTCTAACTTTTCCCCTTCAAAACTTTGTAGCCTATAGAATAATGTGGACACGGCTCGAGAAAAGACTGGTTGGGCGACATAACACCTTCGTGCAGGACTATTTATTGCGAATTGCACTCGTTGTAATCCCATGTAAGTCAGGTCTTATACTAAATATCTTATAATTATAGAAATACATAAGAAAACAGTTAGATTGTAGTTTGCTGATGTGAAACGTGTTGGTTATGCGGTTCTCAGTGCTTGCGTTTGTGGGGAATGGTGCACGAAAGAGTCTTCATTGTTATACAATGGTAAGAGAAACGTTCCGGGATTTATATTCGTGAAAGTATCGCATGTACAGGTCGCGCGATAATTGCTAGAGCGAACACAGTACGCACTCAAATGCATTCAACGTCGATATCGAAAAGAATAAGTCTACTGCAGATGTTGCCGTTATCGGGTCGTAACGCAATTTAAAAAAACAAAACCCTTCAGATAATCAGGGTCACTGGTCCTATCCAAAATTCTACTGTCAGTTCAAATATAGATACTTGTTTTCTACACACATCAACAAGGTCTAGGGATATTTTTAATCTTTTATAAATCTAAAATTAACGTTGAAAGAACATGATTAGATATAACATTATATGATTATTTTAATAATGCAAATAAAAATATTAAAGCCTTTTTAACATGAAGAAGTTTACTATTAAAATCTAAAATAATGATTTAAATCAGATAATCATCATCAGTTGCCACCGCATCCTGACAGATGTTGTTACAGCGGCTGTAAGTTTCTGGAGGAGCCACATCGCTTCCTGTGACTGAACAGGCAAGATACTTCATGACACAATAGGTGCATGCATACCGTAAGTGCGGAGGGGTCTCGGGGTATTGTGCTGTATTCTCTTAAGCTTTAGCTTATCCAGACAAGGTCTGTCAGGACTCATTTTCCCATCATGTAAGAGGCGTCTCCGTATAGCTAGTTACTACTAGTATACTACTTAATGTAAGTCTACAATTAAAATTAGTCCGCTTCTATTTTAATAATAATCATGTCAGGCATGTGCGAATCTTTGAATCGCAGTAGGGGTCGACCAAGTGTTATGTGCAATCTGCCCTAGCATCACGCGCCTCGGCAGGCTTTTTGAGTCTGAAGTGTACTGAGAACGCAGGTTTGGTACACAAAGATTTTGGAGATCCTTTCTCCAAATCCTGGCGTTGAGCTTTCCAAAAGTTGTTGCAGCTCTACGGATGAATACGTCCATCTCCGTGTCACTGGATAACGTGGATATTGTTGTAGAGCCAAGATAACAAACTGTGCTGTTGAGCGTGATCTTCGGAATCAGTATCCGTGCCCCGGACCCCGAAGATGGTTCATCGTCTTCGAAAGCAGCCCGAAGAAGTGCCGAAAGGAAGATTCCGAAGAGAGTCGGACGGAGTCAACACGCAGTCACGTCATTAAAATCGTCAGATATTTCTCTGTAGACAATTACCTTACTATTGAGAGCAGTGTTGCAAACACGGATATGGTTTAGTTATTTAAGTAAATGAAGTAACATTGACGTAACAATAACAACATCAAACAATCGGGACTAATCAACGAATGGCACAAGTCGCATCGCGTAAAGATCCACGGACTTAATTGTGGAAGGGCCTTAAGAATTAAGATCAAACTGTTTTTATTGGGACGAGCGAAATTTGGGACATGCAGAAGTTTTGTTTTAATTGTTTAAAGAGGGCCTTTCTATTTTGCTTACGAGCCGGCCAGGAAGGGAATTTTATACTTTATTGTTTTAAAATTGTTTTATGGCATAGTTTTATTCATTTGTCACATTATATATTTCACTGATTGTTGCGGTTTCCACCTGCTCTACAGTTATTTCGTTTCTGCATATCTGTACTATTTCCCTGCGGTTTCCCTTATGAACAGCATTAAAGAAATTGTTCATATATGTTAAGTGTTCATATGTGTTGTCTTTTGATGCAATAAATAAATATGACTATGACTATCCTTTACTAAATTTATAATGCTGTAAATAAGCCGAACTACGTCTGAGACAAAAAAGGTGATAAACATTTAATAAAAAATATTTCGTTATGTGAATTCACTAATAAAACATAAATAGAGAGAATGAGTGAAATCCAACTTCCTTTAAATTTTACTGATGAAATAGTGCACCCATGGTTATTTACTTAAATATTGTTACAGTTAGTGGAAATTGTCTTAAGTGCTGTGCTGTCTTTCTGTTCTTTCACACTAGAAATCAGAAAATAGAATCCTTTATCATATTATTTACGTGTTGCAGGGTTGCTGGCAGTGGCGATTCCACAATTGGGTCCATTCATCGCTCTATTTGGCGCCCTATGTCTATCGCTGCTGGCTATCGTCTTTCCAGGACTTATGGATGTATGCTGGTTATACAACAAGCCTTCTGGTTATGGTATATGCCGCTACAAACTTTTCCGCGATTTATTTATTATCGTTCTTGGTATGGTTTTCCTGGTATCTGGAGTGTACACTAGTGTGCTAGAAATAATTGAGTCAGAGTAATACTCTATTATTATGAAAATATAATTACATATTTAATATTACTTTTGTTTTATTGATTTTGAGGTTTTTAGAGCTAAGAATAGATCTGTATAGTATTAGTGAAATTCTTTCATTTTTAGGGTTCTGTACCAAAATGGTAAAAATTGAACCCTTTTGTGCGACTCTGTCCGTCCGTCTTTCACAGCGTATTATCTCAGGAACTGCTAACGCTATCAACTTGAAATTTGGAAAAGTTTTAAATAATGCCTACTCAAGTTTAGTGCGAATGATAGAAAGAATAAATGTTTTTATTTTCATTGAAAAAGAGGCTGAAAAACGGTTACCAAAATTTTAAAGTGTGGTTACAGGTCAAGTGGGGTATCGTATAAAAGGGCATCATTTGTACATTCTAAAATAGGTTATACTTTTCTTTTATGCCGTTTAGATAACCATCATTTTTCCTAGAAACATCATTATATCACGCCGATTGCGCCTCCGTTTACGAGAATATGAAGCCATAGAATACCTAATAATAATACTAAATGAAACACACGACTAGATTTTTCTCGCCGTGTTGGGTTGTCACTTCAGTTTTTTTTTTAATTTGATCACTTTTTTGTTTCTTTAATTTTCATCAAACATACAAAACTACGAGTGCGGTCGAAACATTATGAAAATAACGACTGTGGTCGTGGCGATCGAGAAACTTTTCCGAACCCTCTAGTTTACGATACAATGTCTCTAGATACAATGTTTTCCTGTTCTTTATCAAACCCAGGTTACGGGTATGGGAGCTCCAGCCTTCTATTTAATACTATTAATTTGGCTATCTATTGTCTCTTTGTCAAGACAAAACGTTTTATATGATAAAAAAAAAAACGTTTTCTAGAATGTATTAACCAAGCAAATGGTTTTAAATGGGCTTGGCATCTCTAAAATTAGAAATTACTACTCTTAAATATTAATATCTAACAATATATGTATACCTATATTTGTCGAAGGTGCCCGGACATATTTTTTCAAAAATTTCCGTCATTTATGGAAAGTGTCGGACATTTTAACACTTTACTGGCGTAATCTGTGCTGCCTCTTGCTGGTGCTCGACATCGCATCGTAGATACTCGGTGAGCACATGCTTGTCACAATAAAGCGTATACATACAAATAAATACCTACTTTATAATTCTATACCTTCATATTTTGGAACAAGGGTAAGTAGGTACAATCGCATTCTTTGATAGTAAAGTTTTATTTATTTACATTGTTTTATTTTACAAAAATACAATAGGTATCCGCCTTCCGAAATTTTAAAGAAGTGAAATTTCTGACCCCGGTGTTACTAAAAGCTATCTTAAATTGTTCTACAAATTGAGCATAAGAATTAAATGATAGAAGTGATAAGTCGCGCCTTAAAGTTCACTATCCTTTCGGAAGTCTGCGCGATACGCAGAATGAGATCTTGAATTAAGTTTGCAATACCGCGGTTAGCGATTATGAAGAGCCTGGTGATGGGTCCAGGGACACCTTCGGTGAGGTTGTCGCCCTTGGCTGCGCTCGCATCGTCACCTTCTGCAGCGGCACCTGCGTCGCCTGATGATGATCCCGACGACGAGCCAGCGACTAACTGAAATGACACTTTCTTTAATCATCTAATTATTTTTTTCTTTTTAACAATTATGATTAATGACACAGTATATATAAAAATATATTATATTTGTCGGTCGTAGAACATAGTCAGACCAAAAGCCACGGTAATAGTATAGTAGGGTTGAACAGGTTTCTGCATAAAGATGGACTGGTGTGTATCGTGTATTGCTCAGTGAAATGACGCAAATACCCAAAAAATATTTTTAATAGCGATGTCATGTAAGTACCACATTTAAGTACCTATAAACTCCTCTTGACTTTCTCATAAATAACATATTAACAAAAGATTTGCAATCCTAGCTGTTTTTTTTAATTGGTATCGAACTAGTGTAAACAGAGTTACAGAACAATAACTACTGCTTAATTACAAGTGAGAATAGTAGATATGTCGTATGTTACAGTTATCTTTTAGGAAACGCTACTTTTCCAACTGAACATCTTTTATAATACAAAAGACGATCATGTGAAAAATAGCATTTAATAAAACTTTTCTCTAACATCTTTTGACAGACTATTCTATACTAAAACTTTCATTCCTAAAAACTCTTTACCCTAGTATTTAAAAATGTCTGCACCGCGGTGACTAGTTCTTCAGCATCTTCACATTTCTGGCCTTTAAAATTTTCCTTCAATCTCGGAAACAGATAGAAATCACTAGAGGGGTATCTTGGTAAATATGGAGGACGTTCAAGTATTATAAAACCAGCGTCTAGAATAACAGTAATTGCAACTGCGGACTTGTGCCCCGGCGTTATCTTGGTGAAACGGAACAACTTTCACGAGTTTGCTTCGTCGTTTTTCAAGATTTCATTGCGCAATTTGTCCTGCATATAAAGTCCCCATAATAGTCTCTCCTTGATCGAAGTATTCAATTATTATTCCTGCCCCAGAAAAGAGAGCCAATCATGATATCTAACCGGCGTCGGATCTAATTTCCTTGAGTTTTCCAGGGTTTGGAGATGATGGTATTTTCCAAGTCATGGACTGCTGTTTTGTTTCCTGATCGTAATGTCACCATATGTTGACGATTTGTTAGAGCTATTTTCAAATATCTTTTATATGACAAACTATTATTATGAAATCATATCTTAGTAGTTAGTAACCAAAAACGAAGTAAGTAAATGGGTAACGATAAAATCATATCCCATGAAAATGCACTTACTAGTACTTCAATTGGTTCGTTTCCATCCATAAAAGACACTAAACCTAAATAACTACATACATATATATCTATAGTCTAATACTCTTATCTACTGAAAGCAAACTACGCCTCTAATTTAAATACCTACTATAAGCCCATTTGGTAGCTGCAAAAAAGGATTAGACTACGCTCATGTTTAAATATTTCTACAAGGTTCTACAGTTTACATTTAAAGTATACGTGAGATTAATTGGGTAAGTGCATGTTGTATGAGTGTTGTCTGATGTACTTGTGGGTCGTTAGGGTCCAGTTTGGCTGTGTGTGAGGCGGTGACGTCAACGTTGAGCGAATTCGTTCCGTCAAAAAGTCGGAAAACGGTACCGGCAGCGCGCGCCATTGCCTCCGCTGGACGCTGCAACACCAAACTTTCTTACTTGAATCCGAATTCGTTATTAGTTTATTTCTAACTGGCTGTGCTGGATACTTCGTACGGGCATGCTACTGAAATATGTACTGATGGCATTTTTATAAGAATACTCCTAACTTTAGGGATGCTCAAAACAAAAATTAAAAAAAAAACATTTAAGGTAAAAAATGGGGTTAGTAGAACTCAGAGATAAGGAATGTAAGTGAGTATCCTCCTCCTATTCCAAATGTATTTCTCACTCACCATACTTCCTAACGCATTAAATACCACCATCGTGAAAATGTATGTAAACATGTACGATTATTAAATAAATGCGCTATACAGACGCTGAGTCAACGTTTATTAGACATACGACACAAAATTAAAAAGCTATGAGTCCTGATAAAACTCTTATATACGTCAGCCCTTGCGGACTCGACTATTTTGCTCACTAGATCAGTTTCAATGGGATTTTGTAATCCCAGATAACCATTGCCACTTGGCGACATAGTTGTGATAGCAGATCTCGTATAACTACACTTAAACCTTAAGTAAATTACTATACCCAACCATTGCTGGCGGTGCCATTATCCCTACACACAGTTGTATTTTACACAAATATCATCTTTGTTATAATCATGCGCCAAATCCTTTAAAATGATCCAAGTCACTATATTTGTACAATTAGAACGTTAGGCGAGTTCTCACTCATTCTTCTCTCGTAGTCATACTGATACAACAAACTAGTATGACTACGAGGAAACGTCTATATTCAGCTCTACCCATCTCACCCCCCGACTCTACCTGAGTAGGAACGACACCTAAATCTAAAAAAAAAAACAGGTTATTGCTTCCGGTAAACGTAATCGAATTCCATCATCACATCTTGATGACATTTTCATGATATTATATAGAAGAATTACACCTTTAAATTAAAAAGAGAATCATCTAATTCGGATCACATGCGATTACAGCGAAAGCCTGTGCTTTTAATGTATTTCGAAACCCATCATCAGATCTTGATAGCATTGTCGTAGTAGTTACCAAATTAACCAAATGGTTGATAATTGCCGCAAATATCTCCAACCGGTAGGTACAAATACATAAATAAACACATTTACAGACGAATTGAGAAATTCCTACTTATTTGTTGGAAGTCGGCTGAAAATAATAACACTTTAGTAGCGGCGGCGGTGATGGCAACGCTATCGAATTTTTACCTTCATGAATGGCGTTATTTTCACGGTAGAAATAGAAAAATATAGTTTATCAATACATATACATAAATATTTAGACACATACTCTGACAATGTCGAATAAGAAGTTGCCGGAGCCGCCACCGGCAGAAGCGTCGCCTTGTGCTCCGAAACTCAGGAATCTATAAAGTAATCATATGATTAGAATATAACGATATTGTTATCTGTGTGTACATTATTTACACTTTAGCATTTAGTTTATAAATGTATGTGCACTAACTTTCATTCAGAGTAAAATGAATGAAAGTTGATGCACATAAATTCATTAACTATACTGTTGAGTACTGGAAGTTTCATATTTTCTTTTGATACTATTCTTTTGTTTTATATAATTATGTCAGTTAGTATGTAAAATACAGACAAGCACCTGGTTATCTATCTCAGCAGTTATATTTAGCCTCAATATCTGGTCCATAGGTTTACTGCTCCATCTTCGTCCCATTCGCATCCACATGATCCGTTGTAGATGCGAATACCAACGCGTGTTTGAACAAAACGTTAAACTTTGTCACTAATAATTGGATATTTTGAGTACTAGTCGACGAAATTGATTTATACCGAAAATGGTGGCCGTCTGGCCACAACATAAACAAAAATTTACACTTTTTTCGACTGTTAGCTGGTGCCGTCTTGTTTATTTTGTTTTTTATGTTCCCTTAATTTTGTGAATTTCCTTCTTAGTGGTTGCCGCTATTAAAGGATTATAATGGTTTTCAGGTTTCTAGACCCAGAGGTTTTAACCGTGCGCTGATAGATCAGTCATTATAATGGCTATCAATGCTATTTATTTAGGTTATTAAGGTTATCCTTTCATATATTTAGATAAAGTGACATACCTTTTATTTCTGTTCTCCTCGCTGCTGTCGGCATCATCGAGCGTAATTTCATCTATGTTGGTTTGGGCGGCGGCCTGCTGATCTTCACTTGCTGATTGTTGTTGATCCTTCTGTCCATCCCCAAATGCTACTCGAACTTCATCTTGTTGAGATTCTGCACCGGACAGCAACTGATTCTCGTCAGCAGGCGCAACCTAAATATAAGGTTAGTTAGTTCTACAGTAAAATCATTGATAAATCATCGCATGATAGTGGTATGGTAGTGACGGCGATGTGATAAGATGACGGTAACTATGACAATGGATGGGGTAACGGTCTGCGCTGCCCTGCCGTCTCTGAGCAGGTTGGTTGGTTGGTAATGCGCGATATGGCGACGCTGATATATATATACCGGCAAGAAGTACAGCGCGCGTTTGCGACGCCGCTCTCCTACGCTTGTCGAACTGACGGTAGTTTGGAGTACCGCAGAAGTGCTGGGAGATGAATCTTCGTCGTCGTTATCATCGTCTTCGATATCAACGACGCCGCCTCCAGCATTGTTGTTGCCGCCATTACGATTACCAAGGAAAGCCCGGAGCACTACAGGTCCCAATGTTTGAACGACCATGCTCGTAATCTGCTGTACTTTCTGTTCAATTATCTAGAACATACATCATAGAGGTGAGGTGAGGTAAGGTAAGGTGAGGAGTAGTGGGGTGGAATGTTGATTTGGATTATGGTAAAAGGAGAGCAATTTCGATTGATCACTTTGGATTTAATCTTTTTATTATCTAACTGGCCAGTATCATTTATTAAACTCGGTAAAAAAATTACTATATATATTTTTGTTTGATAGAAAAATCAATTGGCCAACCACTTTCCCGGTAAAGTGAACTAATAAGATATCGTCTTTCATACATGTAGAGTCTAGAACACTGCAATATTACGTTCTCAATTTGGAATAAGTATGACTACATTTGCGACCAGTATCGTGAAAAATTTATGACCGTCGCAGGCAACCCATGAGCTTGGTAGGTTCGCATATATTTTTATATGGTATCTAATTAAATGTAACGAGCAACTTTGAGACAATTCCGAGTATTCCTATTTGCTACACAATTATACAAAAAGAAAAATATGTAAATAAACAAATAAAAGATAGGTAGGGAAGGGAAAAACATTCTACATTTTATTATATTTGGTCCAGTTCTAACATAAATTGCAAGTATTAAATTGTAATTGCAACATCGCTGTCTAAAATTGTCTGTTTGTTGTCATTTATTGTAACTACGAAGTCCAGAACTATATTAACATGTACATTTTTATTATTGTTCTTTATTTTATTATAACTAGGTATGTACTTGTTTCTTTACTAGCTATATTTACAAATTACATCTATTTCTATCTACTCGTACTTCGTAAAACGTAACATGTGTTAGAAGCGATTACCTCAAGAACAAGAAGAAAGACGTTGCACGTCAAAAACTACAACAATAGTAACAAAATATTGTTGTCTTGATTAACGTGCTCGGCGCGCACGCTCGGTGCCGGATACTGAGTTACTCATTATAATATTTTCTAGTTAGTTTGCAAGGAGCATCATGTTTGAGTCACTGATTTTGAATAATTACGATTTATTTATTCTAAGTGAATTAATTGCGTGAAAATACTTACCAATACCTATTGATTTACAACATTTGATTTAGATATTGTGACACAAATTAAATACTTAACTCAGTCGGATAATTATATATCCTGCTTGTTCACGGTGACACCATTTCATTTCATCAAAAAATCCTGCCTGTCTCCATATTCGGAAAGACAGAACGATCCTCGAGCACTTTCTCTTTCACAAATAAATGAACGAGTAACTTGCTCTTTATGAAGAAGTACGGACGATAATCGTACGCAATAAAACTTACATCTTGTCTGATTTTATTTACCTGTGTGAGTGTAGGGAATAGTTGTCGTAGTATTCCGATGGTCCGCTTGTTTCTTTCGCTGAGATCGGAGCCAGGAGCGCCCAAATATAGTGTAGATAGTGTCTCCTGAAATTTATAATTATATTATGATCAGTTATATCCGCTGCAGTTAAATATCACGTATAAATGTATCCACGTATCGAAATGTTATACTAAGTACTGATACTATACTGCTAAATACTATATTTTCAAAGCAGGACTATATTACGGTAAACACGCGTATTTTAGAAGCTACGAAGACTTAATTCCTGCGGGAAATATCATATCAACAACCGCTAACACAAACAATTGACGGATTTTGCTGAATTGGTGGCACAATATTTAAACTTACCAAAGAAGAGTTATGTTGTAGAGCTTACATACGAGTATGTAAGCTCTACAACATAACTCTTCTTTGCATTTTTTGCATTTTTTGACTCCTTATAGTTTTATAAATAAGGATATTATGATCCCTATTAGCCTCGAGGTTGAAAAGCTAGTAGCAATAGTGTATATTATAATTGTTACTTAACCTGAGATACCATTTTGGCCCCTCCTGTTGATTAACTCCCCCTTCTGCAGATAAATCTTAGCTAAAGGTTTGCGTTGAATCTAACATTATCGGATACAAATTAGTGTTAACTTGGTGTGGGATGTATGGTTTTTCGATGTTTTCCGGATCATTAGGTATTACTCATGACCCCATGTGAATTGTCAAGCAACTAGTAGACATTTCCTCGTAGAAAATCACATTTTTAAGTTTTGTTGCATATCAAATTTAAAAAAAAATCCAAAACTAGAACAAAAAGTACCTCTACATATTTACAAAATACCTGATTACATATTATACAATTTTAACTAAATCGCTTCATTGGTTTAAGCGCTAGTTTAGACTCTGTGACAGGCACACATTTTCAGTTTGGTTTTTTAAGACATCCTTTCTCATGGCCATATTGGCCTTATTCGTAGGGTACGACGGTTTCCTGGGTAAACTCATAACAGGTAAACTACGTGTTATCCCAGACCCTCTACTCTGAAACTCGCCTGCTCCGACGACAATCATCGGTTTTGCGACAGATGTACCTCCCAACTTCACTTCATCTTGCTATGACTGTCGGCTCTATTTAATTGATGACACTAGATATACCACATGAGGAATACACTAGTTCTGCTTGTCTGTAACGGCGTTATACTGATACTTAAATTTTATCATAGTAATAAAACAAACCTGAGCGTTGCCGGCAGGAGCGATGATCTCAATAATTTCAGGTGTGTCATCTGATGCCGCTGTCTGAAGTTTTTTCGCTTCGTTACTTTGTTGAATATTTTGCTCGGAACTCAGTGCAGGTGCTGTGTGAACTACAGCAATGGCCGCGCATATTGCCACCAAACAAAGTATCGTCCTCATTTTTTTGTATAGATGTTTTCTTAGTTTTTCTTTCTTTCTCTCCTCGCCTTAACGTTTGCAGACACCAGCTGTGAAAACAATTATAATCAATAGGTTGACTACAAATTTTAACAAATTAAATAAAATAGTATGAGTAAAATTTGAAAATAAAAATGTAACAAAAGAAGTATGAATAGTAATTGGGCTCGATTCTAAAGGCACAATGTTAAAATTTGACAACACTAAAACTGTTGCTATCCTTGTCACACAGTATTATGAAGATAAAGACAAAACCAATTTTAGCGCTGTCAAATTTTAAATGTGTGCCTCCAGAATCGGGCCCATTGTCTAATTATACATTAAAAAAGGTTTTGGTTTGAACAAGTGACAAAGAGACGGGGGTAGTCGTGCGTCGTACCTATATTGAAGGGTATTTATTATACGATTTAGGAATTATGATCATCCATCACTATGATCATTGATCATACCTAGTATGTAATAGAGATCATAGAGTGTAATAGTGATTGAACGTTAAACAGATAACAACTTATTGCCAACGAGACCTTTCCTTGACTCTTGTGACGTGTCGTGCCTTTCACCAGAGGTATAAGAAGCAGTTCTGGTGTTAATTCCAGTGCGAAAATTTAAATGTCAATAAAATACTATTGTTTAAAATTCATAACCTGTGTATAATGAAAGTGTAGGCAATGTATGTAAGACCGACTTTAAGAAATTGGTATTTTAGGGATTTTTATTGGTATTTGGCAAGCTAGACAGCTTCAAAGTAACACTTTTGATGCAGTATTGATACAATTGGTACAACTGCATCAGAACTGCTGACTGGCTGCACACTGATTGCACGGTGACCGGATCATTCAATGAGCTTACAGGGTCAGGGCGAAAATAATGAAATTAGGACAGATCCGATTGAAACACGATAAAAATAAATAAATTTAGATATGGTATGGTGCATAACGTGAATATGTAATGATGATTCTATTACGTTGTTGCCTAACATGGAAAGTGAACAATTATTGGAGATAACGAGTTTAAGAATTGTTCTTATCGTCGAGGCATAACATAGAAAAATAAATCTTTATTCTCGATATTTGATTATTGCGTCATCACCACATTGTGAGAAGTAGTGGTATTTATACAATCGAAAAACTTTTGCACAAGATTACATAATTTTGCTTCGTGGTTAAAATTTTAACATTGCAGGAGATGATCAGCAACATATTCTTGTAGTCTGAAGCGACAAATATCTAATTAAACCATTTCTGGCAAAGTATTTGTACCACCAAATACATTAATATTACCATCCACTTTTTTGGTTTTTAAAATACTTAGTTCCTATAATCAACATGTGGTTGCAAAACGTAGCACGCCAATCGTTTCTACAGCCGTGGCTGAGATGAAAGCCTTCGGTTCAATTAGTCATTTAAAAAATTGGCATTGATTGCTTGCGCAAAAATGACTCCAATTTTGTTGGCGTTAATACGCTTTATACAGTTAACGCCCTTCACCTCATTTTTAGACTTTCAAACCAAAAAGTATAGGTATCCTTAGTTTTGGTGAGGTTTCGATGTCCGTATGTCACACAGTAGTTTTTTTTTTCCTTTTAACAATTTCACACACCACTTTAGTATAGTACAGTCGGTATAGGTAATCATTCGCCACAGTAACGACATCATACACATTACAAACATTTTGCAGTTCTTTTTCGTTTCGGAGTCAGAGTTAGAGCTTTATTTGATCTATTTAATATGTCATCTAACATTTATATGACTCACATATAATATTAGTTATGAAAACATATGTGAAGGGTGACTACCACGCCGTTTCCGCTGACTATTACGCTCTGCAGAAATACGCCCTACGTGCGGTAAATCGCCAAGGCTCTGCCTTCTAATTAACTCGTTCAAAATATGTATACTTTTCGTGCTCGGTTCATTTCATTCACTATTATCATTATATTCAAATGTACATCATGTAGCATTTGGCTGTAATTTAACCAACAGCAGAGGAAATTATAGTTATCTATAATTTTATCTTAGACATATGTGACCTTTGAATGTTGAACACAGGTCCACCATCCACTGTAGGAAGGACTCATCATAACCCTTTATCCATTGACATATTGTCTTGTACAACTTCAAGTGTCAACTTAACTAATTCTGACAATCGTTTAAATACAAGTCATTATTAAAGGTAAAAAATAGTCTCTTTTTTTATCATATAAACCTATAATGCAATAACCGTATATTACACAGAAATCGAAACCGAACCTTCATCTGTCGGATACTAGCACTAACTTCAAGTGTGTAGCGTGCGCGGGGGAACAGTGACGTCGTTGCCGTGCCACTTTCGCCCGTCCGTGGAACGAGGTCACGCGCCCGATCTCCGACGAAAGCGAAAGGGGAAACGCACACTATAATATTACCTATACTGGTCATTAAGCGCAATGCAGTGTCAAGCAGTCATTCCACAGACATAATACATTATTTTATAATATACTTATGCAGAAACATTAAAGACGTAATCAGAAGTTGCCTACTTACTACTGACTTACTAATTTCTGATCTCGTATTTATGTCTCTAACTTGTTACTGTATGGTGTTTTTTTGACTAGTTTTTAAATCTAAATTATTAAATCTTAGTCGCCCTACTCTTCCAATAACCGTTACTATAGGTATACTAATCCTCTTTGAAACCGCAGTCACCTCATGACGTAAACTTCAGTTATGTAATAATGTAGGGTGACCATACACTTAGTACGTAAAAGTTAATAAAACAAAACCTGTCAATATAGACACTCGTTTTGAACGTTAAATAAGATTTTATAATTTCGAATCACTGTTTCAATTTTATCCTCTTACACAGATAGGAATGTTTATGTAACTTGGCTACAGATGTAAATTGGTTTGATGACAACTTGACGACAAACTTCAATCAGAGAAAAAATGGATAAAGTGAGTTCGACTCGCGTCCCAAATAAGTATGGAAACATAAGCAATAAGTAAGTATACTTATGTATAAGCGAAAATCCAGAATCCAGTTGGGCTAGGCAGCATTTGGAAGACTGCATCAAGTTTACTTCGCCTATTGCTGCCAATAATGCTTTAAAACGAAAGGCTTTAATCAGTGCATCCTGCCTGTCATGAGTCATGACCTTCCGGTTGGTCATGCATGAGACATGACTCATGACCTACAGGGCTGAAAAGTAGACAGTGACGACGGGCCTGTTCCGGAAGCATGGGGTAGCTCAGCGAGCTCTGGAAAAGTTTGTTGGACTTATTCTTGACAAACTTTGATATCGACATTATCAACCATCACAGGTCCTTAGGTCGACGTGTGAATTGGATATATTTCATCTTGTCCATGTTCATCATAAGACCGACTCATTTGTAAGAACAGTGAGGCTGCTCAGCATTTCCTTAAGATCCAGCGACAGCAACAAGACTCGAATCTGAGATAGTTATGTCTTCTGCAAACCGAAGGTGAGAGTGTGCTCGCCGTTTATACTAATACCGCCCCCTTCATATAAGTGTTTAAAAACATCCTCTAGGGCGCTAGTAAACAGCTTCGGGGATATAACATCCCTCAATCGAATACCCTTTTGCAACTGGATCGACACTGTCTGCTGATTCTGGAGTTGGTCATAAATTCAGCATAAGTTACATAGACATCTCTTGATATCGCTGCAGGGAAGTGCCCTCGGCTATATTCTGGTGCAATGTGTGGACAGGGCCTACGGTTCTACTGTGTGTTTGCGAAACACAGCCTGTTCCGGAGGGAAGTCTTCGGGCAAGACTGTTCGTAATAATTCTTGAGGAATATAATATCGTTTTTTTTAAAGAATAACACCACTAAACTACATGTTACGTTGTGAATCACGGTATTAAAGAGCTCTGGAGGAGGGCTGAAGGGCCTTCAGCTTTAGGTTGTGTTGACGTCACCTGTTTGAGAGCTATTCTAATCCGGGATATGTTCAGTGTAGTCTAGGGTCAGCAATGCGTGACTGTCGTCGTGTCTTGAGTCAAGTATTGTCCGATCTATTTCAAATACTTTCTATGTATCAGTACACATGGAACAGGGGGCCGTCCGCCGAAACGAGCGAACGCGGGGGATCGAGGAGGCGGCGCTACAAACAGGAAGAATCATTAGGCGACGAGCCCACTGCCGCTTTGACTAATGGTTTCCGCCGCGGATCGTCCACTGAATGTGCAGTCTAAAGAGCAATGGAAAATCTCCACAATATGGTGCACGCAAACATAACACAGATCGCGGAAGTATCGTAATGCTCGCCATCTTATAGATACCGCATAATTTATTACTGTGTAGCAGTGAGTGTTGAATAGATCCCCAGAGACGAGAAGGTGGTGGGGACAGGAACACAACTTTGTCGTGTGTCGGAATACCTACACGTCTAGGTACGCCAACGGGGGCTAGGTTGTTGCGGCCGACGCTGAGAAGCAGCGACACCGGATCCCTAAACTGCAGTAAACTTGGCTATTGGTGGAACAGAAGCGTGATCGCATTTTCGCGCAAATTAGGATAAAGGAGTTCCATTAAATCCCATCCCATGGGATGTGGAACTATTTGTTGTTGATCACCCAGCAGACTGGATACCAGGCGAGGATGTCCGTGAATATACGAGTATACACAGGAATCCACATAAATTAGATATATAAAATCTTTATTGCACACAGATTAAGAATAACAATTAAATTACTTAGATTATTGGTCTAGTTTTTCTGCCTCGGAGATTGAACAGCGCTAGATATCAGAGCCTGATTAACGTTCCCGCGTAACTTTTGGTTTCAACACAGCCGCGCTTAGCTAAATCTTATCGTGCATAAGTCAGGTTTCTTTAGAGGCAGTACCTTGAGAGAAACAATTTGTTGTATCTGGTTCCTCACCTCACTAACATGTAACGACTTCCTCGCTATAACTAATTCCTTGCCGCAACGCAAACGACGACGGGCGGTATTTGGGCAACACCACTGTACGAAAGAGGCGGTTAACACTCCTAAAGCAATATAATCTGTACTTATTGGCGCTAATGAAATCTCGTGTAGCTTCTTAGGCTAAACAACAGTAAGAGTCTGCATAAAAACAACGTTGGTATCGCTATTAGTTCTATAGAAACGCTAACTATTATTTAATATAACTATTTATTTATGTACAGCTTTAAAATCTAAACGTAATGAAATACATATAAACAAGTAAGCGAGAAAATGTTATAAGCTCGCAGATTCCCTTATTTAAAACACTGTTATGTTACCAAAATACAGATGTAAAAAGTACACTTTTACATGTCGTATCGAAACTATGTTTGATATTGCGTTTTAAACGAGTTTTGATTATTAAAGCACTAATTTGATATGGATATATTTCGTCTTTGTTTCAAAAATACCTCCTAACTAATAAATTCATTGGTTAATTTTTTTAATATACTATTATATTTGGCCTTTTTTCTTCTTAAAAACCAACCAAAAAATTTACCACATAGAAGGTATTTTAGAAACAAAGATGATTTGTATTAGAATACCTTATATAAATGCAATTAAATATAGTCATCGTTGATAACTTATAATTATCAAAGGGGGGGGGGGGGGGGTTAATGCATATATGCTCTTGCGATAACATGTTTGTTTTAGGATCAGAAAAAAAACTTTATTTCCTGCAAAACATTTTCATGTGGTATTTTAATTTAATCGTAATGATTTATGATGTTAATTTATCCACGCGGACGCGGGAAACAGTTAGTTTATTAATATAAGTCGTTATTACTAACCGACATATTCTACGGCCATCCAAATTATATCACAACTAATGTTATTCGCAATAAATTAACTTTCGCAACTTCGATAAGCTAGATAAGCTAAAAAATAAAATTCTAATTCGATGCGCCATACTCGTTACTACAATTACTACAACAATAAAACATACTACATCGATAAAATGAAGACAGAAACTAATCACTTCTACTTCATTGACGAACTCGCGATTTATATTTAGCTTTTGGATGTTGTCTACTTTTATTACTATACTAACTGTGCCCGCGACGCTGTTCGCGTGGACTACAGGATACGCTCCTCTTCCCACTTCCGCTCCTACTCCCGTTCTTATTAATTCTAACATTTTCTATCAATCCGGGTATGGGTTAGTTTTATGTATTTATTAGAATATTCAGAACGTATGTATATAAATAATGTTTGAGCTAGATCAAGGTAGGTTTACCTAGGTGCGGTGGATTATCGCAAGCAGACCGCGTTTAAAATTCGAAGCCCACGCAGTCATTATCGCAGTAAAATACAAATCACTTATGTTAGCAACAACGCAAGCAAGAAGCACTAGGTATACAATTATACAGGATCATTCAAAGTTAACTACACAAACTTTGGCAATTACATCTACAGGCTGTAACAATCATATTTGATTAAATAATTTTGTAATTAACTAGTTTTCGAGAAAAACTATAAAACACTAGTATTAATTACGTCGAAATTACTACATTATTTAACTTAAATGCAAGAGATAATGAAACACAGGACGTAATTACTGTAAGCGTGAATGAAATAATGATATAATGTGACACAGTAAAATGTTTGTTTTAAAGTTGTTATCGCCCGGATTTTCAATCTTTTATTTCTGTAATCTATCTATGTAAGATACCCAAGCTACGGCTCCTGAACTAAAGGTTTAGGCGTTCCGACACTTTCTTACTATTTTATATAACAAATTATATAACGAATCCGGCAAGTCGAGTTACCACATAGGGTAACCCTTACCCCATTTGACCTCTGCTATTTTTTTAAAAATCTTACATGAATACCTTTTCACTTAGGTACTACAATATGTACAAAGAAAAATATGTAACCAAAAATTTTCTTCCAAAATACTTATTTTAGTTTGGTAAAATACTTATGTAAGGTTGTAGTAACAACCAGTAAATATAATTAAATGCCACAGAGTTGGTGTAGTTAATTTTGAATTAAATATAATACCAAAATCATTCAGCCTTCTAATTTTCAGCCGTGTTCGCTGGTATTTTTTTGTTCATCATAATTATGATAACCTCCTTATCAATCCCTCAACGATTGTATCGTTAATTTTAAAGGACCTTAAATAACAGTATAAACCTTAAAATGTATAGAAGAAATTTATATCTATGCATACTTAACCAAATGTCTGAACTTACAAAATACATAATTATGTTGTACAGACAAATTATCATCATGAGTCTATACCAGTCCACGACTGGACGTAGGTCTTTTCCAAGACGCGACTGAACCTAATCTTCGGGTTTCCGCTCGCACGTCATCATAGATTCAGTCTGATTGGATTGGATATGATCTGACAACAAATTGATCTGAGCTTCTCAAGTATTCAAAGTTATCTAATGGAAACAAATGCTATTTTATGGACGCAGAACTCTGTTCGCAGGCAGGTCTGCCTTATAATAACCATGACTGTTGTAAGCACCCATAATGGTCAAAGTAAAGAGTGGAAATTCCAAACATTCTAAGTGCCTATTGCTATATTTTTCAGGACAAGAACGAAACTTTAAAATATGTAGTTATGTAATTGGTTTGAAGTTAAATCTTCTTAAATCCCTGCTTACTTTTACATTGCATTTTTAAAATATTATCTACTTCAAATGGTTTAATATTATAATGTCATATAAAAATGAAATCTTCGGGGCAAAGAAGTACTTTAAACTGAAGATTTGTAGATTTTTTTTAAAAAGATAAGCAACTTCATTAAATTGTTTAAATAATACAATTTAGTAAGTATAACTATACTTATAGCTTTATTTGATTAAATTTATTTTTATTTGTTATATCATGGAAGTTTAATTTTTTTTAATGATAGATAGATTATGGCAAATATGTAAAACACGTGTGGCACTTATGAAAAATTGTACTTATTTCCACTCTTTATTTGTGTATTATTAAAATATTATTGCAAAGAAAATAATAATATATAACATCACGATGTCACAGGTGTTAATTAATAACAATAGTAAGTTAAAAACAATCACTTATATTTGCAAGAGCACTCGCAAAGGCTAAACCAAATAGGTTTTTTATAACTGAGGTGGTGAAAATCAAAGGTGGCATATCCGCCTTTTTTAGATAGATCGATTACATTTTTTTTCTATTAATTGCATGGTTTTTGCCTCAAATCAATTTTAAATCGCATCACATTCAATAAAAAGCGTCATATCATATGTATGTTTTAATTCGATACTTTCTATTTATTCGTTTTTATCTTTTGATTTTCACCTCCTTAACTAACGACCCGCAGTAGAGCCACTGTCCTACTGCGACGTACGGTCACGCTACGCACGTTGACTTAGCTACGCTTTGTATGAAATGTATGCACTACAACCTACGAACGCGCTACGAATGAATACGTGGTTGGTGATTGGCCGCATAGATTTTCATACAAAGCGAAGCTAAGTCAACGTGCGTAACGTGACCGTGCGTCGCAGTGGGACAGCGACTTTATGTAGGAACAGAAACATAATAAATGTGATAACTTATTGGCGACGCAAATATTACACGCGCGCCCCGAGTGCCATAATTTTGAACAGGAGACAGACGACACTTGAGAATATATGTATGAATGTATGACGTTCTTGCGGTAACTTCACTTTGAATTTTACCACCCACCACTCTCTAATTAATACTGAGAAAGTTTAGATTTTCGTCCACTAGGGATGCTAGTGAGTACCTTTACGTCGCCAATACGTTTCGCCCAGTTTTCCACGGTTAGACTAACTTAATAAAATATAAGTTATATTCATCTATTTCCAATTCTAGTAATTGTATGTTCCCAGTGGGAATCGAACCCACAACATCTGGTACTCAAGTCAACAAGCAACACTGAACGAGGCAGTAAAAACACATTTGTAAGGTTAATTACGATGCCTGGTGCATTAATTACCGTTAGCCATAAGGTAGTTAGGTAAGTATGTTGTGAAATGTTAAAATGTATAGAAATGTTTAATACATTTTTAATGAACAAAAATGTAGAAATAGTATAACAGTTTCAAAATATGGTCATTCTCAAAAAGAGTTATATCGTCACGTAAATAGTTAACAAATAGATTTCTCACGAAATTGAAACCTCAGAGCACCTGTAAATAGTTTAACAAGGAATATAAACATGTCTTTGAACAACTACAGACAAGGTTATTTATTACTATTACAGTAAAAAATATAAAAATATCGCCTTATAAAATTCGCATTTTTGTCTAAGTAGTTGCTCACACCCCTAATGGTTTTTTTTATTTCGTGATGTCAGGAAATCTCACCACCTGGTATGCCAATACCTGAACATAAATAAGTTTAAAATAAAAAATGTATCGCACTGCCTTTCATTGTTTGTCATCCTAAATTAGTGAGCGATCTCATTTTTAAATAATTCTAAATACCTCGATAGACTGACTGCTAGGATCAAGTATCCTAGACTGACTGTATCATAAAATGTCAAAGTATGCAAGAAGTTTTCGAAACTTTAGACAATGACAGTTGAGATTAATGTGCCGCCATCTATTGTCAAAATTATCAACTAGACAACCTACCTCCTAGAAAATCTCTCATTAGTCATTATTGGCGTTTAATAATTCTCACCAGAGCGAAATCCCCTAGCAGCCGAAATCGAAACGTTTTTACGAAAACAGAAATTTAAAACTAAAGTTAGCGCCAGAACGTCATAGGCGTTCATACGTACATACTTATCAATTGTTAAGTGTCGTTCCTTCTGGAATAGCGCGCACACAATTTTTTCTTATATTGAGGATAAAATTCCCTAATTTTATGCTAAGCTGGGATTGGCGTAATGTTAGTAAAGTAAATACGTACTTGCCATATATTAAAAAGAGGGTTGACTAAATTAATTACGCACACATTTTTGGCCAGATTCTTTTTCTGGTCGTAACCGTGTTCGTGTAAGTATTGCGTCTATCTCCGTAGCCACCTAAATTATCTTGCAATGCATAGAATTGCCACACTCGCCAGTCGGGGTTATTAATTTGGAGCGCCGAAAAAATCGATAGCGCGTTATTAATGACGTGCAGTGACATTTAGTGAGCGTTGTGGAAAACTATCCTGTTCTTGGTCTATCTAGTGGCGAGTAACAAGTATAACTCGCTTGAAACGTGTTCAAATATAATAATTTGTTACTGATAAATAAAAAAATTAAGGAAAAACGGTCAATCTACCTAACGTCAAGAGTGCCTTTCTCAACCACGCATTTCTGATGCAGAATATGTCATAAGCTCGCACCGAAACTCATATTCTTAAAATTCTTTTTGATGTATGTATATAAGTCTATAAATTGGGTCTAGTTAAGTACTCAGGAGTCGATGGTCAACAAAAAATTTACACCTTAACTCAGAATAAAACAAAAAAATAACATATTTTTCGAAGTTTTCGAAAGAAGAAGCTTTTGTAAACCACATCAGTTAAAAAGTAAATTCCTACTTAGAAATGGTTTTGGAAAACTTTAGTTTTCTTTTTTTAATATTGACACATTACCTCGTAATACGACATCGAAAAATCACGTATTCTAGCGTCAATTAACCCCTTTTTAACATGGAGCATTCAATATTTCTCAGCTAGCTATATAACATTAATAAAGCTACGAAACAGACGGACAATTTTACTACACATAGATGAAACAAAAGGCCTGTATAGTGTCGGTTTATGTGTACATAAGAACCTGAAATAGGCTATAATTAAGTTAAAAATCATGACACTAACCCTGAAATTATTAGAAAAGGAACATAAACAGACATCATTTAAATCTATCATCAACTGATGAATGAAGCCCGGCAGCAGGCAGAAATTGATGCATTTTATAAATGAAATTAATGATAGAATATACAATAATCTTCATAATCAAGGACAATTCAAATGGTATAATCGCGAGAATGGAACATAGGACCAAAACTCTACCAAAATATGCAACATAAATGAAGAAAAAAATAGTAGAAGTAGAAAAAAAGAATAATCTAAAAATCATAATTAGTTTTCCAAAAAAACCACATGGTCGTAAGAGGACATGCTTATCCTCAGGCTTCAATCCAATAACGTAGCAGAAGTAGATTTTTCCTATAACATAAAAAAATTGAAAATGTAGACGTCATTTTTAATTCAACTTTCTCTCTGAACACCGATTAATTCCATGCTACGCCATTTAACTATTAACAAAAAAACTTGTTTTATTTTAATTTAACTAAACAAACCTCAAGAAAGTCCACTACATTTGCAAAAAATTAGAAACTATTAACGACATAATAAAAAGTTGCCTATATAAAAGTAAAAATACCATACTATCTATAGAATCTGGATACCTGGATATAGGTGCCAACCTATATACATATAGAACCTGGATACCACATATTAAATTTATCTGTCTGAGGAGCAAAGCAACAAAAGGAATATATATAAACTAGCTGTTGCCCGCGGCTTCGTTCGCGTGGACAACTTAACATTACACATTATATATTACTAAATCCTAAAAGAAATCTATTAATCTGGTTATGCATTGAAAATATTTATATACATAAAATTTGCGTTGCGGCGGCGGTTCCGCCCGTTGGACCACAGAATTAATGTTTTTTTTTAAAGTTGACATTCTTCATGTTTTTCATAAATTAAAAGATTATCACATAATTATTTATATTTTTTATCTTTTAATATTGTGCAAGAAGTAATGAGATTTAATTTATTAAAAAATATATCGCAGGTGATATTCCCTTTCCCCTCTCCCATTCCCTCTTTCCATACCCCCTTCATTCTTTAATTCCTCATTCCCTTCCCACCACGTTGGAAACCCCTACCCTTCCTCCGCCCTTTATTTTCCACTGTCCTTCTCCTTCAGTCCTACCACCTACCATTCACGTTAGCCCTCGACCTCATCTTTCCTCTACTTCTCCCCTAACGCCTTCCTACTATCACTCCTCCTCCCAACTTGCCCCTCCCCTTCCCTCTCTTCTTCCCATCCTACTTCCTCCCCCTCCTATACCCCTCATTTTTTGACACCTATTTTGCATATCCAATTAACTGTACAACAATATGTCTGTCAAACTGCTAGACATAGGCCTTCCCCAATGAACGCCACCACACCCGGTCCTCTGTCCTATGGATCCAGCCGCTTCTGGCCACCTTCTTCAGGTCGTCAATCCACTTGGAGGCGGAGCATCGTGGCGATCTGCGGTCTCCATTCTAGAACTGTGTGGCCCACCCACTGCCACTTCAGCTTACTAATTCTTTCGGCTATGTCGGTCACCTTCGTTATTCGTTGGATCTCCTCATTACGAATCATATCCCTCATAGAGAGCCCGAGCATAGCCCTATAGCTCGCTCAGGGACTTGAAACTTGGGATCAGACCCACCGTCTGTGTCCACGTCTCTGCGCCGTAGGCAGGACGCAATGAATAAAGATTTTTGTAATTAAACATTGTGGAACGGGCGACTTGAAAACTTGACGCAGTTTTCCGAATACTGCCCAACCGAACTGAATTCTTCTGTCAGCTTCCCTATCGAAATTGATCCTACCCAATTGTATTGTCTCTCCTAGGTAGACGTACTCCTGCACAACTTGGATACTGACATTGTCGACGATGACCGATCTAATACAGGGCTACTAATTATCGAATAACGAACTTTTTGTATCGAGACTTGTGCAAATATCCTGAAATACAACAGTTAAAATAAATAAAACTGTAAATGAGCTTTAAAACGTTTCTGTCCCTCTCTGTCAAGTTTTTACAATTACCAGTAATGTTGAACTACACTGTTATACTAATGATATGAAATGAGAAGTCAACTTGTAGATCTGTCTCCTGACATTTTATTGAGATATAATTTATACCAGATTGTGCCACGAACTTAAAGCTATTAAACAGTAAAAACTTCATCAAATTCTGTTCAGTAGTTTCCAAGATTAGCCCGTCCATACACACATACATACATACAGACAGACACAAAATATTTAATTATATTTTTGTACTCTACTGGTTTTAGTAATGTACGGGGTGTGTTTTTTTTTTAACTTTAATGTACTGATTCGCTTTTCTTTTGTTTTTCTACTGTTTTATTATATGTATAGATTCAAATAACAAAAGAAAACACTAACTTTGATCCACGCTTCAAAGGTAGCCAATAACACCTGATGGGACAGAGAAATCCATAAACTCTCTATTAAAGTCATCTGACAGAATTAACTGTGAACTGCTCAAAATTATCAAGGAGTCTGTATTTTAGTCTCTCACAGCAAGGATCAAGTATAGGTACTTGATCCGAGTCTCACAGAATCAGTAGCTAATATCGACAATCATTCTCGATATGAGCGAGCTCCGAGGTAAGATATCACATTTAAGATATATTTTTCACGTTTAATAAATAAATAAATTCTGCTTAGTACCTCTATATTAATGCGTCTCTCCTTCCAACTGATTTATTCCTTTTGCACCATTGCCGAACCCTCTATATGTTTTTCGTCTATTTAGATGTTCTAGCTCTCATTAAGACATATCACATAAGTTTTATATGTAGCATTATACTTACTTCTTCTTTGAGTTAGTTTTTGAAATAAAGACTACATATTACTTTAAATTAAGCCCTATGTTTTTCTGAAAACTCCATCAGAATTGGTCTAATAGTTTTTTTTCGTAAAACAGATAAATAGACAAAAAATCTAATGTATTCTGTTACCTATCCTGTTATACCCCCAAATTCTTTCTTTCTGCAAATTAAGAAAGAATTTGGGGGACACAGACACGCAAAGTTTACATTTTCATTTATTAAATTTAGTTAGTATTTATGTTAGTATTCCCTATTCCAGGCGTAGAAGAAACAAATTGTATTTTATTTGCCGCGGCATTTAGTCTTGTATAAGCATGATTCCCCTTTTCTCGTTCTCTACTTAGGTGGAGCGTTTTGCAATTGCTTGTGTTTTCCAGTACCTCTTCGGTAATTATCATCGGTTCGGATGACATTAAAAATAAGTTTCTTATATTTGTCAGTTTTAGTGAAGTAGGACTCGGTTTGTCACCACTGACATTTTCAAATAGCCATTGCAATCTCATTCTCTTCCAAGTAAATATTCAAATATGTTATATATTCTTGAATACCTACCGTGAATGACGAGGAGTTTTCTTCTCTCTTCATTGCCAAAAAAAAGCTTTCTGATATCTTCAAATTATTTCAATATTTTAGTTTCTTCCTGTAGCGGTGTATGCTTTCTTGTTCAGTTGTCGTTTCCGTTGATTTGCACTCCACTATTTATTGGTGGTCGATAGAAATTTGGACACTGACGGGGGGCATCATCCACATTCAAGGCGCTCGCGAGCAGATGATGATGAGGATGGATAGGGCTAAGCTCGGGGTTTCTTTAAAGGTTATAACTCGTTATGAGGAGATTCGCCGAAGAACGATGGTAACCGACATAGCCGAAAGTATTATCAAGCTGAAATGGTAGTGGGCGGGCCACATCTGTGGTAGAACCGACGGCCGGTGGAGCAGACAAGTTCTGGAGTGGAGACCGCGAATCAACAAATGGACCACCAGATGGACCGAAGACCTCAAAAAGGTGGCCGGAAGCGGCTATCTAGCCGCAAGGCGGAGGACCGGGTGTGGTGGCTTTCATTGGGAAAGGCCATCATATCCAGCAGTGGACGTCTAAGGGCTAATATGATGATAGTGTCAGTAATAAATAAAAAAATATTTTTCCATGATATTTTAAGAAAATTAGAAGAATCCGCACATTATACACGAGGTTACACGTTTTTGCTTAGGCATAGATAAGACATAAAATTATAACATATAAAATAAAAAATCGGAATAATCTGTTGGGTCATTATGATACTCCATTTATAACCTGACAACGAATTTCGCAAAAAAAAAATCAATTTTAACTCATGCGGTAACAAGTTGAATACTAATGTCGGCTCCGTAGCCTAGTCGGTAGTACACCTGCCTGCGAAGCTCGGGGTCGCGGGTTCGAATCCCGCCCAGGGCAAACATTCGTGTGATGAGCACTTGTGTTTGCCTTGTGACTGGATGTTATTTATATATTATATTATGTATTTCTGTATGTATATCAGCTGTCTGATACCCATATTACAGGCTCTGCCTAGTTTGGGATCAGGTGGCCGTGTGTGAAATGTCCCCACATATTAAGTGCACTTCTATGCAGTGGGTAGTGCAAAAAAAAAAAAAAGTTAAGGCAAATTCAAGTCGACAGAGAATTTACTGTGACATACGGACGAACGCCGTAGTCTCACCACAAACATAAACTACCTAATAATACTGCCGTAAGGGTTTCTTTACACCTTTTATGTTATATTCCCTAAAAAAAACCTTTGACAATTTTTTTCAAGTTAAAATTTTCGTCTTAATCGGACTAATATGTAGTTTACCCTACACATGACAAACAGACAGACCGACGAAAGCGTTTGAGAAACATAATTTTCGTAATGTTTTATACTGATGCTAGAGAAAAACATTTAAGTAAAAACTTGAAGTCCGATTTCGATATACTTTAAGCTTACAAATAAAAAATAGTTAAATTTATCAGTTGCTACATGGCAGGGGGTGTTATTGGGTAGGGCTGCTATCATTTGGAGGGCGTCTGGTGGCTACCTGGAAGGATTTTTTTAAAGTATCATTCGATAAACAATAAATTAAAACAACAACAGAACCGATGGCCGTTGGGGCAGACCTGGAGTAGAGACCACGGATTGGCTCGCGCAAGGTGGGACGCCCCGCCGCCAGATGGACTGAGGACCTAAAGACGGTGGCCGGAAGCGCCTGGATGCGGAGGACGAAGGATCGGGTGTGGTGGCGTTCATTGGGGAAGGCCTATGTGGACGGCTAAGGTCTGACGTGATGATGGTAATCAAAAATTAAAACAAATCTTGGTTAAAAATTCACTCGTGAACCGCATCAAAGGAAACTCCGGTGCGGTAAAAATACCCGACGACTTCGACCATGCAATGAAAATAAAAACGATGTTTATATTTTTATTTAAATATTTTTTTCAAGGGTGTCCGGGAAAAAAGTCTCAGTTTCACCCAAATTTCCGGTTTTATTATGTCTCGCGTCGGCAATTTTGGTGAGGACAGCCCTAGTATTGGGGGTCAAACCTTTTGAATTGGAGGCAACTTCAATGTGAACCAGTCTTTACCTTATACTACATTGTATAGATATAGGACTATCCACTGGTCTGGCCACAGATGTTACAGCAACATAATATATTCCGTGTGTTATGCGAGTCACTCAGAAATGATTGAGATTTAATTGACATGCTCCACGGATCACTATATTTTTTCATATTATATAACTAACGTGACCATTATTTTTGTGTCGAAATAAAGTTCGTGTATAAGTTACATAGTTAAGTTTAAGACTCAGTAAATACTTTCACGCTTACAATGAGTAAGGTGTTTATAATTTGATCAGCTGCATTTAATAACTTTGTCGAGTGACGTTAGCTTGACCAAAATTGACCTCAAATTTTGTAATTGAGGGATATTCATAGTTGTAACTATATAATAGTAGCGATGCATATATATTGTAGATAATTCATGTCAGACGATTTTTTTATGTTCATTGACATCCTTTAACATAAGTACCTACCTATAATAAAGTAATATCCATTGGTCAAGGATAAATCATTTAATATGAGAAACTATACAATGGCAACTTAAATATGCGTTTACTTAGTCAAGGAGATTTAATTATGCGCGATCTGTTTGTAACGTAACACAACTATCGCTATCGTTGACTTTGTTACGATGAAAAATATCCTTTATTATGTGGACCCCTTGCTTAACAGTGTGAATACTCGTACAATATATTCTGGGAAATATTTTACTGATCTCCAGTAAGTTTAATATTACTGTGTTATTATGTGTTATGTTAAGTTTAATAGCTAAATAACATTAATTATATTGAGACGTGAACTTACTGTTATACTTGAGTGAGCAAGTAGAAGACAGTTTCGTTATTTTGAATAATCCCGTGTAAGGTGTCTTTGTAAAAAATTCCTTAAGCCGCTTTAGATGTTGTGCCAGTCACATTAAAATTCGATCACTAGGTTTTTGCGAATACGCGCACACACAGACAAAAGTGGTTAAATTGCTGTCTCCTCAATGCTGTACTCAGTCACTGGACTGGACTATGCACTGTTTGAATACTTTTTATGTAAGAACAGACATGGCGTCATAGCAATTTACTGTAAAGACAAAGTCTGACATTTAAGTTGTACTTATTCGCGTTATAAAGACTAAAATGGTTCAGATGAAATTGGAATGGAGGGAGAGAGTCAATACCTTATTAACACCTTGAATATAACCTTTCATAAGTAGGTAATTGAAACAATTTAAACATGAAGTGTAAAATTGACTTCCAATTTATTATTCTGGGTTAAAAACATTATTTCATTAAGTCAATTATTATTTGATAATGCGCCAATATTTTAAGTATGAAACACGTTCCAAAATATTAGCTTCATAAGTTTCGTTTCAAGGCGAAAATATATAATGGGTTTTGTTTAGAATGGATCGGATTCAGGAAGTGTTGATGCGTGATGTTAAGTTTTGATTTATGTACCTACATTAAAATAATCAAATTATTAATAATTCTAAAATGAAAAATACTTCGTTATCCTATTAAATTTCAATGCTATCGAAATCGTTTTCTATTAGTTGATATTTGTACAGTGGTGACGAAACCCCTCCAATGTCGAGCGGCGAGGTTGCACCGACTTGTGTAGCAAGTACCGCGAATTGCATTCGATTTAGTCTAACGGGACAGGTAATTATTATTTGATACACTTACACCTAATAGCTCAATAACGAAATATATGCATGGATATTAAATTCGCAAGTAAATACAAATATGTGTTGCCGTATGTATTCCGTAACGTGTCTGTTGTCTATTTTGGAGGCGCGAGCGCTTCCACTTTCATGTTTTCGTAACGGTGACGCGGAAACACTGCGCTTATGCAAGCGCACGCGCCGATGTGTTTTTTGTGAATGTATTGTGTGTGGGTACGTTACCGAGCTAAGTGGGTAGCAGTGACTTGACTTGAAGTTGACACTCACAAGAGGCTGTGCGGTGGCTCAACTGAAGATACGACAGCCGCAGACACGAGCGTTCAAAACGAGCGCGCACGATCGAGTGGCTGCCATTGCCGACCCTAGTGCTGTGTGCGCCTAGCAGCCACCGCCAATGCCTCTCTCCCCGCGCCCCACGCTCGTCCATTGAAGCCTCTCACCTCCCTGCAGGTGCCGAATCCATCCCTTTACGAAAATAGTTGACCCAAAAGCACGATTGTTACTAGAAATTTATCTATGTAATACACTTAATGTATAATCAAATAAAAACTAAACAATAATAAAAATATAATATTTTAGGCTACTTTCATGTATAAAGGTAAGGGTAACTAACAAAACCTTTCGTTAACACCCTGTAATGGGTACACTCACAGTTGGCTTGGTACGGCATTACACTCGAGCGCCAAAAGTCATAAATTCGATTCCAACTGGGAAGAGACACTTTGTACAAGTTGGTCCCAATCTAGATGTGATATTTGTGAATTGTTCATTCCTGGTGTAATTTCCTGCTGCTGGGCCCAGGTCTTTCCCTAGTACAGAATTGGGGGGTGTTTGTACAACCCAAAACTTCATCTAAAGTAGGATATACAAAGTATCAATTATTATTACTATTGAGTACCTACTAGAAATACTATAGGATAGTCCTTTGTTGACAGCCTGCGAGTCAGCCTCCATTCATTTTAATTTCCATCATTGAAAAAATGGTAAATAATATGGCCAAATTTATGTTATTTTAAAGAAATGTTAAAAGTAAATTATAATAAAGTCACTTAAATAAATATATTCTTTAATTAATACATCTGTCAGTTGAAAACGATTTCCCTGGGGCTGAAAAGTATTACTTTCAACTCGCTCCTCAGGCAACTTCAGACCTACTTTCCGAGTTTGGGTAATGAAAAAGTTTGGGTAATTTTTTCCCGACCGCGTAATTTTTCATAAAGACTAAAAACGCACACCGCACATTTCGGATTTTTGTGATAACCGTGTTGTGCATTTACGTATGTTAAATAATATAGAAATGAAATGCGATAACATTTTCCATTTGAGCACAAGAAAAATATTATTCGTGAGCTAATTTTGCTTCTCGTGCACATTTTTAGATCCAAGCAGCTCCAAGGATGCGTCTGGGTTGGCATACAAATTATTAGTCAGTAAGTTCTTATAATAGGTTTTTTGCTTTGATTGTTACAATGGAGTATCTTTAGATAGTTGATACTGTAAGTAACATAAAATGTAAACATACCTACATAAGGAAATTGACGGACACTAATTATTGTCATTTCATTGTTCTTCATAGGTACTATTGTTTTTGCTTATTTAGTACCTACCTAAGTATGTTTTTTCTCCTAGAGTCTAAAACTAAAGAAGGTATCATTAGATGTATATTAATATTCCCCGTGTAAATACATAAAAATAAATGTACGGCAACACAGCACAACTTTCTTACTAATCGACTAACTAATTTTATCGGGATAAATAAGTTTTAACATAAAGTAATTTTAGGTGTCCAAATACCCCAAAAGAAAAAAAATTTGCTAAGTTTGAATTTCAGTGCATTAAAGTATGAATTCAAAATGAATACACGGCCGAAGGGGAAATGACTACTATACCTACACGACCTCACAAACTCTATCCTAGTTCCGAGATCGATTTAATTCATATGTATGGAAGCGTTAACAAAAACAATTATTTAGTGTAAGTGTCGAAATTGTATGCATGTGCCTTCTGTTTCTAGGCATATTATATTTGTAAAACCGACCATTTTACTTTGAATTATTTCAGTCAGGGGATTTGGCCTGTCCGGTGCTATCCAGATGAGTCACGGGTATGCGGTCCTGGTATCCCATACCTAATCTATACTCCTTACCCATGCCCCATCTGCTGTCTCCCTTGCTTCGATTCCTGTCCCGTCGGCCAATCCAAGGTCTGGCGTGCGAATGGATACGTGTCCAGGGGCTAGCTTGGTCGTATGCGGGCCGACATCCCGAAGCTGGGCGAACTCCTGGCCTTACCGAGTCATGCGGGGTTCTGACTAGGTGGATAGGTAAGTATTTCTCTAGCTAATCGTGGTACAACGTGTCTAAACACGAAGACGCCGATGTTGTTCGCCATATAGCATTATGTAGGTATGTATGTGTGTATTTATGTGCCTATGTATTTTTTACTTAATTTTATCCCGTAATTTTTACATTAACTAAATGACATCATATGATTATATGCACAAGGACATAGGTATCAATTATTTTATGACGATAATTAACTCTTTTTAACCGTTTCTGAGTATAAAGTTTATGAAATAAAATAAAATAAATGAATAAATAAAAATAAAATAAATGCACACAAATGTTCATTCTGTATGGGTATATATGGTTTGGTTTGGTTTACAGATTTGTCTTGGACCAAATGGGTACCTAGATATAATGTATTTTATGGAAGGTACTTACGAGTCTGCGCCACCTGTTAAATCAATCGTAGGAATGTATTTGAAGAAATTGCAGTTTTTTTTTCGGTACTGTGACAAAAACCTTGACTATGATTCTATATGTAAAAGACATACCGTGAAACATTGCCTCCAAGGGAATCTTTGCCCGAAGAACAATTTAAAAGCATATTTTTGATTTGCAACTATATCTTAATAATATGGCAACATTTATTGACTTTGATGGAAAATAGGTTACATGCCTGGCAACACTGACTATCGTATTTGTTGCTAATTTTACTTAGTAACTTGTTGAAACTCGTCGAGTGAGGTCTATGTTTTTGCGGGCAAATTTTAGTGCAACTTTGTAAGGGAATTGTGCGTGATGGCGAAAACACAGGTTGGTTTACTTTATAACATGTTATAGAAAACGATTTGTAGAGTATTTTAATGTCAGTGGCATTGCTCAGGATCTTTTAAAACTAAAGTTATGATGATGGGCAAAGTTTTCTAATAATGTTCCGAACTACGATTGACAACATTGCCCGTCATCAATTAAGGTTTAGGGTTGGCACATACGATAATAAAAATAAAAAAATATTTCAGACGCCTGTCAATTTTTGTTAGTAAAGCACACAACTTATACTCTATTGTTAGTATGTTTTACAAAAATAAATTGCGGAAACAAAAAGACAAATAACATAAATAAAAAAAACAACTGGACGCGGTTGTCGGAGCAGAAAGAATAATAGTAAGAAACTTTTACTCTTAACTAATTTTTCTATAAATATCTATATAGTTAAGTTTATTTTAAGTGTTTAATATTTGAAAAATAGATAGACTGAAATATAAACGATTACCATATAATTCTTAATAAAAAAGTCTTCTCGTGTTAAACAACTTCAGACTTTCATTTGTGAATCAGTGAAACGCTAAAAAGCAATAATTAAAACATTATAGTGATAAAACTAAAAATATATATAATTTTTCATAACTAAACAAGACGTCTGCTTAAATATTTGTTAGTAATGTATGTAAACATTACTTGATCTCAATTGATAATTTATCAAAAACAATTATTAAAATTACAAATTTTATTAGAATATAATTATAATAAATATGAAACATTTTACTTCAGTTTTCTCTTCATTTACCTAAACACACATTCTTTTTACAATGTAAAAAAATCAGGACCATTTTACCACGTGCCAACCCTAGCACTTTCAACAGGAGAAATGCGGATTGTATGAAAAAAAGTATGAAAAATGTCAGGGTAACATTGCCCAGTCATATTAGTAGGAAACTTTTCATGGTATCGCTTACATTTCTAAAGTAAAGGCCATATTTACTAAAATTCTTGTACTGGATTTTATATCATCTGCATAAAAGCCATATTTTCGTCAAAAATCAACGTGGGCAATGTTGGCTTAAAGTTCAGATAACTTAACTCGGCAACAAAATCAATCAATTATTGAATTAAATATTGAATAATAATACATTTAGCTACACTAACACATGCACGTGATCTTACACTTGTAGCTGATGAAAGAAAATGCTTACGTCCCCATAGAAAAAACTTACTACGATTGTAATTATTCGAAAAAAGTGGGCAAAGTTGACATGTTTCACGGTATAACTTCTACTGTTAATTATAGTTTTATCGCTTCTATATTATAGGTACCAATATCTGAAAAACTCTAATAATTTTTCCACCTTTACAATACAATACAATACACTTTATTGCACAAACAAATACAGTTACACGTTATAAAAGTTACAAATAGTACAATTTAGGCGGTCCTTTGTATGGGTTGTATGTTTTTCCTGGACCAGTGTGTATTAATTACTGCATTATAGGCAAATCGTTGGCAATATTTTACCCCGAAAATCATCTTTTTAAATTGTTTTGTATAAAGTAATTTATTTAATAATTTTATAATTTTTAAACATTTTTTTAGGTAATTTAATTCCAAATCTATGTAATAATAATAAATAAATATTATATGTATACACATACATACACTTGTCTTATCCCAAACTAAGATTTTCTGATGTGCTATTGAAATTACACAGGGATAGGAAAATTCACAAATATAACATCCGGGACCAACTTGTACAAAGTTGTCTGTCCCCAGTGGGAATCGAACACACGACCTTTGGTGCTCGAGTCTAATGACCAAGCCACTAGGCTAACAGTAGTTTATCTTAAAAACGTGTAACTTTTTAAGCCTTCTTACAACTTTATTCCATGTAGCTATGTCGATTTTTGTGAGACCAAAATATGAGCATTTGGGTTTTTTCCTTGGGCAATTAGCACATTTTCGGACTCTCGAGTCAGCAGCCTTGAGGGTTTAAACAGAAAAGCTTCAAACATTGTTTACAATCAACTACTAGGTATTGTTAGGATATGCCAATCGATTTCTTTTTAGCCAGTAATTGTAATTTCTTGTCACGTCTTTAACTTCACCAGTGTAATACTTTTCGTAGAGTGCCGCATGTTTTGTACAGATACAAATGGTAAGGATTTTGTTTACATTTACTAATGAAATTATCAGTCGGTAAGAATAATTTAGGACGAATAAAAGTAGCCTGAGAACAATATTTGGATACAAATGGAAACAATTTGTCTGTTTATTGGTCCGCGCATCACGCTAGATGGATGGATTTTATTGAAACTTAGGTGTATTACTCGTTAGGAACTCAGTCAATATGATATCCTCAAGGTAGAATTCGACGAAATGTTGCAGTTCTGCAATTTAGAAACCAGGTCAACATCTGCGACATGATACATTTCGCTATTTCTCAAGGGGGCTGAGCGAAAAGGGTACGTAACGAATGTAAAATCAGTATATTATATCCTGTTAACATAACACCTAGGTACTTACTTTAACCTCGTAACTGGCGTAACTAGTTTGTTAAAACATAACATAACAAACACAAACAAGACCCAAAAACGAACCAGCCACAGCACTGAACGAGATTATTCTGTGCACAATGGAAGGATGCAGTGGACCTAGCTAATTATTGGGTAGAGTTTTAGAATTATCTCAGTACAAATAGACTACATGCGCATCGGATCATACCAAAAGTCGATGTCCAGGTCAATTTGTACAAATTAAAACCCTGCTGTCGGGTATAGACGGTGTGTTTGGTTAGACGATGTGTGCTGCAGGGGTCCCACAAAAGTTACATTTGGTAAGGCACACAGATTGAGTATGTTTTTTTTAAGATCTACTCAATCAAGATTGAAGGAAGTCCTACGTCAGCTGCAAACACAGTTTTGCATAAAAATTTATGTTACCAAATAGCCCAAGGTCCAGACTTTTTTCGTTTTGACGCGGTTCTCCTATCTGTCGCCGTTTGCGAGAGCCGTCGATACGAAGGTCAGGGTCACCATATTCTCCAACTATATAATATAATAACTGTAAATCGCACGAATATCAATTTCAGGTTATATACTTTTCTATTAAAAAGTCTAGAGAATAGACATTCTTTTGTAAGAACTCATGATTTTGTTACACTCACATTATCGTATTACGAATTTTTAAAAAATAAACCTACTTTTAAGGAATGTTCTAAACAGTAACAGCCCCTAAATCTATACATATAATAAAACAGTAGAAAAACAAAAGAAAAGAGAATCTGTATATTAAAGTTAAAAAAAAAACACACCCCGTACATTACTAAAACCAGTAGAGTACAAAAATATAATTAAATATTTTGTGTCTGTCTGTATGTATGTATGTGTGTATGGACGGGCTAATCTTGGAAACTACTGAACAGAATTTGATGAAGTTTTTACTGTTTAATAGCTTTAAGTTCGTGGCACAATCTGGTATAAATTATATCTCAATAAAATGTCAGGAGACAGATCTACAAGTTGACTTCTCATTTCATATCATTAGTATAACAGTGTAGTTCAACATTACTGGTAATTGTAAAAACTTGACAGAGAGGGACAGAAACGTTTTAAAGCTCATTTACAGTTTTATTTATTTTACCGTACATTACTAAAACCAGTAGAAAAATTTCAGTCCCCGGACATTACTTTAGACCAGTACTAGAGTCCAAAAATAAAATAAAAAAATTTCGTGTCTGTCTGTATGTATGTATGTGTGTACATACGGGCTAATCTTGGAAACTACTGAACAGAATTTGTAGGCGTTACCACTGTTTAATAGCTTTGAGTTCGGGACACATACTGGTATAAGTCATATCTCAATAAAATGTCAAGAGTATGATCTTCAAGATGTCCTCTCATTTCATATCATTTGTATGACAGTACAGTTCAACATTATTGGTTGAACTTTATCTCACTCTCACAGACAAAAGCCTTTATTCAGGAGGAAAGAAGGAACGAAAGGGGTATGGAAAGAGAGAATGGGAGAGGGGAAAGGGAATATCACCTGCGATATATATTTTTTAATAAAATAAATTTCATTACTTCTTGCATAATGTTACTTCTTGCATAAAAATATAAATAATTATATGATATAAAACATGAAGAATGTCAACTTTAAAAAAAAACATTAATTCTGTTGTCCAACGGGCGGAACCGCCGTCGGCACGCTAATTTAATGTATATAAAATATTATGCATAACCATATTAATAGATTTCTTTAAGGATTTAGTAATACATAATGATGTGTAATGTTAATTTATCCACGCGAACTAAGTCGCGGGCAACAGCTAGTAAGTAATATAAATAGTTTCCTTGACTATTCAGCCGTTGTGGCAGTAACTGTAGTTGTACATTATTACGTACCGACTATGTATCATCTCATTGTTACCCTCCGAGAAATATCGCGGATCGACGGCCTGAAGAAGGTGGCCGGAAGAGGCTGGATCCCTGGGGCAGAGGACCGGGTGTGGTGGCGTTCATTGGGGAAGGACTATGTCCAGCAGTTTGACAGACATTTTGTTGTACAGTTGATTGGATATGCAAAATAGGTGTAGGGGAGGCTGGAGGGGGGAGGGGGAAGGGGAAGTAGGGAGCGGGAAGAGGTGGGGAAGGGGGTTTCAACGTGGTTGGAATGGCATGAGGAAGGAAAGAAAATGGGAGAGGGGAAAGGGAATATCACCTGCGATTTTTTTTTAATAAAATAAAAATGCCTAACTTCTTACACAATATTAAAACATAAAAAATATAAATAATTTAAAGACAATCATTTAATCCTTGATAAACATGAAGTAAATGTCAACTTTATTAAAAAAAAAACATTAATTCTGTAGTCCAACGGGCGGAACCACCGTCACTTATTTATTAGCTATATAAGTTTATGAAATTTAAATTGTAATCTAAATGTTGTCCTGGAAAGTTTACTAATAAAAAAAGAGGAAAAAAACCAATCATGACGTGTCAGTGGTTCTTGACATTCCTAAAACATTTAAAAAGGGTTAGGTTAGGTTAGGTTACATTTAAACCCATTTTTATCACCAACCCTCTGAGAACCGATTAAAATTACGATGAAATTTGCAGAAAATATTCTAGGTTACGTAAGAAAACTTTCCATGGATTATGTAATCACCAGTTCTCAACATTTAAGTGACTCAAAAACAAAATTCAACAACCCGATCGGTTTGCCGATCTTATTCATTAATTTGGCCATGAACATAATAAAATCAGAGTAAATGGTATCCGTGTGTCAGGTTAGTCAGCGGTTCTCGAATTTAAGAGCTTCCTCAACATTTTCACCGAGTCTCTGTGATGGCTATGCTTAGATATGTGTTTTAAGACGTTTTCAATATTTATAATCACCTCTACAAAAAAAGAAACTATCCAATCGATGACCTTAAAATATAATGAAATATCAGTCATCAATATTTCAGTAGTAGGCGATTTCCAAATGTTAAGTGCTTAAAAAATTGCCAAATTAGTTCACTAGCCTGCTTCATCTTTTTGTTTTGTACAACTTATTTTGGCCAATACTCTAGAGCCACAAGACATAGAGCATCCGTGTAAGTACTCAAATGAAACGTCTCTACATGATCTTTTAATCTTGTCAAAACTATTTTTGATCAGCTCGAGAAGCACAAGATAGACTATAAAGTACGTACTGCTGTTTCTATAGGTGAAAGGTTGCAGATATCTGTAAGATCTCTGCTTATGTAAGCTAACGTTAAGTATTAGCCGTGTGGTCCCCGGCTTAGAATAGGGGCACCCCCAATATTAGCGTGCGTGTCGTCAAGGAGACTAAGGGATTGCACCAGAGACGGGCAGCAGCTTTCTCCTATGTATATTAAGATCATTACCGCGATCACCAATCCGCCTGCCAAGCGTGGTGGTTATGACAACTCCCCCCAATGGACAGCCCATTAAAAGTGGCATTCTTTAGGAAGGATAATGAATGATCCTGGTTAAAATCATTAATGTCCCTCTAGATATCCTGTAGACATTTTAAGAGCAATAGTATCATAAAGTTCTCAATCTTGCCGTCAAGATATTTGTTAGATGATTTTAGAGGCAAAACTTTGGTGTGTATCTACTATAATAACCGATAATTTGACAGTGAGAAATGTACAGTATTAACCAGATAAATCCGTAACACTGCAGAGCTCTAGTTTGTATTCGCCCTCATACAAATCACAGTTGAAGTTACGCGCCACCTTCCGACAACGGACGGGCACACAGCCCCGCATCTGGCACTGATGAAAGTTGTGGCCAGGTGGTAGAACTCGACTCAAGGTTAACTTTAGACTTGGTTAGTTCTAAGACCTGCGAATCGAGTCTACAAAGTTTTAAAGGGTTTGAAAAAAAGGTCAAAATTTACTTAAAAAGTCAAAATGGCTGCAGAAAAATTTGAATACATATACTTACTCGTATATATGTATGCAAATTTTTCTGTTTTTTATTTAACTAAAAGAGCTAGACTTTTAGAGAGTCAAATGTTATGCGTTAATTTATCTACAATCCTTTTACATCTTTGGCCGAGGTTTAATATCTTCAGAGAAGATTGTGTCACCATTTTTTAAGTGACTTTACAAGAGCGAACATATTTTATTCGTGTAATTAGTGGGATTTCATTTTTTATATAACGTATTCATGTTAGAGTATAAAAAAAATTAGTTCGTGTTCGTCCACCGTTTGTAAGATATGTCACGAATAAAATATCTTCGTTAGATCCTTTCGAAAGTAGTATTGTAGATAATCTAATACTAAATGTTTTTTAGAGTTACGGTATAGGAAAGAAGCATTTTCATATGTATGTTTTTTTAAAGTACATTTTGGCCCCCCTTCGCAAATTTTCTAAATTAGTGTTACCACTATCATATAATGGCCAAACTCGAAGGTATATCAAATGTACGTAACTCACGAGTATAGGATTCACGCCTATTACTATCGAGACCAGTTATAGTTTAAATTATTTAGTTCGCCTTTTCTATATATTTTGCCAGGGTCCTACACAACGAGCAGGTTTTTAAAGGGTTTTTATTTATTAAAAGTTGTGTCATGCACAAGTAATAATATTACTTACCTACCTATTGCAAAAGTTCTCATGAGTCATGAGAACTTTTGCAATAGGTAGGTACCATTTCTCGTTTTTTTTATCGAAATGTACCTATCTAAAATTTTAATTAGGCCCACGCATTATTTCATTTGCGACCAAATTTTATAACCCGGTTTTGTGGTTCTCACGTATTCAACTAGAAGCTCGTTCTATAATTTAGTTCCCTTTCTATGTTACCAGAGTTACGTAGGTGCCTATGCTTGCGCCTGCGACGACGTGAGCATTTGTGCAACTTGCGTGTGGAGGACGAGGCACATCCCCACTACGGTGTCCCCTTCACACGGGCTCTGCGGCAGGCTTAGCGCCGTCATATGTGCTATGCAGTATTCAATCCCGCACCATGATCGCAGCACGCTCGCTTGCATTAATTCTCGCCCTGTCGCTCGCCGTTGCCGCTGCCGCACCGCCACTGCACATGCGGGCGAGAAGGCAGCTCGCCGATGACAACACACTCCAACCCCTAGAGGTATGAACCTTACATCTCACGCGCCAATACATGGCCGGCATTTGCGAAAACATATATATACCTACCAAATATATTTTTTGAATTAACATTGAATTCATACGGCCCTACGATTACGACACGACGTCTGTAACTCACGGATATTTCCAGCGCGTTTGCTGTACAAAACTTTAGGTGTGGCGTATTAACATTTCAATACCAGTCAATCTTGACCTCACGCAAACATAAGCGCGCACAGGTATCATTCAAGTTATCTCTTACAGTTAGTTTATAGTTATCGCTTCTACTCGAAGGACAAAATGTTCTAATACCTTGATTATAACTTGAATGAATGAAAGTATAGGTACATAGTTGATTCCCGCGATCTCTGATCTCTACCTACACATACATACTTCTAATTATTTTATATTGTATGTTATAAGTAAGTATCGATCATATCAACTGTATTATGCCTATGAACTAGAAACAAATTCTCTTCTGGCAGGCCGTAAAGAGCAGGTTCTTACTTCAGACACTAACATTTACATTAATCTTAACAAATATACAGTCCTACTTTTAGATAGTATTATATAAGCGTATTAAGTTATATATTTGGCCATCTTATTTGCGCAATGACTTGGTCGTTGGACTGGAGCTCCAAAGGTCGCGGGTTTGATACAATTTTGTACAAGTTGGTCCAGAGGTGGGTATTTTATTTATGTATGTCTTGCCCTTGTTTAATTTCTATAATACAGAAGAAAATCCTATATTGGGTGTGACATACACTTGTCTAATCATAAATAGGATTTTCTCATGGGATAGGATCAGCAGTGCACGTCAATAGGTGATGTTAATATATAGATTATATACCTAATACTTATTTATTTATCAGAATTCAAATTTCATATTATTGATTTTAATTTAGACAATCTGCTTATATGCAAGGAGATAACGACACAAGTACTACATACAAATATACCTTTTAAAAGCGTAGATAGTTGCTAACATCAAAGCGCTCTAAGCTTTTTTTAATGCTGTGCGTCATTTGGTTAAAAACATTATCAGTCATTTTGTTGAAGATGGTAAATAGTAATTACCTATTATAGTCCCGTTCGGCTGTATTTAAGGCTTATAATCATTTGAAATACTATATAACATACAAGTTTGCTGATGTACTTAAAAATTAACAAAATTAACTCTTGTTCGGTCTGATATACGTATTTTATATTGCTGAATGTGACTCAAAAACACTAAATCCCATTTTAAATACAAAAAAACCTGAATTATTGAATACCTATTCACTATCTCTTTGAATATTCTAAAGCTCTTGTATAAGTATAGCTTACATTTGTGTTAAATAGTGCAGACACAAACATGGTCAGCGAACTTTTGCTAAATATATCTTGCGTGTATCACAATTCGGACAGGAGGTCATTCATTATGTAAGCATAATAATCATGGGCATATTATTGGTAAAGTTATCAAGACAATGACGAAATAAGTTTAGCCATGTGGGACATCTTTCACTAATAAATGGACAATCATCGAGTTGGTTCCATTAGAGAAACTTATGTATTATACAATAAATAGGTAGTTATTATATCTTGGCGGTCTATTATTAGGTATTCTACAGTCATCAACATGTAATGCACTTTTATATTCGTAATTTATAAATCACTTATTGAAGGTACGGCACGTAACTTGAGGTCTGATTTGTATCACCGTTGTGGTACGTGCCGCCAACTATAGCTAGGTAGTTCATATGATAGGTATTAAGTAAACGAGATTTACCGCAAAATAGAGAGGTAAATAATTATTTTATTTAGAGTTTCAATTTCTTTGAACAGGGAATTTTCGGCGAGCGAGACTTGTGATAAAACATAAATTGTTATACATAATGAGTTAATAAAAACTTATGTATTATTAATTATGTAATATTATTAGGTAAACATAACCCTCATTTCGGCTTGTTCGCAGTCGTAAATTAAACCCCTGCGGCAGGTCGTAAGAACCAGGTAGATTTTGTTTGTTTGTCAATCTATTTGTACGTGTACGCCTCGATTAAAATTCATAATCATCATCATCAGCTGAAGTACGTCCACTGCTGAACATAAATAAGCCTAACCAATAAAATGCTACTAGTGGTAGGATGTCCACTGGGGGATTTGCTATATACTCATATACCGAAGTACCACGTTTGGTAGGCGGATTGGCGATCGCAGTAATGATCGTAATATACTCGTACACAGGAGAACGCTGCTGCCCGTCTCTGGTGCAATCCTATAGTCGCCCGCTTGACGACACCCACGGGAAGGTTGGGGGTGGTCCATTCTAGGTCGGGAACCACACCATAATAAATTCCACTAATAATGGCAAAAATTTACTTGTGCAGCAGAATACTTACCCAAGGCGATGCGTTATTTTAATATACTTACTATAAAACATAATTTTAATGTACTTATATTTTTTATTCCTTATGTTTAGGAAAATAATTTGTTGAGTTATTCATAACTTTTATAAGTGACCCATTTCAGTACCTACGTACACAAGATCATTTAAAATTAACTAGGTACATAAATGCAGATTTGTTTAGTTTAATTTATTTGTTTATTTTTGTTAATTATATTTTTACTTTTCAAGGAAAACGATAAAATATGAGTCTAAATTAAATATTTAAATGAAAACAATGAAAGAGAGGATGTAACAGGTGGCTAGATCACCCTATGCATGAACGAGATAAAGATAATGTGACACAGTAAAAAGTGTATTGCAATACTTCAACTTTGTAAGTTTAGAAAAAACATTATTTCCAAATTTTTATCGTTTTTTAAAGTACACAAGTAGGTAAATTATAATTATGTATATAACATAAATAATAGGTAAATCCCTCAAAATACCAACCTGTACACACATTACACATTTAAACTAGCCATGGTCGTTTAGGGTCGGGTCAGTGACCCTGATCAGCGAACAGGTAACTTTTTTTAGTTGCGACATGGTAACATCTGCAATAGGTATTAGTTAGGAGTAGTTATTTCGAAATCTCACTAAAAATAAAACGTTGTATAATACATAGGCAGATTTTAAAAAAATGGTGCTAAGGTTGTCTGAAAGAAATCACGGAAAACGATAACGCCGCCATTCTACACAAGCTTCATCTTTCTACGTAAAATTATTATAAAAATTATGAATATGTTTTGGTGCACAATAAAGATTAATTGGTTTCAAACTCGTATATATAGGTACTCATCAAAGCGTAGTGTGGGACGCTCCTGGCTAGATGGAGCGACGACCTGCAAATGGAGGCTGGAGTGACCGAGAGAACCGTGGATCGGGTTCAATGGCACACCTTGGGATATGCCTATGTCCAACAGTGGACTCATTCATGATGATGGTGAAAGGCTGGATGACCATTCCGATTTCAGATTTATGAATTTTGGCTGCTTTATTAGCCTTGTTATTATTTATATAGTAATTTTTATGTTATTATAATCTCTTACTCCGTAGGGAGGAGACCTGGTGATCTGAAAAACAGGTCTGGTCTAGTTCATGCATCAGCCCCACAGAACAGGTTTTTTGATTTTATAAAATGTGAACTCATAAAATAACTTGTAATATCTTATTGTGGAGAAATAAATAAACATACTTATTTAGAACTTAGAATAATACACCAATATAATCTATACCTACATACTACTTATAATAAAACAGTACAAAAAAGGCGATTCTGTACGATGTATGTACGGGTTAATCTTGGAAACTACTGAGCAGAATTTGACGCCGTTTTCACTGTTTAATAGCTTTGAGTTCGAGGCACAATCTGGTAAAATTATATCTCAATAAAATGTCAGGAGACTGATCTACAAGTTGACCTCTCATTGCATAACATTTGTATGACAGTGTAGGTGAACATTACTGGTCCTTGCAAAAACTTGAGTGAAACTGACAGAAATATTTTATAGGTATTTTTTAGTTTATTTTTGTGTAACCTGTTGTATTTTTGGGTACTCTCGATACAATTTTTTTTTATTTCATATTAGTGGCCCTGTAATCTATTACTATCTGACAGGCATTTTGTTGTATAAGTAGTTAATTGGGTATGCAAAAAAAGGGGAGGGGGTGGCAGGAAAGGCAAGGGAGGAGTAGGGTGTCGGAAGGGAAAAAAGTGGGGGGAGGGGAGGGCTAATGTTACCGCGCGAACGAAGTCGCAGGCAACATCTAGTGTCATTAATAAATTAACTACAAAAACGTCGAGGGTCAATACCTAGATTGAGAGATTGTAATTATGATGATTACAAACCAGAAAATGTATATTTATGTAGATATAGAATATGTTTTTTGGACACAAAAATTAACTACGTGCTAAAAATAGTACCTAATAGCCACTTGGTTAAACACTTTTTCTATGTCACATGGTTTATGGTAATTTAGTTCATGCTTACTTACATTAATTACGTCGTATCTTTTATTTAATTGCGTTTACACTGAATAACGTATGGTATGTAATTTATTAGAGACTACTGTATTACCGCTTTTTAAATTTGTTTCAATCAATCTGACCCACGATAATAAACCTTATTTGCGTCTCAAAAACAAAATATCAAATCAAAGTGCTATATATTCAAAAACAATTATATATATTCAAAAATAGTTACATATCGAAAACTACTAACCCTAGACAAGTCGTGTCTGAACTCAAATGAAAGGTATGGATAAGATCTTCATTTCTGATAACAGCTGCAAAATTTTTAAACTAACAGATTTTAAAAACTACTAGTCGAAGCTAGTGACAGCTATACTTATGGCGGCTCCACATTAGTGCCGTGAAGCTCCGTAAACAGGCGTGAACGAGAATGTGGACGGTTTTCACGGGGTTCACGCGCGTTCACGCCTGTTCCCCGATCATGGCGGCTCCACATTAGTGCCGTGAAGCTCCGTAAACAGGCGTGAACGTGAATGTGGATGGTTTTCGCGGAGTTCACGCGCGTTCACGGCTGTTCCCCGATCTTGGCGGCTCCACATTAGTGCCGTGAATTCACGCGCGAATTCACGCCGTGAATTCACGGCACAAGTCGTGCCCTCCACATTCACGGGATGCTCACAATCGTTCGTGAAACCTGCCGCGAAATGGACGTAGAAGTTGCTGCTGCAATTACTTTGACAGTACATTTTCAGTGCGGCGTTCACGCGTACACATCCACATTCAAGGCCCCGTGCTAGTTTACTCCGGACTACAAAGGCGTACGGACGTGTGCAGTCGCTAAATATAGTCGCGCGTGAACGTTTGGAATAACGAAACTGAAATGGTCTTTTTTAGAACATTACCTTATGAAAATGTACTGTCAAAGTAATTGCAGCAGCAACTTCTACGTCCATTTTGCGGCAGGTTTCACGAACGATTGTGAGCATCCCGTGAATGTGGAGGGCACGACTTGTGCCGTGAATTCACGGCGTGAATTCGCGCGTGAATTCACGGCACTAATGTGGAGCCGCCATTAAATGAAAGTTCTGGATGAGTACTTCATTTCATCTGACATCTGTAAAAATTTTAAACAGCCATATTTTGAAGACTACTGATCGGAACTTAGATCATATACTACTTTGGTACTTAGCCTGAGGATCCCTCAGAAAAACGAATATAACCTCATTATTCTAAGGAGGATCCGAGACTACACGAATATTTACACAAATGAATGTTCTGAATGAGATCTTAATATCGGATGACAGCTGTAAAAAAATAAAACGGCCATATTATTATTATTATGACAACTACTTGCTAGTCAGAGACTAGTCATGTCGTTACTTAAATGAAGGATCTGATTGAAATCCTAATTTCTGATGTTATCTCTACAAAACAACAGACATATGTGTAGAGAGAACATATGCCCATTTTTTGACGAGATACGGGATACACTTCTTTTGTAAAAATAATGACACAATATCTTTAGCGATATCGTGTCATTCTTTTTCCGCACACAGTGCCCTCGTACCGCTTGCCTGTGTGACGCTTACAAGTGAGTGTTAGCACGCGTAGTCGTTTATTCAACTCATATTAAATGTATGAAGTATAAATATTACTTTTTCTTGTAAAATATTGTACTTATACATGAAATATAATGCCAGTCGTTTTCGTATGTTTTCTACTTTAACTTCAACACGTTTTAATCACGCAAGATTTTGCAATGTAGGTATGTAGTTTTAAAACACGGTATAACACGCTGCTGCCGCGCTAACGTTCGAGCGCTGACTGCGCGGGTTATGCGCGGAGTTTTTAAATTACGCGGAGTTTTCGTGGCGCGCGAGTCGGACTAACATTATCCAGTACTATTCTGTGATCGAAGTATGTGTTTAAATAACAAATATATTAAACGTTTGGATATACTTTTAATTTGAAATAAAATATAATCGTGACATTTCATTGTATTTACAAATATTTTCTTGAAAAAGTTTTGTGTTTTTATGCACAGGACGCAGAAAGCAGCGAGCAGGCGAGGGAAAAGCGCAAATTTGAGGGCGTTACTCAGGCTAAATTCGGCGTTAAGAACGCCATCCTTGGATTCGTGTTTGGGGTAAGTATTTTAATAGGGCAATAGAAACAGTGAGAATCTAAAATCCATTGCATAGCACTCCATTATAGAATTCTTTAGAATTGGAGTAAAAAATTAATGGTATCAAAAACACACCAAAAATGGGTAGGTTGATGGGCGAGCTACCTGGTAGTCGGAGTTACAACCGCTACCGTTCTCGCTATGTACGAATACTATACACCAGTGCTGAAACAAACGACATACGATGAAAATAAAATCATGTCAGAACTATTTTTTATATTACAAGTAAATATTGAAGTCGTGATCGAAATTATAAAATATTGTATACTTTTCGTTCAATAATATATTAAATACTTTTTATACTATAGTACAATATTAATATTTACGAACTAACTAGGACCTGTTACGAAGTTAAAATTTGTCGGCACTAAAAAAACTATATCTAAACATTTTGTAGTTTATCGACTTCTAATACTTACAATAAAGTACTTCGAATTTCAGCAAGAAAATAAAAATATATCATATAGCAATAAACTAATAAATGAAATATCATGGAATTGTGAGTATATTAGTTACATATTAGTCAGCCAGTACTGGTAATACCATTTTTATAATATAAATTAACATATTCTCAAGATTTAATTTTAACATCGCGACTTAAATACACATCGCCTTTGGACACAAAATTTGTAACTGTATATTTAGTTTTAAAATTTGTGCAATAAAGAATATATACCTAACACCATTCATTCAACACATACAAATTTTATGTACCTAATCGAGTACATAGTATAGAATATTCACATACCTATACAGGCTAGTAAGTTTTTCAAGCACTAGCTTCTCATGTATTCTAATGACGCCTTTTAATTAATTTTATTATTCGAGAATCCGGGTAAAGGTGCACTTTCGAGCATCACGACTTATCGCGGCCGCTGTGACAATACTAAACACTATGAAAATGTATGCTCGAAAGTGCACCTTTACTGCGTCTGATTATGAAGATAAGGAGTAATAGCTGGAAAGTTCGGAGTTGGATTTAAGTTAAGGTACCACTTCCACATTCATAATCTTAGATCTAATGATGAGCAGGAGAACAAAAAACTAGATCTAAGCAATGATAATAGCTAGAAACTTCGGATTTGGACCCAAATGTTAAGGTTTATTGTTCCAGTCAGGGGCAGTTAGAGGTGCTGAACTTTTTCTTCAAGAAGAAATCCCATAGGAAGTGTATTTGCCGAAGCTCAGAGGGACCAGAACCGAGGGTAACTTAAATATATTGTTACCTATAGTATTTGAAGAAGTGATAGTGATGGTTTAATACCGGAAGCAAAGAATACTATTAGTACCTAAAGAAGCGACACTCACCTCCCTCCGACAGTTTTACGTCGCCCGAATAGACGTACGGCTGCTAGTACGCACTACTGGACAGCTGCCATTTGCTGCGTACGCGTGTGATTTATGTTTCAGCAGGATTAGTGGAAATACTGATTTTAATTGGAGGTACATATGTATATTGACATTGATGATTATTAATGATAAAACAATATGGTTCGTTACTGTGCGGTGTACGGATGCTTAGAAAGCAAAAAATAAATCAAAGAAGTTAAGAAAGAGAAGAACGTGTATGTTATTAACGTATGACGTTGTCCCTCTCCCTTAGCTACGCTTGCACGCTAGGTAAGCGCTGCTTACCTACATCCCTACAATAATTTACGCAAACATGTACAGACAGGCTGGTGCACCTGTAGCAGTAAATTGTAGGTAACTAAATCAGTTCCATTATACGGAGTGCCGGGGATGTGCCAGAAGTGATCACCGGCTCGTCTGAAGCACTTTAAATACAAACTTTCAACTTGAGCGGCAGCGTCCGATCAACACTGGGCCCAATAATGGGATCAAAATAGTAACAACTGGGACAACGCTACTTATTCGCCTCACTGGCAACAGGCTGTTGATAAAAACTACGATTTCGTAAGGATTTTATCAACAAGAGCAAATGAGTAGAAAATTCTCAAACTCTGGATCGAGGCAGACACGACCCCGACCTCGTCAGATTAGCATACTCTAAACAAAAGCGCATTAAAAAGCAAATCAATTCGATCTCCGCCGCTCTAATTGCACGCTCTATACTGTATAGAATAGAAAAACCGATCGTGAAAAATATAGAATCGAAAGTATTTTCCAAGCCATTTGTGAGAAGCCACATGACGAGGTGCAATATATATTATAGAAAAAACTTAAGACCAAAGATACTTGGAGAAATCTAAAAATTCTAAGAACACTCATACGCGACACACGCGCTAAAGCCTGCAGCCCCTAAACACGGGCGATATTCTCGCAGCCCTGGATCCACCACTATACCGAGCACATCCCGGACGTTGACGCGGGAGAGATTAGAATAGCTCTCAAACATTCAAGACAGCTCTTAAACAGCTCAAGAGGGACTCTATTCCTGCAGCTGCTCTTCAATACGTTCATTCGCAACGGAACCACGAGTAGGATATTTAGGTATTTATGTAGGATAGTAGTGTAGTGATATTTTTATTTTATTTAAAAAGGGAGATATTACACTCCTCAATAATTACAGGCCAATCTACTGTAATTATTGAGGAGTGTAAGTGCCTAAGTCACGTGTACAAGCTGTTCTCGCGAGTTATTGCGAGCTGAGACTTTACTACTTTCAGCCTCCAAAACAGGCTGGGATTCAAAAAGGCTACATACAGCACCGTAAACCTCATCAACACATTGCGGGAGAGTATACAGAAGACCCAAGAATATATGATTATATCTATCTTGTCTAGCATTTGTGGACTAGAGACCTTCGTCTCTGTCGATTCGCGCAATATCGATCTTCTGAGATGTCTAGGTATATAACGTTGCCACTATGACCGTCCAAGTTCAGAATCAGCAGACAGGTTCGAGCCTCGTAACTATGATCCAGCATAATAAGACCGGTGATCGTTAACAACTTCGATATTGAAGTTATTCAGGAGTCTACCTATAAGACAATAACCTCCAGTTGCGTTGAAACAACTTACATAAGCTGGACAGAATTGCTACGAAGAGGGATATTCTAGAGGTTTCTTTAAAGGATATGAGGAGTTTCGAAGAACTAGGACCACAAGGATTAGCAAGCTGATTGGCAGTGGGCGGGCCACTTTTGCCACAGAACTGACGGCCACTGGTGTAGACGAGTTCTAGAGTGGAAACCGCGGACCGGTACGCACTGCGTGGGACAGGCACCAGATGCACCGACGACCTAACGAAGGTGGTCGAAAGCGGCTGGACGCAGAGGGCGGAGGACCAAGTTGGGTAGCATGCACTGGCGAATTATCCACTTATGTTATTTGGTAATGTTTGTCTAGTCTATTTTTAAAAGAGTTTACAGCTGGGTGACAAACTGCTGGAAGTAGGAACGGTGTCTGAAAGGGTGCATTTCTCGACTTCGGGGCTACTCCCTGTATGTGGTGAGCCATATAGTGCTATCGCCTTCATGTTAACATATTACTATCGCTTAGGTCCAGTTCTTGTTTTCCTGCTCATCATCAGATCCTGAAGATTATAAACGTAAAAGCCATAGACTTCATCATCATCATCATTAGGTTATTTTTGTCTCCACTGTAGGAGTACAACCCTCTCTCATCTGCCGGAGACAGGCTGAGGATTTGGCCTACACTCCCCGCGCTAGCCAGACGGGTTGGGGAGGCCTGATTAATGTTTTATAATGTATTCCCTTAGTTGGCCTTGTACGACATCCACGGGAAGAGTTGGAGTGGTCCTATTCTACTCTACCGGAAACCACACGGCATAGATTTAAATGAGTCCAAACACGAAGTTTCTTCCTACATCGTTTAGATCCTTATTCGTTTTCATTTTCAGACTCTCAATAGGTACTATGTGAGAGCTGCACTTTAACGTTTTATTTGCATATAGATTTTTGACCTTTTTTTTGCCGTGTAGTTTAATATTATTAGTATGGAGTTCAATTTAATTAAATTAAGTACGCATAACATGATCTTTTTGACTCTTCTCGTAGTATTTGGCCCTTCCTGTAAGAGAAGTGCCTACATATTTATTAATTTTTAAACACAGAACTTCATCAACTCCTCAACTATCTCGTCGGTTCTTATTGAAACTTGAAATAACATATCAATAAACCCGTGTCTAAATTCTTTGTATGACACAAGATTTTGTTACATGACTTTTATTATGTTGCCATTTTTATAGATATTTTTAAGCATATAAATAAACCAATTTAATCCTTTTGTTTTATAGAAAATCAACTCACTAATCGACGCAAAGACACGACTGGTGGATACCTTAGATCGTCAGAATATTGAGATAAACAAGCAGTATGGTATCGTGCCGCCACAAAATGGACTCGCGTCGCTAAGTGGCGTCGTGGGACAAGTGATAGGACCAAAACTACAACTGTTGGGACCTAAAATCCAGGCTGTAACAGGGCTGTTAGGAGGAGGTTCATCGGGTGGAGCCGGCGGACAAGGTGGGGGTGGGGGACTGGGATCAATCATTTCACTAGTCACTTCACTATCAGGATCATCGTCTGGAGGCGGCGGTGCAAGCGCAGGCGCCACAATAGAGACGATCAACTCCTCTGAAGAAAACGAATAATGATAACCTTGGCCATTCCGCTACAATATACTTACAATTAGAATGTAACAAGGTCGAATTCGAAAGAATATTGTGGGGCGGTAGGTATATTAAAATAAATTAATTACTGTTTAACAAAAAAATGTTTTATTTCCTATGAACAACAAAGGGATTATGATAGGACGTATGTGACAGTCCATAGATCAGGTTATATAAAATCATTGCCTCTAGAATCTAGACGCAATGTAGCCACTTTTACCGCTGCGCAAGGTCACACATTACCTAAGAGGGGGAGTAGCGCGACCGTGGGAATTTATTAGGCGAGCACACATTAACACCTCGAGTTAGGGGATTGTCGATTTATCAGGTTTTAAGTATTACCTTCATAAGTATCTCGTTGGTGAGGGTGTTGAATGTAGTCAATGTTTATACCAGGGGTAGGAGGAATATAGTTTTGATTTTAATAGATATGTTATTCATGGATTTGGAGGATATTGTAGATGAAGGTAATTTGGAGAAGTTTGAGTAGATAACTGACTTAAGAAAAACAAAATGTAGATCTCTTTAACTGATGTTATACACCTTACGTCTCGCTCGTGACTGATTAATTTATTTCTGTCTGTCATTTTAACTGAGCCATGCTCTTGGATATGAAATCTGAGTAGGCAAGGAACTCGAGACGAATATATGCTATATATTGCCCGAAATCTAAATGAGTGGCCAGATGTTTAAAAGGGTGCATTAATAGTTTAGTTGCAATGACGCGACTATAGCTGAGCCACCGGCCATGTCTCAGAAACTACAAACGTTTCAGAATCCTGTAAACCAAAAAAAATCCCCTACAAGCAACGTCCTATAATTGTTAAACGGTAAGTGTATATTCATATTTTTAGGTTTGTGTGTCATTCGCATAATAATGAAGTAATTCTAGTTTGTACATATTACAATTAACTCATTCTATTTACAAGTTCTTTCCAAGTAAATACTTATTACAATAAACACTCATCAAAGTAATGTCATAACTGCAAATGTGTGAATGTTTGTTTGTAGGTTTAGGCTCAATAACGCCCCGTTAGGCTGAAGCGATTTTGATAAAACTTAGCATAATGGTAGCTTATATCCTGATATAACATATATAGGAATCTTGAATTGTTCCTAAGAGAAATACCTAGTACATGACATATTCAAATTCGTCAATATATGTAAGTACGAGTATATGCTTACTACTACTTAAAAAATCATACATTATTTTTGCGGACATGCAGGATTTTGAAATTTTCATAAGCTATCGATTTAAAAAATTAAAAAAGTGCGCTATGGAAATATAAAAGTATTCACCAACTTGTAAGAGATTCGGTGCATTGTAAAGAAGTTAAATGATAACTAAATTAAACAAAGTTAATTAAACATAAACCTACCTACCTATACGTAACGTTAACCTTTTTAATGATTGCGAGACTAACATTGTGGTGTAATTTCAACAGATTCAACTGCAGGTAATGCTGATGACATAAGACCATGCCAGGTCGCATGGCACCTATTCTCAATAAATTCTTTGTTTTTTGTTATGCTTTGGCTTAACACTTAGTTACTTACTTACTTAGTCACTGATCCCAACAGTTCTACAAAGTGGGAAAAAAAAATCCCATTTGGCCCGTAACGGGACAACTGGGATCAGAGGGTTGGTCGTTGGTGCTCCAGTCAAGGTACTCTATGAAAAAAGGACTGTAGATCGATTTCACATGCAAAGAAAGGAAACGAAAGTATTTTTACCCGCCCACTGCATATTTAGCTCGCAAACCAAATTGCTTACCCACATTGTATATTTAACGTTACTAAGATGTCCTTGTAAACAAGTAGGTATCACTAGTTTTGACAGGTTATTTAAGGTTTATAATGGCATGTGGCTTACCGTTGCAAAAGGCAAAACTAAAAAGGGTTTCTAAACCATATAAACATTATTAAAAATAAAATTAATGCTGTGAAAAGTTGATCTTCCAGATTTTTGCTACTCATTCTCACGACTGTTTATTTTTCGATATTATATATATATATACATAATGCTCGCTCCTTGGTCCCAGTGGGTAGGTAGAGACGATGTATCGCCACTGCGCGATCCTGACACCTCACTAGCCTCACTCACATTCGTCAACCTATTCATGCACCTTCTTTTAATCTTATCACTGCGGACCCCAGCCTTTTTGACGACATCACTAATTTGATAGTTCGTACCAAGCAGTCGCAGATCAAGCCTTCTACTACCTTCTGCCTGAGATTGTAATTACGGTGTTGTTGCTTACCAGGCATGACGTATTCTAATCTCAACTTTAATATCCGCATGTAACAGTTTTTTTTAAATTGTTGATGGGTTTGCGCTTGACCTCAATCTCACCTGATGGTAAGTGATGATGAGGCCTTAAGTTAAAGTTAAATCCTTCAAAGTGTGTGTAGGTAATTTTGAGTGCCTCTGGGAAAATCCCCGGCACTCAAAGCAAGCAAACCGATTTAATTACCTACTACTACAAGAGCACCAGCTTGTCCGTACACGTTGGAGTGTGTGCGTATATTGTTACAGGGCTGTTAGTAGCAGCGAGCATAGCCACTCGAGGGACAACATAAGTGCTTCTCTTTCTAACTTAATACGTTAATTACACGGTGCCGCACACTTGGTCCGGATTCTTAATAATACTTTTCAATAGTACTATCAAAACGTACACTTTTTTTAATTGATATCTCTTACGATATTTTACGATATACGTACTCCCAGCCCAGACTTCTACTTTATGGGCTACGTAAATCTGGCGGGAGGAGGTGAGTGTCACATCTTTATGTAGTAATAGTATTCTATACCTTGGGCGTAGTGGGGTTCTATAGGGAAAACATACACACCAACAGTGAACGTTAACATTTGAATAAAATAAAGACGAATAGGTAAAAACGGGTTAAGAAATAAAGACAAAGTATCATATGTCAAAGAAAGCGCCTGAAAAATACAAATAGCAACTTCTTTAACCACTCAACTCGAGTTGGGCACTGACGCTGACCTAGGTCTTGCTTTTACGAGTATACTCGTAAGTTCCTCAAAATTGTCCTCCAATATAAAATACACTATAGTCTAATATCTGGCCGAGATAAAATAAATGACAGCTTTCTCCGGAGCTAGAGGTTGCATACCCCTTTCTAATTTAACTTTTGTTTCCTTTATTCCTAAGGGCCAGCGCAGAGCTATCAGAGAACTGCTCGCGCTTGCCAGAGTTTTCCGTTTTGAACTAAGTAATACAATTTTAATAATACCAGCATTTGCACCCCTCGGTCAGATGCGGGTTAGCAAGGCTTTGCGTCATTTTGGCAGAGCCACAGGCTCTAATTTGAAATCTGACTGCAGAAAATATGTCCTGAAAATGTAATATTTTGTAGTCGAAAATTAGGATTTGTACTTCAGCCGTTGAAAAGTAATAGGGGTATATTGGTGGCTCGGCCAAAATAACGTCACTACAGCAGAGCCACGGCTATATCTCAATAACTACAAAAGATATCAGAATTCTATAAACGTACAAAATTTGTACCTGAATTTGTGCTCAACATATCCAAAAATCAGAGCATGTACTTCTACCGTTTAAAAGATATAGACGATTGTTTTTATTTCATACTAAAGGTACAGTTGACAAAAAAGAACAGGACTGAATTACGATTAATATTTATTGTACTTTGATCGGGTTAATGAAATCAATGTAATAAATTACTATAGACTTCTGATTATTGCGGTGATTATTATTGTCAAGTATTTAGATGAAAAATTAGGTTATGAGAAAAAAACATGTATTACGTCACACCTGCTGTAGTGACGTCATTTTGGCAGAGCCACCAATATACCCCTATAACTTTTAAACGGCTGAAGTACAAATTCGAAGTTTCGAGTACAAAATATAACATTTTCAGGACATATTTTCTGCATAGTCAGATTTCAAATCAGAGACTGTGGCTCTGCCAAAATGACGCAAGCGTGAGCAAAATTAATAATTGAGCTAGATGAGTAGTTTCTGAGATAATCTGCTGGTGACATATGGACGGACAGGGTTTCTTTTATAACTCGTAAGAAACTCTAAAAAACAAACTAGGTACTATCGCCGCACTACCAAAATCGGGTCAGGATAATTAATGAAATTCGCGGACTACATGTCATATAATTTATGATTCTTTAATTAATGTTATAGTTTTACATGTAGGTACTTAATACGCCTATTTTTGCATAATAAATAATCTTTACGTTGCTCATAATGTTCGTGAAATTGGCATTTGAACTGGAGAAAAAAAATCACCTAGGAAAAACAACGCACAAGATGTATAAAGAACTTTGGTAAACAAATAAAATATATAGGCATGTCCCAGAAGTGCTACATTTTTTATCTGTTATATTTTAGGATTTCCCCCATACTGGTCGTTAAAATTCACCCCTGTATAATAAGTAATTAATGAATTATATTTTATTATACTATGAATTGTTGCGAATCCTTGTAACTACAAAATTTCTTTTGCTGCATTCTTCTCAAAGAGTACATAAAACTCCTTTTAGACAGAAATAATAATTAACAATTAACACCATGTCGTTACACGAGAACAATAAAAAAACATACAATGTAAATTGTAATGTTATTTTTCACATTACTATACTTCTTTTAATCCACCACTTTTGGAACATCTGTATATGTTACGCATATCTTATTATAGTATATGTATGTTACGCATTTTGACACGGATAAAAAATAAATACCTCCTGTGTATAGTATTCCAGTGAAAAGTTCCATAAGATCAGTTTTAATTGAACATCCTATGAAGAAAAATAAGCGTAATCCTATTTGTAATGGAAAAAAATTACACTTTTTTTTTCATTTCATTTTCAATGAAATCGGATTTTAGGGGAATTTTTACTTAAGTGGGGATTTCCCGAAAACTATGGGTACTTAAGTACCTACTTATATAAAAAGTCTTCCCATTTAGTAATTTTTTGTTCACGTCAAAACACGTATTAACATTATACTATGTCATTGATATATTTTTTAAACTTTTACCGTTAAATTTTCCATACATCTCATGCATGGAGTGTTTTGATTTCAAATTATAGTGACGGGAGCACAATGGCAATATTGAATATTACATTCAAAAAAATTCAGCATAACTAAAAACTAATTTCATTAAAAAGGGATATGAATTAACTTGAAAATTGTTTTAACTATAACAAGTGGTCAACTGTAAAATGGAAAGTAAGTCGGCACTATAAAAATATTTTTTTAAACAACTATATACATTTCGAACTATTTTAATAATTTCCATTAAACAATAGGTACCAGTGTTTATTTTATATCTTATTAATAGTTAACTTTTACTTATCAACATAGTGGTTGATTTTGCCTAAAAATTATAAATCCTTTCAACAATACTGTCAAAATTCACATTATTTTTTCAGAACTTTTTTATTTCACATTATAGTGAAAACTATTATTTTTATAGTGCTTGTAATTTTATTTGAAGTGTGTTTCGGTTGTAGATCGAGAATCTTATTTTAGAATGGTTAATATATTTTTGTTGTAGCAGTTCAATTTAATTTTAATCTCTTTTACATTTTCTAAATAGAAAAGTAGTAGCTAATGGCTAATTAAATCAATTTTCAAGTATCCCTTTAACAAAAATATAGTAAACAGTGAATTGTATCATTTATTAAACAGCTTACGATCTTATTAGTGTAGATTTTTTTTAGTATCAGCAGCTTTTTTAATTCATACGGGTTTTAACATATAGGACACATAAATATATCAAAATCTACAGTTTTTCGATAATGACCTTAATAATAATATTATCATCTACTCAAATTGGCGGTGCACATCTTTGATTCTAAAGCAGTCACAAGGTGAGACAAACACCTGTATGAAGTTATGAAAAATGATAAACTAACAAACATATTTCTAAGTTGATCTTTGTAGCATGGTGTGGACAGAAGATGGCGGGGATGTTGACGGCGAGTGGGCTGTTGGAGAAGACGTCTGGGTGTGGACGTTGAAGTTGCGCACAGCCGCCTCCAGAGCAACATTATTACCGCTAAAATATGCAGCCACGGCGTTGTGAAACAGAAGTAGCTGTTTGTTCATAACTTTCACCTGTCGGAAAAAACGTCTGGTTTATATCGAGGGCAACCGCTTATATTTTAAGTGGAACCTGAAGGCAACAAGTAAACAGGGTCAAATTTCTGACCTCGACTATGACACCGTCACATAACTCTTCTTATTTTTAGATCTTAGAAGGTATTAAGTAAGAGGATCGTTTTAAGTCGTTTGAGTATGTTACATGAGTTATAGCTCCCTCAATTTTATGGTAAAATCATGGATGACGAAGAGTTAATTGTTCTATTCTACAACGATATAAGCGCCTGTCGCGCGGCATTTTTGCTCTTCAATCTGCACCGCGGCACGGCGGATGCTCGAGCGTTTTGCAGTCAGGTCGGCGCTTACCCTAACGCCCCGATACCGGATCGGCTTTGCCTCAACTCTGCCATCACGGCTCGAGATCAGCAAGGTGTCAATCAGGCATCAACGCAGTGACGGCGCGCTATCACTGCATGTGTCTTTGTTATTATTTATAAATATAAATAAATAATAAATAAAATAAAAGTTTATTATCTCATCACAAAGGTAAGGTAAACTTAAAATAGAGACATCGAGGGAAAATATAAAGAACATAGAAGGCGAATGGTAAAGCGCGCGGTCGAGTTGACGCGGCGCCGACGCCGCACCGCCCGCCGTAAACACGCATACGGCGTGTACGCGAAGCCAGTGAGACAGTGCTGATAAATTAGCGTATAGAGCTCCATATAATAAAATCGAGGAGTAGCGGTGCTGTGCCGAGCCAATTAATGTAAGGTTTAAGTAGTTGTATTTTTTTAGTAATTTGTTTTTAGTACCTCAGCGAGATATTTTTAAAATGACTTCGCTATTAGGATTAGAAGTATGCCCATGTCAACACATGGAATACACGATGAACTACTACTAATTTTTAAACGTTGGGGTAAATTTTGGAACATATAAGTTGAGAAGATTGTATGTAAATATGTATGTAAACTCTTTATTGTACCAAAAATCACAACAACAACAATAATAAAATAGGAATTAAAAATAGGAATTGTCCAATTGTCATGTAAAATAAAGGACGAAATAGTACCTATATTAATAGTATTGGTTCGCATGATATCCGAATATCAATTTGACTATCTATATTGATAACCAAACTCAGGAAAACAAGCATTTTTTAAACCGGTAACTTGATTGAGAAAATGATTTGCTTTTCACTTAGAATAAACGAGCAAACAAATTTCAAAAATATGTAATGAAATAATCTCAATGTGGAGGTCGGTAGCGGCTGGATGCGGAGGGCGGAGGACCCCCGGTGCGGTGACGTTCATTCGGGAAAGCCTATGTCAAGTAGTGGACGTCTAGGGGCTGACATGAATGAACCTCAATTTTATAAAATAACCTGCATAAAATGTGTATATTTTTACGCCTCGTTTCTTTTATACGAGATATCACGATTTCGTCATCTATCGCTTATGCGCTTGGCCGGCAAAGTAAAAACAAATAAAAAATTAAACCAATCCGAAATGTGCTTTTTATTTTCTTAAAATATGATCAAGGCAAAATGCGAGATGATTGCAATTAAGTAAAAGTATTATTGTAGAGTATAAATAAAAGAAAAAAAAGAGTTCAAAGCCAATGTAATTGCCCAATCAGAAATGCTCTTCTTTTTCTTAAATATGTATCAAGGACTTTGTATTAAAAGACTCGTAAGTTTTGTGTGCACAATGAATTTATCTATATAAATTACATTTATTTTAATGCGTTTAGTCATGAAGTGAAGTGAAGATAATTCTTGGACTCTCATTTTAAACGACCTCGCCAATCAAGGTACGGCCTTCGAACGAAGACTCGTACAAAAATTGTTTGTTCCCGTTCTGTGCATGGCAACAAAGTAATATAAACATCGCGATGTCCGTAGGGAGAATAAGGACACGCATAAAGTTATTAAATCGAAAATAATAATTATGAAACGCAAAAGAATATAGAATGCGAACTATTTATTAAGTATTTTGGAATGATACTTTAAACTTTACAAATCTTATTTTTAGCCAAAATTTAGTCTACTTATTAATGTTATTATAATTTTAAGTATAACGTAATAAACACAATCCTTCAAATTCGTTTAATTCATTTTGAATGACATAAAAAAGTATTTAGTAAAAAAATAATTTTTCTTCACTTTTCACGCCTAAATCACTACACCGATTTAGCTTAAAGGGTGTGTTGGCAAGATATACAGATTATTCCTTAACTAATAAATATTCGAAAAATTAAAACTAACAGCTACTAGATGGCCTAATGGGCTAAAATGGACGTAACTAAAAAAAACTCATAAAAAAGAACTAGCATTTCTTTTTCCCATAAGGCCAATTTTTCTATTACACCAACCGTAAATCCTATTTATCATCTACATAAAAGGTACTTTACTATCGAAAAGCCTCTGCAAGTTGCTCTACACAACGATTATGAGACCTTATCTGATAGGCTATCGCATGGTGGCAAGAACGTAACTGGTAACGACGATCAAAACGTTACAACAGACGCAAACACGCGTCGCGTTGGCGACTGTATGAGGACAATTTCACCAGCAGCTCTGGACATCCTTTTAGGACTTCCACTCTTGCAAGTCTATATCAAGAGGCAATAGCTGCAGCTCTAGCTCTAACGGTTAAATCCAATGGACAATGACAAGGCAACATCCTCACTGAACATTGCCGAATCTTGGACAAAACCATTAAATCTCTCCCAAACACTAGGCACCGATAAGATTGACAAGACCTACTTAAACAACAGAAAGTATAATAATGAGGTTCTTGTTTCTAAAAATGTGCAAGATTCGATTTTCGACTTTAAATTATTTTTTTAATCAGCTTAGGAAAGATGGATACTTCGAAAATCCGAGTAATCTTTGAATACGAGTTCCGACGCGGAACTAGCGCGGCAGAAACGGCTCGCAATATCAATGTTGAGTTTGGAGAGGAGACTGCTAATGAACGAACAGTGCGTTTTTGGTTTAAACGATTTCGTAATGGAAACTTCGACTTGAAGAACGAACCAAATGGAAGACTGCCCGCCCACACAGGTGAGTAACACTGAATTGAAGGAGATTGTGGAACCCGGTCCGATTCATACTAGCCAAGAATTAGCGCCATGGTTTAACGTTAGCTTACCAACAATATTGATTCATTTGCATCAAATCAATAAGATAAAAAAATATGAAAAATGGGTGCCTAATGCTTTGACTGATCTGCAGAAAGAAACGAGTTGAAACTTGCGTTGCCTTGTTGAATCGGTACAGAAATGAAGGAATATTGGATCGAATTGTGACATGTGACGAAAAGTGGATTATTTACGATAACCGAAAGCGAAAACTATAATGGCTGACCCCAAGTCAAACGCCGCAACAGTGCCCTAAAGCAAAGCTTACCAATAAAAAGGTAATGGTAACTGTTTGGTTGTCTATTTATGGTGTTATTCACTATAGCTTCCTCAGGTCTGGTCAAGCAATAACAGCAGATGTTTACTGTGCCGAACTTCGAACAATGATGGCGAAACTAGCAGTGAAACAGTCCCGACTCGTGAATCGATCTTCACCATTATTGCTCCATGATAACGCAATACCTCACACTACACGAGAAACCGTTGTAACTCTACAGGAGCTGCAGTTAGAAACCATACGTCATCCTCCGTACTCGCCAGACCTTGCTCCAACGGACTAATTTTTTTGTGTGATTTAGACAATTTTCTACATGGTAACAAACTTTCTTCCCAAGAGGCAGTACAAAATGCTTTCACACAGTATGTCGAATCTAGATCCCCAGAGTTCTATCGCAAAGGCATAGAAATTCCGATTAGATGGCAACAATGTATAGATAATGAGGGTAAATATTTTGATTAAACAAATACGAGTATGTTACATTTTAGAAAAAAAAAACAGTTTTTATTTTTCAGTACAAATCAGCAATATCATACTTTAACCCCTAATATTATATTGTTAACCTCCTAAAAACGACACTAAGCCGGACACCTGCGCGAATCTACACAAATGGTTACAAAGGCAGGGACAGGATGTGCCTTGACATGGGTATTCATTTACTTACAACATGAGCATGATCTCAAGCAGTCACTGCAAGGCTTACAGCACAATTGTTCAAGCAAAAGTCTAGCAATACAGGAATACCACACTGCACTAAAAAAACATGACTCGGAACTGCAAGGTAACAACACTAATCAGACATCACTGATTAAACAGCTAAACAAGTAACAAACCTATGTTAGCCGAAGACTAAGCACCAAAACGAGAAGCACTACAAAATATAGAAAACCCGAGTAGACTGTGTGCAGACACGCTCTGTGGTCCCTCTCAAAGATGACAACTTACTAAATTCCTAATAAAACGCCTCTGAAGCAACCCTCGATTTCTGGCTGACAGGACACTGCAACCTGAACAACACATGCACAGCTTGTGCATAACAGATAGTCCTTTATGAAGTAGCTATCGGCAGGAATGCGAAACAGAGCACGTGCTGCTACACTTTGGATTCAAAACGGGACTGATAATGAATCCTCTTCTCGCAACAAGCAACACGCTACAGTGTTAGTGTCAGTCGGAACCTTCCTTTATTTTAAAGAGTTGGGATAGTTGAGCTGTCAACTTTCAGTGCAGGTGCTGCCACTCCCGTCTAAAAATAAGAATAAAGCGGAGATGGTAGTATATAACTCAACTAGAGGACACTATACAGACAAATTAAGAACCGTCTGCTTGTTGAGTTACGTTGATTCCAAATCAAGTGCCCAGTTCCTTATCCAGTGATGATAAAGTAAAATTTAAACGAACTTGGTCATTTATCACGGGGCACTAAGGGTACTCTACATATATTTAATTGCAAATATATTTTATCACCCATATATTATGTAATGCAATAGAATTAAAAACCATGAAACAAAATTCTATTTCAGATATGTGATACATAATATAATATGATACATACTTCACTACAGAGTCCACACGTACGTAATATTTTCCCATCCTCCAAAATTAGATACCTACTTTACAATAGCAACACTTTCTCGCTCATTTGTAATAAAAACAATAAAATATTATATTATACGTCAAGTCTATTGAAATGATAATATCAAATATTACATACCCGGTTCTCATGTAACAGTTTTAGTTTAACTGCTGAGTCGTCTCGAAGGCGCTCATAATGCCTGCGGTGACGTTCGATGTTAGCTAATAGCAATTCCGGTGGGTTATTAACGTTGCCTTCTAGTTCGCTGCGGTAGGCATCATACTCTACTCTGTAAGAATAAAATAAGTAGGTAATAATTTCATGAAATATAAAAGTGCCTAATACTTATCAGATACGTATTTAGGATAGATTCTATCATAGTAAAAGAGTCTAAACACACTCTAGAAACACTATTTCCGGTTCCGTAAATATAGATATAACCCTGTAGGAGCTTGCTAGTCCGTCTTTCTGACGGATAATTCAAAATTAATCTGAAATTTTGAAAATACAGGGCGTAACAATATACCTGGAGTGACCGGTATCAGGAACACGCGCGCAGTATCAGATACTGAACAACATTTTGTATTACACTTTTGGAAATTACACACGCACCTAGATTCTCATTTTTCAGATGTTTGCAAAAGTTGGTAATTCATGTTTCTATATATTTATTCAATAACAACAACAAAACACAGGTGGAAAACACGCTTTGAATTTTTTTTATGCATTAATTGTTAGTAGGTTGTTAAGAAACTCGATGCAAAGCTTTGACGAAGTAGGTGATAGATTTGTCATGTTATTTGGAAATTTTTAAACCAAGGACCAAACAACCTAAGTCCAAAGTACCATGGTTTTCGAGTAGTATTATTTTTTTACGATTTCTGTGAGAAATAAACCCACACTTGCACTGTCTACATATTCTAATATAATGATGTCTAGCATTATTATGTGAAACTAGCTGTGCCCGCGGCTCCCCTCGCGTGAACTACAGAATCCGCTCCCATTCCGGCTCCCGCTCCCTCTCCCGCTTGCACCTCCCCCGCCTCCGCCACCGCCACCGCCACCGTCACTTCCACTTCCACTCACTCTCAATAGCCCGCTCCCGCTCCCACTTCCACTACCACACCCACTCCCTTTTTCCCACGCCCACGACCGCGCTAAGCCCACTCCCACTCCCTATCCCACTCCCATTCCCATATCCAGCTCCAAATGTAGTCCAAACTCATCGCAATCTGAATACTACGGAAATACTATTATATTGTATACTAACCTTACGTACTAATTAATGTATTTGAAAACTAAAAATATCCATAACTTTTGATTGAGTACACCGATTGCAATGAAATAAAGACTAAATATTAAGTTAAATTAAGCCCCATGTTTCTGAGAAAAGTCCAACAAAATCCGTTCAGTAGTTTTTAAGTGATGCGTGCACAAACTCACAGACAAACATAATTTTTTTTTAAATGATTGAAATGTGTTCTATTGCTTATCCTTCGACGCCCCAATATTTTTTTGCAAATATCTTCAATGTACAGACACGCGAAGTTTACGATTTTATTTATTAGATATAATTACCGTCTCGTTGGCCTAATGACTTGGTTGGTCATTGGACTCGAGCGCCAGAGATCGTGGGTTCGATTCCCAATGGGGACAGACAACTTTATATAATTGGTCCCGGTCTGGATGTCATATTTGTGAATCGTCCAATCCTTGTTTAATTCCCATAGCACAGGAGAAAATCGTAAACAAGTGTATGGATATGTATATTAATATTTATTAATTGAACAACATACAATATGGAAATATCGAACGCGACCTGGAGGGAAACTAAATAATAAAGGTAGCAAAATTTATTCCAAGGAAACAGTCCTTTATTTTTAAGTTTGCGACTATCATCGACTTATTCGAATAGGTCACATGACGTAAGGTTTCTTTAAGGGATATGATTCGTAATGATTGGACGAAGGTCACCGACATTGGCGAAAGGATTGGCAAGCTGAGGTGGCAGTGGGCGGGACAAATCGATCGCAGGACCGACGCGCGTTGGGGCAGACAAGTTCTAGAGTTACTGTCGACTATCGAGCCTAGCGAGAAAGGTATGGTCATCGTGAATAAAAAATGCTATTTTACTAAACATGTGTTCTACTTATATCACCAGTATATCTCAAAAAATAAGTTCCCAAAAACGTGCGTCCGTCCACTTTGCCTAGCGGTAAAACTCCAATATTTGGTCTGGTTGAGACCAAATATTGGAGTTGTAGACTAGACCATCCGAGGATTCTTAGTGGTTTCCCGCTGGCTCTCAATTTGAGGGTAGCTGTTCTTTTGAGGTTTTAATCAATTTGCCGTTTAATATATTTGTAGATTGTGCATTTACGTAATCAGCTGCGTAAGACGGCTGCCAGTAACTGGGTGCAGAGACGAGATCGAGTTTAGCGGTGCGCCGTGGGAGAGGCCTATGTTTAGCAGTGGACTGATGATGCTGTGCATTAACAACTTGCTGGTGACTTGGCAGAGCACGGCAGATTTTATTTTTCTCCATTTTCGTATTAACGTGGTTACTCTCTCTCTGTTCTTCGCTGAAATGTCATGTTATTTTCTCTGTGATTCGAAGAGATTTTTCATTTACCGCTGGGAACTTTTACCACTTTAACCTTTTACTATTCGCGATATCTTTGCAGTTTCACGGCCGGTATCAGGGGCATCTACGGACAATAATAAAGCAAATAATAGAAACATGCGTATATTAACAAGATCCACACCTATTGAAGGTAAGATTTAAGACGGAATCTCATCATCATTTACTAAGACATGCAATAGATCTAAGAGTGACAAAACATTAAAATTGCGATATTTCTTCATAATACTGATTGTATTAAAACCCAAGTGTAGATAAAACAAAGTACTCGGGCCATTTCTGATTGTTTGTTCGTTCTAATCTAAAAACCAATAAATTGATTTTGGTCTCGTTTGGACCAAAGGCCGTTTCCTGGGGAAAGTTTTGGTACAATACATTGATAGTAATGTGAAGCAGACAAGCATTAACAATATTTTGAAAGGAAATTGGTAAGAAACGCGGTCTGGATGCTTACTTGGCTTATCCAGATCAAACCATGGTTAAAGAATTTCATTAAGTCAGTACATATGTCGATATTATAAGCCCAATTGTATTTGAAAATAATTAAAACTCCACAACTTGCAAATAAAAAAAACTTAATTTAATCTTTGTGCTAAACATTTATTGAAAACACACAAGAAATTAAATGCATAACAATAATAACATATACTTTCAGTCTAAATCTACTAAGCATATACGTTGTTGTTACATACCTCTCATTAGAAACCTAAACATATGTAGACGGGCGAAGCCTAGTTAAACTTAAAATTCATTGTGTCTAGTGTTAGTTTACGTCTAGTGCAACATAAAATATTATTATTATCAGATCATCATAATATTGTGATTAAGTATATTAGTTGAATATAATGTTATATAATGTGATAACATATTATGTTAAAGTATTAATATATAATATCTAACTTATAATCTAATAAATATAAAAACTTACCTTAAAGTCACGAATAAACTTGTTATAAACTAAATAACGTACATTTCGTCCCCGCAAGTTATACAAAAAGGCTGCCAAGTGACAGCGCGCTAATTATGTTGCCAGGATAATTAAAATAAACTCTACCTTGATCCCCCCCCCCCCCCCCCTACAGGTTGCCCTTCAGTTATCCTTCAAGGGTAGAAAAAATATAAACACATAACTGACATAAACTCCTTCAATTAATCTTATCTTATTTTAAAAAAAAGTGTCTAGATGTTCGCCTAAATTTCAAATACTTTGGCCATACAGGGAAAAAACATGTCATGTCACAAATCCATAAAATATAAATTACGTTTGTGGTAATGGAATTTATACTCTATGGATTGTGACAGGAATTGTATTTCTCCTATCTTCTTAATACTCAATATACAGCTGTATTATTTTTATATTTGCCTTCCATAAAAAATAAGAACACAAAAGTATGCCGCGTCATATTTTATAGTCATTTAGCATTGTCGTTTATTATCTTGCGCTCATGGTAAAATATACCTACTATCATCCAATCGGGTGAAAAATCAATTTCATACTTGTGACAAAGTTGTCTATATCTTGTACATGTACCTACTATTTATGGCTGTTGAAGGTCCACCAAACAAACAAAAAATGAAGAGTGCGAGGTTGCGGATAAATGTAGAAATTACTGTTCGTGCTACTCGGGTCAATGGCGCCAGCATAAATTATTCCGATCTGCCTCCTTGGTTTCCCGCCTTGGTCTCATAGGACAAAAAAGTCCCCGACAATATCGAGTATATTTGTACTATTTGTCCACTGTATTAATTTTTTGATTTTCTTATATAGTTTACTTTGAAGTAAGGAAGAAACTTGAGAAAAATATAGTTGGAAGTGCAAAATATTCTGCATTAGTATTTTTCTCGTATTTATCTGTTTCTTCAAAGTAAAATAGAATTTAAAAAATACAATACAGATAAGACGAAAAAACGTTCACTCTGCCTGCCCCCTTTTCGCAGCCAGGCCTTGCCCTTAAGAGGGCTGACCAACGGTGCATATCGGAATGATTCGCTAACTCACTTGTCTTTACGGTCATTAACCCAACACTGTTGCTGATATTGAAAGCAGTGAATTGTCAACCTTTTTGCCAAAAAATGTTTTAATTTGTTTTGGTTACTTTTAGACTATTTTAGAAGCTATATTTGCATTTACCATCATTTACTAAATACGCCCCTAACGAGTCACTTATAGGTACATTGTTGAACCCTGTATATGTATGTATAAGTAAAATAACAAGATGTTAGTAGTATATCTTAAAGTAGAACAAAACATACCTGCTCGCTTCATATTGTCGTATGGTAAGCAGAGTGTCTTCAATTGTCTTGTTCGTAAGCGTATTAAGAGAATTGTTGAAAAAATGTAGAGCTGCCAATAAAGTTTCGCCGTTTCGCGTCAAAGAACGCTGTGTGTCCGCATTGTATAAAAATCTGCACAACAAAACAGAGTCTCAAACAAAGTCAGGAAGTAAACAATATATCAGATGAGGAATTATTTCCAACTAATAAGGCAATGTTAGAGTGGTTTCGCAAATTAAATGGCTCAAAAGTCTTAGTTTTTTCCATTTAAATTATATTCCTTCTGTTTTTTTTTACACCGGATATATCGTTAATTGACGACAACATTACAATACAACATAAGTATGGGTTTATATTACAAAAATAAAATATATAATGTACTGCAGCATAATTACAGCAGCAGTATCTCATGCTTCTGCATCGGTTAGCCGAAAGTCATGCAGGAGGCAGTGTCCAATTTATTAGCAAGCAAGTTAGCTGTCAAATTTGCACAATCTAATGGGAGCCTTGAAATAAAATGTTGAGGTCAATCTTTTTGATTTATGAAAAAATCTTGAACCGTTTTGTTATTAGGAATATAGATAAGAAAATTAAATTAAAAGAAATATCAAAGCAATATCTTCAATGTACAGACACGCGAAGTTTACGATTTTATATATTAGAATAATTAACTAGTATAAAGTTAATTATTATTAAGTTAATTTAGGTTATTTAAAATACCCACAAAAAGGCTAAAGCGGTATGATCCACTATAGACGTCATATATAGACAACAACCAACCAGACTTTGTTCACACTTTTAGTAGATAATAACCATAGTTCTGGGAAGCCAGTAAGTAAACAGTACCTAATTCAATCGCAGGTCAATATCGCAATTCAATACTGTCAAAGAGTGTAGCCACATGTATCAAATATAAAAGAACTTATTAGATAGAGAATTTAATTACCTTTCATCTTACCTATATAGATACTTTTAAAGAAAAATGTATAAATAGTTGAAAATGATCCAAAATCTTTATTTCAACTCCCTAAAAACCCCCATTTTTGTGATAAGGAGTGCCTGAACAATGACTATAAATTATAAAAATAACCTGTATATCCTGTTTTTGACAAGTGAACAATGAAAGCAGAAATCAGATCCATATTATGATATTATTATTAGGTAGAAGTATTAGCAAGAAAGCATATACTATACAAGGGCTGTATAATTTAAATTATTTCAACATTATTCATGGTCCCAGGCAAACGCGACGGGCGACTGGTGTAATATATAGTAGCCGCGCCAGAACGCGTTATGTGTATACAACAGTATTTGAAGCAACACTGCGTTGCGGTCGATATATTACTTCTAGTGTGAATCAAGCTGCCAATTATGGTGCACAATGCCCTATAAATATCTATTAAGTAGTAACTGACTGGTTCTGTAATTCCGGTGACTTCTGCGCAAGTTCCGCAAACGATTCGCCTAGTGCACGCTGCGTGGCTCCCGCAGCCGCCAGCTGCATCGTCAACGTAGTACTCAGTCGCAGCAGGTTATTGTACTTTCGCTGCGTTTCACGGAGCATATCAATTTGAGACTCCAATTCTGGAACATTACAATTTTTTAGAGGAATGAAGCTGCATATAGGTGTATTGTTATGCCTATGATGTCGGGCTGTGGACTGAAACACTTTCTAAACTTCAATATTGATTCGAATTTTACAAGTGAATACTTTTTGATGGTATTTACTATGATGAAGTCAGTGGAGTCTAGTTGGTATTGCACTACTCTCATATTAATGACATCGAGGGTCCAGACTTTATGGTAAAGGGAAACAACATGACAAAACCTGCATACCAAAGAAGGTATTCTTAGGCACATGCAAAGTCCACAAACCCTCATTGGGACAGCATTATTGACTATAATAGCCTGACTATAAGAGGAAAGGCATGTGCCCCAAGAGTGGGAACATATTAATAAGCAGTTAATTTGATTTTTATTTTGACTATGATATAGTATATGTACACACAATATAATTAATCAAGATTGCCCTCACCAGTATCTACACTTCTGGCACTCTTGCCCAGTTTCTCATAAAGGATTTGTTTGGTACACTTGTATGTTGATACACTCCAGTTCCGCAGGGTCTCCAGCTTTGAAGACCCAGCTCTAATAAGTGTGCTCGTACCCGCAGCACCATTTTGAGAGACGTCAGCTGGAGCTGTTTAGGAAATAGTAAAAAAGTACCAATGACAGTTAAATAATAACCTAAAAGCATTACACATATGAGTGGATGGTGGCTAATGATGTTTGATGGACATAAGTTAGATTTTTCATGCCAAAAATAATACATAAGTGCTTGAAGCAATTTTATTTTATCAATATTGAAGAACAGCATGTGTTCTCACTGGGGTGCCCTTTACAATTTTTGTTTAACGACACTACCTAGCTCGGGGGTAAGATGCTAATAATAACAATACTTTAAACTACTTAAGGTAAACATTAAAAAAATTTGCCCAAGTCTCTTTTGCATTACTTTATTTAATTGCATTACTAACAAAATGGATGGAAGGATTTGGTCTGAAATAGTCATTTCATTTATTTATTAATTCATTGAAATCATCATCTGTGCATATGGGCAATATAAGAATATGCATTTCTTAAAAGCAAACAACTATAACTGCCCCCCTTTCAGGAATGATGCAATTGTGGTGACCTCATTGAAAACTACAAAATCCTGACTAACAAATATGAATGTCTTGACCTGAAACCCATCTTCAACCTCAGTTGAATCCACAGAGCACAGCACATAAATGTGAAATTGTTGACCACTCAAGCTGCTGGTCACCTATAATATAATAATAATGATATATTTTAAGTTTGAAAATTTCAGTATGTTTATCAATATCGATAGAAAAATTAAAATTGCTTCAAGAACCATTAATGTCATATTTTTGGCATGACCTATGGTGATGGATGACTAATCACCATAGGTCAGGGATTAAAAGAGTACTGGCCCACTATGTTCACCATTGTCATATTCTTTGCTTATTTGTACTGTCTCATTGGCTTAGTGGCATAGTCATTAGACTTGAGTACCAGTATACTAACATAATAATAATATATCTGAGTGTTTGCCAGCATAGATGTACGAAATAGATAAGGTAGTAAAATAAATCTCCTACTTTTGAGGAAAATTAGCATTATTATATAAATCATTTCATTGAATAGATATTTGGATTGAAAATATTATGTCAAGACCCTGGGTTGCTGACACTCACAAAAATAAAAAGAAGCATCTAAGCTGCTAAGGAAGAATGAGCCAAAAGTACACCAGTAATCCATACTACCAATATTATTATTATGGCAATGCACTTACAGCTGATATGCTGGTACAAAGCTACTTACCAAATGAAGGTGGGAAAGGCAAGGAGCGCGAAGTAGTTAACTTAGGCTCTGTGCCTGATGTGATAGAGTCACTGGACTCACGGAGTGGTGGCGTATCTTTCAGCATCTCGTGAATGCTACGTTCTGATTGCCTGACAAATTCATACAATCAATTTTTTTTATAGAGCCTAACATGAGCCTTACATAGAACTTACGAAAAGCTAAAAAAAAATTATATGACTAATAAAAAATTTCAAGATTTAAGTCTTTAAAAGAGCGAAGCGACGAGCTTGTGTGATTGCTGTAAACCACCGCCATCGCACAAGTCGAGCGAGGAGGCGATGACACCAGGATCCAATTGTGCAAAAATGATCAGTCTATGTTCATAGTGCCCACCTTCGTACACTGGTTGGAATAGGTAGGTAAGTATCGAAGAACTACGAACAAGGAAGCCAAGTTAGAACCCGAATGGTACTAAAATTGATTGTCTCACAACCGGCTCCGCGGTAAGAACTCATAAAGACCAACCTTTTACAAATTTAAACTCACTATACTTAGATATTAATTTTGTGGAACTACCTATAAGAAAATTGTAATAATAGGCACCAAAGTTTTTAAAATATTCTTAAAATCGTTTTAACGCACCATTTAGACATCTTCGAACAGAAGCGTTTTTTTTTACTTGAATTAACTAGAAGGCAAAGATCCTATCAATCACCTCTGTACGATTGTATTTTCTTTGTCAATCACCACAAAAAAGGCAAAGACAACGAATGTTTCAGAAAAATATATGTACCTACTCTTTTTAACTAAGCTTTTAATAATTAGGATTTTAGTTGTCCTCGATTCTCGATGGACAATTCCAGTTGAGATTAATGCAACGCTATCTACTGTCCACATCAGCACCTAAAGTTAGTATATACTGGGTAAATATAACAATGAGGGTCAACGAGTATTTTCGGTTTGAATGTAGTATTGTAGTACATGATAAATCCTAAACATTGGTGTAATTATTTTTGTCATGCGACCAAAAATGAGCTTACAGCAATCAAATGAATGCAATAACTGTCTGGCTACCGCGCGCGAAGGCCGGACGTCACGATTACCCATTCGATCGCGCGCGCCACCCGCCCGCCACCGCCCCAGTTTACAGTTAGTTTCGTTAGGCGTTCTTTGTTTATGCTTGTTATTTGCATTGAAAAGTGTCTACTTGGCCGTTTAATTATGTATAAATATTGTGTAGTTCCGGAAAGTACGAAAACTTCAGTCAAAACGCCAGAATAACAATTTTTTTAAACGATTCGCGACTGTGTAAAAAATGGTATTCCATAGTTTTAAAAAACTACAAAACTCCAAATTAGAGATATTTAATCGATATCAAGAATACTACAACAACTTAATTCAAATACTTATCTTCTGTGCCCTTCCCGCTACAACTCGGTTTTGGAACTTAGCAATTGTTTTTTGCCGCGAGGAATGTTACTATATGACCCCACTTTTTCGATGGTGTAGGATTAGCGTTTGATGGAGGGCATTATGACCAGCAACTTTCAGCTGAACCATTTTTTTTGCGCCTTACTTGACCTTCTAAAGAAACACAGAAGTCCTGGCCGGTACCTATTTCAGCTTATAGCGAGCAGGGGAGGGGGGGCAGAAAACAAATGTATTTAACAGAAGTTGTTGGTAATGACGGCCTATATCGAATGTCATTATAAAGTAGGATGTTATAATGACATCAGTCGCGGCAAAAGGTTTTTGCCCCCCCGCCCTTGCTAGACAGATACAGAGGTAGGACTTCCGGTTCTCCTCAGAAGGTCAAGTAGGAGGTGCAGAAAAAAATGTTTAGATAAAAGTAGCTGACCATGATGCCCTATATTCAATGCCATCAAAAATAAGGTTATAAAATGACGCGCCCCCCTCTACATCTGTACCGGGCAGGACTTCTGTCTGTGTTTTAAAAAAGTCAAGTAGGGTTTTTTTTTGTTATTTTTGTTTGAAAATAATTTCTATCCTCCCTCGAACCCTCTATCGAATGCTATAAAAAAGACTGTGATGTTGTAATGACATAGCTCGCGGCGAGTCATATTTTAAAGAAGTAACGATGGAGACTCGAAAGGGGGAAGGGGGTGGGTAATGGAGGTATGGGACCGGGACAAAATTTGCGATAAATATTTGTTTTACGATAAGGGAAATAAATACGTAACTTCTTGCACAATATTAAAACATAAAAAATAAATGACTATATGATAATCTTTTATTTCATGATTAACACGAAGTAAATTAAAGCTTTATTTAAAAATATATATATAAATGTTGTAGTGCCGCCAACGTTACCGTGGTCACTGTTAATTTATGTAAATAAATATTTTCAATGCATAACAAGATTAATAGTTTTCTTTCAGAATTTAATATATAATAATTTGTAATGTTAAGCTGTCCACGCGGACGAAGTCGTGGGCAACAGACGAATATTTACATATATTGGCTTGGCATAGATAGATATATTTCATTAGTACTATGTACATTATTTTTAGGTATTACCCCTAACTTTTGACTAAATACCTAACCTAGTACCTATTCTTAGTTGATAACGAATAAGTAAATGAGTATAGGTACTTTAAATTATTACTTAGGTCATAAATACCATGAAAGAATATACTTTTAGTAAGTTATCCGATTGAAATTTCACCAAACCAGCTTCTACCTACCTTATTAACTCATACTAGATTATAATTTGTAATATATCACATAAATTAACAAAAATACATTTCGGGGAAAATGCCAATATATTTAATACATATATTGACAAAAAACAACCGTCGTTGTAATGAAATATATAGAGAAAATGAAAAATAGTGCGTGAAGCGTCGAGCGAGAGGAACGGTGATCGTGACGTCATGCGTATCCATAGCGTACTAGCGTTCGGGACTGGAGCGGCTTATGTTTAATACTCAATAACTTTGTAACTACTTGTCCGATTTCAATAATTTAAAAAGATAAATAATTAGCAAGTCATAATAAACGCCGTCCAGTACATATTTGACTAATATTTTGTAGCTTTACTGATCCTCATTGTATTTTTTTTTACAAATACGTTTTATGCACGGATTATGTTATATGTTTCAAAAAGGACTTAGCTTCCGGAGCCGTAAAATACAGTTTTAAAAAATGATCATATGAGTTAATATTTTTGACAATTAATAAACCAAAAATAACCTAATTTCGTTATATTAGTAAACAGCGTTCTTTTCGTATTTCTTGTTATTGTGTACCTAGTGTTTGTGTAAAATGACCAACGAACTCTGTAAAACTGAGGACAATAATGCAGAGGAACATGTTAATTTAGTTCAGGGTGATGAAAATGTAATCGCCCAAGACTATGCCATATTGAGGTTGGAGTAAGTACATAGAATCTACGGATCTGGTGGAATATTCAGAAAATGATGATAATAGCCAACAAGTTATTCGGTACAAAGGAGCTTCTTTCGGCGAATCTGCTGAATCGTGGTGCAGTTATGAGGATGGTTAGGTACTTTCTCCTGGTTTGGCGAATCGAAAATTGCTTTCAGTTTCATTGAAATACCCAAGTTAAAGTTGGTCCGTTGACAGATTGGCGCTGAATTTATCACATTAGAATGAGTGTTTTACCAAAAAAGGTACATGTTAATAATTTATTATATTATAATGGGTATAATAGACAGGCAGAAAAATGGCTGGTATGCCTATATCTGAATTGGTTTATTTAAGTATTTGAGCTGTCACTTGTGACACTGGTTTTTGAAGAACTGGTCAGTCTGTTTTTAAAAGTGTTCACTGAGGGTACATGTGGCTTCTTCCTAATGTTGAAAAACAATAAATTAAATATAAACAAACTGTCTGTTTATTTTCAACATACCAATTTGACCCTGGCACTTCGTCGGCTCTACCACTGAAAGCTCGCTACGCTCAGTTCATACTCTCTGCTGACAGCCTATTTTTTATTGTTATTACTGTTTTGAGGATAATAGTTGAGCAGTAACTAGCCTATGCTTGAGCTGATGTCTATGTCTATGTATATGCCTATATTTGAGCTGAATTAAACTTTTTACTCCAATGCATGTATAGTTTTTCACTTTTTAGGGATACATTAAAACAGGATGCCCTTATAGCGAAGTTATTTTCACCATCCATCCGGCATATAACTCAAATACTACTGGAGCAACCACACTGAGGTTCAGAATATACTTATTGGTCATTTTGACTGGCAATAATAGAAACATTATTGAAATTCCAGTAAAAAAATCTAGAAAATATTCTAAGAAAACTAATGTTCCAGAAACAAATAAATTGTGTACAACATACATTTTTCTGACTTCCTATTAATATAATATTTTGATAAGGTTATAAGCATCTTCGTAGCTTTCATCTGGTAAGGGATATTTTATAATTAAACCAAAAGCAGTGTTTTTTCTATATGTAATTTTTCCACATAGCCCTTTTATGTATAAGTGGAACCAATAACCGAATGAAGGAAATCCTGCTGCCAATTTGACTTAGCTAAACAAAGCCCAGCATTGAGTTGAAGTTTTATATTATTTCAATGATATGATATCAATGATCAGTATTGATATCATATTTCTGCTTTAACTATTCATTTGAACAACAACCTCTTTGAATAGTTATAAAGTTGGGCTAGATTATCTTCTTAAAAAGATAACAAAATATATGCTTATCAATGCGTCTGCTCAGAACAGTTTTATTAACAGACTCATCAATTATTAAAACAATACAAGTTATAAGTAGTTACCATTTAATTCAAAGACTTAATAAACCATCAACTAGTACCAGTAATACAAAAAAATATTATAAATGATCAAGGAGTACCAGTAATACCAACGCTTCCATAAATAAGCCTGATAACAATAAACCCAATGACAACCTAAAGTTGTCATCGTTTGTGGTATCAACACTTAACTTTGTATGTATATTGATCAGGTCACGTGAAGTGAAGCTTATAAATTTCAATTTGTTGAATAATAAGTGTAGCGGTTCGAAATAAGTGGACTGTAATTTTGAATATAATATATATTGGGATATTCTTTGCTAAAGGGGTAGCCGGAATCACCACAAAAATTATAATAAATGGTCACGCACTCACCTTTAACTCGAACTCCTTGTGGTTGAAGCACTTTTCTGATATATATCTCGCGACACCGGTGTTTACTTACGCTTATTGTTCGTAACTGACTTGTAACTCACATGTCATTGAAGATGCGACAAATGAGACCCAATTAGTCTTTAGTCTCCACCAAAGAGCATGGCTATATAATATAATATTTGAGGGAATACCGAACATACCCCCCTCCGAAAGCAGCTTGAATGCTTTCTTTAACAAAGAAAAACTATAATTATATAAAATTAAGATAAGGTAGATGTAGGAAAATAATTAAAAACAGAATCACAGTTTAACACTGGTCAAGAGAAAAAAAAACAATGCTTCTCATTAGCAAGAAATAAATAAATGAAAGTAGTACACTCCGCCACAAGAAATAAATAAATAACAAGTTACGTTAATTAACATAAGGTAAAGGACATAGTTCATTAACAGGTATAAGATATGAGTACGAATATTAACAGCGCTATCTACTTTGTGGGCTGGGTATACAGACTCTACTACCGCACAACTAACACTTGGTCAACCTTTTCAAGAATTAAGGTTCCGATTTTGACATTAAGTATTGGCGTGAGCTTTGGTAAAAAGCAATGTAATTGAAATAATAAAACATTTGTATAGAATAATAGATTTACAAAAAAAAACCAAACAATTTGTATTCAAAAATAAAATGACCTAGTAACTTATAACCTCTTATTGCAGAAATAAACAAAATATTATCATAAAAGGTCATACAGAATAATGACTGCGACCCCCCTCCATGAGCAAGTCATGTATATATAATAACAACAAAAAATTAGACAATATATTTAAGGTAGGAACTTAATCAGGTCGCTCGAACAGAATTTCAACTTGTTTGTAAAAATCAGAATATTAGTATTAATTTAACAAGATTCTGTAAATAGTTCTCAATGTTTTCAGTAGCTAATACTGGCTTAGTTTCTATAGACTGCAAAATGGTCTTTAAAGTGACAGACCCAAAAAAAAAACTAGTTGAAGTTCTAAAAGAGATGAGTATCGATGATATGGACATCCACACATTGCAGAGTTGGCTTGCGTTAACAAATTGCATGTTTTGACATTCGATTGAAGTGGTAACTTTTGAGATTCAACTCGCAATTATGATAAAAGCCATTCTTCTCTATCCTTCTTCAACCACAGCTGATTAATGCAGTTCATTAACTGCATCGGAAATGTTTCGCATGAATACATACAAGTATTTGCAAAGAGATTGTCATCAATACCAACGTGGCAACTACAATATGACGGTAACACAACAACATTTTTTGTAACACGGTTACAAACACAAATTTTAATATTTGGATTACTTTGTGGTAACAAAGTTTCGTTTAAAATACCACCAGTAAATAGCTTGGCATGATCAAGAGTATCGTACTCTTTCACGAGATCGTCACAAGTTTTTTGTAATACTGGAGTGAAAGATAGTTCACACTTAGTGGCTAAGAGAATATGGTCAGTTGAATCGTGTGATTCAGCATGAGAAAGAGAATCAGAAATACACGATGATGGTGCATTTGTTTCAGCATTGATACCAGTATATTGATTAACAACAGTATAGTTAGATTTATCCAGCAGATTCACAGATATCATAAAAGACGGTTGTTCTCCAAGTGTCATTGCATCTTGCAAAGGTTTATCAGTGGTCTGCTCTTCACGATTCGAAGGTAAAGTTTGTAAAGAAGATTTAGCAGTAGAGTATAGTTTACCACTGACAACAAATCCAAGAACTGTATTAATAACACTCGGAATATCAGAGGCGACAGTAAGAGGTTTGTCTTTTACTAGTTCGGAAACAATGTCATTTCCTATATTTCATTCCAGATCAATAGTCCTATGAAAACAAACGCACCTGCGTCTCGAAAACAAAATACACAATAGATGGTGTTCCTAAGTGGACCGCAAAGTTTACTTGGTAATACAAACCTATTTTTGCTGCTGGTGACCCTTTCATGTATATGTTACCGAGACGCAAATAGCGTTGGCCCTCATAGGACCATCAATCTGGAATGAAATATAGTAATATATCCACTTGAGCTGTTTTATAAAAGAATGGATCTGCTAGCTCATAGTACTGATATTTATCAATAACGTCTTCAGAAATGAAGATGTTAGGCATATCTGATGATATTTTAGACACCACTACCATGTCGACTGTAAAAGTAGAACTTTCAACGAGGCGTGGTTTCAGAACACATGAAACCATCCCACAATTTTCGACCTCTGTACCTCCTAATCCGGAAACAGTGAATGGACACTTAGTACGGATTAAACCCAAACGTTGAGCGCAGTCCAGAGAAATAAGTGAGCTTTGAGCTCCAGAATCCAGAACTGCACGGCAGTCTTGAAAAATCATGACTTTCGCAGATGCATCAGCGACACGTGTACACGCTGTACCTAACACTACTTCGTAGTTTGCGCTTTTATTCACGGAATGAAGTACATCCCTTGACGGCAACTTATCACAGGCATTCTCACTCACGGAGTGAGAAGCCAAATGTATCTCCTCACTCACGGAATGAGGCGACATGAACACAGTCTCACTCATGGACGGAGACGGCAAAGGCATCACCCCACTCACGGAATGAGATGACACAGGTATCATCCCACTCACGGAGCGAGATGACACTAGAACTTGTGCTTGTCGTTGCACGTCTGGATGACCAGGTAATTTCGGCACGGCCGATATCGACACCTGGGATTGCGCAGAGTCTCTATGAAGTAAGTAATGGTGTGGTGACGCACACACACCACAAGACAGCTTACTTTTACAATTAGTCGCATCGTGAGATTTTAAACAATTCGTACATAATTTGAGAGCATTGACACGGTCAATTCTCTGATCTATTGACAGTTTACGAAACTGTTCACATCGATAGATCATGTGCTCAAGATTGCAATGAGAACACACTAATTTAGTGTTCTCATTGGAAGAGAAACGAGTGGCGGCAAATACCGATCTTGACGCTAATTGCGATTTAAAGCTTGGTTTGAATTTATTTTTAGACGTGGGAGTTCCGGAACTAGAACCTGGAAATGTATGTTCTAGAACTTTTATCTGTTTGTTTACGAAACAAATCAGCTCTGAAAAGGTAGGCAACTCCTTCTGATCATGACTTTCTTCAAAAAGTTTTCGGGTATGAATATCTAGCCCTTGTAAAGCCAGATGACAAAATAAATAATCTTCTAAATGTGTCACATCTAATGCCTTAATAGCTTTGAGAGAATAATCGAATGTTTCTAGAAAAGTATTGAGCCCATCTGCAGTATCTCTCGTTAGAGGAGTAAAACTAAGCATTTTATCTAAGTACCTTCCTACTAGTACTCTGTTGTCCTGATACTTATCCACCAGGCTCTGCCATACGAGAGGATAATTGGCAGCAGTGATCGGTAGATTCTTAACCAAATTGAGTGCTGGCCCCTTTACACACGACAACAAATAATGAAACTTGTCGATATTGTCAAACTCACGATTATGTATTAACGACAGAAAAGTGTCATAAAAGGTGGGCCAGTTCTCGATTTGACCATCGAACTGAAAGAGTGTCAGTTTAGGCAAGGAAGGCGTCGCGATATTATATGAATTTTGTTTCGGTTCAGTTTCAACTCTTGACTCCTGGTCCAATTTCTCGTACTTTAGAGCAACAAGCTTACAAGCGAAATATAAATCATCGAAACTATCTAATTCGCTTGTGCTAGGTTTATATTTTGCATCTGCTTCGATTTCATTCAAAATAATATCCATTACAACCTTTTCGAACTCTTTACGTACTTCTTTTAATTCTGAATGTTGCACCAAAAAGGCCGGAATAGAATCTATTTTCTGATCACTAATCTTTTTTGACAAATCATACGTCCTTTGGACTCTCCCAAATAATTGCTCTTTTTTCAAAATCAAAACTGTCAAAATCGGATCTTTTGTAAACGCCATATTGAGTTACGAACAACAAGAAATAGACTGAGCCAAGTGCCGCTAAATTAGATATAAATTGTAAATTATAGAGAAAAATGACAAAATAACATGTGAATACGATTCACTTTGTCGAACTTTATGAGATTCAAAGATATTTATCCGGCTCGGAGGCCAAAAAATGTAGCGGTTCGAAATAAGTGGACTGTAATTTTGAATATAATATATATTGGGATATTCTTTGCTAAAGGGGTAGCCGGAATCACCACAAAAATTATAATAAATGGTCACGCACTCACCTTTAACTCGAACTCCTTGTGGTTGAAGCACTTTTCTGATATATATCTCGCGACACCGGTGTTTACTTACGCTTATTGTTCGTAACTGACTTGTAACTCACATGTCATTGAAGATGCGACAAATGAGACCCAATTAGTCTTTAGTCTCCACCAAAGAGCATGGCTATATAATATAATATTTGAGGGAATACCGAACAATAAGATCATCATCATCATCAGCCTGTAAGAGCCCACTGCTGGACATAGCCCTCTCCCAAGGCGCGCCACTGAACCTGATAATAAGATATTTACATACAATTTGTAGCTTAAGCTTTACTTCAATTTGTGCAGATCTACCTGCTTAGTCTGTCGAGCTGGTGACACATACCAGCTGACCCAGATATTATTCATCTCAAAATAGTAATTTGCTGTAAAATAATTTCATTTCATCATCTATGGGCAACAAAATGCTAACATATGGTTTTCAGTTGATGGGTATTCCATTCTCACACAGATAATAATAAACAACTTTTCTTTTGATTTAACAGTCCACTCAGATATTCCATGACATAGCGTGCAAACAGTTGTCGATACATAGACATTTTCGAAAACATCTTAGATAACTTATTACTAACAATTTATGTTTACAGTCGTTCTCCAACACCACCATGGCAGCGAAATATGTCCCCGATCACACCGCCTGTGAGGTCGCCTGTAGGGTCGCCTGCAAGGTCGCTTGTGAGGTCGCCTGTGAGGTCGCCTTTGAGGTCGCTTGGGGAACGTGCTTCGCCACTGTAAGGATTTTTGCAGAAGATTCAGAAGTTGTCTTTTTTTACTTAACTAAATACTGAACTACAAATATTTTTTGTTCACAGACCTTCCCATTCTCCGCCTCCATCGTCGAATAGCCGTTATTCGCGACGCATTGTGCTGTACGACCATGAGTTCCAGAATGTTGATATGGAGATTGCGATAGAACCTACTTTTGCGGATTCACAACGGGAATGGGGTGGTACGCGGCGCCCAAGCAGGGGAGCTCTGCGTATTCGGGGCTCGCGTGCTCGGGGTGGCAGAGGCGGCACCAGAGGGGGCAGCAGGAGTCGGCGTGCCGGGACCTTAGCTGCGAGTGGCCACACTAGATGGCGACGGGGTGAGCTGATTATTAAAATCTGCCCTAGCGACGCAGTTGTAACACTCGGCTTTAAAGCAGATGGTGGACAACATTGTCGAGGTGCGTTTAACAATGCAACGGGTTGAGAGCTGAGATTGAGAGAGTGCGAGCGTGACAGTGAAAGCGACGATGAATATTCGTGACGTGAAGAATGAACTGAGTTTATTTGATGATGATAGTACCGTATTGAACTTCGAATGGGTTCTAATGGCAACTTTCGAAGGCTCACGGGAGCAATTATGAGAGCAAAATAATGGCTCAAACCAGAATTTTGACAATGCATACACGAAGCATTGCGAAGTAATTAAGATGATACTTCTTGAGCATTAGTGCAGGAGACAAAGCAGTATAACCGAAAAGTTCTAAGCCTTCCCCAATGCGCGTCACCACACACGGTTTTATGCCTTTCGCGTCTATCCGCTTCGACAGATCTCTTAAATACGGATCATATTCTTAATAGAAACCCCCAGCATAGTCCTCTCCAAAGCTCGCTGAGCGACTTTAAATATACACATACAGAAACGTGGACACCATTAGTGTCCACTTTTCTGCACTGTAGGTCATGACATGCAGGACGCACTGATTAAAGACTCGTTTTTAAGCACTGTGAAGACTTGACGCATTTTATTACGCCCAGTCTGAAGCTGAGCTGAGCATTAAGATGTTCACTGTAAAGTTTCGCTTTTTCAATAATTATGGCATTACGCATGGCATTATCTAAAACTATTGACAAAGAAGTGTTACTAGCTTCTGAACAGTGCGCCTCACTTCGTCGATAATGACTGAGTCACTAATAAATTTTATTAATGATCAACATGGTCGACTCAGTCTTCAAATTTTCAGGACTGCAATAATTTTACTCAGACTCCTTTAACCCTCTGGAAACGAAATCTGTCCTTTAGAGAGTATATTGAAACAAATGCTGAAATCTTCCTCAGAATACCTGTAGCCATTATACATTCTACCCTTACGTTTTCCGTTGTCTAAGAGTTCTAACACAGTGATATAACCCTTATTTAATTGTTATGTTATTTTATTATAATTTATAATATTTGAATTCATATATAAATAACTCATAATTGTGAGTCATAGGGTCGAATTAAGTAAATTTTGTTTAACATTTAACATTTGTTTTTTTTATATAATTTACCTCTGGGAAATTTTTAACATTATTCCATGGCATAAATGAGGAAGGTGTTTTCAAAACATGTTTATTCTACTTTTTTCAGGAATGTGGTAAATCATACATAAGCATTAAGTAATTAGAAGGCTAAGCGATTATAAACCTAAAACGACAAAAAGTGGAATAAACACGTTCCAGTATAAAAATAATGACAATAATCTTTGTGCTGTAATATTAAAATTATGTTACCTACTTTTCATTAGTAAGAGCTGCAGGTCCGCAGTTCTTACTATAAATTTTTCTCCTGTGATTGCGATAAAATGCCTGCTATGCATTGCGGACTCACAAAGAAATGTAAAGTAGGTACGTCGGTATTTCTAAACCACAAAAACTATATGGCACCCACTTCGGATCCACAAAAAATTTATGGCAAGCACTGCGGGCCCGCGAAGCTCTGTAAGCTTCCCAAGTTTCGAAAAAAGATTCTCAGTCAAATTAATACACGGTTTTTGGCAAACGGTTTGTTAGTCGGCCCTCATGACCTCTAATTCCTAAGTCTCAAGGTACTTGAGGTTGAAAATTTCCAGAAAGTCATCCGTTTAGCTTTTATAACTTTTTTTGGGTTCCGTATTTCGAAATGAAAAAACGGAACTTCTAAATAATCATTTTGGTTCCCGCCTGTCAGTCCGTCAAACCCCTTTTTCTAGGAGACGGCAACAGGTATCGAGTTAAAATTAATATCAATCTAAAGCTTCATAATCCTGTAAAAAACGAAAGTTTATAATTCAATACCATAAAAAGGTACGGGCTTTTTAAAGTGTATTTTAAAGTAAATATCGGGAGGGTGGGTGGATTTGCCATGTCATGAGGTCTATCTACTCTCAATGCACCAACAAGCTAATTTTTCTTTCATACATCGTATTCTACGTAACAATAGGGCCATGTATTAAGGGTCTATCTATTCCCAAGGCAACAAAAACAAAAATATGGGAAGTTGTTTTATTGGAAATTTCCAAAAGTTGATCTACTAAGCTGTTCAGTGTCTTGTACCTACCATAACCCTACCAAATTCGTAAAATAAGACATATATTTTTATAAAGTTTGTTTTATATGGTACAATTTTTTTATGTGTGACAAACTGTGAGACTCGGAATAGAGAGCCAAATAATTTTCAAACTTATCTAACGTTCCCGTTAGACAAACCGTCTGCCAAACATTCTGTATAGTGTGTTTAATTCTGAACCGCGTGACTGTGGCTCGGTGTGTTACGAATGATGACGTACGTGACGTTTTTCCATCCTGTGTTGCCAGGTGTGGCTTCGCAATTGCCTTAAGTGTTGCAAGCGCAGGCGTCGACATCGTGGCTACCTGCTTTCAAGAATTCTCTGCAGATGTAGGTATTAGTAACTCTGTTCAACGCCCGCCTTTTGGCTGTCCTCGACGTAAGGACATTAGCAAGTCTAGGCACTCCGTGTGCTCCTCGTTGGCTGCTTCGTGTCTTGATCGTTGGACTCGAACGCCAGATAGGTTGTGGGTTCGATTCCCTTTAGGGACAGAAAACTGTGTGCAATTTGTACGGGTTGGTCTTGTCTGGGTGTTATATTTGTATGAATTGTCTTGTCCTTGTCTAAGTCCTTCTCAATGTACAGGAGAAAATCAAATATGTTTTTGGGATTAGATGTGATTGTAAGTACTTATTATGAACAATGGTGTACTATAAGCTAATAAGAAATGCTCAGTACTAAGAGTCAACATTTTAACGAAGTGTCGATAGTTGACGTTGAGGTTCGGGAGCTACAACACATGTAGAAACATTTATTTATTATAATTATAAAACAAATATAATCAGTACAATCTATAGCACCAAATTTTTTTTGTACCACGATTTGTGCCCTCTTGAGCTTTTTATGATGTAGACTCGACAAAACCAATGAGAAGAATTGGAAGAGTTATAAATATTGCTTATTTTAATATACAATACACTGGTAGAAACGTTTCCACCTATCCCTGGCAGCTTTCCTCCTGGTGGGGATAAGTCAATATTTTTATTTACTATTGTATCTATCCAGTCAATTCATTTCGCTCCCAACATGGGGCCAATATGTAAGGAAGTTCCTGAGGGCCTGCAGGTTATTGGATACTGCATTGACAGACAATTAACCCTACCTGACCCCTCTGGGAATGGTGTATCCAGGATCCTGCAGACCCACAGGAATTTTATTACATTTTGGCGCCCAAGGTGGGGTTTCATTTAATTCGTTGTTGAAAGATACATAAAAACTTCAATTTAGTGGGTGTGAAATAAACTACCTACAGTACATTTGCTAAACAGTGGCTAAACATACCTAATTTCGAGTGACGAATATATAGGTACCTAATTCTGATTAGATATAGGTAAATCCAATAATAGCTACCTCAGATCCTTTCTAGTTACCAATATTTGTTATTTGTTATAATTTAATTATAACTTGTAATAATAAAAAAAAACCAGTGCATTTTCGAATTTATCCATAAATAAGTATTAAAAAGAACTTATCTTTACTAAAGATAAGTTAAAACGAAAAATCATGTTATACAAGTCCGGACTTAGAATAAAAATTCACCTATCCATACCAAGGGGATACCTAGTAGGGATAGGTAAAAATGGCGTGAAAACTTAGCCGAATTTGGTCAATAGTTGATACGGGACGTGATAAGCGGTTAAACAAACATACAACATTTGAAAAGTGATCTTAATGCATTCTGTCACTTGTCCTTCATCTCCCAATTCTTTTATTTTGCCATAATATCTTCAACTTGCAGACACGTAATGTTTATAGTTTTATTACATGTAATAGATATTAATGTAACAAAGTTGGAAAGTTGAAAATTGCCAAGATAATTTGATCTCACGCCATGTCCAGTCTTGTTATGTAACTTAAATGGACAATTTATCATATTTATTAGGGTTCCGTCAAAATGGGTGCCTTTATAGCGAAACTTTTTTGTCCGTCTGTCATTCATTAGACATTAGTCTGTTCGCCTGATATGTCAAAAACTACTGAAAAAATTGGAATTACTGCTTAACTGTTTAAAGTAGTACGGCAATTATGTGATTTTTATCGATTATTCTTATATTCAAGGAAAAAAGGTATTACATTTTTTGTTATGGCAATTGTTAAAGAAAGATATGAGCGTAAAATCTTTGTACTTAAAATACAAATCTAGTCTTTATTAGATAGTGTCAAATACAAAAACCTATATAAATTATGATACTTACCTACTTATTCTAGCACGTACTTAATTGGAATCACTTTTTAACAACGTATGAGTAAAGTTGCTATCAGTAAGCATGTAGTGCAATAGGTTTGTACCTATGCTTATTCTAAATAACATCTTTGGGAATGGATTATCAAATTTCTTATGTCCACTTTCTATAACATGCAACGATGTTAATTATCCCGCTTGATTAAGTCGCACAAGGTGTCTGCATAGGTAGAGCTTGTAGTGGTCTAAGCTCCGTTCCTGAGCTGTCACTTACCATCATGGTGTCTTGCGGGCAGCACGACTCTGTTGATGTTTTATGGTTCTGCTGACAATATATATTACCAAGCTCAATTCAGTTCATTATACATTTCATTTAATGAAAATATTAACACAAGATGATTAGATTGATTAGTTAAACGAAGTTTGATATTTTTGCACCGCTCGACCTCTTGACCCAGCGAACTAAAGCGCAGCAGCTAGTATGGAACCGGTTATTAAAAAAGTACGTGTTTTAAACAGTAGATGACACTGAATACTTTGAAAATGTAATCACAGTCTATTACTGAAATTAATGTAACACGTTGATGTCAATTTTAGATTGTGTAAAAAACACCGCACGAGAAATATGGAAAAACACCAGTCCTTTTTTAAATATAGGTATAATATATTAAACATTATACATTATATACGGGTCTTACTGACTGATCTGTCGGCTCGTGACCACGCCTAGTAGGTACTAAAGGGTAAAGGGAAATAAAGATATTCGCCTCGTATCTATAATTCGCGTGTCTGTAATTGAAGTTATTTGCAAAAAAATATATTTGAGGGATGAATAATAAATAATAGAACAATTAAGTTCATTTTTGAAATTGTTGTCTGTTTATCTGTTTGTGCATGCATCACGTACCTAAAAACTACTGAACCAATTCTGATGTAGATTTTTGAAAAACAGGACTTAACTTGGAGTAACCTTTAGTCTTTATTTCATGGTAATCGGCAGTATCTAATCAAAAGTTATGCGAATTAACAGTTTTCGAAAACTCGCATACACTTTCTGCATTACATCAAAGAAGTGTAGGGTGTACTGCTTGACAAAGTTCGCATTGCAATGAGTGGGAGCTACATTTTGGAGACAGGTAAAAGCGGAATTGGCTGGTCATGGAAGTGCAGGGGGAAGGAATGGGGGGGGGAAGGAAGGTGGGGCGAGGGAACTGTAAGTTGAGGGGCGGGAAAGGGAGTAAGGGTAGGAGTAAGGTGTGGGGAGAAGGGGAGGGCAAATGACGGGGTTTATTAGGGGTTCAGGGGAAGGAAAGAAGCGGAACGAGAAGAGTTAACGGGTGGGCGGAGAGAGGGAGGTGGGGAGGAAGGGAGAGAGGGAGGTGGTAACCACGTATTTAGTGGTCTGGGCGTACGAAGTCGCGGGAACAGTTAGTAATGGTATAAAATGTATGTATATAAAACATAATCAAAGAGAAAACTTCCTGTGTATATTTCTTGAGAATGGAAAACTTGAGTGAAAATTTATATCAGCCTTTAAAATCGTAGCCAAAATTAAAGAAACATAGTACCTAATTTATTCGCAAAAAAACGACATGCACATAAAACGCAAATAGGGACAGTGATACATAAAACATTTAGTTTAATAATCTCTGGTCTCCGGACTAGGATTCCCCATGTCTCGGATACCAGGAGTTACGATTATAACGAAAAAATGTGTTTAGAAATTATGAACTATTTCTCTATACAGGATGGATCAGAAAAGTGTCACCAGCAGATTATTCCTTAATTAACAAAGATATCTAGAAAATTCAAACTGACATAGCTAGTAGATGGCCTCTAGCTAATAAGGATGTAACTTAAAAAATCGCATAAAAAATAAATACCCGATCAAAACTGATTTCTTTTTCCCATGAGTGGTAACTTTTCTGGTTACTAGTTGCGAAGAATCGTTCAAAACCATAAATAAGTATCTACCTTTACTATTGTACCTACTATTTCAATAACTACTGGAATTTCGTCATTGAAATACATAACCTTTAAGGTACTTAGATTCTAAAAAGGCCTTTCCATTTATTACTTTTGAAAAATACCACCTAGGAGGGAAAATCACTTTTAATCGGGTACTTCTTTCAAGAGTTTTTTTTTATATTAAACATGTTCGTACAAATGAATTAAATTCATTTCGGGACCAGGATAGAGCTGTGACGCCGTGTTTAGTGTTATGTAGGTAGATACCTATTTGTATTTGAGTTCCGACTTGTTCCGAAATGTACTTAATTTGAATAGTGTGAATTTCAAACTACAATCGTTTTTATATTTTCTACATTAAGGTTTTTGGAAAGCTAATCTCTGTTTAGGTTATATATTTAAACTCATATTTTTTGATATTTGCTAAATCGAATAGTTACAAAGTTGTACGATGTGGCCGTACCGTTTTTGTCATAGTTTCTATGGAGAAATAGTTTTTTTTCTCTAAACATACCTATATTAACTAATTTTTTTGACTTATTTTTTTATTCGATACATGTTTTATGAAAGCTGTTTTTGGGTAAATTTTATCTTATTATTTTTCTGGAACACTATAATACATAGGAAGTTTTTGCCCTTAAGTATGTTTTTATAGGAAAAAACACAAAACATAATTTAAAAAAATTCACCGTTTTTTTCCATAATTTTCGTATTCTTTGATAGCTAGATGACCATGAAGCATGGAACAAATGCCATAACAGAAATTCGTACTTACGAGTAGCTCAGACTTAATACAAAATATAATCGAAAATAGTGCGCATTCCTGTTTGAGTAGTACTTATCGAAGTACTATACCTTCTCGAACAGGAATGCAGTGCGCTTTGGGAAAAGCGAGCCGAGCGAGATACCAAAACGTGTGCTATGTCCCATTCTTTCAATAGTAACTGTGCGGCGCAGATTAATAATACACTCTTGTAATACAACGATCTTTATGTACTTACTAGATGGGGCGTTCCAAATAATCGCTCTGTTCCACACAACTGCGGCTCTGGGAGCCGCAAACTCGTTCGCATTCACTTTGAAACTTGTGCAGTTACTACGCAGAACATTCGATTATTACTAAATATTTACGCTACCAGTAAATAGTTGCGTGGAACAGAGCGATTGTTTAGAACGCTCCATCTAGTAAGTACATAGAGATCGTTGATGTAATATATTCTATGTATTGTAACCTGTTGATAAGTTAGAAAAGGACACTGCACTCGTGTTTGAATATTTGTCTGCTTTCCTCTCAGTCTAATTTGTGCACACAGCAAAGTCCTTACTGCATTTCTAAAATGTCTATTTTTGCTTGTATTCTATATTGAGTCTCTGTAGAGTACGCATTCTTGTGCCACTCCCAGTTTTTGTTCACATTAGACTATTTTAATTTTGACGTAAGAATTTTATTGATGAAAGCTGCGTGCCGTATTAAAATAAAATTATTAGCATTTTAATATTTTGAGTAAGAAATTTAAGCAATTTCACGTAAGTAATTCGCGTAAATTCAAAAGCTCATTGATATCAATGAGCTTTTGAAATACCTCGGTAGATGGCACTGACTGTATTAAAATGTCAAGGTTCGCGAGGCTGCATGCAAAACCCCGTGGAGTAAGACCAGTAAATTCGGAATTCGATTTTATTCTGAAGTTTACAAGTCTTGAATAATCTTGATAGACAATGACAGTTGAGATCAGTGTAACGTTAGCAACTAAAATTAAGTAAGTACCTATGAAATATCTCTTACTAAACGGATTTATTTTGTTATTTTTTTCTCTATCTACCCTGCTATAACATCTAAGGACTCCTTGTACTATGGGTCGGAAACAGAAATATATGAACGTTATCCCAATTTGGCGAGATGACTGTTGATTATAGAACAAAACACAGAACTTTTATATATAGTAGATAGCACTCACATCAACATTTATTGCCAGTTAGATAAGCGGTTTAACCTGTACAGCCTTAAAACAACACGGCCGGTTCGGTTCGAACCGGAGGCATTTTCTTTCCTTCCTAAACATTCTGTAATTTTTCGTGTGGGATCTACGCAAATGCACACGCTGTCGCTACGAAACACACACGTAACAAATAGATCAACACATTGACATAACTCATCGATACCGCGCATGACTCACCTAAGTCATGCGCGGTGTCGATGCGTTATGTCTTGTACCTTCGGCAGAGGGAAACGCATGAGTATGGCGGATCCCCTCCATGTTGCTTTAAGGGTACAGCAGGCAAGCGTAACTGAAGAAAGAAGGAATAAATAAAGTATTATTAACGATCAGTGGATACTTACCTAAACATAATTTCTTACAGTTTTTAATTAAATAGTGTAGATACACTACTTTATTAAAAACTATGATCACGAAATTGTGGTTATACCAATGTCATGTCATACCAAGGACATCGCACCGGCGCACTATTAATAGGACGGCAAAAGTGTGCTTATTGGCGATGTAAGCACACTTTTCTCTTAGTCGTGTTTTGATCGCAAAGCTGTAAGTATACCGAAGTTTGTCATTAAAAGTGCCTAAGTCCATGGTGTGAAATGTCATTGGATTATACTATAGACACGATTAAATAGTATTCTATTTCTGAGCTAACCCTCTTAAAACAATGAACGAGCGACTGACAGCGTGCTGTGAACGACATTCTTCGACGCTGACGCATAAGCACGTAGAGGATTGGGTCAAGCACGTAATTGAGCAGCATCAGCATATCCGACAGCGCCGCTGGGATGCTCAGATTCTGCCATCGCGACTGGTCCAGAGCTAAATGTAGAGCTGATGTTATCTAAAACATGAATTAGTTTATAGCGCAACCGTCACTTTTTTTATTAATTAAATTTGCATTTTGTCTCCTTCAACTTTAGAAATTTAGAAGAAACATCTTGCAAAAAGGGAAGCAAATGTAAAATAATTGTAGGTTCTTGATGAAGCAAAATTTTACTCACGATTTGGGTAACACTAAATAGCGCCAATAGCAAAAATTTTAATTTTTTCTGAATGCATGAAATTTCAAGACTCAAAGTATCCACTCACAATAATATATGTGACAAGATTTAACGTTTATGGTATGAATTTTACACCAACGATCAGAGTGAAGTTTATAACATTCTTTTGAAAACTAAAGTTGAAAATTTGTTTTTTTTTATATACAAATTGACCATACAGCAACAAACTGTTCATGAAAAGTTGATATTTTAACAATTTTTCATACTAAAAGTTATGCAATACTGAATAACCTCTTGTATGGAGATGATTAAATTCACTCAGTGCCTCTTTTAAAATAGTGGATCACTGTACTTTGTTACACCTGTATATTGTAAATTACTGCCGACTTGTGTTAGACCGGTTTTAGCATTACAATCCGATAAAAAGCTGTAAAAAATGAAACTAGTTCTTTTAATAGATTTTTATACGTCTAAACAATAGTCCGCTTTAGACACCTCTTCTACCGGCGATGAAATCTGTTTTTCTTTAAACAGATTTTTATTATTTGGGGGTAAATAAAATGAAGTCACACAATGCCAGATCGAGACCGTAAGAGGGTCAAACTTAGGTTGTGTGCTGTCCAAAATCTGGGTAGTGGTGGGAGCCGAGGACGACCTAGACTGAGATATCAAGAATATGTAGAACGAGTTCTCACAGAAAACTTGAAAAACACTTGTGTCCCACAGAGAGCAATTGCGTGAAGAGAATTATGAGACAAAAGGAATCGAAAGAAGTGTGTCAAAATCGCGATATTTAACGCTCCGTTCTTCTCGCGTCAGGGATTTAACGTGAAGATTAATATATTAGGTATGTATTACAAAGCAGAGCCTTTAACATTCTGAGATTCACATGATCATTTCTTATTTGTAGTTTATAGGTTAAATTGATACTCACCATCTGAGGTAACCAACATAACATAAATAGCACCGACAGAGTAGCCATCAGTCTACTGAAGGAGACCTCTTCAGCAGTAGCCGTGTTGTGGTATACGGGCAAGTAATTGCCAGGGTTATAGCTGCGCTGACGCTGGCGGCAACTACTTTTAGATACTCTTCTTACAACTGGCAGGCCACCTGGACGTGGCGCCGAAATCGCATATAAAGCTTTAATCACAGCTAAGTTGCAATAAACCAGGATCACACACAAGAATGTACCTGCCGGTCAAGCAAAAGGGGCATGAAAAAAAACCCTATATGGACTTATGGTCTTAAATCACAGAAAACAAATATTTCTGTATCGGTTTATTGATACTAAACTTACTATATAAGTATTTTATACTTACCAAACAGAACATAAACAATCGCATATACAAAATCCGTGTTAGTGACAGCGTTACGATATCTAGTGCAAGTATGCTTCTGCTCGTCATAGTAGAGGCCAAGTCCAAATATCGGTGCGCATGTCAAAATAGCCGCCCAAAACCAGGATATCAACAACGTTGTACGTATCACGTAGTATGTAACTTGCTGAAAACATACTACTTTCATAAATCGGTCCAGAAGTAAATAAAGGTTTTCTTTGTTAACTTAAGATTAAATTAAAAACACAAGAACTCGATAACCAAATGAGATGTCTAGGTACACTGGTAGAAGTAGGTATACCTTTTTATTTTTTATTTATTTATGAATAAGGACAGACAGATAACTTGCCCCCTACAGAAATTACTCTGTAACATACCTTGAGAGCAGTTTTTAGGATGTTAATGTTTGGGGGCAGTGCTTAATTTTAATATGCGAAATATTCCTTACTCATCTGAATGGGGTTGGCAAAAAGAGGAAGAAACTTGGGTGCTCCTGTGAAGCCACATTCATATGGCTGCTCTAGGGACTACTGCCTAGAACTGATAAGATGTCGATGCTTCAAACCTTGTAGCACAAAATACAACTACTTTAAATGCCAGCTCAAATGCACCCAGCTATTAACTTTCGTCTTTTTTTCTAACTGTTGCCCGCGACTTCATTCGCGTGGAGGGATAAAAAGTAATGTATGTCATCCCCCAAGATTCGAGCTATATTTATATTATAACTTACTGGGGACATACATCGCTGTACAAATTGTACAAGTTGGTCCCGGTCTGAAAGTTATATTTTGTGAATTGTCCTTGATTAATTCCCATAGCACAGAAGAAATTCCTAGTTTGGGATTAGACAAGTGTATGTAATATTAAAAAATCATTTAAAAACGTACATAAATATATAAGTGCATTTAAATTTATAGCTATAAGCTACGAGTATCTATCTTACTTTATTTTAATCTTAATCGCACCACTATGGCTACATAGCGACACTGCGTTGACTTTTTTCATACCGTAGACGACGCCGCAGTACGTTTAATATTTTATTTACTTTGAAAATAGTTAAATAGATACTCAATATTCATGTTTTTATAATCTACATTAAATAAGCTTTTAGACAGTACTTTTCTTATAATAAGTTTTATGTGTAAATCTGAAAATATAAGGATTTATTTGCTTAATTTTACGAAATAACATTTATTATTTTAGGTATTTCGTCATATTTCACTACGGAACCCTACAAAACTGGTATTACAAATGAAGTGGCCATCGTCGATTCACCAGATAACGACACCAAACTTGACACGGAAGTCCAAATACATCCGCTAGAAAAAAAATCTGAGTGCAGGGAGTTCGGTACTTCGACTCCCCTCCCCCGCACCTGTCGCGAAGTTACGTCTGCCTGCCAGGCTTTTTGGGCACATTTTGACGTGTATGACACACGTACCAAGTGGAATTGTTCTACTCAAAATTGTAAACCTCTTCATACAAGCGTTCCCAATAGAAAACGGACTATACCTAAATAAACGTTATAAAAACAACTCAAAGGTTTAGCTCGTGAGATAGAGTGCAGATAATGACGTATATGGCACTTAGAAACTGACGTGTCTACGATATGAAAAGATTCTTTATTTTTACATACTGTATGGACTCGAGCCGAGTTACTGCCACAATCGTCGGTCTCCTTGAATTCTATCATACAGCGAAAAATGCGTTGGTATTCTATAGAATACCCATACCAAGTGGCATTGCTCTACTTAAAATTATCATACTTTTGCCAATAGAAAACGGACTAAGTACATCATTAATATCCATGGTGCCGGAAGATTTCGTAAGTTTTTTTAGAGAGTTTTGTGTTTGTCGGATTAACACGAAATAAGTATTGCCACCTAATATACGTAGACAATATATAGTTGTCATTTTACGCCTATATATAGGTAATCTAGCTACGTTAAATTATGTAGTTCCGACCGTGGGATATGAAATAGCTAAGCTTCCGTTTAATACTTACATGTTGAGTGAGAAAGGCGCCGCGAGATTCAGTATAAACTGTTTTATTCTGTTTTTATCACCCTTAATATATACAAGTATGTAGTCTCCGTATTTCTGTTATCTACTAACCTTTTGGTACAAAAAGGGGCGAGTAAGGGCTATGTATCGCTCCAAAGCCATGGTGACGGCTATGCACACACTTCCAATCCCAAAAATTCGCAATACAACTCTCACGGCGCAGTACAGTCGCGTCTCGCTTACCTCTGGAAATTGTTCCGAGACGAACATTGCGCACATCATTCCAACCTGCAAGAACAACATTTCTAACTTTTCCTTTTAATATAGGTTACCTACATTATAGGTTTCTAATTAATCTGTTTTTTAAAATAACAAAGATTATGTGGCTGGGTCAGATAAGTTCTCAAGTGGAGACCACGGATCGGCACGCACAGGGTCTCCCGCCCCACCACCAGATGGACCGACGAGATGAAGAAGCGGTTGAATGCGGAGGGCGGAGGGCGGAGGACCAGTGCGGTGGTATTCATTGCTTGGGGAGGGCCTATATCCAGCAGTCGACGTCTAGGGGCCGATGTGATGATAATGACTTTGTCTCCGCACAGACACGTCTACTAACCTCGATTGATTACGTTTGTTCCCACTAGTACCTACCACCGAACTGTACCACCGGTCGGTGGTACTAGCGAGAAATTTCATTCTCTTTAGTACCAACCACCATTTAGATCAATTAATCTTAGTGGTACTACGTGAGAGTTTTTGTTCTCAATAGTATTACCTATACAATTAGGTATGTTTTGCTTATTTTAGTGGAAACTCTGGTTTAAAATATTTTATGAATAACATTCGCGAAAACGTATTTTTGATCAAGACGCTTCTGTGGTTTCCAGAATCTTATTGTTGCTCATCTGCACTTACAACTTTTGATGAGCAACTAGCCTATTCACTAAGTTAATGCTTGCTCTTAAAATTGCTTGCGGTAAAATTTGCAAGCTCCTAAGAAGATAGGTACGGCGCTTGAGAATTCTTAATTGACAATTTATCTATTGACTAGAACTGAATAAGTTTTGATTTTCGGTCGCTTGGGGCGCTGGTAAGTATTTTTGAGTTAGTCACCCACAACCATATCTAACCCATATTGTCTGGCCTTGAAAGGAACCCTACTGCCGCTTACCAGCTGTGTATTGCTGTTCCGCGCGCGACATTAACATAGCTACAAAATACGCACATTATAACTATAGGTACTTACCAATGCTACAAGATCATTAGCAGCCAAAGAAGTTAGCAGTAGCAAATGTTTTTTATTCCTAATTCTGCTCTCCCCTTTTCTCAAAGCTACGATAGCGGCTGCATTGCCTATGATCCCAATAGCGTATATCACTTTGATAATAATTCTTAACAGGTTTCCTCTGTGTTGTAATGAGAGGCTAGTTGATATTTCATTCGTAGAATTGTAAATAATATCTTTCTTCGACAATGTGAAACTCATTCTCGTTGGTCTTCCAGGTAATTGTGTTACTGCGAAAATATAAAAAGAAATTAAGATTGTTTTCATATAATTACTTAAATGTTACAGATAGATAAGTATTTAGGGCAGGAATAAGAAGAACCAGTTAGATTTCTTAACTCTGTTTATTATGTCAGCTCACTTAAAAACTCTTGAAAAATGTCGTAACAAAAAACGTAGGCGCCATAATAAAACTGTTTTTTCAATTAAACATTTGTTCCCTACTCGTCTAGAAAACTCGCTGTAATCGTATTTACAAAATATGATAATTTTCTATAAATTAAAAATAAATTAGGTAAGTACTTATTGGAAAATCGCTCATTTCTGTACATCATCTATTTATATACGTATGGCAAAATCGTGTAAACCGACTCTTGTAATTTGGGTTTACAATTATTATTCTGTACATCACTCTGCTCAGTAGTAATTTTTGAATGTTATCGTGTATTTTGTAAATTCATTCTTTGTTGACAACCGGTTGTCTCAGTCGTTTACGAGGAATAACGGATTATACATAATTACTTATAAAAAAATATTTACAGTCAGCAACGACAGTCGCTGAAAACCTCAAATTTATTGTGTTATTAATATACATGTTGATACCTATTTTGATGCAAGTTGCGCTTAAATTTTGCCGCCCCCAGAACCCTGCCACCATGGGCGGTAGAAACCAACGATAGTAAGCCCATTTAGTAAATTAGCTTCTATAACCGGCTTCGCCCACGGTTGGTAGGTATGTTTGGGTTAACAGTTTTGAGCATATAGTACAAATTTTTTGCAGGAACGTAACGTTTTTCCCTGCGGGAAGTGACTTGATTTATATAAAACCTTCCTGTTTCGGTTATTATTTCTTATATTTTGACAAATTTTCCGACGGAGCGAAACCATTTTCCTCTTTTTATATGTAATTTAATAAAGTGTATTAATAATGTTCGGTGCAATTCAGATTGCGATGAGTTTGGACTACAATTGGCTATAGCTGCCGTGGGAGGGTCTGGACCTGGACCTGGACCTGGACCTGGTTTCAGCTCATAATACTAAAAGTTCATTTGAGCTCAATCTGTCACCCACAAAATGCCAAAGTACCTATCCTTCCAAATGACCTTAGAAATTAGAAATAAAACAAACAAAAACATTATTGTTGTGATTACTTTCTATTTACACTTGCAGAACTTTGGTCAATTTCGTAAGGATGATTTTGTTTGGAACTCGTTGACTAGTTTAAATATTAAAGCAGTGATAATTAATTATCAATGATTGGAAGTATAATAGGGTAATAGGTATAATAACTATTCTCTTACGTGAGTGTCTTACATAGGGTTATACACGAATTGAATTTTATATTTTTGACGACCCACTTTCCGTGCCTCCGTGTCATCCGGACTCCGATATCCGTACATATGTATGACTGTTTATTGTATTAACATACATTGGGATGCAAACTTAGGATATACTAGCTGTGCCCGCGGCTCCGTTCGTGTCGTCTACAGAACCCGCTCCGATTCCCACTTCCCGCTCCCGCTCCCACTACAGCTCTAAATCTAGTAAAAACTCATCGCAATCTGAATAGTACCGACCATTATAATTACATATACTTCTTTGTTATATTGCATACCTACTAATGTCTTTGAAAACTAAGAATGTCCATAACTTTTGATTGAGTAAACCGATTGCGATGAAATAAAGTCCATATGTTACTCCGAGTTGAGCCTTATGTTTCTGTGAAAAGTCCATCAAAATCGGTTCCGTAGTTTTTAAGTGATGCGTGCACAAACAAACAGGTAAACAGACAAATAGACAGAAATTCCAAAAATTATCGAAATGTGTTTTATTACTTATCCTTTGGCCCCTATTTTTTTTTGTAAATATCTTCAAAGTACTTGTCGGCGAAGTTTACGTTTTTATTTATTAGATTTCAATGAAAGCAAGTATAATCGTTGCTGACTGTACCCACCCACTCTAACTTCGCATTACACATAAGAGTCCCGTCTAGATCGTTATCGTCCATAAAGTAAATTGCAAAATTCCTACTCAGAATACTTACCTAGTGTAAATGTGATATCGAATGTTAAATATAATACCTATCGAAGTTCGACCTATATTTTATAATTTTGTAACGAAATATAAAGTTATCTAATTAACTTCAGTCTGTTCAGTAAATAAATGAACAACTTATTCTGATTTTACCGTTTCTCGCTGCTCTATTTATACAATCCATTTTGTACAAGGGGCAAATTGGGAAAATGTTATGACATAGGTATCCAGGAAAAATGACTTCCGAGATTTGAAGAAAGAAAAAAATACCGAACCGCACATCGCATACGACGTAAATTTTGCTTTTTTTTAATCAAAAATAATTGAAATGATAATACTTATTGCATTTAATCATTCACTATTTGCTGTTAAAATTTAACATTCAAAATATTTATCTTGGGTACTTACACCAAACTAGACCGATCGCATCAGACTATATTTTATTCAGATTTATAATCGGTTTATATACTTATTTCGATAAAAATCTCTCTTGCAGTGGTCACCGAAAAGGTTCTGTTACTGGGCCAACTATCTGTCTATCAGCAGAGGCCTTTTTAGGGCTTCATTTGGCCCAAAAGTAAATTATGAAATTAAAATAACCTAGTTATTTAAAGAGCTTAAGGTAAGGGAGTGAATAACAAAAAAATATATACCTGTAGGCATGGGAAATATTATAAGTGTAACAGTTTTTTTTTAATTCGGCGATTCATTTTGAATTTGGTGACCGGAAAAATAACGATTTTTATTAATTTTAATTACGGCCGTATCTAGAAAACGACAATACATAAAGACAATTTGTGTTCATTAAAGCTCATATTAACCATACTCACAAGAAATATATACATATAAAACGGTCTAGCTTAAAATAGTTAGCATGCTACGGAAGCCCGACTCACTCTAGGCCCATTTTTTATTAAAATAAGGAACGCTCAAAACAAGTCATCAGTGTAGATATTATATAGTTACTGTTCGGTAGTAGGTATACCTACCTTAAGAAAATATGAAAAAAATATCTAGCAGGTTAGAATTTTTAAAATAAAAGCCTTACTTGAATGTGTAAAGGGAACATGTGTAAACTCGGTTAGACGTAGAGATGCACGCAGTTGTGCGACAAAAGACTGAACAATGTGTGTACGAGCGCACGGGTGTAAAACACGATGAGTACTAACTGACTGGGCTGTGGCCGCTACCACTTAATTTATGACGATGATCAGGAGCGGATCCAGCCTTCTTATTTTGGGGGTGGTCAGCTAGATATCCTTTTAAACTTCTGCCAAAATGCTATAAACGGAATGGATAAATTAAAAAGTTGCTAGCGATCGTCGCGGAGACCACAGCAATGCTGACTATAGGTTGTCTTCAAAGGGGGTGGTCATGACCCTACTGACCACACCCGTGGATCCGCCACTGAGATGATATAATTATATTTAAAGACAGCTAAGTACTTGCGATAAGACAATCGAAACATTTGACATCATGGAGTTTGAAACTCGCATCCCATGGGCTGTAGATTCAGTGAGGAAATCAGTACAACAATACAAACACTAACTGTTTGTGTGGTATTTGAACTACGTTGACTAAGGGATACATCCAGGCAGCACCATCGTTTATGCATTTTAGTTCATATAGGTGCTCATAAGAATATCGATACATCTAATAAATAAAATCGTAAACATCGCGTGTAGTTTTTTTATTTGCAAAAAAAAAAAATTAGGGTCTAAGTAACAGAACACATTTCAATCATTTTTGAAATTTTTGTCTGTTTATCTGTTTGTCTGTGAGTTTGTGCACGCATAACTTAAAAACTACTGAACGGATTTTGATGAACTTTTCACAAAAAAACATGGGGCTTAACTTAACATTTAGTCTTTATTTCATCGAAATCGGCTGACTCAATCAAAAGTTATAGACATTTTTAGTTTTCAAATACATTAGTAGGTAAGATTAGTATGCAATATATTGCACATAATAGTATTTCCGTACTATTTAGACTGCGATGAGTTTGGATTACATTTGGAGCTGCGAGTGGGAATTGGAGTGGGAGTGGGACTGGGCGTGGGCGTGGGAAAAGGGGAGTGGGTGTGGGAGCGGGAGCAGAAACGGAAGCGGCAGCGGAAGCAGGAGGGGAGCGAGAGGGGAGCGGGAGCGGGAGCGGGAGCGGGAGCGAAAACGAAAGTGAGAGCGGGAGCGGAAGCGGGAGCAGGTGCGGTAGAGGGAGCGGGAGCGGGACCGCAGTGGGGGCGGGAGCGGAAGCGAAAGCGGGAGCGGAAGCGGAAGCGAAAGCGGGAGCGGGAGTGGGAATGGGAGCGGATTCTGTAGTTCACGCGAGCGGAGCCGCGGGCACAGCTAGTTAAATATAATTTTCTTCTTCAACATTACTAAATATTACTTTTAAAAACAAAGAAACAGACGGTCCCTGTCCTTCGTATGTCCCCCGCCGCGCCTCGCCGTCGGAGCTCCTGCGATGTTAGTAGAATGCAGGAATATCAATAGTCGAATAGTCGGATAGCAATAAAGCAAAATAAACCATACACAGGATCAATTTGAGACTATTTGTTTCGTTACAATACTACAGATAGTACAAAATATATATTATTTTCGTAGATATTATTATAGTATTTATTATACAATGTTCTTAATACATTTGATAATATTATTAGTAATGCTTCAAACTAATACCATCAGTAGTATTGAATATTGAAGCGGTCCGGGCTATCGATAGTACAAATAGAATTGTGTCAAAGCAATAGGTACAACTAAATGCAATTATTAAGTGAAGCTAGACGAAGATGAAGACGATTTAAATACTTTTCCACCAGCCCATACAAATTGTTTGAAAAAATTGGAAAAAAGCAAAAAGGAAACGTGGTCGATCTTCAAAAGCAAAGCAAATTATTAATAGTTATTATACTGATTTTATAATTTAGATTACATGTTTAGTAAGAGTTGAATGATACAAAATACCTATTCAAATAAATATTTATATGCAAATTACGAGTAGCTCCTTAGTGGAAGTAATCTTTTAGTGCCTATACTGTGTATTTGAAATAAGCATTTCTGACCTACAGACCAACTCACACACCAACTAGTTAGTCCGTGGGGAAAAATTATGTAATTTTATAGTGTGTTAATAATATAATACTCGAAATGCAAAAATCTTATTGCCCAAATAGTAATTTTCATCGGTCTCCGGTGGTTGCATTTCATGAACTTTTTTCGTGGACCGCATGTCTTCTGTAGGTACTCAAAAACAAAGCCCGGGCGCAAACGGCACTGACTCACGCGCTACGCGATCAGGCGATAGAGACACTGGACGGGGAGGTGAATATGACCATCTGGTAGAAGAGGCTGCTTAAAAGATATGGCGAAAGCCACCTGGAATGTGTCCGTGCCCAGTTGAAGGATAAAAGTGAGCGCCACAACGAATATTTGCAGTAGTGGGCCCAATTCGTTCAGCTATAGAATATAATGTGACGTCCTATTGTTCCCTTAATGCAAAACAATTATGTGTCAATTAATATTCTTGTCGCAAGCTTTGCTTATAAGTTGAGTTACATTTGTGCGTGCTGCGACGGAATCACCGCACCTTCATAGTAGGTCTACGTATTTTATTATTCAGAGACGTCAAGTCGTTGGCCTTGTAGTTCTGTATTCTATTTTTTTTATAAAATTGTTGCAAATATTGATTGGAAGAGGTGGAAAGAGAAGTAAGAACTTTTGCTGTGACGTTCGAGTCCAGCCGCAGCAGTAAAATAGTGCGACAGAGGTGATTTTGCAAAACACACATTATTTGGGCAATCATGGCCAGAAGTCGATTTCAAAACTGAACGACCGGGTAAAAACATTGACTCTACGGCTACATATAGCCAAGTACCTATCCACGAACTCTCACTTCCTGCATTTAGCGCTCGTAATCATGAGTATTAAACGCGCCGCGGCTCCAAATACTCGGCCGTCCCCTATCTTTTCTTAATTTTTTCAATCTATAATAATTTGTATTACGTTGTACCTACTTAAGGTTTATTTGTATACATTTTTACTAGCTGTGTCCGCGCCTTCGTACGCGCAGACCACTGATATACATGGCTTCCCCTTTACTCCCTTCCTCCCCACCTCCCTCTTTCCGCCCTCCCGCCCACTCTTCTCCTTCCGTTTCCTTCCTTCTCCTTTTCTTCCCCTTCTAAACCCTTATCCTTTACTCTTCCCTTTTGTCCACACCTTTCCTCCTGCTCTTATCTTTTCCCATCCCTCACCCTCCCCTCTCCCTTTCTTTAACCCCCCTTCCACTCACCCTCAATTACTATCCCCCTTTACTTCCATGACCACCTACTACCATTTTTACTTATCTCCAAAATGTAGTTCTCACTCATTGCAAGACAAATTCTTTCGAGCATTATACATTTATTTCTTTATTGTCTTGTAAGTATACGAGTACTAAACTTATGCACTACGAGTATATCCGATGATTGTTGCTTAATGCAATGACTAATACTTATTTGCTGTCGCTGAAATATATTTTGTTAGTGTGATAAACATTCTTAATCAAACAAATTATTTAAACGGGTAGTTTGAGTGCATGTCTGTACTAACTAAACATCTATATATATATAAGTACCCTGCTTTATAATTATAAAAATAAACTTCATTAAACTTCCCTTCAACATTTGGTAACGCAAAAAGGATAATTATATTGCTTTATTGTATTTAGTTAGACCATACACATCAATTACTTCGTCTTGGCATTATAACGAAAATGAATACAAAACTAGATCAGATAACTAGTTATGATATTGAAAGTGAAAACACATAATACACAATTTTCTAAACCTCTCTTTCAACCGAACCATTATATTGCTCTATTGCATTCGAGGTATGAAACCTTATTATAGGTTTAAATATTTTTTACATTTATTATAGGTACCAAAAAGAATTTAATGAATAATAAAAAAATGATTTTTTACTTTTGTAGGTTTCATTAAAAAATTTAGTATGACCCATTACCGTAATTTCGTTAAAGCTTGAAGTAATTAGCAATTACATACTCTCTTAATCTTTTTGTTTCCGGTTTATAACGCCCCACCCTCAGATAGATTGACGACCTAAAGAAGATGGCAGACGCGGCTGATGTGGAGGGCAGATGACTGGGTTGGGGAAGGCCTACATCCAGCAGTGGATGTCATAAACTGATATTATGATGAGGATGGATGAGATATTGATATCAAATTTTTTAATATATAGTTTTTTAGTCTTTTTCAATGTTTGCCGATCAGACTAGAGTATTATATATTATGATGAGAAGAGTTCAAAATAATACATCATTTATGGGGAAGTGTACACGTACCTATGACAATGAAAGTGAAAAAAGTTCGTGGTACACGACACAATGTAGATTTGCTGATAATATTTCGTCAGGCACTTTGGATTATCTCTTCTCCCAAAGGTTGTATCGCCGGCTCAACCCGAAGAGGAGACATCGGGGCATGTTGATGAAACGTGAACGTTCCGTAATTTTTTGAAGGAGGATCCACGCACACTGCACACGTGTACGCTGTCGCTACGAGAAACACATCATACGAGTAATCGAACAATCCATTCCTAACCTATCGTACATCTAGATACCGCGCATAGCCCAGAGGGCTTGTACATCTGGCAGACGGGAACACCTAAAGTAAGGGGCCGTTATGTCTTTGACAGAACACTAAAATGTTGCCATAGTTGACATCACAGAAATCCTATCAAGATAGAATGGTGAAGTAGGCGCGACACGCGTGCCATCAAGCAATAAGTATATTGCAAAAAACTATCAAACGCTTACTCGTTTCGCGCCAAGTCACGGTCGGGTAAACAATGACATAAAATTTGCAAAAATGTCATACTTATTGCGTGGTTTCTAAATGCATAGCTGTATCTCCTCACTAGAAACGTGACCGCGAGACATAAATAGCAACTTATTCAACAAACCTGTCACTGGTACTGCCTTTTAGTATGTAGGATGTAGTATAGACGTCAAACATATTTATCCCCACTGTCGAGCCATACGGTGTCGTTAAACCATCAGTCCGTTGAGATAACGCAGTTAGTGACCTGCTTATGCCGAACCCACTTCGGCAGATGTGGGGACACCCTTACCAACCATCATGATTCATGATTAGCATGTCGACGTCCACAACTAAACATACACCTTCCCTCATGTAGGAGTAGGAAAATTAGAAGTATTTTTATAGACTTTAGATATTACCTAAAAAATTCTTTGAAATAATTATTCAAATACTGCGCAACTAGCAGAGGTCTTAAACAATGTTACAAAACCTAAACAATGTCACTAAAACATCTATGATAGAAGTTTATTATCATATATCATTATATCAGACCGTCAACGTCTACTGCTGGACATAGGTCTTTTTGTATTGACTTACTTATTCACGGCCGGAGACAGCGATACCTACATCAATAAATGTTTAAGTAACATTGTTCAAGCATAGTTTAGTACTAAAGAACTGGAGCTGTTTATACCTTCATTTTCAGTAAGTTGCGCAGTCTGGTATTTGATGTCAGCGTTCCGTACTTGAATAGTCCAAACGGAACCGTCAGGGATATTTATCTCAGAAAAATGGACAAAGAATTTTGATAAGGCGGCTCTCCACTAAGCTTCTCATGACTTAAGTCATCAAAAGCACGCTTCAATCTGTTGAGATAACGCCGTTTGCCAATTTCGTATCGGTTGATGTGAGAACACTCTTGGCTGTAATATTCTAGATCTAGGTCTAAGCAGCGACTGCTGTGCACACGTGAGTTGTTGAACATTTTAATAAAACTATAAATTAAAAACAATACTTCATTACAAAATTAACGATTAATTTTTGAGCCTATTAGATTTTTCTTTTTTCGAGTCTGGAATTAATAGATATCGCATATTTTTTTTGTAGTATGGACAGGCTGGTTCATCACAGCCGAGCACGACCGCTTCTTGGATAGTATTACTGCCTCTCTGTTGTATTTCGTCGGCCTGCATCAATCTCCTGGCACAAGCGAGGAAGCAAGGTCCGCATAAAGCTATGGCGCAAAATGCTGCTAAAATTTCTAACAAAAACATTACAGAGTCAAACCACATTGTAAACTCTTGTAAGTGTGCATTATATTATTGCGAACTCGACAGCGATAACAGATATTTTCTCTAATCTCTCGTGCCCACAAGCCCTGTAGATAAAATATTAAAACCTATATTTATATTAATAGGATGCAAAACACATAAGGTTTTTGTAATTTGACAATGACATGAGAAGTTATTTTTGTGAAGTTTAATTTTTTAAGAAAGAAGATAATAGGTATACCTAAGTATTATATGGTATTATTTTACAGCCTCGTGCGTGCGTGATATTTCCTACAAGCCATGAAGGTAAAATCTTGTTGGTCATCGCCTCCACCCATAAATGGCGCCATTTAATCTTTTTTTTTTTAATTCGGACATTTTGCCGAAGTCTCGTTTGACAGGTAAGTGGCATATTTGATAAATTTTTGATAATGTTCAGAAAATGTTACTGGTATGATATACATAATGTAACAAAAAAAATTTTTAAATCCTGAACTGAATATTAGCAACGACGTATAAACATAACGAGCGCCCATAGCAGCAACATTTGTAAGCTGCCTTAGAAGTGATAAGATGGTAAGACGTTCTTGGGGTGCTCACACGGCTCGTCCACGGGTTCACGCACTCACCCCACCCATACATAGCATATACATATGCATATTGTACTTCCTGTACTAAAAAAACCTAATCAACAAAAAAGGACATTGTTTAAATTATTTTAATTTTACTTTATTTGGCTTTACAGAAATTACCTATAGACTTATTGTATTCTTATAATAAGTAACATAGCAGGTAGTGAACATTTTTGAATTCTATTGACTTTTTAAAAGTAAGAGTTACGAAAGTGGACTCAAAGCTCACTATCTAAAATAATACAAAAAATATTACAAAATATTCATACTTATATACAAGTCTTACACGTCAATCGCACCTATATTCATGTTATTTTGCCCGACATTTCGACCAGGTTACACTAGAGAGAGCCACGAGCTGACTGCAGAGGTGAATGAGCCGTTAAATTCAGCGAATGAGCAGTAGATTCTAGACAGAAATCTTATTGTTTTTTTAAATTTCTTAATTTTAATAGCTTCCCGTATTATTTATCTTTGGATCCATTGGATTCAGTGATCGATAAACACAAGAATGAGGGATGGTTGGAGATGAATTCGCTACTCGCCACATTTAACATTGATGACCCGCCGGTCCCGTGAGCTCTTGACCACGGCCAGACTAACCTTGTGGAAACATCGGACAAAGGGAAAATTAAAATACCATTCGCTTTAAACACATAAAAAAACATAATATATATGTAAATATCCGTCCGAATAACAGCGCAAAAATCTAAAGTGTTACATTACAAGATAGATAATAAGGACAGTATATACACTTAATTTTTTGGACTTTTTGTCCGCTTACTCGTCTGTTTCTTACTCCTAGTTATTTAATAAATGCATTAGCCAGCCGAAAATTTCAGTAAACAGGGATACAATTTTAATATTGTTAAATTTTTGGCCTATTGTAATACTAATGGGAAAACGTCTTATTTAATTCAATACTCCGTTGCTATCTAGTAAATGTGTCCTTACTTTTTCTTTTCATTTAATTCTCCAGGTAAATAATCCTTCCAACTTCGAAAAAGATAGCGCGTGAATTTCCTGAGTTGTCTGAATTTGCAATAAGTCGCGCCTTCTGCAGATTGATGCTGCTGGGTTTGTATCAGAAAACCTTTCTCTTTGAATGTTTGCTCCAGTTTCTCTCGTTGCAAGCTTTTCCTGGATTTTCTTTTCTTTTTGCCTTCCTTGCTCAGAGAGGGGTCGTGACCTTCAATTTTAGGTAGTGCCGACACTAATGTTTCGATTACTGGCTTGGGGTTCCTTTTCTGATCAGAATCCTTCAACAGGTACTCGTACCCTTTGTTTCCTTTGTTCCCTGTTCCGCTGTAATATGTGTAGTTTCCACCGGAATCAACAGATAACATCTTCTTCTCTTGTAATGATGGCTTAGAACCTCCAGTGAATTTGAATTTACAAATGCTGACCTCTGTCGTTGGAGTATTCGAACTACCTTTAGCTGGAATAGGAGGCATAAATATTGCTGACCTTTTTCGTTTTACCAGACCTTGGGCAGGGTTAGGAGATGTCCTTTTCATTTTCGAATGGTCTGGGCTATAACTTACTTCATCTATTTTATTAACCTCTGTTGAATCGAGTAAATCTGATGTCTGTTTGAGAATGAGCTTCGTTTTGCTCTCGTCCACTGATTGCGAATGCGGCTCCGCCAAAGCATTTTCACCAACGCCGATGGGAGTTAAAAGAATTTGGTTTTGATTTTTGTCACGAAAAAATAACTTGCTTGTGGCTGCCAGTCGTTGGTAATAAAGCAATTGCGACTGTAAAACTAATGGTGGCAAGTATATTCCGGCATCAGAACAGTATATATAACCTGGAAAGTCTCTGTCGTTTTCAATATTTATTGCAGACTCCGGAGCTGGTTCTGATGAAACCGAGGATATATTTTTCTGTTGCCGCGATGGATCAGCTGAATTTCTTACTGGTGTTCTCGGTAGATTTGTACTTATATGTATAACAGATATTTTATTATGTTGGTCATTTTTTTCATTTTCACGTTCAGAATTACTTACGTCTATTTCAGTTTTGATTTCAGGCATTCCCGCATAAATGTTGCCAATTTTATTTTTAAATTGTATATTTAAGTCATGGAGATCCCTTAAGCAAAGGTTTAGAGGTTCATCGTCGCTATGAATTGCTCCTGCAAATGTCATTAGCATTTCAGGTGTTGAATCATTCAGGTTGCTTATCCTTGGTGATGTCAGCAACTCCATTTTTTTATTATTCTCTTGTAGTAATTTACGTTCCAGCAAATTAGTTATGATTTTATTTTGTAAATGCGTTTTAGACGTACTTACTGGTTTATTGGATTGAAATCGAGGACACATATTTGATTGCTGATGTTGTTTTTGCGTAATAAGCGGCTGCCCGGGCACGACGGTTCCATAATTTTCGTATATCAAATGACAGATATCTGCTTTTTTCGGTTTTCTCCCTCTCCGTGGCTTTAAGTTGCTTAAAGTCATCTCTCCCATGTATGGTAAATCATCGTATGTAACTATTTTGCTAGGTGTTATCGCCGGTGTCTTCTTCTTTATCTCTGTTTTCTTGTGTGATTCATTTGCAATGTTCAGTACTGTAGAAATTTGTGTTGCCGTACAGGCTCCGGTTTTGTTCTCTGTATTAGCGAACTTTTGTGCCCAAATTTTGAAAGATTTCTTTTTTGAATTATTGATATCACAATCGTTGTTTACTTTGGAATTTTCTTGTGCTTTCTGTTCGGCCTGCTTAGAGTTAACTTTTTGCATGCTCTGTTCGTAATGATCAAGGTACTCCTGCGGCAGTGCTTGGTGGTGAAATTTAAGCTTCCATCTATTTTTTTGTCGGTTACGGGCGTTCTTGGGTTTAAGCAATTTAGATTTCTCGAAATCACTTTCTTTGCTAGCGGATAACAGTTGTTGACGCAACATCTCCTTGTTTTCTTGTGTTCTGAAACATAAAGATCGTATGGTACATTAAAATGTTGAAAGTAGTCAATGCTATATCGGTATAAAATGTATGTTAAAATGTAAATTAAAATTCAATACAAATATTCTTTATTGTGCACCAATACAAATAACTTTTTTATAAAAATAGTTCTAACCTGCTTACTTTAAATTAATAGAAAACTAGAACAAGAATCATGTGAACTATCAATTTTGACCATTAATTTTAATAGTTTTCACTAAAAATACTAAGTAGTGCACCTAAAGCAGTGGATTTCCCTTTGAACCTTTTCATCACACTATTTAGTTAAAGTAAGCCTCAAAAACGTAGTAAAGCAAAATATATCTTTTTACATCCCTACCTAAGTAGAATTAATTATATCTACGGCGTCACTAATTTTAGTGAAAAATACATAAAAAGTTAATCCTAAGAGTTACAAAGCCAATTCAGTTAATATCCTATGCCTACACCTACAACCCAACAAATATGCCGTATTTGTATATACAATTCATACATATTATTCATGATTTTTAACACTTCCATAATAACTAAAGAATTTACTCATTAGTTTTTAAATAGTGATTTCACATCGTACTTCTGGAATTATTGTAAAGTAAGATTCTAACTATTCACTCTAACTATTCACATGGGTACTATATTGACCACACGTCTACTATACACACACGGATGGCTACACAGTTTTGTAAAAGATTAAAACAGTGATCCTTTCGTACATCGCGTAATAAACATCTCTAAGTATATTAAATAAATAGTAAAATTTCAAATTTAAGACACTTGTCAACTCCCAAACACCTCATCTCCTTTACTATGGAAATATACAAGGACAGGACCATTCACAAACAGGTATAACATCCAGACCTGGACCAACACGTACAAAGTTGCCTGTCCCTGGTGGGAATCGAACCCATGACCTCTGACGCTCGAGTCGCATTCCCAAAAGCCACTAAGACACCAAGTCTATAATAATTATTTCCAGTTTCAAAATCTTGCTGAAGCGCATCAAATGTTTTCTACATCATTGGTACACTGTAAGTTCAAATTATTTAAATCGCTTACAGCTTTAGGCATTAAGCTCGGCAACAGACACAGACACACACACATACTTTTTTAGACTCGTTTTTCGACTCTAGGTGTAGGTAAAACAATCCTGGAAATGGAATTAAAATTTTCGCAATATTACAATATTTGCTATATTTGTTTGTTGGTTGGTTATATACTAATCGTATCTACATGTCATAAAAATCATAGTGTTTTTGGTATCAAGTAATACCTTTACCAAACAACATCCATTTGATATGTAAAATATTGAAATAAACAAATGGTACCTATAATTAGGAATTAAAGTCTGCAAACTAACCTAATAAATATTACCGAAAGATACCTACATATATCCCCTAGATTCCCCACTGCGTAGCGCTCAAAAGCCAGCCTTTACAATTATTTAATGTTCATTATTATAATTCTATTAATTGAACTAGGTAACATATGAAACAAAATTATGCACAAAATCTTCTCAAGTCGCCCGCCAAGATGAACACATTTATATCCTACGTACATACGCACATGAAGAGTTTTTACTTTTACCCTTATATACGACTTTATTGGTGAATAACAATTGAATTCCATCAAAAATTCAAATGAAGTTTTCAGACTAGGACAATACTTACTTTCTTCACTCTCATCGTCGCTCGAAAGCAATACAATAAATTAGTCTGATGGTAAAGTATTCATATTCAAGGATAATTTCAGATCTTTGCATAAGAAGTTATTCACATAAACGAACTTTCAAAACAAGATAGCACCAAATAAATGTATTAATTATTCACCTCCACCTATAGTCAGCGTTAGTGACATTTAAATCCTTTTATATGGGCACTGTTAAAAGTAAGACACAAGTTTTGATTGACATTTAGTGACACAAAGCTGGTTTAACAAAGTACGTTGAGCGTATATCACGGATAATTACAATGCACTGATGAAAAGTGTTGAGCTTTCAGAACCGCGCGTTTCCAACGGGTAGCAACGATGGGTCGAAGGCGCGAGTCGCGGCCACTGCGCCGCTACGCCTGCGCCGATCTAATCTAAATACAGACAACTCTAGTCTGTCCCTACCAAAATCACTCGTATTACTTTCGGTTTCATACGGCCTAAATTTAGAGGCGTTCGCTACAGAAATAAATTTTTATCGCGTTTTTCACGAGTATTAGACGGGAATAGAGGGCATTTCTGCATTCTGGTGGTGTGCCAACAGCGCGCCGCGCGAAACTCGAGATTCGTGCCATATTTGGCATCCGATGATGTGAACACAAAACGCTTTTGGGTATTCAGTTTCGCATGCCCCGCGCCCTGGCTCTTAAGTAGCTAATTTCAGCAGCAGCATGTTCCATTTTAATCTTTCGTAGATTCGTGATAGTAGGTCTCGCAACGAGTTATGAGATGATGCATGAAGTAACGTAGTTAATAATTTATAATATCAATTAATATAAGTAATTGCATTCATGAAAGTATATTAAGTTAATTGTAATCCCTGGATGAAGCCTTAATACATACTTATTATAAGATTTGCATTAGCCAAGACTTTGTGGGGTTTTAGAATAAAATGTTGTAAGTAAAAGGTTATAAAAAAGGTTATAAAACAGAGCGAAACAGAGCTCGTGTTTGTTTGGTTTTCTGCAATTCATTATCTTCCAGAAAAAAACCAGCGGCTAAGTTTATTAGTCGGTGACGGTCTACATGAAGACTAGATTAGTATGTCATAATAACGTATACTAATTTACGAGTACCTGAGACTGCTAATAAGATTATTATGGATAAGGCACCCATCTATATGTATATAAATTGTTATATTATAATCAAACTGTAAACTTTTCGTCTGTAGCTAAGTACATTAAATATATTTGAAAAATAATAATTAGGGAAATGAAGGGTAAGTGATAGAATGTATTTATATTATATTTGGAATGTTTGTATGACTGTTTTAACACGCATCACGTATTACAACTACTGATCCACTGAGTATGGAGTATTAAGAAAAACGAGGGCTTAACTTGAGTACCTAACATTTATATATTATTAGAGCCGTGGTAGCCGGTTGGTTGTGCACTCGCCTCACGTTCATGAGGTCGTGGGTTCAAACCCCGCCCGTACCAATGAATTTTACGATACTTAAGTACGGTTTATTTATAATACCACAGGCTTTTCGGTGAAGGAAAACATCGTAAGGAAACCTGCATATGCCGAAGAAGAAATTCTGAGGCGTATGTGAAGTCCACCAAATCGGCTTGGGGCACCGTTGGTGGTCAGGGGTTTGGCACAAAAGATCCTGAAGGGTCGAAGTGTCGCCAGGTCTTCCTGGCCCCCTAAGAAGATAAGATATATATTATTACATTGCAATCGAAGATTCACTTAGAAGTTATATAAATTGAATTTAAAATTTTCATATATTTGTAATTTCATAGGATTTAGGAGGAGGGAAGAGAGAAAGGAGGAGGTCGCGAGGGAGGAAGGGTGGCAGGGAGAGGGAGATATACAGTTGTAGTTTTGTCCATATTTTATTGTTATTTTTCACTCTGTTTTGAGCTTTGGTCCCATAGATATGCTCAAAACAGAGTAAAAACATACCTCTATAGCCATCTAAAGAGGTACGTTTATATTTAACTGTAGGTATCAGTGTGTATTTCAAAGATCTTCACATAGGTATACGAAGTCACGGGGACTGTCAGTATAACAATAAAATTTGAAATCTCCTACTAAAAGAATGAATTAAATGAATTCATTCAAAAATGCAAGGAACGCAAAGATGTGGTTGGGCTCTCGGTTGAGAGACATATTGAGTTATCTTGTGTTGAGCTGGACAAGTACATTGTGGTATGCGCGTATTGCCCTGATAGGAGTAAGTTTGAAACAATAGAATTAGTATTGGAAGATGTTTTGAGAATAATTTCCAAAACGGGAAAGTCTATCATTGTTTGTGGCGACTTCAACATAGACATTTTAGTGAAAGATAAAACCAGTACAAGGTTTCTAAATGTATTTAAATCTTTTAATCTAAATTGTGTGTTTTTCGAGCCTACCAGAGTAACGGCAACGACCACTACATGTATAGATAACATCTTTTGCGATTGTGAATACAATGACAAGTCAACGATAAAATCTTTTAACTCAGATCACTGGGGACAGTTGGTGTCTTTTCCGTACGCTCGTCAACAACAGAGCATCACAGTTACAAAAAGGTCTACCGATGCTGGTCGACTTGAAGAATACATTGATGTGTTGGTTCAAAAACTGCCTCAATTTAATTATGATATCAGTGATCCAAATAAATTTTTTTCAATGTTTTTTGATACATTGGAAACTGAATACAATAATATTTTCAAAGTAGTTACAATAAAAAAAAATACTAAGTTTAAATTCAGTGATTGGGCAACAATAGGTATTAGGAAAAGTAGGGACGTACTATTTCAATTATATGCAGATAGATCTTCAAGACCCGAAGATTACAACTTTAAAGAACATGTAAAAAATTATTCTAAAATTTTTAAATCTGTCTGTATTGCTGCCAAATCTAATCTAATTAGTAAAAAAATAAAAAACGCGGAAAATAAAATGAAAGTAGTATGGACAATAATTAATAGCGAATCGGGAAGAACCAAACCTCGCGACAACGATATTATCCTAAATACTGACCGCGGCACGTTAACATCGAATGCCGAGGTGGCTCAAGAGTTTGAAACTTTCTTTACTAATATACCACTAAAGACCACAGAAAACTTAAATTCATCGGCTGCTCTTTCAGCGGAATTTCTACGAAAGAACGTTCCCTCTTGCATCACTGAATTTGAATTTAGGCACGTGAACCCACAGGATATTATAACGTCCTTTAAACAAATAAAAATAAAAACCACTGAAGACCTGTGGGGTATGTCTGTTAAAGTATGTAATTCCATCATTGATATTTTAGCACCATATCTTGCCTTCGCGTTTAATCTCTCTATAGATCATGGCACTTTTCCCGATCTAATGAAGCTAAGTAAAACTATACCATTGTACAAATCAGGAGACAAAAGAGATCCTGGCAACTTTAGACCCATTTCGATCTTACCGGTACTTAGCAAGGTTTTCGAAAAGGTCATGCTCAGTCAAATGCTTGTACATTTCAACTGTAACAAACTTCTACATGACCAACAGTTTGGTTTCACTAAAGGCCGCTCGACGACGGACGCTGGTGCTGCTCTTCTGCAAAATATTTTTGATGCTTTTGAGCGACACCACGATGCTATCGGGGTTTTTTGTGATTTATCTAAGGCGTTTGATTGCGTAGATCATAAAACGTTGCTCTTCAAATTAGAACATTATGGTATCAAAAATAAAAACCTTAGTTTATTGAACTCCTACCTAACAAACAGGATTCAAAAGGTTCAGATAAACGGTAAAAAGTCGCAGGGATCTCTTATTAAAATAGGAGTCCCACAGGGCTCAATATTAGGACCTTTCCTTTTTTTGGTTTATATAAACGATCTTCCGTACATGGTGCAGAATATGTCGAAGATTGTGTTGTTTGCAGATGATACTTCTCTGATTTTTGAAGTTAATAGACATGCCCAAAACTATGACGATGTGAACGACACCCTTCGGCAAGTTCATGAATGGTTTATTGCTAACAACCTTGTTTTAAACTCAAAAAAAACTAAATGCATAAAATTCACACTTCCAGGTGTTAAACCATGTGATAATGACATAATATTAAATAACGAGAAGTTAGCATTTGTGGATAATACGGTTTTCTTGGGGCTAACCCTTGACAAGAAGCTGCAATGGGGTCCACATATAGAATTGTTATCAGGTCGGCTAAGCTCCGCAGCATATGCCGTTAAAAAGATTAGAGAGTTGACAGATATAGCTACAGCAAGACTTGTATATTTTAGCTACTTTCACAGTCTTATGTCTTATGGCCTCTTGCTCTGGGGTCGTGCCGCTGATATCGATTCTATATTCATTTTACAAAAAAGAGTAATAAGATCTATTTATGGGCTTCGTAGTCGTGATTCTCTAAGAGAATTATTTAAGGAAATAAATATAATGACGGTGCCATGTCAATACATATTCGCTAACATTATGTTCGTTAGACAGAACCTTTCTTTACTCAGCTTAAATAATGAGAGGCATAATTTAAATCTTAGAAATAATAATAAAATTCAAATACATCATTCTAGATTGTCTAAGATCAATAATTCTTTTGTGGGGCTGTGCGTGCGTTACTACAATAAGGTTCCGAATGAAATTATTAACTTGTCTGAAGAAAAATTCAAATCTTCTATAAAAGTTAATCTGTGCAAGAAAGCCTACTATAAGTTAGATGACTACTTAAATGATAAAAGTCCATGGAGTGCTTGATGGCTCAGCATAGGTAGACTTAATGATTGTAATGAATAAGATAAATCAAAGGTAGGGCCCTGTGCCGTTGGGTTTGTTGCCACTTCTTCCCCTCGGTTATACAGGTGGAAGTGGAGTAGATTTAGGCAGAATTTGACGTCAAAAAGAGAATTATGTGTTCCAATTTTGAAAATAAATATTTTGATTTTGATTTTTGATTCGCACGCCAATACAAGCTCATGTCTTGGTGATCACTTTATATGTTGCAGCAGCAGAAAAAAAGCGTGCTTGCCAAGTTAAACGTTATGGATAAGGATTACTGCTATTATTTTTCATAAAATTAACAATAAATTGTCAAGAAATTAAATAGAACGAACGAAATCGAATGTATTTAATAGAATAAATTAATTTAATTTTCATACGGAAAATCCGTGTAATAATTCCATTTTGGAGCACTCTGGTATAAAGTATGCTATTTATTAATTACGCACTGTATTGAGACACTGATTTTCTCACTACATTTTATAAAAGCTTACCTATCTCTCACAGAGTAGGTGCAAATTAACATCCTGATAACACAGCACTAAGGCATACTCTACAACGATGTATTTTATTTTATTTTAGTATGGGTCTGGTTGTTATTTACAACGTAAAATAATGAACAAAGTATATATTTAGCCCTGTGCAGGCCCCAGTGACCACAGCATGATGATACGAACTACGCTACGAACCAACTGGAAAATGGGCCCGGTCCTAATTAAGTAAACCGTGTCAAGATTTATTACGCAACACCCTTAGGTTTTCAGTCAGGGGTTAAAAAATGGTCTAGACTTTCTAAAGTTGATACAAAATTATCTATAAACTCCTTTGTAAAAACATTGGTTTATAAGAAGGATCGTGCAATGTGTTTAGATATTTGTTCTCAAACATATTTAACAATGTTTGCGTTCTTAAAAAAAAAGAACACAGTACCTAAACACTTCATATACTGCAAAAGTGTCTCTTTCCCTTCAATATTAGTGCGAAAATCCATTATTGTATAGTTCGTTATTTTTTGGGACAACATCTTAAAACGTGTGACTAAAGATCCAAGCGTAATTCCGCCAACCGTCTACTCACTTAATAATAATGTATTAAGTATGCGAACCGTTTATGAAATTGGTTACGGAAAACTTGCGTCGGGCCAAATCCATAGATTTTTTTTAAAGTTACTTTTATTGGACGCCAATTGTTATTACATACTTTAGCATATGAACACAACAAAATAACGATTCCAAATTGAAATGGAAAATATTGAAAAATAAAAAAAAAAACTGATCTATAGCACCCTACACATCCATTATTTGATCTTTAATAAAATAAAAATATTTTTATAATAATAAATTTTAATAATAAAATTATTTTAAACTCTTTTATGCATAAGTGCTTATCCATTTGAAAGTATGTTGAACAACATTAAAAATCTAATGAGAAAAGATGAAGCTTCATTAGAAGCGGATGCAGATGGAAAATGAAGAGAAAATAACACAAATGTATTTATCTCATATCGTAAAGAACGCAAAAATTCTTCATAGTGGAGAAGAATCTACTCATTATATATGGTCTGGCAGTATCCATTTGTACCTAGGTATGGCAAAATTCATATAAGGGTTGATCCAGTACTACCAAAATGTAAACTTAGTTTTATCGACATCGGTTGAAGTGAATTGATTTTACCTAATGGTCTTCAATTTGAATTCCTAATTGGTCATAGGTATATACTCGTATATGACAGCATACCCTTTATTGCATATTATTGACGGGCTAAGTTGGAATTAATTATAATATGGACTGATAAAACTTAGATGTGTTAGTTTCCTCACGTGCTATTCCTTCACCGTTTGAGAGCAGTCAGTAAATTCACTTATATTTTGACTTTTTTCAAAAACTCTATGGGCACATGGCGTGTACAGGGATCGAACTCAGACTACGTACGAGTACGTTACGTTTTCACGAGAGAGTATGTAGAGCTCTGCTGTATAATTTATTGCGAATGCGAGAGCCACGGTAGCGCCGGGAAAGAAATCCGGAAACGCTAAAACAATTTTGTTATTAAATCTTATGGCTTAAATTTCATTTCAATCATGCTAACCCACGAGATTACAAACCTTATTTGCTGCTCGGAAACAAAATACCAAATCAAAGTGCCGCATTGAGGAGTGTCGTTATGTAATTTACTTAGAATGTCCATTTGTGTTCAACTTTTGTTAAATTAACGTGGGAGTATTCTTTTTTATAGCTCTTTAATGCGAGATTAGAAGTGTCAGTCTAACTACATAGTTATACTGTAGATTCTACGGTAGAAGAATAACGGAGACAGTATTTTTCTTTTTTTTTCTGATTTTATGTTGAATTGACCTACACTATAGGAACTTTAAAAATAATATTTTAGCTTTATCTGGTAAACGATAATACTAAACACATGAATCAGGTTTTCAATAAACCTAGTACATAATACGAGTAGTAATACAAAAAATAATCTGGTCTCGCTTTTCTAGTTAACCAATGGAACAAATATTGCAATGTCAGTGCCACACAGTAGTGTCCAACGCTACAAAATTATTCCCGTGACCATCACTGGAGAATATTAAGACTTATTATACCCGTTGACCACCAAAGGCCCCAACGGGAAAATACGCGGTTGTTCAAGCGCAAGCGCCTATAATTATTCCATTAGCAACGATATAGTTAGTAATTGCTCGTAATAAATGGTCAGGCGACTATATTGCTGCATATCTATATGTAGATTTACCATTTTGTTCAACGGCTTTAAATTGTATTGTGTATAATTTAGGCAAAATCTAAACTAGTTAAACTCAGGCGACAGAGAGGGTCTGTTAAAGGCAAAAGGTAAACTATTTTCAAAAAGTACTTACATTACAGAAAGGGCGCTACAAAATTGAGCAAAATTGGAACTCAAAGAACAACATTTTGGCTTGAAATTTCACTTACCTAGCTAGGTACTTACAAAGAATATAAAAATGTCGGAAAACTGATGTATTAAAATTAAATGGGCCGAATGCGAGTGGGGCTCGCGCCTGGAGGGTTCCAAGCCATGCACAAAAAAGTTTTGATTTTTTTTTTCTAATTTCGTGACTTTCTTTTAATAACGTCAAGCGAAAAACCCTTGTGAAATTTCGAAATAATGTTGTTTCCATCATTGCTTGTTTTGAATTTTTTATAAACTTTTTAAGTGAGACCTAAGTATTTGTTGTATGACCTATTTATTAAATTTAATACGAGCTTTAATTAAAGCAAATGTCACGTCTATAAATAATGCGGTTTCCGAGATACAGTCACATTAAAATGGATAACAATTCGCTTTTGCGGGTAATACATCCTAATACATATGTAATATTGTAACATTAGAAAAAAAATTGTAAATGAATCCGAACAGATCTCCATAAACTCATAACACCTTCAGTTTGGAGTCGGGGTTAAAAAACTACATACTGTCATAAGCGGAAAAGAATGTATGGCATAACAAAGTAGAGCCCATGTATTACGTCCTGAAAGAGAACGTAGATATTAATTTAAACGCCTGTATTTTGCAGATGTAGCCATATTACAATAGGCTAGCTCGTAATATTTAAATGTGAACTAATAAAAGAGCATTTACGACCGCACATAAAACTACAATCGAACCGAACAAATAAATATCCCGACCTCAGTTACTTATAACTTTGCTCGCATGCATGAAAATATAATTTGTTGTTTGCAGGCACAGGAGCTAAATTTCAATACCTGTAATATTTTGGATGTTATCCTAATGCAAAATTTGATTCGCAGTGAGTGAGTGAGTGAGAGTTCAAATCTAGGGACATTTCCACACGTGTTAAATGCCAATTGCATTCGTCATCTATTTGTACATGCATACAGGAAGTACAATAGTCCAAGGAAGCTGACATTTTGCACACATGGATAGGTACGAGGTTTTACATGTGACTAGGTAATGGTATAAAAGTTTAAAATCGGTCACTACTTTAAAATTAATAAAAACGAAGTTTTTAACAAAGGGTAACAGAAGCAAAGTGTATCTAAGTGTATCATACAAAATATGAGGATTAATTAAAATGTAAAATAATTTATATGGGTAAATATGTTCCAAATCTCAGCTCTTTCGATCTAGTAGTTTTCGAGCTAATCCGGTGGACAGACAAACCAAATGAACAAAAAAGCGTAGCTATAAGGATGTTCATTTTAACGGATCCCTAAAAACAGACCCTCGCGTTAAAAGTTAAAGGTACTTAGGTAGGTAAAGAAAATTATTCGGAGTCACAGCCTTAAATCCCAATTAAGATTTATTGCCTTTTGTCGTTGTTTCAATCTAATAATGAAATGCAATAAAGATATTTTCCAATTGCTTTCCCTGTAGACAAATATACCTGGATATCGATATTTTTTCACTCATGCAATTCAAACAAAAATCAACCTTATTTTTTTGTATTACAGGTAGTTATTTCGTGTGACGGTAGCCCAAAAATAAGGCTAGATTCTTAAAGAGGTTCGATTCGTAGCGAATTCTTTTAATAAGTGTGGATGATTTACGCGACGCCAAGAACACACGGTGCTCGAGGCCCCCTTAATTAGAGCTCGGAATAAAATCACAGCCTGTGAATACCTTGTAATTCTCAGTCGTCATGACTGCAGTCTAAATGCAGACCAGTTTTTTTACTTGAAGTGAAGCGACGGTCTTAAGAGGGCATAATTTGTTTGAGTCATACGAGTAAGTATACTATATTAACGCGTATTATTTTTGAATCTTACGCTTGGAGAGATTGTTCGTTACTTGTGTTTATGTAATGGATTGCACATTTTTCATGTAAAAAAATGTTGTATTCCTCGCATACAGTTTGGAGTAGATATATATTCTATTTTGTATGAGAATCTTATTTATTCTCTTTCTCATTCTACCAAATAATATAATGTATAACATGGGAATAGGGAAGTTAAGGAGAATCGGGAAGGGAAGGTGGTAAAAGAAGCGCAAAGCGGAGGAGGAAGGGGAGGAGGAAAGGGACGAAGAAAGGTAAAAGAAAGGGTCGGGGGAAGCGAAAATGGTCTGCACGTACAAAATTGCGGACACAGCTAGTCATCGTGTCTGTACTTAAAAAAATATTAGCAATAAAATTAAATGGTTGGGTGAGGAATAAGTGATACAATGAATTAAGATCATTTTTATAATATTTGTACCTAACATTATATTTTAAATTGTCTTTGTATTGAGCATGTCTAAGGCTAGGAGAAACAGCTTTAGTATGTATTTCAGGGGTCTGAAGTGATATGAAGTGGGAGGCATAACTTGTTCTATATTAAAACACTAGCTGTGCCCGCGGCTCCGCTCGCGTGAACTACAGAATCCGCCCCCGTTCCCACTTCGGCTCCCGTTCTCTTCCCACTTCTATTTCCACTCCCACTCAGACTCGAGACTCTCTATATCCCAATCCAAACCCCGACCTCAACCCCATCCCTATCCCCAAAAACTAAATTTCACTTAATCCCATACGCGGCGCGCCCATATGATGAACATACTCGTACGTTCGAGAAATATTGCATTTTTTTATCAAAATTTTCATAATAAAGAGGTGTTTTTTTCATCCGATATAATGGCTTCTAGAAAAATTTACTTTATTAATATCTCTGGTTATGTGGCGTATCAAGATGAAACATGCACCAGATTTTAAGTTAGACCACCAGCAAGACAACTTTGAAAACTGCATCAAATTTTTTTTAAATATCTCTCATGTACAGACATAGACCAGTTACAGTTTTATTATAAGTACCTATAGATTAACAACCTTGAAGGACAGTGACGCCGTACAGCGACGGCTTCCTAACAGACTCAAAAACTGTCACCTATTTTAATAGGTTTGTCAACTAGACACTCTAATAATGACTAAAAATAAAGTAACTTTGTAACACGAAATGTTTAATTTAAACTTTAGAATTTCAAAAATATCAGCTTAAATCTGCTAATATTAAAATTACAAAATATCAATGTTGGATGACATGTTGGGATGACAGATAGACAAACAGACAAAAATGATCGAAATATCTGTAACATAATCCTTAGACCCCCAATATTTATTTATGCAAATATTTTCAATGTACAGACATGCGAAGTTTACGTTTTTGTTGATTAGGTAACAGTTTGACGTTTTGTGATTTTGTCATCTACCGTTACGTCAGCGGGACGTTAGGTTACGATGCGAATATGTCCGTCCGTCCGTCTTTCACAGCTGATTATCTCAGGTAATAACAATGCTATCGACTTGAAATTTGAAATAGTTTTAAACAATGCCCACCCAACTTCGTTGCGACTTAGATTGAGCTTAATAGAATTAAACATATATTTTTATTTTCATTGAAAAAGGGGCCAAAAAGGGAAGGCCAAAATTTTAAAATGTGGTTATTAGGTCACGTGGGGTATTGTATGAAAGGGCATCATTTGTACATTCTAAAATAGAGTTTCGTTTCCTTTTATGCCAATTAGTTTTCGATTTATAATGAAAAATATCTGAAAAATACCATTCACCCCCTTCATCTCCGAAGCTTGCAGAACGAAAAATCTGAAAATAAACCTTCTCCATAAATCCTTTTGAGGTAGTTAACTATATTTTTCAAATGATATTTACCTCCAATTATGTAGATTTTTGTGTTTTATTGCTTAAATGTGGTAATTAAAGATAAAGAGATAAGCTCACCTCTGTACACACCATTTATTACTGTATTTAGTTTTAGATGTACAATAAAGAATATATTAAAAAAGTCTATTTTTGCATTTAGGTATCGTAAGTAGTAGTGTGACTGCATTGTGATATTAGGCCAATTGAAGTAATTTTATAGCAGTCCCTCTGGTTAGGGGTTGAAAGTATGGGAGACTGGGGTAAGACCGGGACCCTATAAGGATGAGGGCCTCTTACTTCTAAACTATTATAGATATAGGCAAACCGGGTATTTCTGGACAAGACTGGGCACTACCCGATATTACCCCGAACGGTTTTGCCCCCACGCACACTGCTCTGGACGCGGTTGAGCGTCGTGCCCGAAGGCTTATAGGTGACGAAGCTCTGGTAAATACCAAATTACAGAGCCTCAAACATCGTTGCAGTGTGGTCTTTCGGTATTACATTTTACGACAGGTTACATTTTGGAAAGTGTGCCCAGGAATTTCACGATTTGATTCCCCCATCCCCGTTCCATCAACGGACTACAAGGCGTGGTGAGGGACTTCATCCATAAGTAGTAGACATAGCACGCTCTCGCACGAATCGTTATACTTCCTCGTTCGTAATGCGAACTGTTAAGGAATGAAACTCCGTACCAGCTTGGGTATTTCCGGAGAAGTACAATTTGGATGTTTTTAAAGGAAGAGTGAATAGGCATCTTCTGGGTAAGCCCGCTCCACCTTAGGCCTCATCATCACTTACCATTAGATGAGATTGAGATCAAGCGCAAAGCCATCATCAATAAAAAAATCTACCAATATATGAAAAAAAGAGTAATCAATCAATTTTTGAGCAAACCTGGTCACCCACTAGTTGGGAACTCAGACCGTGTACTAAAAAATGCATCCGGAACAGCGCATTTCATTCCACGCTTCAGAACGGTTCACTAGTCTAAGAGCGGCTAAACTGTAGCATCTCCCCTCGCCACGCAAGCTATCGTAGGCTTAATTGAACCCCTCACGAGTTGTTTTCTTCTGAACCTTCCTTCATTCCAGAGTGTTGGCTGCCGATTGTATGTCATTAATAATAATAATAATATTTTATAATATACATGAAATAAATTATTAAAAGTAAGTTATCTGTCCTCAGTGCGAATGAAACCTACTACCTGCCTCGGGCGAGTCCAACGACGACAAGTCACTATGCAACTAGATGGTCGATTAAGTGTAGTACCTATTGAAACTATGACGAGGTGTACCTTCCCTTTACGATTGAAACCTGTGGTATAATTTCCAACTTAATCCATTTCAATTATTTTCATTGTTTATATTCCATGCAGATAAATTTAAATTAAGAACTTACATAAAATAACGCCATATCTATTTAATAACTTATACCTAATATCACTAAATAAACAAAAGTTAAATCACAATGCAAAACTTAATTATGTTCGTTCATGAGGGTATCGTAATTCAATTATTTAGGGTTTCATTTCATATCCCTTGGCAAGTGAGCGTAATGTTTTAACTCGATTAAAAACACAAGTGTTTTGGTGTTGTTCTTTACCAGGCGGTTTATAGTGGTGAATGCTTGAATGTTGTTTAAACCGCCAACATGCAAACGAATCATTCGTATACCTATACTTAATAGGTATCGGCACTTAAAAAAACAATTAATAAGTGATTTGGAGCACAATATGTATGTGATATTTGATTAAAAATTTCTAATCAACAAAAACTCGCGCAGAATGTTTTCCACATAGCTCTATAGGTACGAGTACTCGTACATAGCGGTTCGAACGGAGAATAACGGATACCCAATAGTGAAAGATTCAAACACATTATTATCTATCGGTATTCACTAGCACCCCCCTTTGATAAAAGAAAAAAAACTTTCTTTTCTGTGAATGAAGCCTCATCTGCATGCAATTCTGCCTTTCTTCTGTCTTTCACTTTCCTATATACCCACCTACGCTATTGCTTCCCATTCTCCTTTCGTCCCTTCTTCTCTCACACCTTACCCCCTTTTCCGTCCCCAACTTCGACACTGCCTCTCCCTTCTGTATTTCGCACCCTTCCTTCCATCCTCCCTCTACCACCTAAAACTTTAATTAAACTATGGTCAAGACGGCGTAATTTTTGGAGATAACAAGTCTTGTAATCAGTAAAATATTCATTTATTTACTGGTTAATTGAAGGATCGGTTTCAACCTTATATAATTCATTTCAGTAACCGGTGTTTATGGAAAACGATAATTTAAAACTCGGCAAATCTAAATAAACCGGTTCAGAGGTCGGAGTCACGCCCCCCGCGCGCACACCACATTCGCCCGCAGTGTTCTATCTCTTTTTTCAGGCTTCGCTGGCTGGTTTATTCATATATTTTTTTATGTTTTTATTGGGTTATTGTTTTCGTCTAGCGTACATACGTTTAAACAAGTAAATTTGTTACGCCTAGCTGGTTAATTTCTCATTATAAACGGAATAGACATAATGTGCTTTTTATTAACTGGCTAATTGAAGGAAACTGTAAACCGAAATTATTTCGGTTCAGGGTATTGACCCGAAACCGGTTTGGAATTTTCATCGGTTCCAACCCCTGGTACCGGGGCTCGACTTGGCGGAGGAACTGCCGTGCCCCTATATCTATTGTAGGTATGAATTCATTTCACCCGATTTAATTTGAGTTTTGCAAACATCAATTTAACGAAGTGTTAACCTTGTTAGTATTGCATTACTTTAATATTTATGTCTGTAGATTTTTATAAAAACAAACATAATGAATGATTATACTTGTTGTTTTTATGGTTTTATACGAAAAGGTATACCTAATAATCCTCAATCCGGCACGCGGGGCCAGTACGTGGTATTAGCTTATTTTTATTTTGCATTACGATTAATATTTATTATGGGGGGGGTACATAATTTATTGAATATGAGTATAAAATACAAGCTGAAAATTAACAAATATGAAACACATCTAATTTAAATAAAAAATTTCGCCTAATTTGTCCAGCGAATGGTGCTGCAACGTGCCTAGGACACTCGCTACGTTTCCCCGCTGGACGGCTAGGGCTACGCGCTGTTGAAGATTAGCTTATTTACTTCTAGTTGGAATATTTATTAATATTGTATGTTAATATTAGTTAGGATGTGTAGGTGCTTTTATTGTCAAGTAAACATAAAACAAAACAAAAAAGCAGTAAAGTAAAGGTACGTCTCACATATGCGGGTTCCGTCAACACCTTTTTTTAATTATCCTGTAATATCTCGGAAATACAATTATTCCTGGAATTCCCATAAATTCCCCATCACTGCCAATTTTACAGGTAGGTATGTTCCACATCTCGATGGGTCCTATAGGATTCGAGTTATCAGCCAGACAGAGAGCAAACGTACTACGCTTTACGGGTATCCGTTTTGATCGTTCCCTAACAATAATAACAGCCCACAATATTCCCCTGTTGAATCCTGTCCTAATGGGAGGTAATGTCCTAATTAACACGCTGAGCAGGCTGGTTGGTGATCGGATTGCAGTAATGAAACTAACACACTGGTAATACTGCTGCTCACTTACCTACTTAAATGTAATTCTATTAGAGTTCAAATAACAATAACATTCTTGTAATTACATTGTATGTAGCTGGCTATTGGGCATAGAAATGGTGCTTGTTTTAATATTCATTTACTTACAAATGATTGATAGAAATAAAATAAAAGTCTATTATCTCATCTCAAAAGTAAAGAACTCAATAAATTATACATTGGAGAAACGTATATACACCTTTGTGGAAATTGGTATCACCAGACTCTTAACTGTAATTATTGGAAAAAAATAACAATAGATAAAACTTATATTGCAAAACATTCAAACAATATTTTATGACGTTTTCGTAACACATTAGAGCAGGTAATAATAATAATAATGTTATTCAAGTGCTCTTTTGGCGTGATTCATTCATTTATATAAGAGTACCCAAAAAAAAATAAGAACAAATTATTGTAAAATATAAAAATTACGGTGGGTGGAAATGGGTGGATGTGGGTAGTAAAAATGTGTAATGGGATACTTCTATCCTTTTCTAACACATTGTATGGCTCATATAAACTCGAGATTGTGCTGAATGAATGGCGTTAAGTGCATTTGTGAGTAACAATATTGAGAACTTTTCTAGAATTTCCTAGTTATTTTTTAGATACAATGGACTATGACAATTTGTGAATGTAATTGGTCTAGAATGTTCTAGAAGGTTCTCAAAATTTCAAAAATGATCTGAGAAGTTCTGTTTATAATATTAGAAAAGCGACGATTTGTGAAAGCTCTCAATTGTCATGTCGGCTATCTGCGGGTCATAAAATTCGCACCATACGTAACTTATCCACGCGAACGAAGTTGCGGGCAACAGCATTTAGACATTAGACCGACGACCGTCGCCAACAATTATCACATCGCGCCCTTTGCTTCACCTCGCACGACTCTGCACCGCCGTTTCACCTAACATATTTCGGCTTTACCTCGCCAACTCCTCCGGTAGCGCGCGCCGGCATCGCAACACTTTGTCTGGACTAGGGTTTCCGATCTCGATCCGATCTTATCGAAAATCGAATTTTTGGCAGTCCGGTCTTCGATTTTTGAATCGATCTTTAAAAGGGCAAGATCGATCCAAGACCGCCACATGATGAAGAGATCAGAGATCGATTTTTCTCTCAATGTTGTACGAGTGCTGCACTCTCCAGACTCCAGGTTTAAAAACCCAAGATAGACAGTGCCGGGGGGCTGTATCCAATGTAACTCCTTTACCTTTAATTTGTTAAACGATTATGATGTCCGATTTATTCAGTAAATTGGTGGATTGAGTGAGTTGAAAATGGTGAGTGAGTGAAGTGATGTGTTAATAGCGACTATTTTTTCTATATCTAAGCTAAGAAAAATGGTCGAAAATATGTAATGTTTCCTAAATCTTATAAGAAAATCGAATCGATTTTGGTCAAATCGATTTTGTTCTTCCGATTTTTTTAATCCCATGATTCGAATCGATTCGTAAGATCGATCTTTTCACCAAAGATCGGAAACCCTAGTCTGAACTCGTACTTAGCCACCCCCGGCCCCAGACACTCCATACAGGCGAACATATTTAATCACCTACTACCTATTACAGGCGCACCAACCTGTCCGTACACTTGAATACTTAAATCAGTCTTATATTTTATTTAATAATTAATATATTCAGCCCAGCACAGGAACAGAACAGACACTTAAACACGTCCCCGAAGCATCTAACTAAACTAAAGGTAAAGTTGCATTAAAATACACGAATGTAGAATACAGATAAATTCCTATCAAAATGTAACCAAATAGGAATCATTAAATAATCGCATTGATAATCGACGATTACGATTAATCGCTGATAACTGATAATCGCCGATTACGATTAATTATAATCGTGATCGTTCCATCACTAATATTTAGTACTAGCTGTGCCCGCGGCTCCGCTCGTGTGGTCTACAGAATCCGCTCCATTCCCACTTCCGCTCCCACTCCCGCTCCCGCTTTCACCTTCGCTTTCGCTTCCGCTCCCGCTCCAAGTCCAGATCCAGGACCAGGTCAGCTCCAGATTCAGGTCCATATCCAGCTCTAGCTCCAGATCCAGCTCCAGATCCAGCTCCAGATCCAGCTCCAGATCCAGCTCAAGATCCAACTCCAGATCCAGCTCCTCAATCAAAAGTTATGCAAATTTATAGTTTTCAAAAACTCACTAACATTACATTGGTACTATACCCGCTCCCGCTACCGTTCACGAATTCTGTCGTGCATTTACCCCTAGACACCCTACACTTATTTGTTGTATGCTTTAACTTTTGATTGACTGGGCCGATTGCAATGAAATAAAGCCTATATGTTACACCGAATTAAGCACAACGTTTCTGTGAAAAGACTATTGAAATCGGTTCATAGTTTTTAAGTGATGTGTGCACAAACAAACCGATAAACAGACAGACAAAAATTTCAAAAGTGATGAAATGTGTTCTGTTACTAAGCCTTAGACCCCCAATTTTTTTTGGCTTATACCTTTAATGTACAGACACGCGAAGTTTACGTTTTTATTTATTAGATAATATTTTGTGTAGCTCACTTCACATCTCATGGTTCCGATCCGCTGAACGGAAACGCCTCGCGACGCCGCCGCCGCCGCCGCCGCTCAGCTCTACTTCGCTCCGCACATCTCCGCTTTGGTGAACTCCGGACCTAAGACGGCTTATCCGGTTACGAATTTACAAAGGCTGATAGCATTTCAGTCTGTGATTTAATGGTTGTTTCGGGGTGCGATGGCGTGCGTTAGGGGAGACCTATTGGCTACGATGAGCAGTGGGAGACTGATAAATTAATGACAATATAATACTTATATACATGCAGTAAGTACCAACCAACTAAATATATTGCAGTGAAAATGGTAGTCGATATAACTTTTTATGTTGCACTAAAATTTTAGATGATGATCAGCTGAACGGAATACATCGTAGTAGATTACGCCATACTATATTACTATAAAGGTAAAAACCTCTGTAGGGGGCGACTTTTTTCATGTCTTACTCTTTCATCACAAACTTTCATAAATACGTAAGCGAATTACTGTCGCGAAATTTTTTAATAAATATTGGTACAATGAATTTTATTAAAAGTACAGTACAGTGGTCTGTAATTTTAATTTTGATTATATTATCATTAGATAAGGTGCTAGGGATGGTCACTTAATTCGAAATGTGACTGCACATGTTTTTAAAGCTTAGATAAGTTTCGTGATACGTTTTATACTTAATTTTCACGTAAAATTTACTATTATTTGCAATTGCTGTGTTAGGTATGTCATTAGACAGTGATAGGTACCTATATAATTACAATATAATCTCAATCACAGTGTATTGTGGTCGAGGACGGTAAGTGAACGTTCTTGGAGGAGTGGGTTTGAAGGGGTGCCTTAGTAGCGAGGCCTTCTAAGAGGTCTAATAAGTTCAAGAATTACACATAAAGTATAAACAACAGGATACATTCGCTTCGCTATGCAAAACTAACTATACAACAAGATAAACAGCCCTTTTCTTGACAGTACCTATGTTATTTTATATTTATGTAAGTTTTTTTCAATATTGCGTTTTTGCGATCGATTATAGAGCGTAGGTTTTTGTGATAACATGAATATTTACCTATGTGTTTTTATATTTTAAGTAAAAGAAGTGTTCTCGGATGTTTAAAGCATAATAAAAGCAAATATAATTGGTTACATTAAACACGACATTAATAAACCATAAATATTTCATTTACGACTTGTTTTACGCTTACACCGTGTTTGAAAATAAATTTTAAATCCTTATCTAATAAATAAAATCGTAAACATCGCATGTCTGTACTTTGAAGATATTTGCAAAAAAAATTGAGGGTCTAATTATCCTTAGATACTTATGTAACAGAACACATTTCAATAATTTTTGAAATTTCTGTCTGTTTGTCTGTGAGTTTGTGCACGCATCACTTAAAAACTACTGAACGGATTTTGATGGACTTTTCACAGAAACATGGGGCTTGACTTAACTTAACTTAACATTAGTCTTTATTTCATCGCAATCGGTTTACTCAATCAAAAGTTACGGACATTTTTAGTTTTCAAATACATTAGTAGGTAAAGTTAGTATGCAATATATTTCCGTACTATTCAGATTGCGATGAGTTTTTACTACATTTGGAGCTGGTAGTGGGAGTGGGAGTGGGAGTGGGAGTGGGCGTGGGCGTGGGCGTGGGCGTGGGCGTGGGCGTGGGCGTGGGCGTGGGCGTGGGCGTGGGCGTGGGCGTGGGAGAAAAGTGGGGGCGAAGGCGGGAGCGGGAACGGGAGCGGGAATGGGAGCTGATTCTTTAGTTCACGCGAGCGGAGCCGCGGGCACAGCTAGATTGATTTCTGTAAATCCATTAGGTATTGTTTGTTTGTGCACGAATGACGTAAAAGCTACTACAACTGAGGTAGTTTTCAGAAATCATAGGGCTTAATTCGGAGTAACATTTAGTCTTTATTTCATCGCAATCGATTTACTCATTCAAAAGTTATGCGAATTTATAATTTTTGAAAACTCGGATGCGCTGAATTAGAATACAACAAAGAAGTGTAGTGTGCTAAGCTCGGTGGAATTTGTATTGCATTGAGTGAGAACTGCATTTTTGAGATAGGTAGGTAATAGCGGAGGTGGGTGGTTATAAAAGTATAGGCGGAATGTAGGACGGGGGGAGTTGACGGTAAGGGGAAGAGATATCAAAGTAAATGGGTGAGGGAAGTGTGGGGGTGAGTGGGTGAGGGGCGAGGAAGTGGGAGAGGGCAGGGAACAGGTATAGTGAGAAGGGGAGGTCAAAAGACAGGGATTTAGGAAGGTGTTCAGGAGAAGGAAAGGAGGAGGAAGAGAAACGAAAGAAGAGTAGGCGAAAGGGAGAAGAGAGGGAGTTGGGGGAGGAAAGGTCAGAGGGAGGCGGAGCCACATATTTTCTTAGTCTATGCGTAGGAAGTCGCGGGCACAACTAGTACTAAATAAATACATAAACTATACATACCTCTACTATAACTGCATAAACTTAGATAAAATATTATAGGTACTTACTATACATATAATTAGTTAGACGTTTGATGAACTTCAAACGGTGTTTAAGGACAAAAGCCCTTCATAGGCAATCGTTTACCGGCGGTACAACAATTTAAACGCTGTCGACTAATTTTGGGGGATGAAGTACGAAGGGCCGCTCTTTGTCGGCCGTGACAGAGAAAACGTGCTGGCAGTGACAAATTTAGTTGAAGAGAGAGAGAGAGATAGAGAGAATAGGCGAATTACATACGGAGAAATTAAGATCTTTTTTAGAGAAGAGCCCGCCTTTGTACAATAACATTTAATAATTGTATTTAGTTTTAGTATATGTGCAATAAGGCATCTACATAAAATATTTTCCAAATTTTATCGGAAAATGTGCAATCACACTTCGCGTGAGAATAACCGCACAGCCTCAGAGAATCAGGATCGTGTGGAATGGTTCGGACATCGTCACTATTGATAATTTTGGGATCTACGAGTAGGTAAGTACCTGTATGATCCAGAAACGAAACATCAGTCGATCGTTTAGCTGTTTCAAACATTTGAAAATGCACTAACTCCTAATTACACGTAACTAGTTAGGTAGCACGGGTTTCGTATACGGCCGAAGGGAAGTGAAGTGAGCGAGAAGCGCAGGAAAGATTGTGATCTCAAGTCGTAAGAAAAGTTCAACAAATGTATCTAATCATCTATCAGTTCACAGACTGCCAGCTTAATGTACAAAGAGCACAAGGGCACTTTATCGGCGTAGAAAGTCAGGACTTCGGTAAATCTTATGGTATGATTTTGAAAATTGTAAACCCATCAAGAATAAAAAAAATTCAAATACTATGAGATTGACATTTTATTAATTAAAAAAACCCTCACCAAATATTTTTACTACCTACATTTCGCTTCATGTAGTTACTTTGTGAGATCAATAATATTGTGTTGTTTCTTGTAGGTAACATCTAGGGAAATTGGTTAAAACTCTAAAAATTTGAAATGTCAGTGAAAATGTCGGCATGTGGTCAAAGTCAAATGATCATTGGAAGAAGAAATGTGACAGTTAGGTAAGTAAGTATATATAACAGCACTGCGTTGGAAGTTTGACACTATGGTTTGAGGTACTCTCCTATCTCACCGCACTTCATTCCGCGAAACCCTTTTTGACTCGGTACCATGTGATACCTACCTTTAATTTTTTTTGGTTTACGGGACATCCGCCCCATAAAAAAAATTGCGTCTATGCAAATTCGTATGTGCAGTTAAAGTCTTATGCCTGTTTAAATTATACTACTTACCTACCTAATACTAGCGATTGATTCAGGAAACATGATAGACTAGGTATACAACCTATAGCAGGCCTCTTGCACTCCGCGCGTAGGAATAAGATAAGCACCTACTGAGTGCAGACGCAGTACCCATAGTCAATCAGGGGCCGCCGAGTGCGGTAGATATTCGTCTCGCTCGATCTCAATGCCTCTCCGATTTGATGTGCATAATGACGAGAATATTGTCGACGCGCAGATATTGTTGTGTGAACGGCTTTGTGCGACTGTAAAAATTAATAAAAATAGCAAATTATCTACTGATTTCAAATTTTAAACTGAACAGTTACAGAAAATTACTATTCCTAGGTTTTTATACTTAGCTCTAGCTCCTTATAATATGTTTAGATAGTTGGAAGGATTATTTATTTCATCACTCTCTAGTTTATTCTATTATGAATTGAATAATGTTATGTAAAAGATATAGTCATAATGGCATTACCTATATGGATGGTACTATATAGGTGGCGGTATTTGTCTTAGTTTGTGATTAGGAGTGCAATAGGTAGGTATTATCGATAAATCTCGGAAGTCGATAATTTTAACATTTCATCTCTATGATATTATTATTAGTGAGCCAAAGATATAACTCCGTAAATAAATACATAAAATAAAAAATGTCATATTTAAAAACTAGAATAGGTACCTACAGTTTGTCAAAAATATATAAAAGTTGCAAAGTTAAATTTGCGGTTCTTTAATACCATGCCAACGAGTATGCTGCATTATACAATTCCAACAGCTGCAATATATAACTTTCTCGGCACTTTGGTCGGAAATGTAGTCATTCATATTCTGAAACTGCACTTTTTAGAACACTTAGAGGGTGGAATCGATACCTAAGTGTATGACATAACTCTGTAAGCACGAATAATCATCATCAAGAGTTGCAAAATAATAATGCTACAGGGTTCAATATTAAGATCATAGATTAACATATTTTTTTCGCCCCATAACTATCGGTTTTTGTTTCTATAAAATCAAAACCTTTAATTTTACTCTATTTAAAGGTTGATTGGTTTCCTCTCCCGTAATTTGTATACTTGAATACAACTTAAAATAGTTTTTGAGAACACTGTATTTAAGTTTTAAAATTTGCGATAAAGTGTATTTTGCGATAAGCTCTATAAAAAATATAAGTAATAAAAAAGAAAAGTTTGATTGTGTGATTTATAAAGATTTTTTTAATTTTTGTTGCTCGAAATGTCCATGGTCTTCAAACTTTTCATGGGAAGCCATCAGGAAAAAATAATATGAGCGTCCTAAATGTAAAACTAGATTTTATTTAAAAACCATCAACATTTTGGACAGGGTAAATTTAAGATTTAAGTAGATTCTATAACAAAAAAAATTAGTTATGGTACAAAAAACTGCTTATCTTAATTTTTTACATTGAAAAAAAGCTTCGTTCCTTAAAATACCGAGATATTTTTTTTTAATAGAGTATTTTTCATCACACTACACGGAAATGACCTACTTATTCCAAAATGAGGACTCAGAGTTTCACTTTTATGGACAAGTTAAGACTGCATTATATGTAAAACACAAAATTACTTAATATTTCTATTCTATTTCATACTAACCAATTAGAATTATTTGGTTACTTAAAATAACGTCAAGTTACTTGACTTGTAAAGTGACAGAGAGTAAGTGATTGGTCTATTCATAATTGCTTATTTTTCGACGTGAACAACGTCATAACATCAATCCGATGGCCGTTACAGAAATCTGTCGTTTACAAAATAATGACACCTTTTGTTTCATTATAATTTTGGGACGACGCACGCCTCATGGATGATTGATAGTAGGTATTTCGTGTAGATAACCTCTGTAAAATTATAAAATATTTTAAAAGTATGGATAATGTCATTACGACTTACAGGATGGTTACTTATTATGAAATACAAATAATTTAAGTTCTGCGCCGATGTTGAGCAGTAGGTATAACTTTTGAAAGTGATATCCCACCACGTTGCAAGTAGTATTAACGTAAAGCCGTGATCAATTTCTAACGATCGATGCCGAGTATAATAAAATAACTCAAGTAATAACAATTGTAGGACAGTTTGAATTGTGGGACGACAGATACATAAGAACAAGAAATACATTCAGAGGAAACTGTATTAGGAGGTATCCTGAGCCAACAAAGCGGTGGGCCCAAAGAGTTCCGACTATAGATCCAGCGGGAGCTCCGGGAGCTCAAAAAACAACGCGCGGTAATGCGCAAACGGGAGCTACTTCTATCCACACTAAATCGCTACCTAAACTAATAAATACTTATAACGAAGAGGTAAAGTTTGTTTGGTTTTAGAAGTGGAAAGGGTGTAAGGGATGGCGAGGAGGTATGGAGGAGAAAGATTCGGGAAGAGAGGAAGAAGGGAGGGAGAAGGAGAGAGGACGCAAGAAAGGTTAGACGGAAGACTAGAATCGTAATGAAAATCATGGTCAGTTAAAATAAAATGTGTATTTCTATAATAGACAAATATGTAGGTAGATACTCGTATATATGGGATATTATAATATCTTTATTGCGCAGGATTCTAGCTGTAAATTTAATAAAGGATTGTAGCTGTAATTTGGTATACCCAAACCGATTTGGGTATACCAAACTTGACAAAAGCTTTAGTAATTAATGTAATTTCTTGAACATGTACGAGATTATGTTTAAAAAAGTAAACTACACAGATTCTATAATTGCTATAAACAAGGTAATACGAGTACATAATATATTTTTTTAAATTGCATTCAATTTTTATTTTGTTTCGTGGGATATGGACATGGTTGACAATATTATGAAGCTGATAGCGGATAGCACGTGCAGTTGATAATGTCACTATTAGGTATCTGTTTCTGGCTTTATAGGTAATACCTATCTGTTTTATTAATAAAAATTGAACAGCTTTTAACGTGCTGGTTTTAACCATATGGGTATCTACTTATTATTGGGTATACACCATAGCTTTCTAAGCCCAAGCAGATGTCATTAAATAAGCAAAGCTCATTTAATGGGTATTTTATTGTAGTATAAAATCGAGTGCCATTTACCTATACTACAACACTGTCAATTAATAAAATATCAGTCACATAAATTATTTAACGACAAATGACCTCGGATATTTCCGGAGCCATTATAATGTTCTGAATCCATTATGAAATAAACTGTCTCATTCAAGTTTGCATTTATTATTCCGGGACACAATAGTTTTAAGAGGTAAGGGCGCCCAGCGAGGGACGCGGGGTGAAGCGAGAGACCGCAAAAACTGCACCCGACTTAATTATAAAGAGACAAGAAGCGCCATTAAATAGCGATTCGTTAAATCTACGCTCTTGTGTTAACGCCATATGTCGCCTCTCCTTTTCTGACACGGAAACTTAAGAGCGGGACAGATGTAGTTTCAATATGTCGCCCACATTAAGGGGCGGCGTCAACAATATAAGGTTTAGATTGACTGGGCGGGCGTTCTCTATTCACTTTTTTTTGGATGCACCGAGCTTCCTTTGAAAGCTTTTCATTTGGTATCGGGTCGCGAAACCGGGTACTCGCTTTTAATTACCGGCGTACTCGAAAATCGAATGTATTTGTACACCCGGTGGTACTTAACTGCGGTAATTACTGTGTAAAAGACAAAATGTACCTACAATTTAAATAAAACTTTAAAAAATATTACAAAGGTATAAATTAACTATAATAAGTTTAAAATCTATTTAACGGGACAGAAAAAAATATATACCTACAGTGAACTTTAAAATCATGTCTGATATGCGTGGATCCCCACCTTTAACAAGGGGTGTTCTTGATAATGGTTTTGGGGCTCCTTTAGCGGCCTTGAGTTCATTAGCTGAAGCTAGCTCACCAGCACCTAATCCTCATGGAATCGACCATATTTTATCGAGGCCTGCGGTTGGATCCAACGTCGGCGCTGGCTTGTTGACTCCCAGATTGACCTTAGCGGCGGCGGCAGCCGGCATGGCGCACTACTTCCAGCACAAACCTTTATACTGGCCTGGGTTTCAAGGCTTAGTGTCAAATCCAATGGCCTGGAGAGATCGACTGCAGTCTAGTGAGTCATTGCATAATGTATTTTATCCGCAATTGCTATGGTCAAATATTTTAGGGTACCTAGCTACGATTACAGTTGTTAACAAAACTTTTTACGTTCTTTGTCATTATCACTACTGATTATTACTAACATCAACACTCCGGACCGATGCTATGAATACTTAATATTACTACATACTTACAAATAAGTACATCATTTAATTAATACCTATCATAACCTGATAAGAATCAGATTTCTTAATAAAAAGCTTAATATATACCTAAAGGGCGATGTCAAGTATGAAATCTCTATTCATATGGTTGCCAATTAGCCATTGTTATAACAACACAGGTTAATTTAAATAAACGGTAAGCTACGCCGCACTACGTTATCTTATCTCTACAACCCCGAATTACGAAGTAGGTACTAAATGCGGAATATTTAAAACTGTTTGTTGGAGTCACCGAATACGTTACTTTAATGTAGGTAACTGTAGATTTGTACACCATTTACGTATTTGGCGCAATTTAAAATCGGAACTATAAATCAAATGAATGAATTAAAAATACAAAGTTCTATATTGCAGCACTGCAGCTGTCGAGGTTGTAAATGTAATAATGTATTTATGGCTTACTTAATCCCCGGCATGCTATTTATAGAACCGTAAATGAAAATTTGCCAATTTTTTTCTAACCTTTTTTCATTTATTTGACACGAATTAATATGCTTCTATGTAAATCACATATAGAACCATTACTATTTTTATAATTAATTCGTTCCAAACAATTTTAGTCAATCGTATTTAATAATTCATTCATTCATAATGCTCACGCCTTATTCCCACAGGGGTAGGCAGAGACGATGTATCGCCACTTTGCGCAATCTAATGTCGCAAAGCGGCTTACCTTCGCCCGCTTTTTATTTAATAAAAATGGCTCTGCCAGACCGCACTACTTTATTACCTATCGATACAAATTTTACCGTGAAAAATGAGATGTAATATAACATAAACAAAGATTAGGTTTTTAAAATACTACCTACATATAGAAAATTACTAAATAGGTATTTGGATTTCACACTTATGATTGATTTGAATGGGATTGTTTACAAAATCACTAGTTTCCGAAATGTTATACGTGTATGTACCTAATGTACCCATGGTTTGTAGGCATTAGTTATTTGGAGAACCGCAAATTTAATTCAATATTTTACTAAATAAAATACCGTATTTTTACATAAAATTTTGACGGAGCGTCATAAAAAATCACGATAATTAAATTGTTGACGCTTTAATCGCATATAAAAGTTCATTTTGTATGGGTTGATCCATGGATATTACTGTTAAGACAGTTACAATAATCTAATCAATTCAAAAGCTATAATTGAAAAAAGTTTTTTACTCTGTTTTTTGTTTGTTTTTAACCTAAACCAGTAACCCTATGTATTTTTATTTAAAAGTACATTAAACTTTTTAATGTGATAATTTAATCGCTACAATTTTTTTTTGAAAAAAATTGAGTTTTTATCGCAAATTAATGTGACCTTTGTATGGGTTGTATAGTTTACCGATTTTTTTCGGACCAGTGATCGTACTATATTATATACAATTGTGCTTTTTTGCCATATGCAAAGTTTCAAGCTAATCAATCATAGGCACAGTTTATGAGAAAATCGCCTTTTTTTTGGTGGACGATACTCTTTATTTTAAAGCTGGAAAACAAAGAATAAACTGATAGATATTATTCACTAAATAATAATACGAAATGTCATTCAAACCGATACACTGGTTTAGGCGCTATATTCATTGACGGACATGCACACATATTTTATTTTAATTTTGTTTTGACTGTATGACCCAATCAACAAAAACTTAGACTAGAATTTTTTTGGTTTATGAAATTTTCACGGACCGATGGGGATTACTATACCTATTGCAGAATTTCATGGCTTTACCACGTGGTAAAGACATGAAATTCTGGAATAAGAGAGAGGGAGAGATTCGCACGTGCGAATTTGAATTAAATATTTGGTGGGATTTTTAGCCTATCCTACTATCGACTGGCTGAGCCCGCTACGCATCAATACATATTTTATTGTTCGTACGCGCAGAATGATAAAATATGTACCTGTGCCAATTTGTAAAGTGTACTTACTCCTGGCGTTGAACATATTATTAATAAATAAAAAAAAAACAAAGGCAGTAAAAAATGGGGTAGGTACGCTACAATTCCAGATATGTTAGTGAGTACCTACATCTCTCCCTCTCCCATCTCTTTTCATCCCTGGCAATTATGCCTTCCCGCATACTTCTACTCTTCCCTCCCCCACCTTTCCTCCGCCCTAGCTCTTCCCTATCATTTGGGACTCTCCTCACTGCCAGCTCTTTCCCTTCAAATATAGTGCTCATTCATCTCAGTCCTAATATCACCGAGCACAAAACTTCCTTGTATAGTAAATAAATACTAAAGCATTTGTATAATCACTAATACATAAATGAATAATATTTCATTTTGCTCCAGCACCTCATTCTCGCTCTCCTTCCCTATCTTGATCTTAATCCCTTTCTTCTCCCTCCCCTATTCCCACTCCCCTCCTTCCTGTCTTCGTTTTCCGGAGGAAATTTCTCGGGGATCACATCGCTCCAAAAGAAAAACCGGGTGTTCCTCTCGCTCCCTAGTGACATAGTCACGGAAATAGCTAGCGCATGCTTCCGCAACTCCTCCAGTGGTCGTCCGTAATCGGACACTATTCCGGGCTATGGAATCAATTGGCACGCTAACCAACAATATGACCTAGAACAGCAGGCAAAGGACGTCCTCGTGTTTTTCGCCTGGAATACCTCGTCAAGGGGGCAGGCGATAATTCTACAACTACTCTCTCTCGCTCGTCTCACCTGCAGCGCTGCAGATAAACCAATGTGTCATCCTCCCTGCTTAGCCCCGTGCTCTCCTTCTGCGACATCACGTTCACGCAAAAGGAGAGCACCGCCTTCCACGACCTGTCGCAGTCAGCCATGTATTTGATCATGGGTTGCAGCGACAAATCGGCTCCCACCACCACGACAAGGCTTTGGAGATGCCGCACTTATGGCACTCAGGTGTCGGCCCCTTTCTGCTATACGCCACAGGAACCTCCCGAAGTATTCATGCCCCAAGAGGATTTAGGTCATCTGGAAAGTAAGCGTGACCTGGCCGCTATCCATTCCCCTTCTGCCCTCCTCTAAGCAATGTTCCCTCCATTTGCCCCCTCGCATGCAATTTCTCATTCCCTCTCTTCTCTCTCCTTTTTCACCCTGCACTTGCCCCTTCCCTTGCTCCTCCCGTTGCCCTTGCCATTGCCCCTTCTTTGGCTCCTTCCCTTTTCTCCTTGTCCCTCTCCTTGCCCCTCATTTGACCCTTTCCCGCCACTTTTTATTGGCCTCTCCTTTCCCGCTTCTCTTCAACTCTCTCCTTTTTCATCTCCTTTCCTCTCTCTATCCCCCTCCTCCGCCTCTTCTCTTTCCCCCTTTTCCTTCCTTATATCCATTCCTCCTCCCTGTAAAAATGTAGTCCTCACACATCGCAATCAATATAAATATATTTGAAGACCATTTTTAATGTAAGTGAGTCTGTTGGTTTTTGCATGCAACATGTGAAAAACTGACAAAGTTCTGATATAGTTGCAGCATTTGGGCTTCAGCTACCCTCAGCCAGCAGGTAGGGTAGTTGGGTTCAGAGATAAATTCAATCAATGATCTATTTATTTTAAAATTACTCCCCCTAGTTACGTCTTGTAGAACATGTGGTACTGGTTGACACTGGTCTGTAACCTGTGCTCGGCTTCTCCCAGTAAGTTCTAGATTTGGACGGTGATTGTATCTCCGACCTGGTGCCGAAGTACTGTACTTTTATACACGTCATTATTTATCGACTAGCACTTCCTAGGTGTAGATGTAAAAACCAGAGAGTAGAATTTGAAAGCCGATAGCACAAGTGGAAGTGGAAGGTAGCAGTGGAAACTGGAACAATAGTCCGTCTAGGCACCAGAGTGTGGCAGCAATACTTGGATTCAGTGTCCATAGGACAGTAATTTAGTGTAACAGCTAGACTTTACAAAGAATCTAATAGAGTCTATAAGAATATAGACTTACAGTGGGTAACTAAATGTAAATACTCACTCTAGTGGGTTATGCAGGGTTATTATTACCCATTTTGAAATACATACATCAGTACTAAAATGATTGTTAGCAAATTTGTACCGCTGTTAATGCATCTAGTGACTCAGCAATGGTACAAGATTATATTCAACAAAGTTAGGAATCTACCCGGCACAGCAAAGTGCGAGCGATCTGCGCCACGGCCTGACAACAGTTAGGAGACAATTTCGCACGAAGTAAATTATGTATTGATAATTTAAGGTTCTGAATATATCTTTATTTAGTTACTAACTGTGGCCGCGGCTCCGCTAGCGGGCTACAGAATACGCTCCATTTCCCACTTCTGCTCCATCTCCCGCTTCCACTTCCGCTTCTGCTTTCGCTCCCGCTTCCGCTCCCTCTTCCGTTCCTGATTCCGCTCCCGCTTTCGCTTTTGATCCCGCTTCCGCTCCCGCTTCCGCTTCCGCTCCCGCTTCCGCTCCCGCTTCCGCTCCCGCTTCCGCTCCCGCTTCTGCTCCCGTTTTCGCTTCCGTTCCCGCTCCCGCTTCCGCTCTCGCTTCCGCTCCCGCTTCCGCTCTCGCTTCCGCTCCCGCTTCCACACCACCACATTGCCTCACCGCCACATCGCCACGCCACCACCGCCACTGCAACTTCCATCGCCACACCGCTACACCGCCGTACCGCCATCACCAAACCACCGCCACCGCCACCTCCACCGCGACTCCGATCCCGATCCCGACTCCGATCCCGACGTCCACTCCTTCTCCCGCTTTTGCTTAGGCTCCCGCTCCCGCAACCATTTTACTCACCCCCGTCCCCTTTCTTATCTCCCTACACTTCCATTACCACTTTACTCACCTCTACCCTTTCTTCTCTCCCTCCCCCCACTTTCTCCCTACACTTCCATGACCACCTTTTAAAGATAGGTATATCTCCAAAATGAAGTTCGGCTGAAATAAAGCCTATATGTTACTTCGAATTAAGTACTATGTTTCTGTAAAAAGTCCTTCAAATCCGGTTTAGTCGTTGTTAAGTGATTTGTGCACAAACAAACAGATAAACAAAAAAAATTATCGAAATGTTTTCTATTACTTATCCTTAGACCCCCATTTTTTTTTAAATAACTTCAATGAACAGACACGCGAAGTTCACGTTCTTATTTCATAGAATATATACAATAAAGAAGTACAGACTTATTAGATGTACAACAAAGCTGTTAGGCAGACCAATGTAAGTATGGATTGCTGAGTGAGGACTACATTAAGAGGGAGGAGAGAAGGAGGGTGGACAGGACGTTGGGAAGGGAAGGAGGTATTCACTTACACATAGGTATGCGATTGAAGCTCTGACTACTATCTGCAACAACAACAAAATGTGTGTCCTTTTTATATTTTTCACTTTGTTTTGAGCATGTCCAAGGCTAAGAGAGATAAGAGAGAAACGGTATCAGTACATATTTCAGTGGTCTGTGCATACTAAACCGTGCAATGCACCGCTAGTAATAAATATTTTTGAAATGAAATTGAAATGAAATGATATGAAATTTATTTGCATAGAATATGGTGATAAAATTGATGACATATTAAGGGTAATGTTTCCTACATATTCTGCCGAACAACAGCGTGCAAATATTAATTACACATAGGTACTATACAATAACAAATTTTATGTATATGACATTTTATTATATTATTTAATTTTATATAGGTAAGTGGTTATATTATATGAGCTTATATCTTCCACGCAGAAATTTACCAGTCAGGTTTCAATAATAAAAGAGATTCACTTGGTACATCTGAGTTTTTCGCGTATTTTTAAGTCGAAGTAAAAAAAATTAAGTATCTCTCCCTCCATCTTCATGATCAAACTTGTCATTGTACTTAAGTTTTGACTTTACCAATACTACTGAGTATTATGCCAAGGTTCATCTTAATCTGTTTGAATATGCATTTCTAAACGAGGAAACAAGAGAAACAGAAAGAACGTGAAGCCAAATGTAGTTTTCGTGTAATGTGATATGTGAATACGAAGTCTACATTTCGCCAATATCAAGAGAAATGTAGAGAACAAAATTAAATACTAATTGCTCATAGCGTTCGTTCATCACAACTGGGCTTTTGACACCGTGATCTTGTATTGTGTCTGAGAAGATAGACTATCTGCGTTCTTCGTGATTAAGTTTTTGAACAAAACGTGAAACACAAAAGATAACACATTTATGAAGTAATGCAGCAACATAATGCTAATGAATAATGACTAATGCGCCAAGCAGCTCTCCTATTAAAATGCTGTTACGTGTCATATTCAGGATTTACGCAAAATTACATTAATAAGACCAAAGGCTTGTTATTGGCACGCGAAATTTAATTGTTTAAATCAGATTTTTTCTACTTACAGTGAAATATGAATTTGTTAATACTCATTTTTAAATGGTTTTCCTTCAAAGAATACTCAACAGGCTATAAAGTGTGTCTAGGGAGAGGATATGTGAACCACAGTCGCTTATAATGTAATATTAAAAATAACACGAAGTTCATGACATGAAATCAGCCTTTAAGTAAAAGCAACATGTATAATTTAAATGTATTGTTGCATAGGTGTTAGACCCTTGAATTTACGTCTCCCAGGTATTTTTATCGTACTGGCAAACAAATATGTAGCAATAGAAGCTCCGCTGCAAACCTCTGATGTCGTTTGATTGTCGTGTACATAAACAGACTGACTTATACCAGTGATTTTAATAACCAACAAGCATTTAGATTCAGATGACAAAGCATGTCAACGTTTTAAGACTAAATTATGTTTCTAATTGTATATACTACTAGCTGTTACCCGCGACTTCGTCCGCGTGGACAACTTAACATTACACATTATTATGTATTACTTAATCCATAAAGAAATCTATTAATCTGGTTATGCATTGAAAATATATAAGTACATAAAATTAGCCTGCCGACGGCGGTTCCGCAAGTTGGACTACAGAATTAATGTTTTTTTAAAAAAAGTTGACATTTACTTCATGTTTTCATGAATTAAAAGATTATCATTAAATTATTTATATTTTTAATGTTTTAAAATTGTGCAAGAAGTTAGTTGTTTTTATTTTATTAAGAAAAAATAATTTCGTAGGTGATATGCCCTTTCCCCTTTCCCCTCTCCCATTTTCTTTCCTTCTTCATGCCCATCCCATCACGTTGAAAACCCCTTCCCCCTCCCCTTCCCGCTCCTTACCCCAACCTTTCCTCCGCCATTTTCCTTCCCCCCTCTCCTCCCCCTATCTAAACCCGCTCCTTCCTCCGCCCTTTAGTTACCACTGACCCCTCCGTCTGTCCTAACATCTCCCATTTCCGCTAGCCTCGCTCTCATCTTTCTTCTCCTACTCTTCTCCCCGAACCCCTTCCTACTATCCCTCCTCCCTCCCAACTTGCCGAGAAAAGAGAAGAAGGGGAAGGGAAAAACGAAGGAAGGGATTGTAAAATGTAGAGCAGCTAATACCTAAGTAGTTAAAGAGGAAACTGAGGAAGATAAGGGGAAATGTAAAGAAGAAGACAAAATGAAAGGGAGGCAGGGTGATGACAAATGGAGGGTTGAGAACCCATCCGGACCGCAGGTAGTGGTGTGCATGCGGCATAACTGAGGAAGAATGGAGTCAGATAGGGAGAGGAATGATATAGGGAGAGGAGAGGGAGGGAATGAGAAGAATAGAGGGCGTTGCGGCAGGGAGGAAGGAGGGGTAACTGAGGGAGGGTGGAGTAGGGTGAGAGAGGAGTACGGTATGTGGGTTTAATACTTTATAACTAATCGCGTTGATGCTTAACACCGTTGTGGCCATGTCCGACATACACATACACTGCTCTGGTTTCGTTTTTGTATTCGTTTTTTTAACATTAAGTCATTAAAATACGTTTAATCACTACACTATGTCTTACATTTTTTTTTTACAAAGATCATATGCTTTTAGGCATATTATTTGTGACAAAATATAACGGCGGCGTGGTCAATGCCTTTTTCCATACATAATTAAATTAATGTGTTACAACTTTTAAAGGTTTTTTTCCTGAATTGATAGTGTTTTAATATTATACAATAGCTGTTGCCCGCGACTTCGTCCGCGTGGACCAATTAACATCACAATTTATTATGATTAAATTAAAATGCCACATGAAAATGTTTTGCAGGAAATCGGTGAACGAATATAACATCTCCGTTCAGGAAGCAGGAAGTCAAGTTTTTTATCTGATCCTAAAACAAATATTTTATCGCAAGGCTTTATGCCTTTACACCTCTTCTTCCCCCTCCAATTCCCCTTTCCTTACCCTGCCCTCCTCTTTGTCCTTCCCCTACTTTCCGCCTAACCGCTCCCTCCTCTCTTTTCTCCAACCCTTACCCCACCCTTCTTTCCAGCCCTGCCACTCCCCTTTCCCTTCCCCCATCCTTACCCTCTTCCCCTAACCCTAATTTCCCCCTCCTTCTTTCCTTCATCCTTCCTCCCCCTTCCTTCTCCCATTCCCCTCATCCCCCTCCCCTTCCTCCTATCGGAGTGTTAAATTTTTTGTATACCCAATTAAATATAACAAAATGTCTGTAAGTTAGTGATCGGTTACAGAGCCACTAATAACCGGATAACGATTTTTTATCGGGACTTTTGGAAATGCCCAAAAATAAACTATGCAACAGCTAAAATATAAATAAACTATAAATGAACTATAAAATATTTTAAGTTCACATTCCACCCAGTTTTTCTATGACCTGTAATGTTGTATTGCACTTTCATACAAATGATATGAAATGAGCCTTCATCTTATGGATCAGCCTCCTGATATTTTATTAAGATACAACTTATTTATACCAGACTGTGGCCAAAACCCTAAGCTATCAAACAGTGAAAAGCTCGACAAATCCTGTTCAGTACTTTCCAAGATTAGGCCATACAAACATACATACATCCTACAAGCAAATACACAAACAAATAAACGAACGAACGAACAAACACACATACATACAGACACGAATTTAAAAAATAGGTATGTTTGGACTCCACTCTTGTCTTAAGTAATGTCTGAGGATTTTTTTTATTAGTATCGGCTTTTCACTGTTTTATTATATGAATAGATTATTTACGGATTATTACGTTGTTATCACTATTTTACAAACTATCTTTGTTCACAATGTACGCGGTCTGGTGGTCTGAAGCAAGTAAAAAGTCACTGCACAGACTGTGGCAGTTCTACCAGTCCGTTGGGTGTCCGGTAATCGTCCCTGTCCTATATTAAGAAGCATGTATGAAAACTCTTGAGAATGAGAGTTGCCAACAAGTTCCACCCACATATTTCAGTACTCCCGACCATAGTACAAAGTGCTTGAGGCAGGCGTTTACCTCATCGGCAGTGTGCCCCGCGTCACCACCGCCAAAGTCTGGCGAAATTCACCGCAAAAGTAACCCATCGCACGATTCCCCTTTCGGTTATCCTAGAGCATTCTGTTCACAGCTTCTACAGCGTTCTTGTGCGCGATAGTACACTCAACCCAAAGGATCAGACAGCAGTCTTTGTCAATGTTATGTGACGTGACACATATTAGTTTCCGTGCTGTCTAAATTGATGGGAAACATATACGTGGTATGGGCCATTTTACTGCCAGGAAGCAGTGTGGTAGCGATCCCTGAGGCGCTACAGCGCGTATGACCTTCTCTTGTCGTCTGATTTCCACCAGAAGTATGCCAGTGAGAAATTATTTTCTGGTGCCTCCCTTTTTCCTATCAAGGAAAAGTGTTTCTCCGACCTGAAGCTCCACGCTTCTAACAAATTTGATGAAAACTACTCTTTTCCCAACTGTGAGTCTTGGAAAGTTATCAACTTATTAATTCACTCTCGCTGATATTTCATCTGATTGTAATCTGTTTCCGCATCGTACTCGCGGTTTATACTCTGTACAGATATGCTGCACGGAACGATTTCGCCGCCGATCTAAATGACAACATCTTCGAGCATAGTAAGTCAGCGGTTTAGTACCTTCTCATCAGATAAGTTCACGTCCAGTTCAGCGTTCCTCAGAGCACGCAGGACATCTTCCACGAGACGCAGACGATACTTCTCCCACAGTTGTACTGGGATCGAGAGCCTACAGAACACAGCGAACAAATGGCTTAGACGTCTTCGGCTATTACTTATGATTGCATCACCGAGAATTTCGCCCTAATTTCGGTTGTTATCCAAGAGGTGCCTTGCGCTGCACCACCATGCATCGTTTTGAGGAACGTAAAAGAGGAAACGCCGCGAACAGAAGTGCGGTGTGCAGTAGCAATCGTTAATAGCAGTCACTGTTACTGGGATGAACAGTGTACACCCTGATTAAAGTATACTCGGTACCCCATCCACCAAATTACCTCGTCGACGTCAATTATATAAATCTGATTGTTTTATGTGTAAGTATAAGTACGACAAAATCATCATCTTGACACAGTCTGAAAAACGTTAGAAGTGTGGTCTGCAGAGAGTTTTCAACACGTTCCCTGAATAAATTTTTTCCCTCGGAATAATCTTTTTTCAGATTTCTTACTTATAATTTTCTTTTTATTTTAGTTTTGAAAAGGTACTGCATCAAATATCTAATTAGCTGGTTCTAGTAGACCACTGAAATATCCTATCTTTGTACTGTACTAAAGTTTTTTGTTGCTTTTTAACATGTCTTGAATAGTTTTTAGATTTTTTTATATATTATGTCATTCCGGGATATACACTGTCAATATACAAAGTTTCGTCAAAATCCGTTTGATATTTTTTAAGTGATGTCCGCACAAACGGAAATACAAACAAACAAGAATTAAAAAAAAAATTCTAACATGTTCAGTTAGGTACTTGAGTCACCCTGGTTGGTTTTTTCCGAATATATTCAATACTAGCTGTGCCCGCGGCTCCGCTCGCGTGTACTACAGAATCCGCTCCCATTCCCACTCCCGCTCCCGCTCCCGCTTCCCATTCCCTCCCGCTTCTGCTGACGCTTCCGCTTCCGCTTCCGCTCCCGCTCCCGTTGCCGCTCCTGCTCCCGCTCCCGAGCCCTCTCCCGGTCTCGCTCCCGCTCCTGCTTCCGCTCCAGCTCTTGCTCCCGCTCCCGCTTCCCTCCCGCTTTCGCTTCCCTCCCGCTTCCGCTTCCGCTGGCGCTTCCACTTCCGCTTCCGTTCCCGCTCCTGTCACGCTCCGATCCCGCTCCCGAGCCCTCTCCCGCTCCCGAGCCCTCTCCCGCTCCCGCTTCCGCTCTCGCTCTCGCTCCTGCTCCCCTCCCGCTTTCACTTCCGCTTCCGCTCCCACACCTACTACCCACGCCCACGCCCACGGCCACTCCCACTCCCACTCCCACTCCCACTCCCACTCCCACTCCCACTCTCACTCTCACTCTCACTCACACTCCCATTCCAACTCCTAATCGCAGCTCCAAATGTAATCCAAATTCATCGCAATCTGAATAGTACGGAAATACTTACTATGTGCAATATATTGCACACGAACCTTACGTAACTAATGTATTTGAAAACTAAAAATGTCTATAACTTTTGATTGAGTCAGCCGATTGCGATGAAATAAAGACTAAATGTTAAGTTAAGTTAATCCCCATGTTTTTGTGAAAAGTCCATCAAAGCCCGATCAGTAGTTTTTAAGTTATGCGTGCACAAACTCACAGATAAACAGACAAAAAATTCAAAAATGATCGGAATGTGTTCTGTTGCTTGTCCTTAGACCCGCAAATTTTTTTTTTGCAAATATCTTCAATGTACAGACACGCCAAGTTTACGATTTCAATTATTAGATTTTATTTATTAGAGAATCAATGTACACGCTTTTTTGCCTTTACGATTTTATTACATGTACTCGTATAGATATACTAAGGAGGGCTATTATACCTTTGGTGCCTAATTTCTTAGCAAAGCTAGAATATGACTTTTTACGAAATAAAATACCAAATTAAAATTTTCCTTCACATTTTTTTAGACCTAAAAAGAAAATATATTGTAATGCTGAAAAATGAATCTGCGTGGCAAACATTTACGTACGATGAATTTCCTCCATAACCAGGTTTTGTAACAGGAATTATTTTTCCTTGGTACATTACTAGTTTGACGTGGTTATTTACGAGGAGCAAAGGTATATTTGTATGATTACAAATGATGCCTACAATTGGAGAAATCGACTAGGAATTTAATTGAAGAGAGTAGTGGAATAACAAAGGCATGGGAAGATTCAGCACATATTGCACATTGGATCGAGAAGTGTGCATGAGACTACATGGGATTATTCACGTGAGGAGGATAGTTTCGCGTCGGTACCGCACATGCTCATCTCACACACATGCAATAGGGTAAACAGTGTTTCAATGTGAACGCAACAAAGTGAAGCGAATGTGAAGCAGAGAAAAGACTTTAATCGCAATTTTTTTCACTTTGACGGGGTATCTGGTGTCAATACCTTTACGAAATCAAAGGAGCATTAGTGCCAAATGGTATGTTACTATTGCTTAACAGAAGATTTGCTACTGTGAGCAACAAACGACGGCGCACGGGCCGCCGCGGGCTCCTGCTGAAGCACTCGTGAACCACGTGCCACGACAAAGCACCCGCGCACTCGACGCACAAAACGAGGGACTTTCTGGATTGCACACAGGTCAAACAGTCATACGTTCCCGATTTTGCACCGTGTGACTTCTTTTTATTCCTCAAAATGAAATAAAAAACTCAAATAAAATAATATAAAAAGATGATAAACAATTTAGAGGTCAAAAGTCAAAGGTTCAGCCCTGTTAAAAATCTCTACGCATACGCTTCAAATAATTTGCCGTCGATGCCGTGCAATGACTTAATTATCTTCAGTATTTTCTACGAACAGTCTTATCATCTTGAGAAATACAACGTAGAGTTCTTCACCTGGCTCACAGTGTCAAGTGCCATGTTGTGAACAAACACTATCTGCTCGGGACGACCTTATTTTTAAAACCAATAAACTTTTAAACTGCAGACATGTTACGACCGAGTTCTTCACATTGAATATGTTTTTATAGGGGTCAAAACAGGTAACATAATAACAGGTAGCACTAAGAATCAAAATGTTTTGTCATTGCAAAAAAAAATTGCATCACACAAAGTGGTTAAACGTCTGTTGTTGGTGTTAAAAACTTACACGAAAACAAATCTCCTTTAGCTTCCTTTCGCTGATCTATACTTCCCATCTCTCTAGCTCCCTCACACCTTCTACCCCTTTACTCTCCCTGTCTTTCTCCCTCCCTTCCTCCCCCTCCCTCTATTCATTCACCCTTCCAAAGGCGCCACGTCATCAGACGGCTCGATCGGCGCGCATGATCTCGGCTTAGGCTTCGCTCATTGGGGCTAGTATTTGATTTCGTTCAGCTCGTTACTGCTCTACATACATGTTTGGCTTTTTGGACTCTACATAAACTGGTCTGGTCTGGTTATGTTGTTGTGGAAAGTGGTGCTGATATATTTTTTGGTCATCTTATAACTCATCTTATAACTAATTATATTATTTGTAGTGTTAAATCATCTTATATATATTTTTTAATGCGATTACGATTTTAATTTGCATTTCAATTAACGCGGCTAATAAGGTTGAGTAGTTTTACATCAGTAATAACATCGTTCTACCATAATGATATACGAAACTGTACTATATTCCTGAGCACCGCCACGCCATTTTCACATGTATATCCTTGCGATATCAAGGCGGATGATGTCACAAAAGGATGAGAATGGCTTTAAATTAAAGTATACTCGTATGTGTTGGTGAAACAAACGATATGCGCATTGCTGGCACACGATTATAAGCCATTAAGTTAATAAACACTGAATAAATTTTTTCTCCAGTTTATAAAGTTTTTTATAGATTCGTCCTTTTCATTTTAAAGATATTTGTGAGACATATTTTTAACTAGCTGTTGCCCGCGACTTCGTTCGCGTGGTCAACTTAACATTACACATTATTATGTATTACTAAATCCTTAAAGAAATCTATTAATTTGGTTATGGGTTTTTTTAAAGTTCGTATTTACTTAATGTTTTCATGAATTAAAAGATTATCATTAAATTATTTATTTTTATTATGTTTTAATATTGTGCAAAAAGTTAGGTGGTTTTATTTTATCAAGAAAAAATAATTTCGCAGGTGATATTCCCTTTCCCATTTTCTTTCCTTCCTCATGCCTTTCCCACCACGAAGAAAACCCCTTCCCCCACCCCTTCCCGCTCCCTACCCATACCCTTCCTCAGCCATTTTCATTCCCCTTCCCCCTTCCCGCCGCCAGCGTCCCCTCTCCCTTCATCCTGCCCTTACCTCTTCCCCCTACCCCTCCCCCTACCCATACCCGCCCCTTACTCCGACATTTATTTTCCATTGACTCCTTCCCTCTGTCCTACCACCTCCCATTTCCGCTAGCCTCGCCCTCATCTTTCCTCTATTCTCTTATCCCCTAACCCCTTCCTACTATCCCTCCTCCTCCCAACTTGCCCCTCCCCTTCCCTCTCTTCTTTCCTATACTTCCTTACCCTCCTATACATCTCCCTTATTGACACCTATTTTGCATATCCAATTAACTGTACAACAAAATGTCTGTCAAACTGCTGGACATAGGCCTTCCCCAATGAACACCACTGTGAAATCGCCGTCAAATTCTGTTCAGTAGTTTCAAAGATTAGCCCGTACATGCATACATACAGACAGCCCCGATTTTTTTTAATTATATTTTTGGACACTTTAATGTACAGATTTTTACTTTAATGTACAGATTCGCTTTTATTTTGTTTTTTCTACTCTTTTATTATATGTACGAGTATATAGATAAGCTTTAATTATTTCATGAAATCGTGATATAAAATCAAGACAGGCAAAACGAAACACAGTCGTAATATTACGTGTATTATAAAAAATACATACCAAAACTTGTTTCATATTTTAGTGATCGAGAGAGTGGTCTTTTATAACTACTTGTTTTGCTATTTAATTTATTCCTCTCCATATAGTAATAGTAAACAACAAAGGCATCTAAAGTTCCTACTCACACTAGTTCAATGAAACACATTTACAATCGGTGCAGGTGCAAAGTTCAGAATGTTACCAAACAGTGCTGGCCATGTTTAATTTATGACTGAAAGAAACATCGATACATAATGTTTATAGTTTAAAATAGAAAATTAAGGTCATGCGATCACAGGAAGGGAGGGGGGAGGTCTCCACCTAAATGAAACCTACCGCGCTGCGTCCGCTCTCAATAGAGTCGAAATAGGGTAGGTTTTCAGGGGCCATTCCCCGCAATAGGTACCCATTCCATTTCTAACCAATCTTTACTACTTTAGTATTAGAAATCACAGATAGTAATTTTCTGAATTATGCGGCCGCTTGGGAAATATTACTGTTTACCTATTCATTGGCTGATCCTTATCACTAGCTATAAATAACAATATGAAAGATTAATTTACCATTTTAAAATGAAATCTATTTTGACCGCCTCGTTGGCCTAGTGGTTTGATCGTTAGACTCGGGCGCCAGAGGTCGTGGGGTCGATTTCACCTGGGACAGACAACTTTGTACAATTTTGTACAAGTTGGTCCCGGCCTGGTTGTTATACTTGTGATTCGCCCTATTCTTGCCTAATTACCACAGCACAGGATAAAATCCTAGTTTGGGATTTAGGATAATAAAACCTATTTCTATATTTCAAAATGATATTGGGCCAGTCATTTGAAACGATCTAAATACATGCAATTCCGCCTCCATGACCAGGTTTTATAACAGGAAATATTTTTCTTAGTACATCCTCCGCTCGCGTGAACTATAGAATCCGCTCCAGTCCCCACTCCCGCTCTCGCTCCGACTCCCAACACCAACCCCAATCCCATTCCCATTCCCAAATGTAGTCAGTCCTAATGTCATCGTAATCTGAATGCCGAGCATATTATGCTTTGTTGTTTTGTGCATGTATACCTCTAACGTACACGTAGTTCTCACTCACTGAAATACGGATTCCGTCGACCATTTACACTTCTTTATTATTGTATACTAATGCAGTTTATGCGAGTTTTCGAAAACTATAAATTCGTATAACTCTTGATTGACTGGGCCGATTGCAATGAAATAAAGCATATATGTTACACCGAATTAAGGCACTATGTTTCTGTGAAAAGTCCATCAAAACCGGTTCAGTAGTTAATAAGTGATGCGTGCACAAACAAACAGATAACCAGACAAGCAGCCAAAAATTCCAAAAATGATCGAAATGTGTCTATAACTTATCCTTAGACCCTCAAATTATTCTTTTTTGCAAATGTTTTCAATGCACACACACGCGATGTTTACGTTTCTATTTATTAGAAGATGTTAACAATTTAAAAATATATATAAATATCATAAAAATAAGCTTTGCATACGCTTTAATGCGCTCATCGCACAGGAACACTATTTTAGTAGGTACGTATATTCCTTGAGGGGTATTGAAGAAGATTTTCCGTTCGATTTGAAAACCTACCTAATTTCTACTCCATAGGGGGCGCGGACGTACTGAAATAGCTTTTTCATGTACGATCCGAGCTTAGCAGGATTTAGACCGTATAATAAAACTACGATAAAATAGTAAACAATGACAGGTAAAACATAATGTGGAAAAAAAACGTTAATGGGCTAGTTTAAAGTTGCAGAAAATTGCACAGTTCTTAAAAACGACGAAGTTACACTCGAAAGACCAAGAGAAATATATGGAACGCTTACAAGAGGATAGAACAGCTAGTAACGAATAAATGAGGGTAAGAAATCTAGAGCAGAAATATAATATTGAGGCTACAGATTACCGTATTTTTACATGGAACGTTTTTGTTGCCGCTCTCCCTCGCTGTCTTCTTTTCTATCTCCCGCCCTCCCTGTTCTTTCCTCTCTTGCTCCCTCCCTTCCTCCTTCTCCTCCCTCATTCGTATTCTCCCTTTATGATCGTTACGTTCATTTTAATAACACTGAGTGCTGCTAAGTAAAAGTTTTTATCTACCCATAATATTATTGTTAAAGTCGATATCTGCGGTCGCAACTCTACCCATATATTATCAAGTTTAATAACAGATCTAGCCTAACTTTCTCTATATGCTAAGCATACATTCCGAAGTTATAGAAGATGCACGTCAAAAATGTGGCAGTGGCCGAACGTGTGGATAAGTCACCGAGTACTAGCGGTGCAGGGGAAAGAATTACGGTAACGGAAGTCTTAAAAACGACTGAACCGATAGAACTGATATTTGAATATACGAGTATAAGTATTTTAAATTTACCGTCAGCGATATGTAACTTATTTAATGAATTATTAAGTAATTGAATTTGAATTATTTGTTTTATTAACATTAGGCCCCTACTATTTACGTGTTGATATTTATAATACCATACAATATATGTATTGGACTCTACTGGGTGTTAAATAATGTCTGAGACTGTTTTTTTTTTAACTTCAATGTACAGAAACGGGTTTTTACTATTTTATTATATGTATAAATAATATACCCACTGAGCTAAGCAAGTAAAAAATCAGGAAACCAGTATTATAGTTCAGTAAGGTGCCTAAATCTAAAATTGTATGTGAACATTTAAAACCGTTGAATATATTACAATTTTAAAACCTTGCTTTTCTAAGATTCCAAATAAGGACTAGCTATCTGCTCGGTAGGCCTTATTTGTTAGCTACAGGCCTTAATGGAAACCACCACTACAACTTTAGGGGCTTGTTAATGTTTTCGATACATGAAGTATAATCTGTTGTTTGTTGTTATCACAGGTGGTTGTTCATAGATCTCCCAACAATGTCTACCCAGTGTGTTTCTATTCAATATAATGTTAATTAAGTTTCAAGACATTATGTTAGCACAGTATTTTATTAATGTTATTTTGGTATAATTTATGACGGTGGGCATTTAGAATTTTCTTTTATTGTTTTAAAATTACTTAAGATGCTACCACAAATCTATTTGATAATATTATGCCATTTTTACATTATTTTATTTGTAACTTGTGTTCGGAACACATCCGAACACAGAATGTTTTGTATGCTGGCAACATATAATATAATATCCTTAGACAAATGAATAAATAATATCAAATAAGAAGCGATGAACTTCCGTTTCCTCAGCATTCGGTTCGCCATCTTGGGGTGAAAAGTATGTTCCAAATATATTCCGCATTAGCAGGCAATTGTCGCTGATAAAATTAATAATCTTCATTGTTCATAGTACGATAGCTACGAAAAACTAAATTGTATGTTGGTGGAGAATAAATACCAGTAAATACAGTCTATGATTTCTTTCTTTATGAACTTCACCCAACAACTTGCACTATTAGAAAAAACTAAAGTTATCCTAAAAGTTATCGTGATTGAATATGCCCAATTACTTTTAATGATTTTAAAGATTTTATAGGAAATAAACGAAAGTTATCCTGTCAAATTACCGTGATTTAATATGCCCAATGGCTAGGGATTTCTAATCGTTGTTTCCTCAAATGTTATAAAATTTGAATTTTCTCTGATTAACACTGAATTTTTCGAGATAAGTTTCAGCGGTTTAAATAAGTAGGTCTTAACCGTATCCTGTACCATACCCAAAAAGCTAGTAACTCCTAAGCTAGCCAAAATCGCTGAACATGCATGAGGGCCCAATGGATGGGTGTTTGGGTTCTCTATCACCTGCCGCCAGCTGGTCTATCCTGAATGGGATACGATATCCCTGTGTACCTATGGATGGTGTCCCGGACCCCCTATATAGGTACTTTTAATTGAAGGAACACCTTTGTGTACGCTTACTTTTCATACATACCGACTTTTTGAGTAATAGTACTATGATTTGAAATTTTAATTTTATTATTATTAAAAACTTAGGAAGTTTCGTCCCTGAAATTTATACAATTGTTTCTATGTATTACCGCCAATATATACGAGTATGGGATAGGTAAATTTTTCTAATATACATATAATAAGAGAAGTGTCTCTTTACAATAACGCGATATACAACTGCACATTGCTCAGAAGAATAATTTTGCCGCATTAAAAATATTAGCACAATACTGACCTAAGTACACATACGAATATTGTATAAGTCACTGCTGTTCTGCTTTCAGCACTGGTCTGTCGACAGATACGCAGAAAGTAGTGTCCACTTTACTAGTGCTGAGTTACATAATAGTTTGAAAGTGCATCATATGTAGCGATTTAAAATATACCAGAAATAACTAAATTGTAACTATTACTTAGTATTTATAAAAAAAGGTTTGTGTAAAAATTTCTATCCGTTTTTGAACCATACCTACTCTTAACTAGGTAACTCTTGTTACTAGGTATGTAGTTTTGAATTAATTCCTGTTTTGTGCTTACATTATACAATAACTCCTTCATCCAACTAGTCTATTTATTTGTACACCTGTATTGACATGTGTAATTGACATTCATGTCAATATAATATAACATATATACATATATCAGGTTTCCTTTTTTTCTTAAAACATCCATATCTTGGCCAATAACAATTGATTTTCTTTATCTTGGTATAACGCAATAACTGTTAAAATCACAAAATCGTAGAAAAATATCAAGAACACATACTCAATTATGAATTATGTACGCTACATGCTGGTACAAAATACGGAAAAAAGGGAGTAAATAATATTATATTGTATTTAACTCGTAAGATTTGGCATTCCAAATTAATTTGTTCTGTCTACATTTAATTTCTTTGCATTTGGTACTGAAAGGCATTATGTACCTATGCCTCGACGGTAAGTGCAATTCTTGGATTCTAATCTATTTCTAAGATTTTTTCTATTTACCACCCTGGCTATAATACTTGTACCTATTTTTCAACATCATGTACTTTGTAAGATTAAAAACGTAAAATAAAAAAAGATAAAATCCCTTTCTACTTATTACAGAAGGTGTTTGTGCAGACCGTTACTTGAGAATTTTAGTGTGGTGTGACCGTACCTTTTTTTATACATGTAAACCCCAGGTTTCTCAGAAAATATCGAAATACTTTTGTTCTAGTTAGATTTAACATATTATTTGTTCAAACAATGGAAACACATTTAAATGTAAATATTGTATGAAAATGTTCAAGCTCGAAATCAAATTGCCAAAACAAATTCTACAGGCCGCCGCGCCGCCGGCGGCCGTCTCCACGCTCGCTGTTAGAAAATAGGGTTGTACATATCTTATACTTATTGCTAACAATACACATATATAGGCAAATCAAATCTGGATGGTTATACTGCTCTTTAATTTGAACTAAATAGGAAAGTAATCTATCTAGTCGCAATCAATCCGTTTTACAAATGTTACAATGTGTTTCGTCACCTTTTGTGCAATTATGCCGAATCGATAATCGAGTAGTAACAAATACTTTCAAAATACTAGGTTCATAGCCAACAGTTAAGTATCGCTTATAATACATATTCTTTTCGTTGCAATTCCAGCTAAAGTAACAAATCAGGACAATTCAAATTTACGTTTCAAATGAAGTTTTTCAAACGAATTACATCGCTAATGTAAACAGTAAGTAGAATTGAGGCCCTGCTAACAAATTATCTATTACTAGCTAGTTGCTAATACCTATTTTGCAATGCGGAGCATCACATGGAAATGTGATGTGACAGTAAACTAAAAAAAACGAGTACTTTTCAAGTAGCTCTTTAAAAATGAAATTGTATTAAATAACTTGATAAATCAAATGTTAAAATGTACGAGAATGTATGCAAAAGCCCATAAAGCAAGGTCATAAAATTGTTTAAATAAATTCTTCCGACCGATTTGACGTCGAACGTGACTCTAGAGCTCTAGAGTGACAACAACAGGCGGTCAACGCAACTCCATCTATTGTCATAATTACCAACTAAAACATTGGTGCATATTTTGACATTTGATAAGTCAGTGTCATCAATAATTTACAACTGTTGCTATATATAAAAGGGCTGCTTGAAAATATTTGTCAGTGTATTTTCCCAAACGATTTTTTCTTTGTAACGAATTTTCCGTTCGCATTTTTTCTCAAACGTTATTTTTCACATAATTAAATTTAAAGTTTTTGCCAAGTTTAGGTACGTGGGTAGGTAGGTACTTACTTGACTAGTCTAACTCGATTAACATACATGCAGAGCGGGGAATGACCGGGATAGAACGAATGAAATGAAAAGTTACTTATATGTAAACCAACCCGGAACCGCAGCCGAACCGGGCTTATGTAATCCTGCCCTTACAAATCTATTGATTAGCCGTGTACGAGTATGTATAGCAGGCCTTGGCGGATATTATCTGCTGACGGCAGGTGTAACACGTGTCGCAGCCATCCGGCGCGCGACGCGATGATACTATATCGCTTTATTAGACTCAATTGCTTGTACCGCGCACTCTAATATTGTGTGTAGTGCATGTTATTATTAGATTCCCATTGGAATTGCGCGCTTTATGAATACTACGATATCGAAAAGGTTTGCAGAATTATTTCATTACGGTGTGGTACACGTATAATGAATAAATATTTCATATTTTTTATTATTTTAGTCTAATCAAACTTTTTCTCCTGCAACGTGGGAATTAGACAAGGACAGGACTGTTCACACATATAACACCCGTACCAGGATCAACTTGTACAAAGTTGTCGGTCCCCAGTGGATAAGAAGCATACCTAGCTTGTAATGAATACTATACAATTTCAATCAGCCTTTATTGAGACGCTTTTTATAGGTAATAAATTTCGGCAAAAATATTTTTGGCTATTTTCTGGAAAAAATACATTTACATAATATGTACTTATCTTCCTATATAGGAAACACAAGTATAACATTGTTAACGTATATAATATTAAATTAATTCCTAATATTTTTGCAGTAAATACAATGACAAACCTTACTTATTTAGAAGTAAAATAAAGGGGTGCCTTTTAAACTAAGTAATTCGATAAAGAGGAAACAACTTTTAATGAGACTTACCTATTCATCAGAATCTACGAAGTTTTCCCGTCAAAGAATTAGAAATTAAATTATTTTTGATTGAAATAAATTTGGGCTTGTGTAAACACTGGTTGAGACAGCTAAAATGATATTTAGTTTGCATATTTATTATATCTAATCAATAAAAATGTAAACTTCGCGTGTCTGTACCTTGAATAAATTTAAAATAATAATGGCCTATGAAGAATAAGTAAAATAAAACATTAAGATCATTTTTGGAATTTTGTCCGATTGTGTGTATATCTGTTTGTTTGTGTAGGCATCACGTAAAAGCTACTGAACCAATTCTGATTGAGGTTTCAGAAAAATATAGAGATTCATTTGGAGTAACATTTAGTCTTTATTTCATCGCAATCGGCTTACTCACTAAAAATTTATGCGAATTTATAATTTTCAAATACTATCATATCACATTAGAAGACACTATACAAAAAAGAAGTGCAGTGTTCGGCGGAATTCAAATTGCGATAAGTTAGTACTACGTTTGGAGCGAGGGTAGGAGGTGGCGGTGGCGGAGGCAATGGCGATGGCAGTTGGAGCGGGAGCGGTAGTGGTAGCGGGAGCGGAAGCAGGAGCGGAAAAAATCCTTACTTCTGCAGTCCACGCGAACGTAGCCGCGGGCACAGCTAGTTATACACCATAGACGAATATTTACCGTATGGGCTATAGACCAGGGCGGCATGATTAGGGGCGGGCGGCAGAAATCAAACACGGCTATCATCAACCCGAATTTTATAAACACAATAACACAAATACATAAAATTGAAGTGTCTGTCTGCGATTTTAAATAAATATCTACTCACACTAAAGTCAAACGAAATCTCAAACAATAAGGGAGTATAAAAATAACACCCGACATTTCCGGAACCCTTCAAATATTGAAATGAAATAAAGCCTATATTGCAGCTACCAATAGGTATATTTAGAACCGTAAAAACTATTGGCATAAGTCCACGCTTTTAGGGATCCTTTAAATTGAATACCTTTATAGCAAAGCTATCTTGTTCGTATCTCTATCAGTATGAATGTGTGCTAAATAACTCGAAAAGTTGAAACATTATAATGTTGCCTGACAAGATGGGATTTTTTATAATATAGGTACTACTATATGAGATGGATAATGAAGAAATACTTTAAAAAGGTGAAAAAGACTACATTTAAACATTTTGTATGACTTGCTGACGTTTTAGACTACTCCAGATGAAAAGACACAATGCTAAAGACAGTCATTTTTGTAAAAATATGCAATTTAATGTGCGTTAATTTCTGTTACATAAATTTTATTGTTATTTTCTATAGTTAGGTAACCAGAGCGACACTGAAATAGGCCACTGGTCACTCGTAGTTTTAATAGAGTAGATATGGCGCGGGGGCGGATTGCGGATCGTTCATACTGACTACTAACTAGGAAATATTTTAATAGTAAAAACACGTACCTACATATGTGACTACTCGTTCCAATTGAAATTCAAAAATTCTTTATTGTGCCCAATACATGTGAAATTGAATATAAGATTGAGTTAGAAAAGAACATCATATTATTTGATTACTATTATTCGCTACAGACCACCCACCATACCCCTGCTATTTTAAGGTAAAACCGTACCACCAGCTTTTGCATAAGTTATTCATGGAGAATAGAATAACAATAATATGGTACTATCGCAGACCACTGAAATACGTACCTATCTACTTTTTTTAAAGTATCCTAGACTTGGACATGTAAAATAAATTAAACATAAGACATTAAAAAATGTGGATGGTATAAACCGCAGATGTGTGAGTGAATAAGTCCATTCCTCTCTCTCATCTCTCTCATCTCACCCAACCTCCCTCCATTACTGCCTCTCTCATTGCCTCTCTCCCTCCTTCTTCCCACCCTGACCTCGCCTTACATTTCTGTTCCCCTCATGCTTTTATGCCATTTCCCCATTACTGTACCCCACGCCATATCCACTTCCATTCTTCCCATCCCCTCATATTCCCACTCCTCTCCATTCATCAACCTCCTCTTTCCACTCCCCGTTCCCTTCCCGTTCTCCCTCCTCTTTCTCGCCTCTTTTATCCCATCCTTTATCCCCCGGTGAATAACTCCTCCTCTTGCTATCTCCACTTACTCTTAGGTCTTCCACTAAGACCCCCTTGTTTTGTTATCCTTTCCTTATTTTGTCCCCTCCGTTTATCCGCTCCGCCTACTCCGTACTTTTACCACCTCCGATTACCCGCTCCCGTTACTCAATACCTTTACCCGCTCCCTTTTCTCGATGCTCGAACCCTTTACCCGTTCCCCTTACATGCTCTCCTTATGCGCTCCCTTTACCCGCTCCCCTTACCCGCTCCCTTTACTCGAACCCTTTACCAGCTCCCTTTACCGGATTTTCCCATTTCCCCGTTTCCCGTTTCCCGTTTCCCGTTTCCCTTTCCCGTTTCCCGTTTCCCGTTTCCCGTTGTCCGTTTCCCGTTTCCCGTTGTCCGTTTCCCCTTTCCCCTTTCCCCTTTCCCCTTTCCCCTTTCCCCTTTCCCCTTTCCCCTTTCCCCTTTCCCCTTTCCCCTTTCCCCTTTCCCCTTTCCCCTTTCCCCTTTCCCCTTTCCCCTTTCCCCTTTCCCCTTTCCCCTTTCCCCTTTCCCCTTTCCCCTTTCCCCTTTCCCCTTTCCCCTTTCCCCTTTCCCCTTTCCCCTTCCCCTTTCCCCTTTCCCCTTTCCCCTTTCCCCTTTCCCCTTTCCCCTTTCCCCTTTCCCCTTTCCCCTTTCCCCTTTCCCCTTTCCCCTTTCCCCTTTCCCCTTTCCCCTTTCCCCTTTCCCCTTTCCCCTTTCCCCTTTCCCCTTTCCCCTTTCCCCTTTCCCCTTTCCCCTTTCCCCTTTCCCCTTTCCCCTTTCCCCTTTCCCCTTTCCCCTTTCCCCTTTCCCCTTTCCCCTTTCCCCTTTCCCCTTTCCCCTTTCCCCTTTCCCCTTTCCCCTTTCCCCTTTCCCCTTTCCCCTTTCCCCTTTCCCCTTTCCCCTTTCCCCTTTCCCCTTTCCCCTTTCCCCTTTCCCCTTTCCCCTTTCCCCTTTCCCCTTTCCCCTTTCCCCTTTCCCCTTTCCCCTTTCCCCTTTCCCCTTTCCCCTTTCCCCTTTCCCCTTTCCCCTTTCCCTTAGCCCACTCCCGTTACATGCCCCCCTTACCCGCTTCCATTACCCTGAACCCTCTGCCCTCTGCCCTTTACTCTTTACGATTTACCCTTAACCCTTTACCCTTCACCCTTTACCCGCTCCCTTTACTCGAACCCTTTACCCACTCCCGTTACCTGCCCCCCTTACCCGACCCCTATGTCCTCTCCCGTTACCCTCTCCCCTTACCCGCTCCCTTTATCCGCTCTCTTTACCCGCTTCCTTTACCAGCACTCTCTACCCGCTCCCCTTACTCGCTCCCTTTACCCGTTCCCTTTACCCTATTCCCTTATCCGCTCCCTTTACCCGCTCCCTTAAACCGCTTCCTTTAACCGCTCCCTTTAACTGCCACCCTTTACCCGCTTCCTTTAACCGCTCCTTTTAACTGCCACCCTTTACCCGCTACCTTTACCCGCTCCCGTAACCCGCTCCCTTTTTTTCGTATCCTTTATTAGCTCCCTTTACACGGTCCCTTTACCTGCTCCTTTTACTCGTTCTCTTTAACCGCTTTCTTTACCGCTCTCTTTACCCGTACACTTCATTCGCTCCCTTCAACCGCTCCTTTTACACGCTACCTTTACCCGCTCCCTTTACTCCCTCTCTTTATCCACTCCCTTTACCCGCTCCCTTTGACCGCTCCCTTTACCCGCTCCCTTTGACCGTTCCCTTTACCCGCTCCCTCTACTCGGACCCTTTATTCGCTCCCTTTATCCGCGCTCGTAACCCGCTTCCTTCACACTAACCCTTTACCTTTTCCCCTTAACCGCTCCCTTTACCTGCTCCTCTTACTCATTCCCTTTACCCGCTTCCTTTACTCGCTCTTTTTACCCGCTCCCCATAGCCGATTGCGATAAATAACGACAAAATGTGACTGTAAATTAAGTTTTTTTGAAAAATTAATTTTAAAAAGGTTTTAACGTGTTGCATACACAAACAGACAAACAAACAATAATAAAAAAAACTATTATATATCTTTTAAAATGTCGTTAGAAGAATAGTACAGAATTAATACATAGGTAGCTTATATTTCAAAACCGAAACATAGCCGTGCCCAGTAGATACATTGGTCTTATAATAAATAATTTTATATAATATTATTAAGATTTACGTTCATATATTTTATTTTTACATACGAGTAAATATGCTGTATACAACCCTTTTTGTAATATAATTTAGAATGCGTAATTGTATGTATTTATATTAACATATAATGTAATAGTAACTTTTCCCGGGATAAAAGTTACATATAGAAAAATCTCTTTCCAGAATCCTAAATCTCTTTTAGGTTACTAATTTATTCAAATAATCCGTAGAAAAAAATTGCATTTAAAAAGTTCCAGCATAAGCAATTAATAAAAACCTTCTCGTTCCGTTTATCGTTTCTTGACATTTTACGTTTCAGAAAAAAAACATTTCTCAGAATAAAAAACCCTACGCAATTTGTAGATAATTATCATTACCGTACAGGTCAGGTAGGTGCCGTGCATTCCTGGCTAAGAATAGAGCCGCCCCCAATCTTCTCGACGTCACGGCGACTAAGGGATTGCACCAGGGACGGGCAGCAGCGTTCTCCTGTGTATATTAAGATTATTACTGCGATTACCAATCCGCCGGCCAAACGTTTTGATGATGGCAAATCAAAGGACAGCCTACCAAAATTGTCATTTTGTTGGGGATTATTTGCAGCAGTGAACGTAGGTATTTCGGTTGACGATAAGCAGGTTAACGGTTATTGATTTTTCGAACATTATTGAAGGAATAAACCTTTTTGCTAAATAAACCAGTAGCCTATATTCAATATAGGAAAACCTACGCAATGAATATAAACCTTTCCGTTCCAGTTAGTATTTATTCATGACCCTAAAATTTAGCAGTAACTGAACTATTTGTAAAAGGATAACTGAAGATTTTGAATCAAAACCATTTTAGGTAGAGGTATGTTAATTTTACCACCTGAAGCAATACATAAATAAATCTAGAACAAAAGTAGTGTGTGTCAGGCAGATAAATAAAAATCGAACCATTCCATTTAGTTTTGAAGCTTTCTAGTGATACACGGGCAAACAATCTCATAAGAACAAATACTCCGCGTCTTTCTCGTAAACTATATTATGCTGTGATTTGAAAAATATTCACTGATTAGCTATGTAAATTAGCTACGGTGAAAAACAATGACTGAAAAAATAATGTTTGGGAAAATAATGAACGGAAAATCCGCTGCAAAGAAAATAACCGACTGGGGAATTATTTCAAAGAATCGATAAAACAACCTGCTGAATAAAACTCTCAGAACAAGTAAGTGGGTTTTGTCACTTCTTAAGAGTTTGAAGGTTGATTATTCCCACTAAATATGAATATTGTCCATATATATATATATATATATATATATATATATATATATATATATATATATGTAGAAATATCGAACGTCATATATGCAGTCGCTTGCCTCAGCGGGTAATTAGAGCAACAGAAATGGGGAGAAGTAACATCCTATACTTTTATTGCACTAATCATAAAGATCAAATCTCTCTTATAAACATTGCATCTTCCCATTTTGGGAGCCAGGGCTAGACCTGATTCAATGTATTGTTTCAGTCCAACGCATATTTATTTTATTTTAAAATTAACCATGTGTATGTGTGTTAGAGGAGATACACATCTCATTATACCTATTCCTTAAATTTCAGATGCAATTTTTACTAGATTTGATCCTTATTACTGATTTTATTTTGGTGCCACAAAAGTACAGAGTGTTATTTTATTAGCATTGCTATCGGTTCGATTCCTGGCCGAGGCAAGCGACTTTTTAAACATGTTTAAATACAGTTTTACTTACTTTTAAAAACAATGGAATGTTTTCTTTACGTATATTTTCATACCTTTTAATATTTAGGTATCTTTATTTCCAGGCGGAGTTCGATATCCACCCATGATATTGCTATATAAAATTATAGTTGTCCCTTAGTTTTTATGCTCTACAATATAGCCTAAAACGAATTAAATCGAAAACAGACACCTCGGGTACTTCCTTGTTAGTCTAATTAATATTAATTACATAATACAAAATAATATACGGAACAATAAATGTAACACCAGTGCACCTGTTTGAAGGTCGCTGAATTAATTACGGTACCTATGCGGTGTAAAGGGAGTCCTCCGCCTGCCCCCCCGGTGTCCCCCTCCTCCCTCACACCTCGACACAAAAGTTATATATACAGAGTGTAAATAAATTGCTTAAAATGATATCTTTGCTGCCGATTTATTTGGCAACTCCTTCCGCCTCGTTAGCTTAGTGGCTCGGCCATTAGATTCGAACTCCAAAGGTTGTGGGTGAGACTGCCACCGGAACCGACAAATAAAAAATTGTATAAGTTGGATATGACCGGTATATCTCAGTGTTATGATTCTTAATTGCCCATTTACAGGGTGGATCGATAAAGTGTTAACAAGCGTTAAGTCCGTAACCAAGTACTGCTAAATGATATTGCTACTATTCCGGCGGTTTTTATTCTGCTCCAATGACCATTGGTTCGAAAATTGTACCTTTAGCTTTATTGAGATATTTGACTACAAAATACAGATTAGCTAAATTTATTATATTTTAAATAAAATAATAACATGTTACATAAATTGAGTTTATCGTACTGTTCGTACTAGTGAAGGCCTTTATTGGACTATTTCCAAGGTACTCTGCAGACTTTGGATTCAAACTCTTTGGTTTCGATCCAAAAAAAAACCTAGTACGTATTAAAAGAATGAACTTTTTGGATAGAGTTAAAATAAGTGTTAGGGACACTGATCGGGACAAAAATATCGTTTTCGTACGTTAATGCATACATAATAATGTGTCACCTGTATGTACGTATGTATAAGATGCAAAAATAACTGAGACGTATATGACATAGATTATTTTGTACATACACAAATACCAAGTCCAAAAATTAAAGAAATATATATATACGAGTATGTCCATTTTTCGCAGATTAGCAATTTAAGTGACATTTTGTATTGGTATAAATATTCCGAGTGTCTACGACAAGTTTAAAAATTGTCGTGTGGTAAGTAGGAGCCTTTACGACACGCACATATACCTAATATTTACTGTAGATAATAGTCCGGGGAAAATCGGTGACCCATACAACCCATACAAAGAGAATATTTATGAGTGATTCACTTGGAAATGTTGGAAGAATACAACTACACTCACTATGCCTACAAAGCGTACATGTATACAGTTGCGACAGTTATACTAAATAACTTGGTTTTTGTAAACATTTTCATTCAAATTTAATAAATCGATCTCGGAACTAAGATAGAGATGTGACGTATGATCGTATAGTCTATTTCGCTATAATTTTCCGCAAATCCTGACGAATACCAGTGAGTGAGTAATTAATATTTCTTTATAAATGAAATTCTGAGACCCATAAAAAGTAAATTACAATACCTACATATAATAAAATCGTAAATGTTAAAAGGTCTGTACATTCAATATTTACGAAAAGAAAACAACCAGGGAGACTTATACCTAGTGAGTAACTGAAAATGTCCGAACAGTTTTAAAAAAATTTGATTGTTTGTACGCGCAATATACGTAAAATCCACTGGACGGATTATGAAGAAACTTTGTATAGCGACAGTATGCAGATATATGAAAACATCTCGAAAATTGGCCGAGAAACCAGCGACAAAAAAAACTTCGGTACAGTACAAAGTTAGTATATTTCAGAGGTACATTAAAACCAGGAGGTTTTAATCCTTGTTGCAATACATTTTTCAAAACTAAGATAAAAAATGAAATTATAATTAAGAAATCTGAAATGAGATTATTCCGAGGAAAAGTATTTATTTATTCAGGAAACGTCTTGAAAGTTATCGGAAGACTATCTTCTAGCGTTCTTCAGAAGTGTCAAGAGGATGATTTTGCCAAAAGTCTTATGTATGACGGAGTTGCCGTCGTACTACACTGTATGTGACAGGTTTATTTAATCGACGTCGACAGGGTCAATTGGTGTAGGGGGTACCGTGTGTCTTACACTGAGCATGCTTTAGGCAGGATGTACACTGTTCATCACAGTAACAGTGAATGCTGCTACTAAGGATTGCTACTGCACACTGCCCGCGACGCTTGCTCATTTGCGTTCCTCAAACGGTACATGGTGTTGAACATGCTACGTTCCTCGTGGCCTGCACCACAAGACATCTCCTGGATGACGACTGAAATTGGGACGAAACTCTCTGTGAGGCAATCGTAAGTGGTAAGCCATTTAGTTTGGGCCATTTGTTCGCTGTGATGCTGTAGGCTCTCGAACCCAGTGCAATTGTGGGAGAAGCATCGTTCGCATCTCGCCGAAAATGTCCTGCAGGTTCTGAGGAACGCTGAACTGGATGTGGACCTATCTGAGGTTAGGTAGAGGTGAGAGGGTAGGTATTTAACCGCTGTCATACTATGCTCGATGATGTTGTTTGTCATTTCGATCGGCGGCAATATGCTGATGGACCCTTACGCCTTACCTTTACCATGTACAAACCGCGAGTACGCTGCAGAAACCGATTACAGTACCTACAGCTGAAATGTCCGCGATAAGTGAGTCATTATCAGCCGAAATACGACCACTGCTGAACATAAGCCTCCCCAATAGATTGCTTACTACATAAACATTTGGTGGGCTTTCCATTAAAGGATTTGCCATAAATTCCCATGCTTGGCAGGTCGATTGGAGATCGCAGTAATGATCTTAATCCGGGAATACAGTTCTCACTGGCATAGGTACTTCTGGTGGAAATCAGGCGACAACGGCAGAACGTCCTCGCTGTAGCGTCCTCAGGGATTGCTGCCACGCTGGCGGTGAAATGACCCATATCACCTTCAAGATTTAAATCGATTAAGATAGCACGGAAGCTCCTGTGTGTGGGTATCAAGTAACAATGACAAAGCCCGGGTGATCCAGGACTGCTGTCTAATCGTTTGAGATGATATGGTAGAAGATTTGCGTAGCATTCTCAGGACATCCGGAAGGGGAACCGTGCGACAGGTGCTATTACGGTTAACTATTGCTGTGATTTTCGCCAGACGTTGCCGGTGGTGACACGGGACACCAGTATCGATGGAGTGAACGCTTGCCTCAACCGCTCTGTACTATTGTCAGGAATATAGAAATTGCGCTTCACGCAAAATATATGGATCCAACTTGGTGGTAACTCTCACACAAGAGTTTTCAGACGTAGGTACTCCTCAAGATCGGAGAGATGCGATTAACGAACACCAACGGCCTAGTTCAACTACCACAGTCTCTGTGGCGATTTTATTTACTTGCTCCTGACCATCAGACCGCTAAAATTGTGTAGGTACAGATTTTTTTTTAATATAGTGTTAATAATGTGTTATAATCCGTAAATAATATTTAAATATGTTTTTAAGCGCATAACCAGTATAATTGTTTTCTTATTAGGATTTCTATCACAAATGATTAATTTTCATATGGTTTTATAATTTAATCATCGTAATTTGCGATGTTAATTTGTCCACGCGGGCGAAGTCGCAAGCATTTGCTATAGTTAAAATATAATGGAAATAGATAAATTACAATATTACTTATACGGCTCGTTATTACATTACGAATAGTTCGCCACAAGTGAGTCGCTACTTGATACTCACTATGTGAATAGATACTTGCCTACTTGTAACTTACGTCAATAACAACAAAGACACATCACACGTCATTGTGATACTTTTGTACCATATAAATATTATGATGTAGCGATGTCGACCGTCAAGGATATAAAGCTCCCGCGGGATGGGGATGGCCCGTCGACGTGGAAGCTTGGTCCCTAGGAGGGGGTGGAAAATCGAAATGAAAATAAATTATATGGCAGACTGCACGTTTTTGCTGAATTTATATTTCAACAGTTAGGGGCTATAACAAATTATATATATTTTCCTATAGTAACTTGTTTTGATCGCGATCGATACTAGAATCCTAAGGGTATACTTACAGTGCCATTCCATCATATACTGGAACCATTAGTCGTTGTTATTTTCTTACTTCCTATTGTCATTCAAAATGGAGAGTGGCGATCATTTTCAGTCATTTCATTTCAGTTTTGTAATAATAATTCCTAGTCACAAAATGTCAAAGTATGCTGACTGATACCTCAATATATTATATTAATATCTATGTATTGGGTTAGAAGAGTTCTAGAGCGGATACCTCGGATCGATACAATCGGAAGGACGCACTGGACGCGTTAATAAGGGAAGTCCCTGTCCAGCAGTGGACGTCAATATGATGATTTAAGATGATGATTAATTTAAATTAGTAAAATTCAATTAAGTAAACTTGTGTTCCGGACAAAGTTCAAGCTTTTTTGGTATAGTTGTTTTAGTAAAGGCAAAGAAAAAAACATCTTTTATTTTAGTGAGCAACAGTGCAATAAGTGCATGCGGCGCGCAAGGGAGCGGTATGGACAAGGACGGGAAGAAAAAACACACACGCCCTACGTTTAGCGGCCAACAGATCTTCGCACTGGAGAAGACGTTCGAGCAGACTAAATACCTGGCGGGTCCTGAGAGAGCTAAACTCGCCTACGCGTTGGGGATGACAGAATCACAAGTTAAGGTGAGAATATTGACATTATTTTTATTATTGATGTCAATTAAAACAGACAATAGGTGTAAATCCTCATACATTACGTTCACGGGAGTTACAAGCTATGTTATTAAATTTTAATTTAATAGTTTACATATCATTACTAACAGTTCAAGGAGCGATTTAGTTTAAGATCTAATAGTAGCTAAAAATTTATAAAGTAGGTAAGTTGAAATGATAACTGATAACACAAAACAAGCAGGTTGCTATTTCCCCACATATGTTCAATAAACCACAGTCTCATCTGACTCAAGCTCCTTTCTCCCTCAATTCATCATCTAGAGCTCTTCTCCAGCCTCCTGCCCAAAGGTTACTCCCCCAACTCCCTTCCCCAGCTCCAATCCCCTTTTCCCTTCCCGTGATCTCTGTTCTAGTTCCTTCACCCACCTATCTCCCCCACGTCCCTCCCACAGCTTCGTCACTCATCTCCCTATCCCAGCGTTTTACCCAGCTCTCTTTCACAGCTCCTTCCGAGAACTCCAAAATAGCAATAGATTAACGAGTTATTCTTTAAAATAACAATTAATAACCCTGCAATTGAATTAAAAATAAGTACCTAGTACTTATTGGATGAAAATAAACTACTCCAGTTGTCATCCTCATATGAACGTGGTGTTATCAACGGACTAGGGCCTGACGACCGACAGGTAGCAGTATAACTATCAAGGAAATCTGCGGCCAAGCTCAAATGTCACAGGCAGTGACAGGTAACAGCGACACCTGTGCGAGGTGCTAGACTTTGCTATCAAAGCACATTTACACCATGGAAAGCTCCTTAAAAACGGCCTTCAGTTCCCAACTGGCAATGACTGTTGGGAACTCGGCGATAGACTGGTATAGGCTGACGATGATTCCATTATAGGGTGTCGTACCAAATGGTTTATGGTGAGACTTCTGAATCTGTCGGTTATGTCACAACAGTATTTCTCAACAATTACATATTTGTATTATGTTATTGTACGTAGCCTATATAATAAATACGTACGAGTAATATGTATAAGTATATTGTTTGTGTACGAGTAATATGTATAAGTGTATTGTTCAGTTAAAGTTAATATTATTTTTTATCGACAAAATTCGCATACTTACTCGAGTTTCAGCATCAAGATGCAACAATTAATTTATTTAAGTCAACAAATACAGCCATATTCAAATTGAAATATTTATAGATTAAAATTTTCTAGAGCTGTCTAGAAACAAAGATTTTAAAGCAATTTGTAATGATTTTGAATTAAAATTGACAGGATTCTTAGATAAATTAGCAGTGCATTTCAGCTTTAGACTTATTGTTAGTTGTTTATCTTCATGGTGACTCTTTTACGCTTCGAACCCTGAGGGTACGATGATGACCATAGTTAGTACCTAGATCTCAGCAACAGAATATAACTAGGATTTTAGCGTTTGAGAGTGAGGTCTGAGATCAATCACGCCATGAACCAATAAAATTTCCAAAAAATCCAAAAGGGAGGGAGAGGGAGAGGGAGAGGGAGAGGGAGAGGGAGAGGGAGAGGGAGAGGGAGAGGGAGAGGGAGAGGGAGAGGGAGAGGGAGAGGGAGAGGGAGAGGGAGAGGGAGAGGGAGAGGGAGAGGGAGAGGGAGAGGGAGAGGGAGAGGGAGAGGGAGAGGGAGAGGGAGAGGGAGAGGGAGAGGGAGAGGGAGAGGGAGAGGGAGAGGGAGAGGGAGAGGGAGAGGGAGAGGGAGAGGGAGAGGGAGAGGGAGAGGGAGAGGGAGAGGGAGAGGGAGAGGGAGAGGGAGAGGGAGAGGGAGAGGGAGAGGGAGAGGGAGAGGGAGAGGGAGAGGGAGAGGGAGAGGGAGAGGGAGAGGGAGAGGGAGAGGGAGAGGGAGAGGGAGAGGGAGAGGGAGAGGGAGAGGGAGAGGGAGAGGGAGAGGGAGAGGGAGAGGGAGAGGGAGAGGGAGAGGGAGAGGGAGAGGGAGAGGGAGAGGGAGAGGGAGAGGGAGAGGGAGAGGGAGAGGGAGAGGGAGAGGGAGAGGGAGAGGGAGAGGGAGAGGGAGAGGGAGAGGGAGAGGGAGAGGGAGAGGGAGAGGGAGAGGGAGAGGGAGAGGGAGAGGGAGAGGGAGAGGGAGAGGGAGAGGGAGAGGGAGAGGGAGAGGGAGAGGGAGAGGGAGAGGGAGAGGGAGAGGGAGAGGGAGAGGGAGAGGGAGAGGGAGAGGGAGAGGGAGAGGGAGAGGGAGAGGGAGAGGGAGAGGGAGAGGGAGAGGGAGAGGGAGAGGGAGAGGGAGAGGGATGGAAAAGTAAGGAGAAAGGTATAATGCATATATACCTTGACATTTCTTTCTAGAAAGTGGCTCGGACCACTTGCTTCATTTGGCACGCATTTTTCAATTCAAATTAGAATCAAAACATGTATGTTTTTAATTCATCTCTCATGCATGACAGACATAGAATATAACAGGCAATTGAAAGAGCTGATAATTAATTGATCAGGGAAGCAACATTTAACTCGACGTTATGCTTTGTACAGCTGAACCATTGTTTCTCCTATTTTATTTTACGTCACGGTCACCACGTGATAGAAATAAGCGAAAAGAAAAATAGTAAAAAAATACATATATTATCGGTAACGATCACAGCCACATTTATAAGTTATATTTTATGACAAAAACTGCAATGAAACGGATAACAACAACCATAAGTGTTGCTGTCGGTCACAATGAAAAAAAAAACCTTTTTATAATTGGCATAAAAGTGGCCTAGAACCTAAATCAAAAGTGCCATTTTGCTTAAACTCTGTGCGAACGAAATTTCCGTTCCGGAACTCAGTGGTCCACATGTCAAGAAGGCTAAGTTGTTAACAAGTTTGAAGTTATTTGTTCAGAAGTTAAAAAGTACAAAACAGTGTGTCGTGGTGGTGATAGCACAGATACAAAATAATGTTGCTCAACTACCAATTGGTATAGCATAATAATTTTTACCTCAAATGTTGACGGAGTCCCCAACGACTTATACTATCCAACAACAACATTTCTTCAAAGGCTTTTGCGTGATGCGGGAACAGAAAATGGACAATCAGATAAACAAAGAAAAACTCCTAAAATGCGTCTGCCTACTATGATTTTTAATTAACCTGATTGTTTCCTAGTTACCGCAATGCGACTGATATGCACCGTTTTCAAGTGTTTTCTCGCAAAGGTGTTCACCAGGTAAGTAAAAGAAGGTAGATAAGAGGTATCACATCACACTCATCCAGATTAACACCTGAACAGGTCACGCCGCCGGGTGCAATCTCGTCATTCTCGAATCCACGTAGGTTCATTACATTTTTAGGTATAATCATAACGATAATAAATTCCACAAGTTTACTATGGGACACAAATTGTTTAGAATAGACACGCTCTAGGTATCTAAAGGACATTTAACAGTTGTTCCTCCCAATTAGTAAAAACTTAACTTTGGTTTATTTTAAATTAAGAACTTAATATTTTAAATGATGATTTATTTATACATTTGTACTTTTTAGTGGCCAGTACAATATTGGAAAACTTTTTAGAAAATAATCCACAGAAAAGTTTGAACCATACATTGTGGATGTGTGTATATTAAATTCTAAAATTGCATCGCTATTATTATTAACCTAGCGCTATCTTCTGGCGACACCAAAGATCGACATATTTTACAAAGCGCTGCTGGCTCTTAGGCTAGCTTTCTGTAGATAAATAACCATACTTCTATAGTATTTGTAATGTTATCCATGAAGTTTAAGGTTCCTTAAGGGTATTTCTTCGAGATTGCATTCTTCGTCTGATTCCTCTGGTGTAAAAATTAACTCATTTTTAAGTACATAGTACATATTGCCATGAAAATATATGTACCTACCAATAAACATATATTCATTTAAGGCACTCGTTTTGCGTAAACCATTCTTGAGATTTTGGCCTTTAATTTTTTGTGGCCAGAGGAATCAGGATTTGTTAACAGAGTAATCAGAAATAGTTATAAAAAATTAAAAATTACTTCGAATTTGTAACGCTTTATTTTTTAGAAACAAGAAATTAACACAGTAAGTAATCAATAATCATTCTTGTAATTTTGTAATTATAAGCATATTATAATATAATAATCAAGTCAGTGTCATCTGAGTGTTACTCATCTAAGATAATCGACGACATCCGTGGCGGTACGGGTAGCTCTCGGACTGCCACGCCGGAGGTTGCTGGTTCGAATCCCGCTAGGGGCAAATGTTCGTATGATGAATATGAATGTTTGTACCCAAGTCTTGGATGTTTATATATTTATTTAAGTATGTGTATCCGTTATCCAGTAACCATACCACAGGCTCTGCCTAGTTTGGGACTGGATAATTGGTGTGAATGTCTGACATATTTATTTATTTATAAGGTATATTCCTAATCTTAATCTTAGTTAGGTATTTCTAACACAATCCGGTATTCCTTAGATCACAGCAATTCACTTCTTAATTATCTTATTATTAGGTATTTTTCTACCTTAGTATTTTTAAATCACACTTAAGTATATTTTAATCACGCATGGCACATTTCTTCTTCATATTGATAGAACATTCCTTAAGTTATTTCTTAGCATACCATGTCCTTGAGCTTTGTTTACTCTTCCGCCTAGCAATTTTTTTGTTGTTTTGGTGTTTATTTATGAATTGGAATGACCTTCCCTTGCCTCTTCTTCTTCAAATAAATTTCTCTTTATTTTGCTCGCCACAGAGCATAGTCTTACGGGTTATTTCTAATTTTCTCCATCTATAGAGGTTCTGCAATTGGTTTTTTTGCCTTCCTTTTTCCTCATTTTGTTTTTCTCGTGGCATTGTTGTTATCTACAACATAAAAAGTATGTTAGTCACTAATACAACCTAAATAATTTTATTATCACCCAATGTCGGCAGTCACCAACTCACAGAGTCGCTCATCTGTAAGGGCGATACAAATATCTTGCTGTTGACATTCATACATATTGTATTTATAAAGAAAATAATATGGGACGCGACTAGCAACCATACTATTTATCTATATTTACAGAATGGTAATATGCAAATTGACGGACTCTATTATAATGCGGACCTTAATAACTCGCTAAGAACGTATATCAACAAGAAACTTTTCCAACTTATCAAGTAAGACTAAGAAACAGCGTTAATTTATGATTCATATGGTATTGTGGCCAGAGGAATCAGAGACAGAGGTATCAGAAAATTATAAAATATTGTCTATAATTACCGATACATACACAATTGAACAGTGCATTTTCTAGAACGCATAACCATGACCTAAAACATTATCTCGAACACAGTTTTGAATTTCGAAATACTATATCAAAATTTAAAAAGCAAGCAGAGTAATCATAAACATACCTAAACCAAGACCAGAGGAATCACATAATTACCTTTGTAGTTCCGGATCCAACGCTGACCAGCCACACGTCCGTCTTCTAGCTTGTTCGTTGCTCGCCTGGCTACTGCTTGCGCGGGGTACCGCTGTTCAATTCTTCAAGAATTTGGCTGTGCGATTGAGTAAGCCTCGCACCACAGTAATCAGAATTCAGCGGCGGACAACTTTTATTCATTTATTTATAAAAAAAATAACATATATAATAAATGACTTCTATTTTTTTTATCAATACAACTAAGCATCTATCGACATAAATACCTCTGATGTGGATTTATTGTTATAGAAATGAAATATTGTTACCTTTAAGGAGAAAAATGTAAAACGGACGCACCAGATGAATCAGAAGAATGGGTTTTAAAAAATATTTGTCTATATTTAGATTATAATTAATCAAAAAATAAATTATGTCCCAGTTAAAAGAGAAGTTAAGCTTTAATAAAAAAATATCACTCTCATTATTTGTTTTGATAATATGCAAATAGGTCACCGGACATCAAAAATTAGTGACTCGGAGAAATACTCTTAACTGAGACGTATTTTCAAATATTGTGACCCCATCATCGGTATAGCAAAATAACTGAACGATCACTAAGCGACTATACATTGAGTGATGAAGGCAATCCTCGTTTAAGAAAACGACCCGCAAATGGTCACGCAGCCTGCGCGTATCTCGAAAGTGTTCTACAAAGTGATACGGTGTTGTGCGCCTAGAACGTTCCAGTGAATCCTTCCTCCAGATTATATACAGCCGTATCGTTAGACGTAGATACCGTCGCGCTGTAGAGCTGCGCAATCTCGTAGTTGTAACAACCCTGGCGTCGTAGCGATTAGGTGCAAGTAACACGCACTCGCGCGGTGCTTTGTTTTGTAGGCATTTAAAAATGCGGTTTTCTTCCACATATAAAAGTGCAACATCTTGTTAAGAGTAACTAAATTAACCGTGTTTCTATCTCAATACCCCGTATGCTAAAAAATGGAGGTTTGAATTTCAAATTAGGGAAATCCGGAGTAGGCAATAGATGGCTTAAGGTGTATTTTACTCAAAATATGGGATATTAGATCCTTTTGCACTTCTCAGTTTCCGTCTTTTTTAGTTTTTAAGGTTCAAAATTATTATCGGCGACAAACTACTTATATAATAATTTTGAACTCTCTAGTGACGACTACTCTCCGTATATCTCTTATTTTCACATATCGATGATGTTGACCTGTTTTGTATATTGCCTTCGATCCATTAATATATAACTCGCTATGAAAGAATTACAGAATTGTGCATATTACCCAATATATTTCTTTCGTAAACAATAAACGATTTGAAAATGAAATCCGCAATAATAAGGAGCAAGCGCCATAATGATTGATATAACAATGAAATCCCTAGTCGACACAGTCATTTGCATTTTTATGGGCGCCTCGCCGCCCTCCGCGCCGCGCGTCAGTTGCGCCCACCACCGCCGCCCTTATTGAATATACGTATAGGTAGCTTCAACAGAGAGCAGGGCGTACTACCGCGCCTTTTTACTTTTGAGCGACAGATAGGGAATAAAAATCTGGTAAACTGTGTTCGGAGATAACAGATTTTACATGAATAGTTGACGTTCCACTCAGTTCTACGAGAAATATTAATGTTTTTTCGTATCAGGATATTATAATTTGCACAATGACGATTCTTTAGACTCTGCGCTAATTGGATGTCAACAGATTTGGGTGATTTATGTGTCTTGTTATGTCTATGACTTGCTACGATCGCTCAAAGTCAATTGGTAGAACTTATTCTTGCTCTAAATGTATAGAGGTAGAAGGAATCTTACGGTTTATTTATTTATAATATAATAAATATAACTTATAACCTTATACATTTACAGTTATAGGTAAGTAGATAAAATAAATGAAACTTAGAGCATACATGTTAATATTTCCCTTATCTTATATGCTAAGTACGTAGTGTGTTCCCGTCTTTCTAAGTGAAGAGTCAAAATGTACGTATTTTAATACATATTGTCTTGTAATAAAATAGTATGCCTACTCATAAGTATATTGTGCAAGACTTCACATAAAATGTAACACTACAAACATAAACCGTCCAAAACAAGACTGGTGCACAAGTCAGATCACGTCACACGGCTTGTCGGACGACAATTTAATATTACACTCGCTTTATACGACACAGCGAGAACATCGCGAGAAACGTATCTGATAAACCGGAATCAGCACCCCCTATAACCTGAAAATGACACTCATATCGTATAAAGAGACAAATGAAAAGTCGCGGTTTCAGACTCCTGGGTCTCATGTCGTTCAACTTTCTCGACATGACAGAAGTTACAATGATGGAAAAATTGGCACTCCCACCAAAAAGTTTTTACCTTCATAGAAGTTACAGACTCATTCATATTCACGTAAAAATATCAGATGGCGCTGAATGTTATTGATCCTCCTTCAAATATTAAATTTAGAAAAAAATGCACCTTCTACAATCTTTTTTATTAAATGAAATTTCTAATGGTTCTGATTTGTGATTGCCATGGTAATATTTGTTATTATTATGTTCTGTGCATAATTTATTTTATCAAGAAAAAGCTTTTTATTTTTCTGGATTAAATATATATATATCTATTTACTGAACAATTTATATAGATTTACAAATGTCAACTTACAACTCCGCATATATAGGTAGTCTCTGAGAAACATTGGCGAATTCCTGAATTACGCTCAATGCTTTATTTTCTCACTTTTGCACACAACTTGGTGTGTGTGAGATGCGTATGTCCGTGGTGTTCGTAGTTCTTGACGACGCGCTTTGGCGTATATATACCTGTCGTGATGATCTAATTACCTACCGTAAGCATGAAAAAAATAAATAAAATAAAAAATATATTAATTTTAAAAAGTCTTGTTAAAGTATAAAGGAGTCTCTCAAAGTTTGTGAAAGTAGTTTTCATTGATCTAATTATAAAATAACCAAATCATACACAGAGTCAGTATTATTTATTAGGTATTCTATAGCAAAGCAGTATCAAAATTGTATTTTGCACCTGCATTTTAATACCCTGTACAATTTTCAACCTAATGAAATAACAAGTAATTGCATTACTTTGCAGTTACTTCAAGATACCCTCGTATACCCCTCGAAGGTTCTCGCCCGCCAGGGTCCCCATTGGGGACCTTTAGTCGGTGCTGTAGTAATTATAATTTGTAATTGTAATTCAATTTCATTTTGCCCAACTGAGCTTTCACCGAGAAAAATGTAGGTAGATACACTAGTATTATATACATTCTATATTATAAATATAACATTATATTAGCGACACATAGTTTCAATCCAGGGCCATTCATAAAAATCTAAACTAACTAATCTAACTTTTAGTACTAATTTCACAGTTCGTCACATTCGTAATTTTCAAGCATTATCTCTGCGTTTTCAGTTTCCAAGTTTTCCGTAGTCAGTTATATAAATAAGGAATGTTTGTAAGTTTATTTGTCTATTCGAGGTAACCTCATCATAAGTAACCATCGAACGGATTTTCAAAAATAAATCAAGATTCTTCCACAGTTGGTTGACCATTCTATACGCGTATTAGTTACAACAACCAGAAAAAAAGAGAAATGGTTAAAGACATTAAGAAATATAACAAAATTAAAATTTTCATCATTTCAAAAACTAAACTAACAATACATCTCACCTTTGTACACACCATTCATTAATGTATTTAGTTTTAAGATGTGCAATAAAGAATATTTCATCAATTATTTTTTTGTATTTTAACTTAATTTATTATAAAATAGTTATTAAATATCATTAATTAATACAACTGAAACAATAATAATTTCCATTCATTTATCCTTACTTAATTAAATACTTATATACGTTAGTAAAAATAATATGATAATTTGAAAATGAATGAGCGAATAATATTAAACGTAATAATTTCTATTTGTAACATGTAAACATTCTTATTCGATTTACTACAATGAACAAAATACATACTTATTTGTAATTAAGTATAGGTTGGTCATCTTTTTTTTTTCTACATGTATGTAACATTTTAGTCTGTAAAATGAATGTTTTGAGTATTGGTCAAATTGCGTTATTTTAGTCTCTCAAATAATTTATGCTGTAAATAATGCTCAAATCTACAAATATTTTTTCTCAAATAAGTATTTAATAATATTTCTCATATTGTTTCCTATTATGTGTGCTTAAATAATACCTATAGTTATTCTTTTTTGTGACCACAGGAAAGTGCGGTATCAAAAAGTGGCCAAAATCGAGCTACATCTCTCTAAAAGAATTTCCAATTTTCTACGCGTTCGAAGTCGTGCGCGGTCGCTAGTAATAATATATTTTGTGACTACGAATCGAATATTATGACAATGAATATTTATTATTTATTTTTCATTTCTTCATGATATACATATGTATTTCTTAAGCCTAGCCCTGAAACCACTCCTTTACAGATCAACAGTAATTATTTCTGTTGACCGTACTTAAAACTCATACATAAGCTCCAAGACGCGAGGGACATCTGTCGACGTAATTGAGGGATTAGGCAGATAATTGAAAGTGTGCTATGCTAGGGAGAACAATAAATCCTACGAGAACACGACAGAGCGAGAAAGATAGATTCGCTTAACTCTTGCGTTTAAGGGAACGGTTAACAACGTGTCTTCTTGTATATTGTATTATCTTACGCTTTATGTCCTATTAATCTTGCTTGACTGAGTGTAGGGCTTTTACGATAAAAGGCCTTGCTATTAAGAGTTAAAACTCAGTTTCCCTAAGGTGACCGAGTCACAGTCATGTAGGGTGTTCGGTTGTTTTCGGTAACATAAATAATTGTTTGTGCACGTAAAACTGGAGTGTTCTTGTTTGTCGGTTATTTATTACTGACAGTGCCCATGTCTTGTTCTCGTACGTATCACTAAGGTTTTATTGTTAAAATTAATTTAAGTAACGATAATTTAATTACATCTATTTCCTTAATGCAAATTATGACATAGAAAGAATACCCAGGTACGTCTATATCCAAAGCTAGTACGAAGTAAGGTCACACTACCGAATAACTAAAGTTGCTAAATTCACCAAGATTCCAAAAGCATACTGTTAAAAGATATTTTGCAATAAAGATTATTTGGAATTTGGCGTCAGATCGGAAAAACAACAGACAATCCATTTTGATCTAACCTAAACAGACAAGAGTTTCAAACCCTACAGTCTATTGATCACCCAGACTCTATTGTTATGATCCTACTTTCTACGCTGAATTCCTACGTAGCGCATGTAGAAATGAGTTCATAGCTGATTATTTCCACGATGTTTCCACATACAGTTCTAACAATACTTATTTTTACTGCTCCATACCATAATATGCTTACGTACAACTGTCTTTACTTACTAATCGATAGGGAACACATGCAGTTTTATTATGTTGGTAAAAAAATGGGCGCGCGGCAACAGCAGGCCACGACCGACGGCGCAGGCTGCGCGTAGGCGTGTTGTAGGCCGCCCGCCGCGCGGATTTCATTCAGTACGAATGTATCATTGGAGTGCGATAAGCTAGAACAGCACGCTAGATTTGTTTTATTTAGGCTGATTTTACTTGGTTAATAGACATTAAACTATATATTATGTAAAGTATAGAGAAAGAGAGTCAAATTTATTACTTATTATTACGGCGTTCCTCAATAAAAAAACTAAAATCCGAATATGGAGAAGTGAAAAATTTTCTAGTTAGGTTTTATTAAATTTTAGACTAAACATTACTTTTTAAGGATACTATCCAACTAGTCTAATATTTTTTTATCAATCTATATTTTCTTTTATAAAGATTATGCTTTTTACTTTCATATTTCAACAGGAGTGTACTTCCTGTATTATAAACGTGCGAAAATTCGAGTATGAGTTTTTTTTTATAAAAACACTTTCCTATAGAGTCAAAAAAAGAAGAAAATTAAAAAATATCTGAGTCTGTGTCATTTATAGGATTGTGTGTGGCTGTCCGAGAGGCGAGCGCCTAAAATAGTAGAGCGTTCCAATGAGACGGAGCGTTCCAAATACTATTATTTGCAATATATTGCACACTAACCTTACCTACTAATGTATAACTTTTGATTGAGTAAACTTCAGCTTCAGCTTCCGGTTCCGCTTCCGCTTCCGCTCCCGCTCCCGCTCCCGCTCCCGCTCCCGCTCCAGCCGGCTCCCGCTCCCTCTATCGCTCCTGCTCACACTCCCACCCACTCGTCCACTACAGCTACAAATGTTGTCCTAAAGTCCTAACTCATCGCAATCTGAACATTATAATTATACTTCTTTGCTTATTGCAGTACTACTAATATATTTAAAAACTGAAAAATTCCCGTAACTTACTTTTGAGTAAGCTGATGGCGATGATATAAAAACTATGTAAATTTTACGCCGAGTTAAACCCTATGTTTCTGTGAAAAGTCCATCACAATCGGTTCAGTAGTTTTTACGTGATGGGTGCACAAACAGTATCCAGTGAACCATTTCAAAAATGTTGGTAATTCATTCCATTAGTTATCCTTGATCCAAAAAAATATGTGTGAAAAATATGCTCAATGTAAAGACACACAAATGGCTTGTCTCTATCAAAAGTAATTCGAATTTGAAGAGTTTAAAACCTCATAAACTAGTATAGTATAAGAGACAACAAACAAGTATAATACGCCGTGAGTAAATAACTACATTTGGACAAGAAGCCAAAGAGTGAGCATGAGAGAGCGGAAATGAAGGAAGGGACCCTTCCCTTCCCTTGAAGAAGTGGGGTAGTGGAGTAGCTAGCACCCACTTCTTGAGTGAGATGGGAAGGGGATAGGGGAATGGTAAGTGGGAAAAAGAGTGGGAAGGAGAATAGGAAGAGTAGTCGGAAAGGGATGGGAAGAGTAGTGGAAAGGGGAGTGGAAAGCAGAGTAGGAAGAAGAGTCGAAAGGAGAGTTAGAGGGGTCGTAGGAAGGGAAGGTTAGTATGAAGTGGAATTGGAAGTTGATTGGCAAGGGAAAAGAAAGGGGAGGAGGTAGGGGAAAAGAAAGGGATTGAGAAAGCAGAGGTGGGATGGGAGCAGGGGAGGAAGAAGGAGAGGACGAAGGGGAGGTAATAGGGGATGAGATAGGGGCCTTGAGGGAGAAGACGAGAAGGTGACCACGCAGACTACTTAAGGGCGACCTAATAATTCTTAAGGTAATTTTTTTTTAATACGTTTTGGTGTACAATAAAGAACATTTTATTATATTTAATAATGTAAATTGATATTTTTGAAAAAGCAATCACTACGTGTTGTGAGATGCTGAAACAGATGTAGTTGAATATTTGCTGCATCTGTTTTCTGTACGTACATCACGCTAATTATCGCTGGCTGTACCGATTTTGTTAGAACATGCCGATTTTTGGTGTTGTTCAGGTGTCTACCAGAAAAAAATATATTCTTCGTTGACAACCATAGTCTAACTCAGTTGTTCTGTCCTGTCAGTAAGTACTTACTCCAACCTCTGCCATGCCGTAGCATTATTAAGTACCTAGCTTTTGCCCGCGACTTCGTCCGCGTGGACCACTTAACATTAAAAATTATTAAATATTTCCCGTAGGAATGAGATGTTTTTCGGGATAAAAACTATCCTATATCATATTCCAGGATCTAACCTATATGTGTGCCAAGTTTCATTCCGATCCCTCCAGTGGTTGAAGCGTGATTGAGTAACAAACATCCAAATATCCAATCTTTTGCGTTTATAATATTCATAATATTAGTAGGATTCTATGGCCATAACGTAACGTGAACGTATTACTACTTATAAACTTTTTTTTATTAAACCGCAAAATTATTCTTTCAGGATCATGTAAACATCTGTAATTTTACCCTCTAACGAAAGGGTCTGAAGTCTGAAAATTAGTGTAGTGAGAAAGAGAGGGAAGGCTCATTATCGTATCAGCAGCTTTGAGAGTCTTTAATTCTATTCTCTAGCTATAAAATTTAGCAATTTCATTTGACTTTCATTACGATTATGATAATCCAGTATGATCCTAAGAATAACAGCTTATATGTAATTTTCCATGAACTAAAATTGTATGTAAATTATTTATTGACGGTCGCACGCGAGCCTGCGACTCAGTTCGCGCAGAAGTAAAAATAAATGGTTTTTTTTTTAATTGTAATTTTTTTTAAACGGTTTGCCAAAATTGTGTACTAATTGTGTACTAAAATCTTGGTGAACAAGTTTTTCCTTCAAAAGCTAACATGTATGTATACAAACTCAAGGCAACCCCTTTCTGCCTCTCTTCCTACCTCCCTGGATCCCCTCCCATCTACTTCCTCTTTTTAATCATTTCCACGCCACGTCCATAGGCTCGATCAGACGGAGCGCGTGAAGTACTCGACATAGGCTTCGCCGGAGTTTAATTTGCTCCTGATCTATTTGTTTTAGGCATGGCTGTTCGGCGTTTTTAATTGATGCAGCAAATCAATTTGAGTAGACACCATGAACATCGTCCTACCATAAATAGTTCCGAAATTGTGCTAATTTCCGAACACGGCCTTTGGTCATTTTTGCTCAGTACTCTTGAGAATTAACGTGATTCTATTTTTATCCCATACGCTACTGTCGGCTTCGTCCGTATGGTCACAAAAATAAATTGGCAAATTTCTTTTTGAATTGGCAAGCCGTATTTTTAGTTTTTTCACTTTGTAAAACTAAAAATGTTGCCTGCCAAAACATATACTAAATTGCTTTGTTAACAATGTTTGAAGTTTTACTTTGAAAGCTAAAATTTACAGACACTCAAGGCTGATGTGATGACACAAAAAGAAGTCCTCTCTACCTCCATCCATCCTCATTGACAGTCTGTCACATTAATTTCACATAAATCCATTAACTTAACTTTATATTTGGTCACAAATGATACTTTGAGTGGTAGTCTAAAAAAGCCAACTAAATTGATTTTTATACAAAAGTATGACCAAATAAATTTTAGAAAATTTAAAAACTAATTTATTGTTACTTAACTTGCCATCTAGTGTTACTTAAGCCGTGAGCGTTTAACACTGATTTAAATAAAACCACTTTTATTTATAGTGTCAAAGGTGTATTATAAATATGACCTAATATTTTTGTTATTTAATATGGGTGTGTTTTTTTTTGTAATTCTGACTTTGTCGAGAACTGGTCTATTTATTTACTATACACGTTCTAGACACGCCTTGTAGGTATAACATTTGAATTGTATTTTACTATTGTTTGGAGCTTACTTTTGTTGTTCACTTTTAGTCATTGACGCCTATCGTCAATGGCATCATATTTTAGTATTCATTTATTATTGTGACCACGCGACAAAGTAACGGACGTCAGCGTAGCGTAGTTAAGGGAGGTCAGCTCAAAGCGGCTATAGGAGGCAAAGCGGTTAGGGTAGATTACACGACCATTTTAAATAGTAGCGCCACCTTGCTGAGTTGGAGCCATAGCCTACCCCGCGCCCCTGTCCACGAACTCGCCCGGCAGTAGTAGTGTCGTCCCCACGTGTGCAGTGCCAAAATTACGATTTTCAACGAGTTTGTTAAAATAATGCAAGGTACGTTTATCCTGTTTTACTCAAAACTTATTATATTTGGGTCCTATGACTGTTGTTGCCTTATTTTGTGTCTATATTGTAGTATTTATTTTGTATTTATGCAAGTATATGCTGAAAGTTTACAGTAAAGATTTTGATTCTAAACAAAATGGCCGCAAAAGGCAAAGCGGCTCGGGCAAAGTGGTACCTCGCCGCTTTGCCCTCGATAGCAAAATGAAGAAATTGTTTAAGTAAGTTTTTTTTGCAGATGGTGAATAACTATAGAAGAAAAACTACGCATGCGTCATGGTCTGAAGAGGCAATGGCAAGAGCGATTCAGGAAGTGAAAAAAAATTGTGCATCACAAAAATCTACTATGTAATAATTATACATTAATTAAGGTATTACGAGACTTATAATTTTGAATAAATATAAGACTGTCTTGCTTCACATATCCCCGTAATAAAATTATAGATGTTGATTATGTGGTAAAATGTAATCTATTAGTATTAGGAAAACCAAAGCAACAATAATTCTGTGATTGTTGACCTATAATTGTTATTATTTTTTGATTAGTTGATTTTGTAATAAATTAGATTCTTTTATTATATTTTGGCATTTCAGTCCATAACCCGTTATTAAATAGCCTTGTTTATTGTTATTTCCTTTACAAACCGTTAGTAACCACTTTGCCCAATACCGATAACCGCTTTAGGCAGCCTCTCGGGCAAAGCGGTTTCGAGATAGGGTTTTGAAATTTACTTAATGTCGCGTTAGTTTACAAATTATTGTGAAATTAAATTACAGATTATGAAACTACATTAAATTCTGATTCAGTCAGTATCAAGTTCTCATCAAATATTTGTTCCCTTCATAGGTTGATTTATTGTTAAAGTTAAGGTAACCGCTTTGAGCTGACCTCCCCTATATAAAATATATTTATTTTAAATTCATATTTCTGCATTATCAGTTTGCCTATCAAGTAATTAGTTTGCTTTCAATAACGACTTTTCTCTATGTCACTTGCAAAGATGCATTGAAGTAGAGATTCTATAATAGATCAAAGATCACTTATTTATGTTGCTTTTATTTCATTCGACCGTTTTACGGTAATACTAGCTATAGCCGCGGCTCTGCTCGCATGGAATATATAATTATTTTTAATCTCACTCTCAGTGTGACCCGACTCCGACCCCTACGCAAACTCCTGCGTCTGCGCCCGCTCCTGCTCCGCTCCCACACCCACACCCAATTCTACCCAAGAAATAAAGACTAAATGTTACTCCTAGTAAGCCCTATATTTCTGAATCGGGCAATCAAATGAAAAGACAATCAAAATCGGTTCAGTAGTTTTAACGTGATGAGTGTACAAACCAACAGACAAAACAAAACTTTCATAATGTGTTCTATTACTTATAAAGGATAGCAAATATACATTTTTGATAATATTTTCTATGTACAGACACACGAAGTTTAGGTATGTTTTTATTTATTAGATTTGGTCATTTTAAGTTGAAGCCTTTTCTTTTTATTGTCCTTATAAATTTTAATCTGTGTTTAAAAATACAAGTAGACATTTATATATATTTATACTAGCTGTACCCGCGACTTCATGTGCCTACTGAGACTACTGACACACGTGTCTCCAACACCTCCCTCACTCCCTTCCTACCTCTCTCTCTCCCTCCACCCTCTCGGCCATTCTTCTCCTTCACTTTCACTTCTCCTTCAAACCTCTCTTCGTACCCCTCCTAAACCCACTGTCCTATGTTCTCCCCTTCTCCCCACATCTCACCCCTCCCCTCACCCCTTCCTCCCCCTTCCTCACCACTTACTTTCAATTTTTCTCACCCCTCCCCTCTCCTTTCTTCTCTCCTGCCGATAGCGGCAGGGGAGAAGAAAGGAGAGGGGTTTTCGGTAGGTAAATGACATTTGCAGCGGGAGAAGAAAGGAAGTGAAAGTGAAAGGGAAATGGCGCACTCAATCAATAGTTATAGGAATTTATAGTTTTCTAATACTCGTACACGCTGCATTAGAGTATATAACTGTTATATACTCTAATGCAGCGTGTACGAGTATTAGAAAACTATAAATTCCTATAACTATTGATTGAGTGCGCCATACATTTCCATGAAATAAAGACTAAATTATACTTCAAGTTAAGCACTGTGGTTTTCTGAAAACTCCATCAGAATTGGTTCAGTAGTAGTTACGTGATGCTTGCACAGATAAATAGAGAAAAATCCAAAAATGATCTTAAAGTGTGCTATTACTTAGCCGTCATCCCCCAGTTTGTTTAATATATATTTTTAATGTACAGACATGTGAAATAGACGTTTTTGTTTATTAGATAGAATCTTTAAAAGTTATACAAACGGTATCTACATTTTCGGTAGGTAAATGACAGTTGCACGAATTTACGGATCAACAAGTTACTTGTACATTTGTTGGTATAAGTAATATGGTTTCTAAAGCAAAAAAATATCTCAAATAAATAATACAATGAGCCCGATTCTGAACATACGCATTTAAAATTTGACAGCATTAAAATTAGTTTCGTCTTTATCTTCATAATACTATTTGACAGGGATAGAAATTATTTTAGTGATGTCAAATTTTATGTGTGAGCTTTAGAATCGAACCCTATTACTTTACAAGGCATGTTAGAATTTTGGTTTATTTAAAGAAGTCAACAAGTTAAATACTAATATATCTATTGTCCAAAATATGTTGGTTTATTAATAGTCTAATGCATTTATCGAATTCAACGTAATTGAAACACGAAACACAAAAGGTTATTGTTCAAAATGTAGTACATGCGTCTTAGAGACTTCCTGTATTTCTCACCCGGATCGCATTGAGCCGGCCAGAAACACATATTTGTCAACGAAATAAAAGGTTTAATGATGTTGTTTGCACCGCTTGGCTCGGCCGACGCGGCACGCACGTCATTAGCCGACGACGTAACAGCGTTCCGCCGACTTGCTGACCGCATCCCTTTTCGGCGCCGATCGCATCCGTTCGGTGCCGAGTACAGTCAATCACACTCTGTACTACACAAAGTGGACTTTGGACCCTTTGAAATTGAACGAGCAAACGGTGCGAAAGAGACAATACTACGTTTCTCCGTACTTCGCCCTTGCATTTATTATGGCGCATGCTGGGGCAGAGTGCGCTTTCTTTCTAACATTTTTAGCTATAGATATAATCATGATGTGTGGCCGACTGTACTAACGCTTGTATTGGCACTCTGTAACATTTGTAGGGTGAGGTTTTGACGGCAGATCGGATCGAATTGGCTTATTGCGAATAGTGTGATGATATGTGGTCGGTTAAAACCTATTACGCGTCTATAGTGAAAACACCCCTAACTTACGAAGGACACGCGAGTAATTTTACTCAACGAATATGAGCAAAGCCACATCGCATAACAGCTACTGCTGCGTAGATTTTCAATTCGTTCAATAGGACTGACTTGGACCAGACATTTGGGCAGAATGAAAGCTCGGGTCTTTGATGAGATGGTATGTTATCTATTAGTAAATTCAGGTGTATGAAATAATACCATGGATAATTAGTGAAAATTATAATAACTTTGCAGATTGGAAACCTAACAGAGGTGAATGGAGTAAAACAATAACTTACAGTACTTAATTAATTACTATAATTTACAGATTATATGTACAGTACCCAGCAAAGTGGGGTCAATTCTACGAAAGCCAGTTGTCTTCGCATAGACACACTCACACATTGACATAAATGACGCAGGTTATAATTATTGTATCAACTGACTAGTATCTATAATTTCACAGTAATTGTCATAGGCGTTTGTGGCTGTATGGTAGTGTAAAAGATAACCAACATTTCGAACCTGGTTCGAATACCAGTAGAGGTAACATCGGTAGATACTTTGCTTTGATGTTTTCATTTTATAGAAATCATTCCTAATTTATATTACGCCAACCTTCGTAAACTCATGTTTGTATCTTAGGTTTGTTAAAATATAATAATGAAAGTAGCTACCACAAAAATGTCTATTTGTCGTTGTGAATTCGCTGTCAGGCAGGAGTGGCCCGGGCTTGAGTAATAATATTACCTACTGTCGAGGAGAGGCAACTTATTATTGTTGCACAACATAGATTATAATATAACTATGACTATAAAAAATATAAACTATATAAGGATATAAATAATGAATGAGACCGGTCTAACTGTGAGTATTTGAAATTATTCGTTTTGTAGTTATACTATTAAGTATTTTGTAAATTTATTCACGGTTTTTTTACGTAATAATTTTAATTATTAATTTTAATCACCCGTTATTTGTTTTAGTGGAAGACTGTGAATCGCTGGGTGCCACCCAGCAGCGGGAGTTGCTTCAAGCTTATGAGAATACTAGTTTCTTACGAACTAATGAATTGACTTTGAATTTCAATACCTCGGTGGATACCGTTCGTCGAGCCTTACACATAGGCATGGAATACATCATCGGAAGCCCGCAACGAAATCCAGATTAACCGAGGAGCATAAACGGTATTTCGCAAAAGTCTATTGACTAACTTTTGCAAGAGAATATCTAGATTTTAACGGGGATAATACTGTATTTAGAAATGAGAAAATATTTATGACATGTTAACACGGTTGGTTACATTTGTGGAGAAGAAATGGGACTAGATATGATGATATCGATATTTATGTTTTGTTTGTAGATATATGTAGATAAAATGTAGATACCTAATAGTGATTATCTATAGAATGTATTAGAAAGACAATAAGTAACATTATACGAGAAACAACCAAAGTGAGTGTCATTTTATGATTTTATTCAATTGTGGTGCTACGTAACACCTCAGGTTTTCCCTGAATACAATATGTTGTCAAACTTGTTATATTTGTTTAAATTTTCGGGAGGTTTAGCTTCAATAGGTACTCTTTTCATCACGAAAACAAAATTTAAGCTACCGATCGAAAGAAATAAATAAAAAATAATTTTACTTTAAATTATAAAAATTAAAGAAAAAGAAACAAAAGACTATTAGCATCGGGGGGATCGAACCCAAAAATTATTGACACTGCTTGTCTAGATTTACCACTCGACCAAGCTGTCATTTAGATTTCTTTCGAAATAAGGCAAGGCTATCGTCCTGAGCAATACCGCAAAAATGACCAGTGATATATTAACTCGTATAAATCATAAGTAGGTAGTTATAGATTATCTGTGAGGTGAGATGTATAAGATGGTCTAAAAAGTTCTTCTTATGTGTCGCTTACGGAACAAATATTTAAATCTCACTCTCAATCCGACTAAGACCCCGACACCCTCCCGCTCCCGCTTCCGCTCTCGCTGCCGCTCCCGCTCCCAGAACCAACCCCAATCATAACCCTTCACCTTCCCCTTCCCTCACCCTCTTCCCCACCACTCGCCCTCCACTTTACTCACTACATTGCCCCTATACTTCCATGATGATTTTCCTCACACCATCCCCCCCCTTCTCTTTCTCCCCACTCTACCCACTATCCACCTACACTTCCATTACCACCTACCTAATACGGATTCCGTAGTATATTTACACCCTACACTTTTGCAGTGTATGCGAATTTTAGAAAACTACAAATTCGCATAACTTTTGATTAACGAGGCTGATTGCAATGAAATAAAGCCTACATGTTACACCGAAATAAGCACTATATTTCTGTGAAAAGTCCATCAAAGTCGGTTCAGTAGTTTAGAAGTGATGCGCGCACAAACAAACAGATAAACAGACAAAAATCCCAAAAATGATCGAAATGTGTTGTATTACTTATTCTTAGACACCTAAATTTTTTTTGGAATTATCTTCAGTGTACTTAATTTATTAGATAAGATAATATTTATTATCAATAATGTATACGCAATTTTTTCTTCTTTACTCAATACTTACTTTGACCAAAATTTATAAATGAAATACTCGTGTTAGTCGAATAGCGTAAAAGCACGACTTGGGTTTCACACGGCTTGTTTTAATTTCAGTAAGACATAAAAAAAATTCCACCAAAGCTTCCCCTAAAATCTGCCGCCCTAGGCTCCAACCTACTCAGCGTGCTGGTAAATCCACCACTGGCTACGTCAGTGTAAAATCTCCACAGAAAAGCACGTAAATAAGCTAGTCACTTTGTCTCACATCTTGCTTGGTTCTGTTAATTACCCTTTACTACTGAAGTTCCATTGTAGAATCGCACAAAACTATCGTTTCTGCACGTTTCGCGAAATTCCGCTAAGCATTCTTTGTTTGCTATGTAATGTCGATATTTTAAATGACGCATATCTATAGCAATAACATAGCCGCTTTTTTGAGTACGCCGCGCCGCATCCAGCGCTATCTTGCTCATCGTTTCGTATTTGCTCCAAAATGACTTTGAGAACTATATTCACTTACCTAGTCAGTGCCCGGCTCGTGCATCTAACAAAAATCATTTCTTGAATTGAGAACCTCATTGTCATAAGTCAATTGAAAAGGAAGTATATTCTATTCCAAATCAATTGTCATACGAAAACAAACGCTATATCTGTATCGGAAACAGCACATGAAAGGAACACTACCAGCAAAAACAGGTTTATATTACCACCTATATTGTGCGGTCCACTTTGGTACACAATCTATCGTTTATTTTGTTTTCGAGAGGCAAATGCGTTTGTTTTGTATGACAATTGATTTTTAATCGAAATTTATATATCGTTCTTTATGACTTTTTTAACTACCTAGTATTTATGGCTCACCTTCTTTATAGCTAGTAAACAAGGAAATACCATCTGATACGGCCTATTTGTCTCTTGTATCTCAGTAACAGGAGAGAATATTGAAAACATTTTAGTCGGGCAGGAGTCTGCGTGTTAGTGGAGTCGCGAGGTAATAATAGCTAAATTTCAACAAAATCAGCACTTTTAATTATTAAGCGCGGCAGCTAATTTATGGTTTAATTGACTAAAAAACGCTATTTTCTTGTTTCAAAACTCGACATAGTAAAAAAAACGCTATTCTACTTAATGTGTTCTAGAGTATGATACCTACTTCACACGCCTAATTAGATAATTTTTTTTATATAACCGAGTTGACTAAGTAAAGCGTCCGTTGGAAACTTCGGGTACGGAACTCTAATAAAAGTGACAGTAAACTAACTATTCCACGATTTAAAACTATCTAGTCATTAGTAGAGGTAAAAAAACTACCTGCCTTATTAGAGATAATATGAATAGGCACGGTTATTTAAATCCGGATGCTAGTAGAATTTGACTACCACCTCATTAAGGCCCAGAATTAATAACGCTTCATTTTACTCCCATTACAACACGAATAAAATAATCTTTACAATTTATTAATGGTTTCTTCGAACTTGACTTGATTCTGACTCCAGTAATAATGAATGCGCGGGCGGCGGCGCCGCGACCGAATTTTTACCTTCATGGTAGTAAAATAGTGAATGGAGTCCGAAGTCTATTGTTTGAACATCCGTCGACTAGGTAGACCCGATAAAAACTGTTTAGTTCCATCTACGTTGAATACACGGCTTACTTCCGGTTCAATGCATTGTGCCAAAGATCCTAAATATTTGACTGCGAGTAATAAATTGTATAAATTTTTGAGAAATCGGCTGTGCCTATCTATTATAACATTTTTAGTCTCACATCACCTGTATTGTATGGCACTGTAGTGTAGTAACCTTTATGAGTTAGTCGGATTTGATGTGGTATTATTACGCACCCACAGGGTAAGATCCATTATCGACCAAAGATAATTTCGTTTCCCGGGATGACAAATTGGATTAGGATCCAATACAACTAACTGTAACTATTATAAAAGTGTAATTACACTGCTGAGTTTCTGTTCTTAATTATTGCATTAATTCCAAATCGACTTTCAAAATTTCATTAACTAAGTACTATAATAACGACTAGCTGTAACCGCGGCTCCGCTCAAGTAGACTACAGAATTACTTCTTTTTTTAAATAAAGTTGTACTTTACTTTGTATTACTCCCGATCTCCTTTTCCCCCGCTCCCGCTCCCACCCCCAAACTGCCACCGCCACCATATTCCTTACTCATCGCAATCTGAATTACGCCGAGTATTATTATACTTTTTTGAGTAAGTTTTTGAAAATTATAAATTCGAATATCTTTTGATTGAGTAAGCCGATTGCCATGAAATAAATACTAAATTTTACTCCAAATAAGCATTGTGAAACTCTACAACTTTTCTACAGAAAGCATTCATACAAATATCATATATCTCTTACCGTTAAAACAGAGTTCGTCAGAAACGTAATCGCTCGACTGTTTTTTCGTCAACTTACATTGTAAAATCGGTCTCCACGAAAAGCCCTTTTATTTAAACAGGATAATATATCCACCCTATGTCCATCCTGAAGGTCCATTCTAAATATAGGTGAAAGAATCGGATGAGTAATTTCGGAATTTAACTTATACATCCAAACTTACAAACTTAACTCTTTATAATATTAGTCTAGATGAACTGAAAATGATGCCGTTGGTCTGCATGTGCGTGCGCATATGTAGGTAATCAGTATGTATGCACGGAAACACGATAGGTATGTCGCATTCTTGACTGAATGCCTTCTGTTATGTTTAAATTTTTCCATACATATACACTTTTGAAATCCAGTGATAGATCAAAAGGAAAAACTATCAATGGTAGTTCAAAACGATCTAAGTGACCTAAAGCTTGGGTTTTAACAATAAAATTTACGATCATATACCTACCCATACTCACTTTTCCGTGAATTGTTTAAATGTTTTTTGAAATAAAATATAAAAAGAAAAGAAGGACGAAGAAATTAAAGACAACGATCGTTCGCACGAATTTGATAAAAAAACAAAAAAAATTTAAAAATATATAGTTTATTGTTAGGAGGCAGAGAGGGAGGGGGGAGAGGGTAGGACAGAGAGAAAGGAAGGTATGGAGCGAAGTAGGGAGCAACAGAAGGATGGTTCGGGAAAGGAAAAAAGGTAGGGAGGGAAGGAGCCAGGGCGGGCTGTAAGTGAGTGGGACTTTTCATTACTGTGTTTTATATGCAGCCAGACAGTATTTTTTTTGCCACCGTGTCCCGGGGGTATTCAGTGCGGTTTTGGACTAAAAACAAAATTTTGTGCACCAATAAAATGTATGAGTATAGGTAACTCGTGTAGGATGAGAATTAAACTAAAACTTTTTATTATGTTAAAATCAAATGAAAAACATGTATCCTAGAAATTCAGATTTATAATTTTGATCAGATTAAAAATTGTTCGCAGCAATAAATGAAATTTATGTTTTGATACTACAAAGATCAATGTTTAAATTCCCGGGATAAAATGCAAATAATTCAGGGTATAGGTATATAGAAATACCAGAAATAGATTACAACTGTCACACTCATTGCCACCAGCATCAATTTATATGTCCAGCTTCCATTCTTAGATAACCAAACTCGATTTTTAAAGATTTTCGAATTAAATGATACTTATTATGATCAATAGAAAATGACGCCGCACTATTAAGTTTTTACAAAAAAAATTGAATTTTCAGCGCAAATTTCTAACACACTTAAGCGGGCGGGGGGAGATAAACGGTTGAAACAAAAATTATTTGCCATGACGCCCTCGTCGATCTTACGTGACCAAAAGTGGGGCGATAAATGAGATCATCTGCGCCAAAAAAATCTAAATCCAATTTGTAAAAATCTTTATACAACAATGTTCGGAAATGTTGTGATTCGTATTGTAAAATAAGGATTATATGTATTTATGTTTATAAAGACAGTACACATAAAGAATTGTATTAATATTAAACACGTAATTAATGAAAGTAACGTTTAAGGATTATTATTAATGTACAGTTTCATAACATAACCAATCAGAATTGCTTTTTAGTATCAGTTTGTTCATGAAACATAACCTACATATTTTGGTGACATAACTAACATTGACCTGTGAGAAAAAAATTAACGATTTCAATATTTTTCTTACTATATAATTGCATATAACTGAAAAGTGAATAATTTAATTAATTTTATTGCCTCCCATTCAGACGTGATATCACGAAATGCACTATGTACGACGGAAAGGACAATTAATGGACTCATGTGTCTCTAACTTGTCCAATAATTGTTTACTTTCCGAGCTCGGCAACAATGTACTAATATACAACAATAGCACATTGTTGCCCAGCACGGAAATGGAACAAATTCTTGGACTATTTCGTTAAAAGACCGAACCTTGGTAAGGCTGTCTAAAAGATACACGAGTCCAAGAATTGTCCTTTCAGGCGAAAAGCAAAATACCTACATATTTTTTTTTTGATTAAATACGATGACAGAAAACAAGTTCATTTTACAAAACAATACAAATATTTACCTACCTTTTAATTATCGAACGACAATAGGATTGAAGGTAATGGTACGAAAATTCGAGCTTGAGTTTTTATGATACCTATACGATTGTTAGGTATAAGTACAAAGTACGAAAATAACTGCCAATAATACATTAATACTCATTGATCTGGTAAAAATCAGTTAACCCATACAAAATTAAAAATGAGCGATTTACTCAAACACAGAAATGATTTAATTATCATCTTAAATACCATGTATAAAGTGTAGTTAATAATACAAAGTTTATTTTGCGGTTCTACAAATATGCTTTGCTTACAAACCGTAAAGCTAGATACACTAAGTAACTTGAATGAATTAAATCGATTTATGAAAAGCTTCGACGACACTTCATTTATTTTTGTGATCCGACTTTACATTGTACTTCATTTGTACTATCTCCTTCCTCCGCTCCTTCTCTCGCTCTTTCTCCCGCTACCACTCCCACTCCCGCTCACCACCGCCACCTCTTACCTTCGCTCCAAATGTAGTCCTAACGCTGAATTTTTGGCAAGTGAATTTCTTTACCGCATTTTTCTTCTAACGTGGCTGACCGTTATAACTTAACGTGTCTCATGAATTTGTCCAAAAAGTGAATCTTGATACATTTTAGAATGAAAATGACTAAAATATAGAATACCTAACAGTTGGGAATCGAGTTAATGTTGTCACCGAACCTCATTCCACGAAGCCTTTTAACTCAATCCCCTACTGTAGGTACATAATACTCTATAGCAAATATAATATTTTATTGCATAAATAAAAAAAATACGATCTAATTTGCAAAAGTTAAATGTACTATTTGGTAATCCTAACTACTACAAATCAGAAAGTGTGCTTGTTTATATGTTTCTCTTTCACGGTTCGATTATTAAATCGATCTTCATGAATGTTTTTATAAACTAGCCTGATTCATGGCGACAAACATAGGCTTATTTTAATGTCGGAATGGTTGTATTTTACCTATCGGCCTTTTGCGTATTTGGCAATATAGAATAGACCCGGAGCATCGGTAAGCTTCGAAACCAATCTCCCCAAAAACCCTCTTATTCCAAAACTAGCTATGCCCGTATGCCCTCCGCTTTCTTCTCCCCTTCCCCCACCCCTCCCTACCCATCCCCCTACCTTTCATGACCACCTGACCACCCACCTCCGCTATTCCTATCACTAAAATGTAGTTCTCACTCATTGCAATACGAACTCCGTCGAGAGCGTTACACCCTACACATCTTTGTTGTATACTAACGTAATGTAAGTATGCGAGTTTTCGACAACTATGATTTCACCTAACTTTTTAGTGGGCAAATTACTATGAAATAAAGACTGAATGTTACTCCAAGTTAAGTCCTATGTTTTTTGAAAACTTAATCAGAATTGGTTCAGTAGTTTTACGTGATGCGTGCATAAACAAACAGACAAAAAAATTATCTACTTAAATATACTATTTAAATCTGACCTATCAATCTAATATAATAAGTTCTTGCGAGCGTTACTATTTCCCCCCTTTTTGCTAATTTGTTCATGGATTAATTAATAAATTAATTAATTAATTAATTGAATAGAGTAGAAAAAAAATGTTATATTTGGCACAATAAAAATAACTCAAAAATCATTATAGATGAAAAAAAAATTAGTTTAAATCTAAATGTACAGATAAAAACAGTGAACACGGAGAGCTTCAAAACCATAAAGAAATCTATTGAGAATAACCAATGTGCTACAAATTATTAGAATCCACATCATCTGGACAACTTTATCAAATAATTGTTTGACTTTATAGTTAATTATTTTTTGACTTTAAGTTACTTAAAATAAAATAAAATAGTTTATTAATAGTTTATTTTATCTAGGATGTAAAAGTTCCTGCGGGTTAGGCGTTTTAAAATCTGCAGCGGCCAATAATGCTACCGTTTAATCGTCACACAATTAAGCATTCATAAAATCTATTTTATCAAAACACTATTAAAATTAAATTATAATGCGATTCATCAAAATAATTTAATAAGCTTGCTTTATCTCCCCACACGAGCAAGAGCGCCCCGTCATCTCGCGTCGCCCCTCGGTGGTTTCGAACCTATTAATAGTCTTCTACATTAGTTTAAAATGTTGTTTATAAATCTTATCTGTGCTATCATTAGGGACCGACCGCCATAAAGTTGTTTTGCCCGACTAAAACGAAATTAGGTATTTTATGAAACGCGAATGCATTCAATTCCGAGTTCCAACATAACTTTAATTACTTAAAGAGTTTAAACCCTCAAAAGAATTTACTTTTTGATAACTTTTTGGTCCTTAAAATAAATTATCAGCACGCTTTCAGTTGTTTCTGATATTTATCGCTATTTTTATAACACTAGCTGTTGCCCGCTACTTCGTCCGTGCGGTAATATTATTAACAATGCTCAGCTGTGTTTTAATTATTTTATTTATTAAGTCATCAACAGAGTATGTACATCAATCGTTTCATACGGGAAACTTACATTATAAACATTTTTCGTAGTCGTAGTGCAACTTTACGCATAGGATTAGGTTATTGGTCACTAGTTACATTACTCCTTCTATTCCTCCCCCCCTCTCCTCCTCTCCTCCTCTCCTCCTCTCCTCCTCTCCTCCTCTCCTCCTCTCCTCCTCTCCTCCTCTCCTCCTCTCCTCCTCTCCTCCTCTCCTCCTCTCCTCCTCTCCTCCTCTCCTCCTCTCCTCCTCTCCTCCTCACCTCCTCTCCTCCTCTCCTCCTCTCCTCCTCTCCTCCTCTCCTCCTCTCCTCCTCTCCTCCTCTCCTCCTCTCCTCCTCTCCTCCTCTCCTCCTCTCCTCCTCTCCTCCTCTCCTCCTCTCCTCCTCTCCTCCTCTCCTCCTCTCCTCCTCTCCTCCTCTCCTCCTCTCCTCCTCTCCTCCTCTCCTCCTCTCCTCCTCTCCTCCTCTCCTCCTCTCCTCCTCTCCTCCTCTCCTCCTCTCCTCCTCTCCTCCTCTCCTCCTCTCCTCCTCTCCTCCTCTCCTCCTCTCCTCCTCTCCTCCTCTCCTCCTCTCCTCCTCTCCTCCTCTCCTCCTCTCCTCCTCTCCTCCTCTCCTCCTCTCCTCCTCTCCTCCTCTCCTCCTCTCCTCCTCTCCTCCTCTCCTCCTCTCCTCCTCTCCTCCTCTCCTCCTCTCCTCCTCTCCTCCTCTCCTCCTCTCCTCCTCTCCTCCTCTCCTCCTCTCCTCCTCTCCTCCTCTCCTCCTCTCCTCCTCTCCTCCTCTCCTCCTCTCCTCCTCTCCTCCTCTCCTCCTCTCCTCCTCTCCTCCTCTCCTCCTCTCCTCCTCTCCTCCTCTCCTCCTCTCCTCCTCTCCTCCTCTCCTCCTCTCCTCCTCTCCTCCTCTCCTCCTCTCCTCCTCTCCTCCTCTCCTCCCCTCCTCTCCTCCTCTCCTCCTCTCCTCCTCTCTTTCTTTCAGGGACTCCGGGACCACGAAAGGCACACGCTGCCGGTGCCCCTCTCACCGCACGCTATCTCCATCTCGGGGGAGGCGAAGCTGCCCCTTAACACCCCTTGGTACATGCAGCAGCAACGAGGCCACCCCTTCGCTGCTGCACTCCCCGGGGACGCATGGAAAAATGCACAGAGCCCCCGCTCCATGCACACGCGGCCCCGATGACTCCTCTTAGTCGTCTTTTACGACGGACAGGGGACACACTGGTCGGACAGCTTCGATGGTCTTTTGGCCTGCACTCGGTGTATCCAGCCGCTCATCCCATCTGTCGATAGGAGTTCGCCGTCTCCACCTTGCCACCTCCTGCACCATCGGCTGGGCTCCCCGACTACGGGCAGCAGCCGTGCGCTCATATACGTGCGCTAGCATCTCCCCTTCCAAGTCCCATGGTAGACTTCCAGCAAGGACGCATGCCGCCTCTTATGAGACGGTTCGGTAGCCTCTTATAATCCTTACCGCCATGACCCGCTGCGGTCTTCCCAAAAGGGTCTTGTTATGGGCGGTCAGAGTGTCTGTGTACAGGCGCCCCGTAGAGAGCCATCGATCGTACCAAACCCGCGTACAGCTGACGGCAAACTAGGTTTGGCCCGCCTACATTTGGCAGTAACCGTCTCAGCGCGGCAGTCGTCACTACAAGCTTTAGCGCCTGGCGACGGAAATGCCCCTTGAAGTTCCATCGGCTGTCTAGTATGATTTCCAAATACCTCATCGTCGACTTTACCCCGATGGAGACTGCGCCAACCATTATGTGGGCATCTGCTGGTGGCGCTTTGCAAAGTCCGTGGAAGCATATAGCCTCGGACTTGCTCATCGCTACCTCCAGCCCCAATCTTCTGATTATGGCGACCACTGACGAGTATGGACGCAGAACATGTCACGCCGAACTCCACGGAGGTTAGTCCGCGAAGCACCCAGTCATATCCGATGTTCCACAGGAGCGGCCCAAGAACCGATTACTGCGGAACACCGCACGACATCTGTCGCCGTCCCCACTCCCCCTGTCCCGGGTAGGCCAGGCGTAACTCTCGGAGAGGTACGCCTCCACAATTCTCCTCAAATATATAGGTACCTAGTTATATCTCAGTGCCTTCTTTATACATCTCCAGGGCAAGGTATTAAAGGCATTGGCAATATCGAGTGAAACCGCCAATACCACCTCACCCCAGGACACCGCCTCCTAAGACAGGGCTCTCACTCATGTGATAACGTCCACCGTCGACCTGCCCCCTCCGTTAGCCAAATTGGTTGTCAGACAGGTCTGGTCCACTACCCTCTAGGTGCCTCACGAGGCGTGCAGCAATAAGAAGCTCAAATAGCTGGCATGCCTCATCGCCTGGCCCCACCTTCCGCAACAGCACCAGATTAACAAACTACCTATATTGACCTCATTTGTACGAAGAAGTCGAATAACTTACGAATAATAATAATTTGTATGTAATACATTTACCTTATAGGTACCTACATTATTTTGACATCGTAATTTGTAATTTCGATGCGGAATAAGTATCTAAAACCACAATATGGCGAACCAAGTGTGACGCACCACATCAAACGTAGAGGCGTAGCTTGAGATAAGTACTTGTCCTATTTTCGAGAAATATGTGAATGTTTACCTTGTCTTTTATTGTGAACTAATGAGCTTATGAATTAAAAACTTATAAATAACTATCGATAAACGTTTGCATTTTAGTTGCATTATTTAAACTGTACATTAAATAAAATAATAACATTATCTCGCAAAAATAAATCGTTAAAGCCTGCGATTAACTTGCAATTAAGTTGCGTTTTAAGGAATTGAGTGCGGCATAGCCATATGCTTAATCATATTTTTATTTTATTTCAGTTGATTAACTTAGCATTTAGCATCGCAAAAAAAAAATATTGTACACTTTATATAATTTATAAAGCAAGTAAAACCCTGGATGAACATAATACCCTTAGCATTTCGCAGTCGGGTACCTAATAAACAATCATCAGTCAACAATTAATTGTATTATGCATTCCCATTACACTGCTGCAGGCAACAGCGTCACATGTGTAAATACGGACGGAGCCCTCCACATGTTAATCTTCCCTACGGATTAATTTTATCGAATGCCAAATGAGCTGTGACACTCATGTAGGGGAATTGAAAGAACCAGCCGTTACAATTACACTTAATATACAACTTCATCTAACGTAATAGAGCCTAAACTACCGCATAAAGCTGTGAAATTAAATTTGTAGAGTAACGCACCCTTGTGGTGCATTGGCTTTTGAGCTCAATTTGTGAATAAAAGCACTTGTATCTTGAATGATGCCTACATATTTAGAGTTAGTAGGAATAAAGAATTAGTGAACGGTGCATTAGCTATTGGGCTCAATTTGTAAATAGAAGCAATGGCTTTAGGACCAATTCGACAAATGGTACATATTGATTACAAACATTTTCAAGAAGCAACCGATGATAACGTTGCGATGGTTACATAACACAATTAGTTAACACGTAGCATGCTAATTTAATAAAGCCATGGGTAGGTTGGTTGTGTCTGTCAAATGGAATGGAACAGTAAACGATAAACAAAACTTTAATTAAAAATACTGTCTGCCGCATCCAACGAAAGGAGAAAGATACAAACGAATTTTTTGCTCTATTTGTATGTACGCTGCACCACCCTGAATAAGAATTTAACACTTGTTTTGGAATCCAAGATGGCCGCGATATCATTTGACAACTTTAATATGAGTGCTGAATAATGTAGGTTTATGGATGCTAAAATGGAATTTGACTGACATTTGTTTCGAAATCAAAGATGACAGAGAATACATATACCTATATGGGTATCGTACCGATATTGTGGAGGTTTATTGGTATGTTCAATAGGAATTTCGAAATTAAGATGAATTTGACAGATATTTGAATATTGGGTGTCGTTTATGTGGCTGCTGAATCGGAATTCGAAATTCAAGATGGGCGCCATGACATTTGAAATGTTTATTGCTAAATTGATATTTAACACATGCTTTGTAATACCTACACGATGGTCGAGTTATCTGGAGGTGGTAAATCGGAATTTTACTTATTTTGTTTTGGCATCCAGGTGGCCGACATAATATTTGTCAACTTTTGCAATATAAGGTTTTTTTTCTTCTTGATCCTTAAAGGAAATTTGTTATCTGTGCCGCTGAGGCAGTGGACGACTTTCCTAATATGTGTATTGCTTTCGGGATTTCATGATCATCGTCATTGTCGGCCTATACTTGGAAACTTCTGAACAGAATTTGTCGGCGTTTTAACTGTTTAATAGCTTTGAGTTCTGGACCAAATTTGGTATATGTGCAATAAAAAATATATAAGTTATAGAGAGGGGAAGGGTGTCGGAAGGGAAAGAAAAGGGGTAAGGGGAGTGAGAAGAGGATAGGCAGATATGGAGGAGGGAAAGTGGATGGGAGATGAGAGGGATAGGGGAGAGGGAAGGGGGAAGGAGTAGGGGTAGGGGTTTACAACGTTGTGGGAAAGGTTGGGACAGTGTGGGGGAATTGGAGATGTGGAGAATTGGGAGAAGGGGAGCAGGGGCGGAGGGGAGGAGGGTAGGAGGTGCTGAGGAGAAGAGGGGAGGAGGGGAGTAGTGAGGAGGGGAGGGAAACTTCATAAAGGATCTTTTCGAAATTTCCATATTCTTTTCCAAACTTGCAACTTAATGTCTGATGTCTATTTGCTATTATAGCAATAAGTGGTTTCTTTACGAAAATACAACCTTATTTTATTCAGAGACTAGATGAGAACAATAACCTAAGCACAACTATTTCGATGTGATATGCGTAAAGTTGCACTACGACTACGAAAAATGTTTATAACACAAGTGCATTGTTAATATTACAGCGCGGACGAAGTCGCAGGCAGCAGTTAGTCTATAATAAATGAAAGTTACATTAGTGGTATCGATTCAGATTTTTAGTGCGGTCATACGTTAAAGGAATTTCTTGCATTCGAACACTATGAGGTGTATTACGTAAAACTCTAAACATACTCTTAATTAGACTCTAACTGTACCCGCGACGACGTACGCGCAGATCACTGAAATACATGCTTCCCCACCTCTCTCTCACTCTCTCTCTCTCCCATACTCCCCCACCTGTCCTTTGTCTTCTCATTCTCCCCACACCTTCTTCCTGCCCTTACCCACTTCCCTTCCCTTCCCACCCTTCATATATTAAGTACATTCAGTATTCTCTAGTGGAAGTGTGCGTGTGTTCGTGTTTCTCTTCTAATCCCTCCCTCCTTACCTGCCCCCTACAGTGCCATGACCATTTCCGCTTTTACTTATCTCCAAATTGTAGTTCTCTCTTATTGCAATTGGACTTCTGTCGAGCATTTCACCCTACACTTCTTTGTTGTGTACTAATGCATTGTATATGAGTTTTAGAAAACTATAAATTTGCATGACTAAGTTTGAGTGCGCTGATTACCATGAAATAAAGATTAAATGTTACTTCAAGTTAGGCCCTATGTTTTTCTGAAAACTACATCAGAATTGGTTCAGTAGTTTTTCATTTTGCGTGTACAAACAGATAAACAGACAGACAAACATCCAGACAAAAATTCCAAAAATAATCTTAATGTGTACTTATCCTTCTCACCCAATTTTTTGTTTATAAATATTTTCAATATAGAGACATGCGAAGTTTACGTTTTTATTTATAAGATGGCCCCAGGAACCTAGAAGATCTTTTTACGAAGGCCGTGTTAGCAGGCACATTAGTGCAATCTTAATTCTATTTTGCTAATTTTTCCGATACATAGGGCAAGCCGCTATGGAATTTTAATATTAAGTTTTAAAAGTTCCAGTATAAAAAAAATATTAAAATATTAAGTTATCCGATAATTAGGTAGTAGCCTTGTAAAAATTTAATACCTGACAGGCATTTTTTATTCAGTTATTGGATATGAAAAAAAATGTATGGGAAATGGGAGAGAGCTAATGGGGAGGGTAATAAATAGTAGTAAATGAGAAAATTAGGAAATAATGGGGAGGGTAATGGGGTGAGTTGTGGGAAGGCAAACGGCGCAAGAAGGGGAGTAGAGGTGGCGGGGAGAGCGCGAGAAGGGACCGGGGAGGAAGAAAATGAAGGGTGATATAACTAACCGCTGGGTCACAAAACAAATCTTTTGCATAAAGTTTCCTCAAATGAACTACTAAAAAAGGATCTTATCGGAATTTCCATATTCTTTTCCAAATTTTATAACTAACTAACTACCCTGCTCCACATCCCTGCTCCCATTCCCCAATCGTACTTCCCCACCACATACACAACTCTCATTCCCCCATTATCCTACTTACTGCCGTCGCGTTTTCCTTCTTTACCCTCACCGTTCCCTTTCCTTTACCTTACTGTTCCCCATGCTCCCTCCCCATGCCTAATTTCCATTCACCTTACCTTTCCTATATATCTCTTTCCTTTTTCCTACCAAAAGTAATCCCTCTCTTCCTTGTTCACCTACCTTCGTCTTTTTCCCGCTCTTATTCCCGCTCCTCATGCCCGCTTTCCTTCGCTTCTTCTACCGGCTTCCTTCCCTTTTCACTTTGTACGCACCCCATCCCTGCTCCCCTTCCCTGCTTTTCCTCACACTCCCTTCCCTGCACAATACACCTGCTCCACATCCGTGCTTCCCTCCTAAGTTTTTCAACCCCGCTCCAGTATTTGCTTCATATTCCCCTGTTTCCTTCACTAATTTCCTTCGCTAGATTCTTTTCTATTTTTCACTAAATTTTCTTCCCATTTCCATCCCTCGTATCTTTCTTCCATTTCCTTTCCCTATTTCCTTATCCAATTCGTTTTCTCCTCACCTCCCACCCTTCTGTACCCTCTCAACTCTTCCCCAACCCCACCAATCTCAACGTCTTCTTCCCTTCTTCACTTTGGAAAATATATAATTATAAAACTTTAAACTCTTGGTTTTCATTTTATGATTAACTGATAATATTGTTGATGATTGACGATGGTGCCGATGCTAGAATGCCTATTGAATCTGTTTTTTTTTTCAGAGAAGCATCGATTTCATCCGTAGACTCGCAGCTTCTGTTGGTGGTCAGCGCACCCTGCGTTGATGCTTAAAAATATGATTGTAAAAATACTCAGGTTTTAGACAGATATATACAGGTAAATTACAGGGTATAAAAAATAACCGCAACCGATTTTATGTAAAATATTAGTAATCTTAGGTTGGAGATCGGAAATTATAATTAATTGCGAATATCGACTAATAAACCCAACAGACTGAATAGTCTCATGAGTTGCCAGAAAGGAACACTTTTTGTATGATGCATCTAACTAAATGTAGACTGTAGAGTCATTTTGAAACTTATATACCATATCTGGTTAATTTGTAAGGTCTTCTGGTGGCCTTCATTCTTGTAATTCAGTGTAAACATTTGGTGCCTGCATAGTTATCGAACAGTATAATTTTAAAACTATGTTGGGCTGCAAATTACAATAATATATCAACGAGCTAAATCGCACCTGATGTTTAGTGTAGCCTACTTATGATATTCATGACTCTTGGCATAAAGCCTGGATTTGTATCATTGGCCTTAACGTTACACGAAATACTTATTGCATACAATTACCTTTGCTCGTGGCCGCTTGACTCTCATATTGATCCATTCTGTTGATGTGCTCTCAGTTAATTCTCCTACTGATTATTAATATTTTACATAATCATTTGAAGACAGCGTATTCATATGTGTGCGGAACATACTAGTAAGTCGACACAGTGTCTCCAGATACACAAAGGTAAGTGTTTATTTCAGGTTTCATTTCAGAGGTCTGATGTGTGGTTACAATGTCGCTTTAGAAGCTGAGGAGTATGTATACATTTCTAGGTAAGTATCCACGGGAACGTACCCATACTATATGACCGGTTTGGGGAGGGGGAATGAGGGAAGTGTTACTAAAATACCACGCTTGATCACTAGGGTTAGGTTAGGTCTTAATTTATTATTTCAAGCTGTAAATTATTATTATTTATTCTAGGGCGCTCGAAATAGCGTTGTCTTTACAACGTAAGAGTGCGAGAACCAAGCCGAGGCAGTCTGAAATTGTAGGTACTATCGCGATAGGTTCGATCGAGTGACGGCGCGCGGCGATCTGCCCCCACCACATTCTCTCAGACCTCAAGTTATGTTCCGCAAAACATATCTACTACTGTTAGTAATTTCGTAAAAACTAGAAAGGCGGTAAGCCATATGTACATATGCCAATTTTCAATCAAATCGATTTGGATTTTGTGGTTGGAATAGATATATATCTAAAAAATATTTGAACTGACTGTGGTTTTAGGACAATCAGATTCGATGAGCGGACAGGTGAAATTATTTTATAGTTGCGTTGCGAGTGCGACATGGTAACTTCTGCAATAGGTAAGCATACCAGTATGTCAGCTTAAATATAATATTTGAAATAATAGCCAAAATTCCAGCCGCAAAATACGATCTGATTTGAACGAAACTTGGCATAGGCATTAGTATTATTAATGTCTTGTACAAATTCGAAGATGGGGTGCATTGGTATGGGGAAAGGGGAGATACAGAATGTAGCCTTCTATGACAGAAAGGTTTACTGAAATTGTATACATAGGCATATGCCCACCTGGAATTTATTCTAGCGATTACTAAATGCATCAAAACTGTTATTAAAAAAAAACAATGACAAAATCGAAAGATATACATTTTTTATTCTTATATGTTATTTTTTATGATAACTAAGTCACTTTATGATTCCTTTGTGTGCTCCATGACACAAAAATGAAAGATATTACCTTTATTTGGCTCAAATATCTAGAAGTATGATATTAAATGCCTTTGTGCAATAAAGAATATATAATTAATAAAATTTAATAAAATACTGCTTAATTAAGGCTAGCACATTGCTATTACGATTATTATAGGAATTTCCCAAAGTTTTTACATGATGCACGAATAAACACACAGACAGATATACAAACGAAATCTGCTGCTTATTACAGCCTACGTACAGTAGAGGTTCATTTGTTTCATTCGGATTTATTTGTTTCCTATTTTTTTCATATCTGTTACTTCATTACATATATATTCTGAAATCATAACATGACTATTTAAGCATTAACTCATGTTTTACCTAGTTATAAGCGCCCAAACGGACTCTAAGACATAATACTTCGCGTTAAGATTCGACTTTAGACGTTAGACTCGAAGTTACTACCTACATAAAAGATGTGCACGAAGAATAAAACAACTAGTAACAACATAACCCTCGATAGGGCTGGCTACATATCGCCTGCATTTAATCCCCAGTAATAGAGCAAATCGTTTGATTTCGTTATGCCGCGCGATCGGCTAAGTGATTGACTTTCCAATCTGTGTAATCGGATTACAGTGCGCGGGGCGAGAGTCACGTATTGGTAGCGTTACGCACTATTAGTTTAGTTTTAATAATATCAAGTCTATATTCTGACGGCCGTCATTCCGTTCTCGGATGGATGAGTTTCGATAATCTAACTATAATTAAAATATATCGATTTTGTGCGAAATATCCAGACAATCAACTACGATTCAAACGAAAGATGACAATGCACTGGTATAAGAGGACATTGGAAACAAGATCGCCATGTAGATCAAACCTATGTGACGTGAACTATAGAATGATGTTCTAAATTAAACTTTAATGGTAAAAAAAATACTGTTTAACCAAAACCTGCATGTGTTTTGTTTGTTTTAGTTGTAGGCAAATTGGGGTAGGTAAAAGTCGGGTCTGTATTACAGTAGCGGTAAGCGCCTATTAACGACGAGAGGTGTTAAAGTGGTGGTTTTGTGCAAGAAGAGAGTGCATAGGACGACTCCTGTAAGTCTACAAGAAAGTGGTGGATAAGAGTTGTGGAAGGGGGTGAGAGTAGGGAGAAAGTATGGGAAGGACAGGGGGTTTAAAAAGGGGTTAAGGAGAAGGGAGGAAACGGAAGGCAGAGAGTTAAGCGGGAGGGCGGAAAGTGGACGATGGGTGAGGAAGGGAGAGAGGGAGATGGGTGAGCCAAGTATTTCATTGGTCTCCGTGTACAAAGTCGCGGGCACAGCTAGTAATAATGATCACACAAATAATTAATATCAGCAATTATTTAAGATTTTAAGTTAAAAATAATATTTAAAAAAATGGGCGCAATAATTTTACATGACATAATATTTCTTTGTTACCTCTTCTTCCCTATTTCCCTCCCCTCTCCCTCTCTATCTTCCTCGGTCTGACCGATGTGACCCGAACCGATATGGAGCGCGACAAGTGATGCGCCACAACGTGGATGTCGCAGTTCTCGTTTAAGTTTAGCAATCGTAGTAAATAACTTAATCGTTAGTAAATACCAAAAGGGCGCACCTTTAAAATTACTATTCTCACGTAATGTATTTAAAACAAAAAAAATCTCTTCTTATATGAATTATATTTAATTTTCTCATAGCTCGACACTGGTAGAAACAACGTGTGTAACGAAACAAGTATTGTAGGTATTTTGTTTAACTTAAAACTTGGGTGTATGGCTCTGTATCTTTGACTTTATAAAAAATATTAATACAGAATGGTTGCCATGGTGCTTATTTTAGTTATTAATGTCCTCTTCATATTTTATTCTTAGATTTTGGTTTTTGGTCTGAGTATTTTATTTGTTTATCAATTCCGAATGTTGAGCCTATTCTCGATACAATATTTATACTTATATGTTTTACTGAACAATTTGGGATATAAAACATTCCAAGTTGTGGTAGGTCCCGAAATAAGTATGGCTTCACAAAATTGCTGGTAACTTTTTATCTAGGTAATTGGACGAAGAGATTGGAACCAAAACTAATTCAATTAAGAATTAAGGCCTGTGTCGTGTTTCCCTACATACATACCTACTATACAAACGAATTATATCACTGGTATTTGATACTTGGTATGATGATTGGTTTAGTCGTTTTTTTTATTTAAGAATGGAATTTTATCATTCTAATGATAGTTTTAATTAGGTAGTTTATTTTGTTAAAGATAAGAGCGGTAAAACTTAATTTGTCATACCAGGAAGCAAAAATCTCACTGGTCTGGTCTATATATTGCGCACCCATAGGGTAAGATCTATATCTTACCCTGTGGGTGCGCAATAAGCATTTCAATGAGCATTTGTTTTGGAACGCTTACCATTTTGTTCGGAACCACCGAGCGAAATAATTCTACGTCAATGTTAAATCTTATGTTTGATTTTATTTAATACTAGCTGTGCCCGCGGCTTCGCTCGCGTTCTCTTCCCACGTCTACTTCCACTCCTATTCAGACTCGAGACTCTCAATATCCCCAATCCCAACCCCAACTTTAACCCCATCCCTATCCCCAAAAACTAAAATTCACTCAATCCCATACGCGCCGCGCCATTCGCCGTGCCGCGGCCGTTGACCTCGCCCATATGATGAACATACTTGTACGTTCGAGAAATATTGCATTTTTTTATCAACATTTTCTTAAAAAATAGATGTATTTTTCATTAATGATTTCTAAATGTGATACTGAGTTATCTACTGGAAGAAATATTTACAGTCGTTTTATTATCATCCGATATAATAGCTTCTAGAAAAAATTACTTTAATGATATCTCAGGTTCTAAGTGGCGTATCAAGATGAGGACATTAGCCTCATTCAAAAAACGATGTAAGGAATGGCTTCTGTCTAGGCAAAAATCTACCTGCATCTGGTCTATATGATGTGTTTGTTATCCCTACAGCCCTACGATATGTTTCAGTGGGTATGTGTCATTATAGCAATGTGATTATTATTATTTTCTCCTATACATATATTTTTAATTATTTATGGAGGGCCTTACAAACTCTTGTAATGAAGTTTACAGTAGTACTACGTAGTGCTTACACGTTGGCAGAGATAACGATCACCACTCCTTTTTCCCTAGCTTCGATTTTAGCGATGTATAATCATAATGGCGATGCCTGAAAAGCAGCGTTTCGCTGAGGCATCGACCAATTCATCTGACTATTTACTACTTATAAATACTTAATTGTTGAATGATGTCGTTGAATAAATTCTCTTTTATTTATTTATTTTATTATGAAACTTGCACCAGATTTTAAGTTAGACCACCAGCAAGACAACTGTAGAAACTGTATAAAATTTCATTCAGTAGTAGCGGTAACAAACATACATACAGACAGACAGACAAAAATTAAAAAAAAAATGTTTTAGCTTCTATTGGCCCTATAAAGACCCCACATACATTTTTTTTAAATATCTCTCATGTACAGACATATACCAATTACAGTTTTATTATTAAAATATAGATAAGTACTCGTATTATAAAAATGATAAATTTTTAAATTAAAACTCCCAGATTCATGAACGTATTAATCAATTGGTTAACAATACGAGTAAGTTCACACCCAATTTTCACGCACCGGGAGCAGTGTGGTACGCGGCTCTTGGAATGCTGTGGTAACGTCATTCAATTGTACAACGTTCCCCTAGCGCATACTCCCGCGCGGGCAGTAAGAGTCGCGCCGTTATTGTTTCTGTCATACGATCGAACTTAGCAGCGGTTCAACTTCACCAGCACGTCGACTCCATAAGCATACATACATACGGGACATGTGACATATTTTAAGCCGTTTACCGTTAACTATGATAGTTAGACGCCAAGCACTTATCAGAACGTTAGAAAGTACAAAAATACTTGTACGACGGATTCGATGGATATTATCCGAAATGTTTACGGAGTAGGTGAGATTAGGGTTAAGCATAATCATAACTAGTTAAAAATCTACGAAGTTCGGGTTTGGACTCAAATGTTTAGGTATAAGAGCAACACGGGTCCTCAACCTTTTTTTTCGCGGAGAGCACCACGACATCTCACGTCATCATACAAGCTGACAACCTGTCGGACGCATCGACATATTTCGATAAGGCACATGACCGGTGGACTTGTACCCTTGGCATGCCGACTTCATTCCAGTGTTGGTAAAATAAAGAAAATTGTACGTCACACAATCTGCAGAACGTTTTTAGTAAAATAATTATCATAATATTCAATTTTATCAATGATTTTTCACGAAGCAAATGACATGTTTAACGATTAATGTGACATAAGTCACTTCTGAAATATGTATGGTTCATTCATAAATAACTGTCGTGTTTTATAAGTATTAAAGGTTCACACTTACGACGACGATAGTTATGTCAGGTGTCGGTATATTGTCACGTTTCAAACAAATCCGCTACTAAAAAAATATTGACAAACAAAACGCGAGAATCGCAGAAACCCAAAAATGCAATTTACAAAAATAAATAAAGAATTTAAACTAACTTAAAAAATTGACATAATTTGTATTATTAGTTTTTCTTTTGCAAAAGGAATTTATTCTATGTAAATTAATTTTATTTCCTCACATTTAGTCGTGAAAAGCACTATGCATGCCTGGACGTAAAGTGAAATTTCTTAGACTCGTATCTCTTAGAAGGCCTATTCAAGGCTCGGCCTTCTAACTCGTCCAACATTGCTATCGTCCTCAGCAATAATGTACTATTCGCCAAGCTACTCCTAGGTATTTTAAATTATTTTTTCTTAAAAAAAAATCATAGTGCATGCATCTATTAGGCATATTTGTTAATTTAATTACTTCTTTTCCCAAACTAGAAAATTACCACCAGACTATTAACCCTTGGTTATTTCAAAGGATGAATTCCTTGTTGCTACTCATAATGCTTCTGATAGTAATCATTCTCTGCTTGGTCTTAATCTTATCTCAAGTTCCAACTATGCAGCCAGCCAGTCATATAGAAAATAGCTGCTTCTTACTCTTATGATGATTTGATATTTTTTTCCTGAAAGTAATATTAAAATGTAATCTAAGTGGAATTATTTTTAGGAGAGAAAGATCAAATCATCACAAGAGTAAGGAACAGCTATTTATAGTTCATATTTTCTATTATATAATTCATATATACTTATAGTGTTAAAGCTATCCGATTTGGAACGCTTGCTTGAGAGAGAACGTTGGTGACACCTGTTTTTATTGTGCTGATGTTAATGAGAAAAAGTATGTTTTAATAATACTCTTATTGTCCTTTACGACATTCCTTTACCATTAAATTCTTTTTAGTAATCTGCTTGCACCGTTTTCTACTTACTGTATCACCAAATGTGACAAAGCCAAGCGGCCATGCAAAAACACTCACTATAGAAAAACCAATACACACCACTTTACTTCAAATTTGAAAACCGCTGCAGCAGGGATTATAGGCCTCTAAGAGACGAACGCCATGTATAACAAATCTATTGAAAACTTTAATTACTCACAGGTAATGGAAATACCTTAAATCATTTGGCATCGGTATACATCGTCTCGGTATACACTGTCTTAAAAACTGTGATTTGAGTGCGCTAATCTTTTAACTGCCTGTCCCTTTTCAAGACACTGTTTTGTGTTTAAGATAATTTGACACCTGCGCGAAAGGACGTCTTAAATTTTATTCAGGATTAACAAGATTCAGTGTGATGATAGTCGAGTTACCTACTTCTTACAAGAAGATACCATTCACCTCAATCAAATTTACCATTATAAAAGGAAAAGAAGATTTTTTTTGAAGACAAAGACATTTAAAGCGAGAATTAAGCATGTATGCATGTCAGAATTTTGCGAAACTTTTATGCATTAGTCGAAAGCTTTTTTGCTTAAGTCTTTCTCTCTATCCGCTGATTAACTCGAAAACTACTAGACCGACTTAGCTCAAATTTTGCACACTTGTAAAATTGCCCGGCAATGATGGAAAAATTATGGAAATTTGTGGACAAAAATTATTAACCGGGACATTAAAGGAAAAATAAAAAAAATACAGAACCCGCTTATTGCGTACAACGTACACTTTTCCGACTTTTATTTATTTTAATTTGAATATTGTATTTATGCTTTAAATGAAATGATTTATTATTATGTTGTATGAACGAATATATAAGTATGATTGTACTTATTTATATCTTATTGTATTTAAATTTTATAAGTAAGTACATTTTATAAGTATGTGATAAATTTATTATATTTCATATTATAAATTAGTAAAATATTAGTTTTCTGTTTTCTTACAAAATATGCACTACTGTTTGCCTGCCTGCTTTAGCTGCTTCCTTTCACCCAAACGCTCATCCAGGGTTAAATAAGATGATGGCACAAGTAATGGACAGTTATACTACTCCATTAATAGACACTCAAAGACGATCATGCAATGAGGATCAGTCACATTTTTTTGTTAAGTATGCAGATATATAGCTTTAAAAACCCAATAAATACTATGAAAAATATTTTAATCGGATCAAAAATGACGAAGATATAAGTAGCATATTTAGTGCAGTAGTTCCAAAAACGAAAGTGACGTCATCCGTCGTGTCACGGGAAGAAGTGTGCGTAGAACACTAGCTCAGTCTGCCGTAATCAAAACACGCGCGTCTCAGAGCGGTGAATGAAATCCGAACCAGAGGGCTAGAGGGTTGTAACAAGTGACATCGACATAAAAAGCGCGCGTGTTTTGAAAAGTTGTGTTAAAATAAACTTTAATAACTTTGTCATTTATTGATGGATTTTAATAATTTATAAACTAAAATTCTGTGCAATGTACAAGTAGCCCATACGCAATACTAATCAAAAATCTTTGCATGTGGTTGAACCTCATTATAGAAACATATGCAAATAAAATAAAAAATTGTTAAAACTATTTCCATCTTATGACAACATCCATAACCTTTCCCATCTAATGTATCAAATAAATTTCCTATAGTACGATGGCTTTAAAAAGACTAGGTATACAGATTATAGGGCAATTAAAATATAGGTATACCCGGACTTAAGCTAGTAAATATCAATATTCCAGACAAGATCTTTAAACTGACACACCAATTATAAACACAATATCCATAACTAAAACTCTTGTTTATAACTATGTGTTGTAAATAATCGTTATTATATGACATATTTTTTTTCTAAATATTCATAAACTCGTGCGCAGTCCATTACTGCCGCCATTACCTTACGCCTTTGTAAATACTAGTTGTTTACTCACTTTGTTAACTTTTTTTTAATAAAAGAATAAATGAAATAAAATTATTATTCAAATAAAAGATTTGATCTAAAAATAAATAGGTAACTACAAGTTATTTTAGGTATTGTATTTTATGTTTCACATGTTTGATTAGATGAAAAGTCAACATCAACCGCAGAGGCTTGCGAACAACCAGCCAGGGCGGCAAAAGCAGTACCAGGGGCGAAGCAGGCATCGCGCTCAGCTTACAATACTGCAAACATACTGTCAGCGTCTCACCAGGTATAAAATTACACAGCTGTAACTATATTGTACAACATAACCAAATATAAATAATAAGCGGTTTAATAAGGTCCCCGTCCCCGTCCAAATTCCCGTCCCCGTCCCACCCCGTCCCCGTCCCCGTCCCCGTCCCCGTCCCCGTCCCCGTCCCCGTCCCCGTCCCCGTCCCCGTCCCCGTCCCCGTCCCCGTCCCCGTCCCCGTCCCCGTCCCCGTCCCGTCATAAAAATTAACTACGCATACTTTGAGGTATAATTTTTCTTAATATTTTTTATATAGAAAATAAAATCACTGCAGTCAACTTATATTTTATGTGTATGCTTACAGTACTTAACTTCTCTCTTTCATTCTTTTGCGTTTACGTTCAAAATCGTAGAATTAAAAAAGAGTATATTTTTTTCGTCTTGAGCACTTGCTAATTGATTGTCATAGTACACTGTCACAGCCCTTCTTAAAGTTTGTGTAGTTAATTTAAAATAACTTAACAGTAACTTATACCTTTAATAACAAAAGAAAACAACCAGCTCGGGTAGTCAAACTGGTTTTTTTTTGTTATTAAAAGAAAAGTTCAGCCGTGTAGATAACCAAGTTTAATAACCAGCAATCTAGCAGGAAAGAAAAATATTGTTTCAATAACCCGGTTATATAGAAGAAATTCTAATACGTATCTTTGAAAATCTATCTCTGTAATAAACGTCCTGGGTTTCCTCTGAGAAGAGTAGATCTGATTTTTAAGCAGGAAAATATTTTCTTCATAGATAAAGAAAAAGAATCCCTCTAGATAACTGGGATATAAGATTTTGCTTTCCTGTTTGAATCCTAGTTATCAATAAACTTGATTTTCTACGCGGCTGAAGGGTTCGAATATGGCAGTTTACATATTTGACTCGACTTGTTGTTAAATTACATGGTTCTTGTTGTTGAAATTATGCGAGTATGCGAATTGTAATATTATTTATTTTGTCTTAATGTTGTCGATTCAAAATCAATATTTTTTTACGCTTAGATATTTTGGACCGATTTCATTCATGTCTACCGTATGACGTATACCGTAATATGAAATTATTAATATAAATATATAATAGGGAATTTGACCAATTTAAAGAAATGCTTTTTATATATTTGTATGTCTCAAATATACTACCAGTTTAATTATTTTTTTTTTACTATTTTTGCCTCTAAGGTAATAAAAACTTGAAATTATTGTTATCTATGATTTTTAATTTAGTGCCATATCGTTCCACTGCTGTCAAACGAATATCTTAATGTTACGCTGTTTGTAAACTATGTTATAAACGTTTGGTTTCACAAGAAAATTTTGTTTATTGACATTTGATATTGACGAGCACTAGACGTCACGAACTTGGTTTCGTTTCAAATTAATTGCTCTCAAATATTTTTAATACTGATTCATAAAAAACAGTGCATTGTCTGTGTTTCTTTATTGTAAACTATATTGTTTCAATATTTCTGAATTTAATTTGACCAGTGTCAAATATCCTATAAAATATTTCTGGCGGCTCTTAGCTCATCCATTTTATGACTAGAAAAATATTGATTATTCAAATTAATTTAGGTACTGTTTATGAATCATAATTTTTAAAACATATTGGCATATGACATAAATGTGCTCGTCTGTCATTAATGAGGTTGAAGGTTAAAGCCCACCGCACTAAAATTTGTTCTATATAACTTGTACCTATGTACTCCAAAGAGAAAATAAGGAGTATGTGAATTCAACCAATAAGTATGCATTGAAGCTGCTTTGCAAATTGTCATGAACGCGAGCCTTCGTTGCTGCCACGTGCGCACGGCTTTTCAGATCGAAGTTATTCTGGCGTAAATGTCCGTGTTAAACTAAGTGTGGGAACTGCACCTTACCGTTTGAGTTCAAACCCGATCTTCCAAGGTATTACCATTCATGACATCCAGTTATTGATTTCCTAGTCTACATCAGACTGTAAAAATTACTAGTGCAATGCACCAAGAATCTAAACATTTGAGTCCAAATTCGAACTACCTAGATATTATCATCGTTGCGATCCAGTTATAGTTTTCGTGGTCTCCGTCAGACCATCAAGATACGAATACAGGACCTGCATCTGGTACCTAAATGTTAGAGTCTAAATCTGAACCTCCTAGAAACTTTTTTTTATCAAATATCAACAACACCTTTAACATACAATATTTAGGTATATAATAGATAAATTATTTATAGGCGAATGTCAGATTTTTCTGTACTTGTACTAAGTAGTTAATTTTGACTTTTAACAGTTCAATTAGGTATACCAGTGATGATTATGAGTTGATATATCTATATACTTTATATTGTGACAATTAAGTTAATACGACAGCTAATTTAATAAATAATTTTTTTACAAACGGTATTGGTTATCTAAATTATACAGTTTATTTAATGTATAGATAAGATCTTAAACACGAACCAGCAAAATAGTATAGGTAAGTATTTATAATAATATACCTATTGAAAATACGTAGATAAAAAAGGAAGTACATTTATTTAACATTGTTTTAAACAAAAACCTGCCTTAAAATCCAATTATTGTTTTTCTGATCTTCATTAGACCCTCAATATTACGAGAGTGGTAACTGCATTACGAATTTTTTTTTATTATTATTTTATTATGAAACATTTTATTAGGCTGAATCCGAACGCCAAAGTAAAAATCCTTTATTTCACATGAGTGCACTTGATATGAGTACATTCTGCCCGTCAATTTTATAGGTAAGTATGTTCTAATAAACTGGTCATCATCAGACCCTCAAGGTTACCTACGTGTGTGCGCTCGGCACCATAAACCAAAATATTTTAGTCCAAACCTGACGAATCTGTTACCATGGTTTCCTATGTAATGAATGACTTAAAATTGATCAGAAATCTACTCAATGGGCTCGATTCTAAAGATACACAATTAAAACTTGACAGCACAAATTTTTTATTTCGTCTGTATCTTAATAATACCGTGTAACAGGGATAGCAATTTTTTTTAGTGCTGTCTAATTTTAACATTGTACTTCAGAATCGGGCCCAATTAATCTAAAAATACTTATTAATAGAAACAGAGGTGATAGAAAAAATATTCAATTTGACATATACTAATACTAAAGAAAAGAGGGATGGGAGGGGCCGCTCTCTAGCTCTGCCGAGTTTTTAACAGTCAAAAATAAATTATACCAGAATTAAATAAAATGACAATTGATCTACTATACTTAAAGTACATACATAGGTACATACATAATTATATACTTATTTATAAACTTGTAAGTTATTTATAATGCTCACGCCTTGTCCCAGAGGGGTAGGCAGAGACGATGGATCCATCGTCTCCATTGTATATACTCAAAGTAATTTAACTTATTTAGTACTTTTACTTGACAGAGAAATAACAAAAGATTTAACAAATTTTATCAAAACGACAACAATAATTTATATTATTTGTACCCACATTTGTCCAAAATATCAATAATTTTGGACGGACCAAAGTGGCGAACTAGACAGACAATGCGTAACGGAAATGCGCACGGAAGCTATAGTAAGGTATTGAAAAAAATATGGATCGATTTCGATCGAACTCGTGAAAAGTTATCGGTTTAGCCTTCATAGAATTTATTTGGTCGTTTTCGCGGTAAGTACTTACCTGCATAAACATTTAAAGACATTTAAAACTTGTTGATGCCTATTTACCATTTCGTGCCTTTTATTTAGATGTAGATGTAGTAACCTGAGGCTAACGTATAGGTATGTTAAGAACTTCAAGGCAACGTTTTAATACAATCTGATTCAGATTCTCAGTGCACAAATCAACGGTGTACACCAATTATATTTTTCATTTATTTATTTTTATAAATATAGCGTTTATGTAATAGCTCAAGTCACCACCAAGTGAAATGGCATAGTGATTGCTACTCATCATTCACTAGCAGCGCTAATATGAAGAGCATAGAGAGAAGGTTCCTGCAGCATCCTACCGAAAGAGGTAAGGACATGTTTTACAGAATCTATGTGTGACTCATTGCACTGTGTCTCACATAGATTCTTGAAACCAACCCACATTCCTTATACAGCAACAGCCTATTATAAGAACCAGTCCTCTTCCAAAATAATCGGAGGTTTATTCCCTAATCACCACGTTGAGCAGGCGGGTTACGGATCGCACTAAATGGAGTTTAAAGCACAGACAATGCTGCTCCTTATCTCCCTTGTACGACTTGTGGGGCTATTCGGATGCGACTACCACACGGGGAGAGACTTGCCACATAAAGATGGCGCCAATGTCCCTAGCAGCTTTAGTCTTGGTCTCACAACAGCATGGTCGTGGCGTATTAAATTTATAGTTTATTTATATTACAGGTCAGAGAGTCAGATTTGTGCGATATCCGCCTTTTCTATACGTCTTTATGGAACGTGGACAGAACGAACACAAATGAGTTACATAATTAATACTGCCTACTGCGCATAACCTGGTCTACGAGGAGAACCAACCAGTCCATCTGTGAGCAGCTGTAGACACATACACATCTATCGATCATCTATCTCGCTCCGTCCTTCTGTGATACCGTTTCTTCCTCGTTCTCTCCGTCTCTTCCTCCCTCCCTCAATCCATTTAAACGTCACACAGTATGGATATTCAACATCTTTATGATTGTCGAGTCGCGTTTTCTTGCTGCAAAATGATGACCCTACTACTTTGACTGATGATGTCATCTTTATAATATATTTAGTGGTTTTGGAAGACACATACATGCACGAATTAAATTTTTGCATCGTTGTTATCTTACATGATGACTGTTACGTCGCTCTGAGAGAGGCTGAAAACAATCGTTAAACTACTTTATATCTTTTGGTTATACCCAATTCTGAAAAACCCAATCAACGAAAGTGATACGCTGATTGCTGTCTTGAATTGTATTGGCAAATTATTTAACAAAGGCACTTAGTCAAAGCATGTACAGTCTGATGAAGGCCTTTATTGTAAATTAAAGAAAATACAATGACTCAATGATGCATTTAGTGAGATCATCGTAGGTTTAGGTGAATCCGACTGGTTCCTTAACTTTATGAAGTGATTGGATATTGCAGACTGTGGTCCAAGTGAAATCAGGATTGCATTAAACGTTTATGGAGAGAACAGAACTATGAACATTATTGCTGCCAAATATATGTGGAAGAGGTGTAGTCCATGGCGCCAAATTTCAAACCAATTAGGTTGGCACTACGTACGAGTACGAGCTTTATTTTATTGTTGTTAAGTTGATAGGATTGGAGAAGGAAATGGCGACGGCAATGAAAGTGCTATTTCAATGTTTTGTTTTAATTTTGATATAAATAAAAGTATTAAAAGATCTGAGGCGTTTTCCATATTCCACCGTCCCACAAATGGGGGCTCGTCCGGGATTGGTGTGAGGATGTGATTTCATAGCCTGCAGAAATAAGACGAGAAGAAAAAATATAAGACGCCATATTTACGAAGACGACGGACGAAAATTACGATGTAAGAAGACAGAAGGTTTTTCAAGAAGTTACGAAGGAAGAATTTACGACGAAAGAAAAGGTTTTTGATGAAGTTTATTATTAGAATCTACGAAGAAAATGTGTATAATTACATGAAGAAGAGAAAATAATATAGTGAAAACAAGAAGAATCGAGTTGCAAATTACGACGAAAGAAAAGGTTATAGAAGAAGTTTCAAAGTATCTACGACGAAAATCTGTATAAATACGTGAAGAAGAGAAAATAATATAGTGAAAGCTAGAAGAATGGAGTTAATGTGAAGTCATCAGTCATCGATTTATTGACCTGCAGTTCTGTGTCGCAAAATAAAATGGCGTATCTTTTTTTTTGATTGTCTATCAAGAGTGAAGTTGTACCTTTATAACAAAGAAGACTAAATAAGATCCACTAACTGAAGTACGAAGCAACGAACGACTGTAAAAAATTCAAAGCGAACGAGTGAAAGAATCTGACGTGACGACGAACGAACGACCTACAGTTTTGACAGTTCGTAAACAAACACAAAAATGGGAAGAAAAACGAAAGAAGAAGAAAATCTTGAAATTCCTCCGACTGTTTCATTCCACGACATAGAAAACTCTTTTACCCCATTCACCGGCGATGATACGTATCCCATAAAGCACTGGATGAACGAATTTGAAGATGTTTCAAATGTTATGAAGTGGACCGATGTCGAAAAACTAATTTACGCTAAACGATTATTACAAGGGACTGCACGACTATTCTTACGTGCGCTCGGTGGTGTGAAGAGCTGGGAACAGCTACAAAAGGAGTTATTACAAGAATTTGGACCACGCTATAACAGTGCCAACATACACAAAAAGTTAGCTGCGCGAAAGATGAAGCCTACAGAGACTTACCAACAATATTTTTTGCACATGAAGGAGCTTGCTATGCACGGGAATGTTGAGGACGCTGCGCTGACCGAATATGTTATTGATGGGATTCAAGACTATGAGACGAATAAAAGCATATTGTATGGTACATCCTCTATCGCTGAGTTTAAAAAGAAACTGCAAATTTACGCAGAAATACGAAGTAAAATAAAGAATAAGAAGAGTGATATTGAAGTTAAACGACCAGATACTAACAAAACAAATACTACTACTAGTACAAGTGTACAAGAGAGAGGCATAGCACCTAGATGTTACAACTGTGGCTCTAGAGGGCACCGTGCACCTGAATGCCGCCACAAAGAAAAAGGTGTTAAATGTTTTTCTTGCAATGACTTTGGCCATATTGCTTCTAAATGCCCAGACATTGTACAAAAGAAGACTCTAGCAGTAGAACAAGAGAAGACTGATTTACAGTACAATGATATCACCATTGGTGGCAAGACGGTTAAGGCTGTAATAGACACTGGAAGTGGAGTGAGTCTTATGTCGAGTCAGCAGTTCACACAACTTCTATTACCTTCCTATGAAGAAGATTGTACCCGCCTCACTGGGCTTGGTAACGAGGAAGTCATGACGAGAGGAAAGTTCACAACTGACATTAAACTTCAAGGCTATAGATTCCCTATGACGTTTTACATAATTAACGATGATGAAATTCCTGTAAAGCTGCTTCTAGGCCGAGACATACTCAAACATGTCCACCTGAGTGTTACTGCTGATGAAGTTAAGGTGTCTGCTGCTTCAGCAATCAGTCTATCAGTGGAATATAACGAAGAAGAATATGATATAGGAAGTATTCAGTATAAAAAGTTGGTTGAGGAAATGATAAATAATTATTTTCCTACTTGTCAGAACGTATGCCCGGTGGAATTGAGGATACTTATGATGGAAGAGGCACCTATATTTCAGAATCCACGACGTGTATCCCCAGCAGAAATGAAGGTTATAGACAACCAAATCGAAGACTGGTTACGGGAGGGAGTTATAAGACCAAGCAACTCAGATTTTGCAAGTCCAGTCGTACTAGCAAAGAAAAAGAATGGATCTTTTCGATTGTGTATTGATTACAGGAGATTAAATAAAAATATAGTAAAAGAAAGATTTCCACTTCCATTAATAGAAGACCAGATTGACAAGTTGCAAGGAGCTAATTGCTTCACTACTCTTGACATGAAAAACGGATTTAATCACGTAAATGTCAACGAAGCCAGCCGGAAGTATACAGCGTTCGTCACACCACGAGGACAATATGAGTTTTGTAAAATGCCATTTGGTCTGTCCACAGGACCTTCAGTATTCCAACGATACGTATACTGCATATTCAAAGACCTTATTTTAGATGGTACAATATTGGCATTCCTCGATGACATTAACATTCCTGCAAAGACAGAAGAAGAAGGACTAAAGAAGTTAGAAATTGTCATGAAGCGAGCAGAAGAGTATGGATTGCAAATCAACTGGAAAAAATGTCAATTCCTGAAAAGAGAAGTTGAATATTTGGGATATCACATCTGCAACAATGAAGTAAGACCATCTAAATTAAAGATTAAAGCCGTAAGAAACTTCAAAACACCCAAGACTGTGAAAGATGTCCAGTCCTTTCTCGGTTTGTCAGGATATTTTCGAAAATTTATTAAAAATTATTCCCTTATTGCACGACCATTAACAAACCTATTGAGAAAAGATGCTGAGTTTAATTTCAATAATGACTGTCAACGAGCATTTGAGATCCTAAAGATGAAGTTATGTGAGAATCCAGTACTAAAGATCTACAACCAAGATGCATACACAGAAGTTCACACCGATGCAAGTATTGATGGTTATGGAGCGATAATTATGCAACGAGATAATCAAGATGGAAAGATGCACCCTGTATACTTTATGAGTAGAAAAACATCAGAATCAGAGAGAAAATATGACAGTTACTATTTAGAAATACTTGCCATAGTAGAAGCACTGAAGAAATTTAGAGTCTATCTCCTAGGAATAAAGTTCACGATCGTTACAGACTGCTCAGCACTTACCATGACATTGAAGAAGAAAGATTTACCACCCAGGGTGGCACGATGGGCATTACTTCTTGAAGAGTATGACTACAATATAGAACACAGATCAGGACAATCTATGAAACATGCAGATGCTCTCAGCAGATACCCCGTACTATTACTTACTGAGATCACAACAAGATTACGAAGGGCACAGCAAGAAGATGAAAAGATAAAATTAATTACCAAAATACTAGAAAAAGAGGAATATCAAAGCTATGCTATGAAGAATGGAATTTTACAGAGAGAAGAAGAAGACAGATCCTTAATAGTGGTACCAAAAAAGATGCAAGGCGAAATTATAAGAAGATGTCATGACATTGGACATTTTGGAGTGAAAAAGACCGAAGAGATGATAAGACGAGAGTTTTATATACAGAATTTACCAGACAAGATTAAAGCACACATAAGTAATTGTATTGAATGTATTCTAGCATCACGAAAGACTGGAAAGAAGGAGGGATTTCTACACCCTCTAGATAAAGGCGATCAACCATTGGAGACCTATCACATTGACCATGTTGGTCCAATGACAGCGACATCTAAGAGTTACAAGTACATACTGACTGTGATCGACGCATTTACTAAATTTACTTGGATTTATCCTACGAAGACACTTACTACTGAAGAAGTTTTACAGAAGTTACAGCAGCAACAAGCAGTATTTGGATCACCAAAAATGATTATTTCAGACCGTGGTACGGCGTTCACCTCGCAAAACTTTAAAGACTATTGTGAGGAAGAAGGTATTACACATCACCTAATAACGACTGGTCAACCAAGAGCCAACGGTCAAGTTGAAAGAGTACATCAGGTGATTGTCAACGTCCTTACTAAGTTATCTTTGGAGAACCCAAGTCAGTGGTACAAACATGTTGCAAAAGTACAAAGAAGTATAAATGCCACTTACCAAAGAAGCATCGGAACATCACCCTTTGAGCTTATGACAGGAGTAAAATTAAATACGAAGGAAAACTTACAAGTCCAGGAACTTATAAGAGAAGAAATTATTGAAAATTTTGACAGCCAGAGAAAAGCATTGAGAGTAAGTGCGAAACAACAAATAGCTAAGATACAAGAAGAGAACAGGAAAAGTTTTAATAAGAATAGAAAGACTGCAAGTCAGTATAAGTTGGGCGACGTAGTGGCCATTCAGAGAACACAGTTTGGCCGAGCGAAATTGGGACCGAGATTCATGGGACCCTACGAAGTGACAGGAGTGAGCGGCAACGATCGCTACACTGTAAGGAAACTAAGTGGAGATGGTCCAGTGAATACCACCACTAGTACTGATATGATGAAGCAATGGCGGCGGGACGAATGTCCCAGCTCGTCCGGGTCGGACGATGAGCAGGATGGCCGTGTGGAAGAGGTGTAGTCCATGGCGCCAAATTTCAAACCAATTAGGTTGGCACTACGTACGAGTACGAGCTTTATTTTATTGTTGTTAAGTTGATAGGATTGGAGAAGGAAATGGCGACGGCAATGAAAGTGCTATTTCAATGTTTTGTTTTAATTTTGATATAAATAAAAGTATTAAAAGATCTGAGGCGTTTTCCATATTCCACCGTCCCACATATATATAATATGTTGTAGTTTGCACATTGTACGCATTTGCAGAAAGTGTCCGAAGGGGCCACCCTCGACGTTTACTTTAAATTGCATCCATAATCACCCCCAACGAACGTGCCGCGATAACACAAACGAATGCGCATTTAAACAGCATGTAAGCTCAGTCAAAACAACATAATACCTTAATTTAAATTTAAATGACATCTAAGCTCGCCGCCTTTGATAAAATCTTTCTCATCATTACGATTACACCCCGATTCGTAATTACCGCCCAATGGAATAGCGTTTTAGTGTACGAGTAATGTTAGTGAACTTTAGCAGTCATCTTTTTTTTTATAAACTGTTAAAACCTGCTAGACATTTTTACTGACCATCTAATAGATACATCTGATAATATTGTTTACTATATTTTTTATACAAAGTGCTGTTCGTATTGCAGGCAGAACGGCTTTTTCACACCATGTTTGGTACCTACCTTTATGACGTATTATATTCGAGTTTCATTATTGTTCAAAATATGTAGTATTTAAATTACCTGTACTGGCTATAGGGTTTTGTATGGCGGAATTTTGGAAATACGCAAATAAAAAAATTACTTTTTAACAAAATCACGGTTCAATTTGTATGAAAAGCACTGATGAAAAAACGCAGAGCTACTTATGTTGAATTGAAATTAAATGCAGATTATTAAAAAGGATTGCTGTTATTGTGAGAGGCGCTAATTGAAAATAACACAAATTTATCTTATATTATTTAAAAAAAATTACTATCTCGACACTTTTTTATGAGATCATTATGTTGTTCTCATCAATTTAGGTAATCATTTAACATTTAAAATCAGACTTGCTTTATTTCAGCATAATAGATTTAGTTAGTTCAAAGATTATCAGTTATCACATTTTTCCATAGTCCTCAAACAAATAAAATTAATTCATTAATACTCATACGTTTACTAGGTCTTTTTTCTTTATTTTTTTCTGTCGATAAAATTGAACCTATATAGGTTCTCACCCCCTTTCGTTTGTCCAAATTATTCTACTATATATTATGATTATTTATAATTTACGATAAGCAATAATCAAGGCCAGGTAAGAACGGTGCTAGTGCCGGAACGAGCCTATTAAAAAGTGATTTTAGTTTGTTTAAACAAAACTTTATGCAGAAGATTGCTCAACATATTTTGGTAAAGTTCCACATTAACCATTAAATAAGAAGGGAACCACTGATATAGGATTTCTGAGAAAGTCTATTGACATTTATTACGTACGAAGTCGTGCGTGCCGAAGAACTATTGTAAGACCTAGCTAATAATAAATTAGGTTGAGCCTCCGCTGCCGGCGGCGCGGCGCCCCGCCGGCTGCCGATCCGCTGCCGACGTAGTGGGCGACGGGCAAGGGCAGTCAGTATAAAGTTCTCAATAGAACATAACGTAGATTTCTAAGAAAATCGAATTGCAATTTAAAATATTTGAAATAATGTGGTATGTACATAGAAACAAACAACTAAATTAATTACTTACGTAAGATTTAATTTCCTCTGAATACTTAAAACTATAAGACAATAATAGGTCTAAAAGTAGTAAGTGCACTAAAGTTATAAAATGTGTTACATTTACATAAATTAGTACAATTTATAGAAAACTAAAAAATTTAAATGGAAAAAATAGGGAGGTTTATGTTCAGCAGAGGACGTATTTCGGCTGTGATGATGATTATGAGGAAAACAATTTAAGACTTTTAAATTAGATTTATATGTTATCATAATAGTTCCGTATATCATAGTTGTACCTACTTATATAACTTAAAATTATAACCACTAAATACATCTCCAGCAGCCATTATATTACTTCTCTCCCGGTATAAATCAGAGCTTAAGTTACGTGTCGCCAACTATATCTACCGGACCGAGATCGGGACCACCGTTCGATTATTTTTTGGGTGAAGGCGGCGGCGGCCGACGCCAGTATCGAAGGTACTTCTAATAAATTAATATGCAAAATGCTTGTAAAAAACTAGCGGTAAATAAATATGTACATAAGTATATCCGGTAATGGTAAAGTCAATAGGTATCCTTTGCTGCTACGCTTCGTACATTTATACACCTACATTTAATTTTTTTATTCTATTGTTTTCAGAATCGTTTCATTCAACTTAAGCCATTTACATCAATGTTTTTTGTTCAAATAATCTAATACCATCTATAGTTGATAGTAAGGCAATATCCGAAATATCTGAATCCTTCGAATAATGAGGGTAAGATGTTATTCCGTTATGGAAGGGTTATGTTTCACAGAATACATTTGCGCCATAATGCTCCAAGGGAAACAATGATTTGATTATCGTTGTTTTGTATATAAGACATGATTTAGTGCTACGAACGTATTTAGGAAGGGGTGTTTATGAATCTGCTCTTAATGGATTATTATACTAAGTAACATTTATTTCCAAATGGCTGATTGATTCAATTGTCCAACTAGTGTCAGAATTTTCAGACTCGGAATAAGCACTTAATGTATTAGTGCAAGTTCTAATATCTATCTAATAAATAAAAACGTAAACTTCGCGTGTCTGTAGGTAGGTACATAGAGAATTTTTACAAAAAATTAAAATGTATTTGGGGAAGAATAATTTAACATCATTTTTGTTTATGCACGCATCACGTAAAAACTTCTGAACTAATTCTTATAGAGTTTTAGAGAAACATAGGGCTTAATGTGGAGTAACATTTAGTCTCTATTTCATGGTAATCGGCCTACTCAATTAAAAGTTAAGCGAATTTATAGTGCTCGAAATGTCGCATACACTGCATTAAGTAGTATACCTACAACAGACGTGAACTGTGATGCTCGACAGAATTCGTATTGCAATAAGTGATAACTACATTTTGGTGATAGGTGAAAGCTGAGGTGAGTGGTCATGGAAATGTAGGGTAAGGTTGGAAGGAAGTTGAGGGCAGAGGGGGAAGGTGGGTGGAAAGGAAGGTGGGGATGGAAAAGAGAGGAGGTGGGGGAACCACGTATTTCGGTGATCTGCGCGTACGTAGTAGCGGGCACATCTAGTTTTTATAAACTAAATATCTTAGATATAAAATTACAGTTAAGTAGCTGTTTCCTACTGCTTCGCTTAAATAGAATAATTTTCCTTGGCAAAGTAGTATGTAATAATAATAAAATATATTTTTTCCAGGCATCTATGTCCCAAAGGTATATACATACAGGGGTCCCAAGTCAACCTCACCCTTGCGGCTGCAGATGAGCCAGCACAAGACTGAACAGAACTTTAAGCAACACGGCTGCCGGCTCGACACAAACCCCTCTCGCCATAGCGTTTTCTTCTGGTGCAAAACATTATGGCATTTATCTATCTATATCTATCCCGCGCATTTATCTACGCATACATGCACACTTATACGCTGTGTCGCTACGAAACACACGTTACCAAATCGAACTACGCATGATCAGGTGGTCTTGTACTTCGGCAGAAAAACCTACATAAAAGAAAACTTGGTTCGCGTTCAACTTTGACTGGTAATCATATAACGGTTTAACTCCAGATAAATGCAAAATTTACTGGTAATGTAAACTTGATAATGTTAAACTTAATAAACTTAGTAAGGGGGTATTTTAATGTAAATGCCGAGCTTATATTCGGGCCGGTGGTAAGTATGCAATTCCAGCAATTATTGTATTTTTTTATTACTTTTTAAACGCAGTAAGTCTTAGTTACAACCATAAATCGCATTAAAGCAATATTAAAGTAAGACATAAGAATTACAATTGAAATGAAATGAAATGATTTATTGCAACAACTTACAGTTAATACAGTTTTGAATGTAAGGAACTTTTAAGTAAATTAATTATATTATTAATTAAGTAAAATAATAACAATTAAACCTTGAATTGCACACCACCATCACCCAGATAGAATACAAGCGGGGCATCTTCTTAAAAATGCCGGTGATAATGCAATTCCTCCATTTAGCGTAATTATTCGTTAGTAATTAAGTAAATGTCATGTCTAAAACTAGGTATTCTAAATTAAATTTTTATCCTTAGTCGCTATTTCCTTTTTTTCTTCACTGCCTCCTCCATCCTTCTCTACCTCCCACCCTATCTCCCTCCCTCATTTCCTCTCTCTAAACGAATCATATTAAGCCTTAGCTACCTTTACCTTATTCAGGTGTAATCAAATAACTGTCTGCTACAGAGGCATTCAGTATGTAATACGAAAAGCTTATATTATCGACTTTTGAAAATTGGTATTTTTTTTAGTTTACATACAAACTGAACTACTTTTGTATTGTGAAGTAATTTTTTTAAAGTCACCATTACAAAAGGTTTTTGATATTTAATACTGAATGCCTTTGATACTACAGACATTTAATTTGTTATACTATATATTTAGCGTACCTACATAGCGAGGTAGTGTAGTTGCGCTTCTCCTACTGACGTCGTTTCGTCCACCGCCGAACATACCTACCTGTTTCTTGTTTATCGAGACATCCCGAAAAAATGTATCTCAGTCCATATTGACCCACATTCTTTCTTTTAAAGATTGGCGTCAACCGGTTTCGTTGACTAGCCCTTTACGTTAATAATAGGTACCTACATATCGACGCAAAAAAGCGGAAACGCTGTTGTAACCCACACCGATTGTTATTGCAAATTCGGAATCAGAAAAAAACTACGTCGAAAGGTATGGGTCTTTTCTATTAGCCGTAGAGACACGTGACCCAGACCATTCGACGTCGCTTTTTTTCTGATTCTGTATTTGCAATAACAAAAATATTACAACGGTGTGGGTTACCGTGCGTTTCCGCTTTTTTGCATCGATTACTCATAGCGTGACGTCCTTCCTACGATGTCGCGCTCTGAATTTATTTTACTGCTCTATAGCTGCGCGGAAGTTCAACTGTATGCATTTCATATTGATACTGATAAGGATACTGTAGCTTCAGGAATAACATTTTATAATCCTTACAGGATCTACACGACATGCTATCAATCATAATTATCTAATTATTATGTTGTTGTGCAAATTATAATTAAACAAATCATTAACGTCGCTGTTAACGTTCTCATTTCTGTAGCGACACCCCCATCGACGAAGCGAAGTTAAAAACTCTCGTCAAAATTTTACGAGAATAAATTGATCTGAAGTTTTTAAAAATAACAAATGCTGTTTTAGTTAATGCTTTTTTAACATGAAGTTGAAGTAAAATGGGAGAAAATAAATTCAATTCAATTTGCAATGCAACAACTTACCTACCAGTAAATCCATTTTTCATTATCACACATTGAAGATATTTGCAAAATAAAAATGGTGTCCAAAGATTAGTAGAACACGTTTAGAACATTTTTGTATGTTTCTCTGTTTGTTTGTGCCCGCATCATAACCTATACAGAAAGAATACCCAAATTATTTGATACCTCAATTCTCTGTAACTTGGTACAGTTTCTGTTTTTAATTTATAAAAATGGCAACATCGCAATTTGAACTGTTGTTAATCATAAGTGAGACGAGCTGGATGCACCGCTGCGCCATCGTGGGTCGGCCGGGAGCGAGGGGTGTTGGGTGGGAATGGAGTTGCCAATATTGGTTATAATAAAAATATTTTACAATGGCCCAGTAATCATTGTGTATAAAAATGTTTGTCGGGAGTCGGTCATGATACTTGTATCGTAACTTGCCATGAGCCGAGTACTTATGTTGGATTCGCACGCCACTTAATTGCGGTCTTACGTTGCAGTGGTGGTATGTAGTGAGCAGCAGATAATGGTCATCATAGAAACCTGAAGCTGAAGGTTCTTAAAGAAAAAAACTAAGTGCAGGGCTGCATTGCTTGTGATCAAAATTACTCGACTATGCGAATTTTGTGGATATATTGTTTTAGTCTCAAAATAAATATTATTTAACATGTGATTATTTGGGATAAGTTTCAATCGATAAGGGGGACGAAATTATTGATATTATATTGCATATGTGTAGAGTTTTATGCATAGGGTATTTATTTATCAAATCGCAAATTTAACTTTGGACCTTATTAAGTACATTTTCCTTCTTTGTCCAATAACTTACTAGTTATTGACCAAAACTATGTGTCCCTATGTAAAAACCATAAATCTTCTTCTTCGTTAACGTCAATAATTTAATTAATTATAATAACAGTCATTGCTTAATAATTTTCGAGAAATAACATTTTAATTTTAAATATAAGGAACACTGCACGAAAACTATGGAAAAAAAACTCGGTGAAAAAACTTGGCGCTCATATTCTAAAATCATACAAAAAATACATAAGGCAGGTCTCGTTTAACTGGTGAGCATGGTACGGAACCCTCCGTGCATAAACCCAACTCCCACCTGGCCAATTTGATTTTAATACTTCACGTGCGGTGTTCTTTTATATAATATCTGGGTTTATGTTCATGAATAAAATCTATCTAAGCATTTGTTTCTCACAGGTGCTCAAACGCTAACACAACGTAACTAAATCAGCGCTCTGACGTGCCAGAGTATGCCGAGTAGGGTAAGGTTTTTGTAACACAAATTGCTCCACAGGAATACACTTACCTACACAATTAGGTCTTCAACTAAGCGTTCCACAGAATCTTGCACAAAGTTTAATAATTATTATGTGCTGTTTCCTTGTAATTATTGTATAATTAAATTGATATCGTTCTATGTCTCCCAGGATCTCCCATGAATTTCTCTTGAACACGAGTTATGGTCAAAAGATACCTATGTAAATACACCATATGTGAATGACCTCCGTGGCGGAACGGGTAGCTCTCGGACTGCCACGCCGGAGGTTGTGTGTTCGAATCCCGCTAGGGGCAAATGTTCGTATGATGAATATGAATATGAATGTTTGTACAAGTCTTGGATATTTATATATTTATTTAAGTATGTGTATCCATTATCTAGTAACTATACCACAGGCTCTGCCTAGTTTGGGACTGGATAATTGGTGTGAATGTCTGACGTATTTATTTATTATAGAACCCTAGACGCACAACCGGCAATGGTACTAATAAATAAAATATTTAAGTATGCTAATTTCAACAAACGAGAATTCTGAAGTGGAAGAAATTTATGAACAGTTAGATGATCTGCTAAAAACAGTTCATCATATCAGCCCTTAGACGTCCGCTGTTGGACATAGGCCTGAAAACAGTTAAGCCAGACACTAACTTGTTTATTCTTGGCTTTTTAATGTAGTAGTAAGTGGGGAATAAGTAGAGGAAAGTGTGAGTTATTGGGGTTTAAGGGAGATATAAAATACGAAGACAAGAGGAGAAGGACTAGCAGAATTATCTATATAATAATTAATAATTACGAACACGACATTAAACATGCCGTAAAAAAATAAAAAAGTAAAAGTAAAGCAGTTCGCTTAGACCTAGTAAAACTTACAATAAGAGAGTTTAAAAGGAGATACGAGACCAAACCAGACAGGAATGAACTTTTATAAGAAAAGGGAAGAAAACTTGAGTTTGAAATGGAAAGAAATAGCAGTACTAGGTTCTGCACAAAGAGGAAAAACCGGCCTGCAACAAAGAAAGCGTTGGGTAATAAAATAATACTTAATACTCTGTAGGAAATTCTAGTGATGATCATTTAGAATTTAGAAAGAAAAGAGATACAAGAAAGCTAGAAAGCTACTTTTACAATTCTAACAGAAATAAGATTGAAAGAGTATTCATAATACATACCTCGGATTTATAGATTTGGTTAAAGCTAATACCAGAAAAAGGGTATGGCAGGATTCTGCCTCTCATTGTTTTTTTTTTCAACATATTATATATTGAAGAAGCTACGTAGAAATATGAAATAATTATAGAAAAAAATATAGAAAGATTAAATTTAACAAAACAAACGTGCACTGGATTTAATTCATGGATGACTGCACTGAAAGAAGATTCCGAAAGTCACTTACAATTTAGTTTCAATATAATTTACGAAATTTTCAAAAAGTACAAATTTTAAACAAACGAGAACAATCACAAAAATTTATAAAAATACCAAACTCAAATGAAACAGAACACGACGCCCAGAGCAGTTGGTGTTTACTTAAGCATAATAGTTATATAGAATGGCAGAATTTAGAGAGAAATCAGAACAAGTACAGATATAGCAAAGAAGTCATTTATCACAGGTAAGTACACAACATATATTATAACAGCAAGATCAACGTAAAAATAAAGAAAACATTAATATAAATCTGTATATGGAGCATAAATTTGTATAGAAATGAGGGCTGGAATATAACTGAAGGAAGGAAATTACCTGTAACCATTTGAAATATGGTACAGGATGCGCATTGCACATGTATAAGACCAATTGGACGAAGAAGTGCACCAAGAGGTACTAAATAGAATAAAATAAAATAAAAATCTGGAATCGCAGGGTAAACTGCATCTGACACAACTGCCTCTTTGTAACTATATGTATTTAGGACGGCAAGGTGAAAGGCTGAAGGCAGAGATGCCGACCTAGAATAAATATCCTAGATAGACCAGCTGAAGGTGTGGAGTGGATGAAGGAACAAATGGAAAATGTTGCAACGAAAGAGGATTACCCATTTAGATTAAGAAGAGATACACTCACACACATACAAATCTTTACGTACGTATGCTCTAACATTACCTACGTAAACATGTACACAGTACCTACACTCTAATTGCGTAAAAAAAGGTGAACCTAAAACATTTGAAATAGCGTACACCTTACATATCGACAAAAAATGTCTAAGATCGCTGGCGCAACACCATGTCATCTGCATAACTGATGCTTGGTTTACTTCCTCCTATTTAGCTGGTTTTTACTCTGCAGCAATTATGGAAGGCTTTTTGGAATCGCCACGAGTTACTCTATTATCCATTTTCGCAAGTCTTTCTGATATTTAGAATCTACGTAGCGGCTCATTTTTAGTTTTAAGATTTAATCTCATTTTTCAATTTTAGTTTAGTGAACGTCATTTTATAATACATTTATATACACGAGTCTTGCATGCGAATATTTTATTTTACCTAAGTCCAACTTCTCGTCCAGGTTACACTATTTTTCTTTTATGGTTTAAGTATCTCAATTCAATTCAATTACTCTTTATTGCACATAAAAAAAATCTCATATTATTTAGTAAGTTATTCGCTTTGAAACATCTGATTCAATCGCCGTATATTAAATGTTCCAGTATATTCAATATGTTACTGGATAATTTTTGAGGAGATTCCCTAAAGAGTTGGAAAAATATTTAATACCAATATCCGCTAACTACCTTTTTTTTATTCCCGCAGGTATGGTTTCAAAATAGAAGAACAAAGTGGCGAAAAAAGCATGCAGCTGAAATGGCGACAGCAAAACGTAAACAAGAAGAGTTAGGTGAAGAGTGTGATGAACAAGAACCACTCGATAATGATCCCTGCAGTGACGATGACGAAGCTAAAAGGCCGAGGCTCGATCTCCATTTACAACATGTTGCGCATCACCAGTTACCTCACAACCGCCAGTGATTACATGCAACAGGCCCAGGCGAAAATAATGATCTTGAACGCAATTTCGACGCTTGTGCCAGTGATAGAGGTGAAATGAAAGACTTTAAAAAACTGAATGTTGGATCTAAATATTATGGTTTAATTACGTACAGTGATAGCGCTCCAGACTTGAATAACAGTAGACAATGTATTAATTATGAAGACTACAGAAGATGCCAGAAATGGTCATTGAACTATTGCAGAAGTAATTTCAGTAGCAGTGACATAAACACTGGCATTAATTATAATAATCATAATCTCAATAACGAACGTCAATAGGTTGCCTTTTAATATTTAAGTCATATTTATTCTAAATATTTTAAAACCAGTAAACACTAAAAGAAAAATTCCACAAATAATTTACTATTGACACGCCATATAGAATATCCGATGGGCAAGTAACTTAAAAAAGTTAACAACGTAGGTTGAGAACGACCGCGAAATTGAAAATGCATCTGAGTTTGACGAGCACGACTTTATGAACTGTGAACACAACGTTGTCGTGAGCGTTCTATAACGTATCAGTTTTGCACGTAGGTACCTATTCCTTTCAAAAAACACGAAAGCATTAGTGAGAAAGAATTATCTCATTGTGACTTAAATTCATTTCGCATTACATTATTGCTATAGTGATTAGTGATCGTAATAAATATACCTACATACCGCTTAGGTACCGAACTACCTACATTTTATTTAACACCGAAAGCCATTTATAACTTTTAAAACTTTCGTGGCTGTTATAAACAAACAGTTTGGAATAAATGGGATTCTTATCACGATGCAACTCGTGCATTGAGCTGCTGATATTCGCAGTTGCATACACCATGGTTACGAGTAAACTGCTGCGGTGTGCGGGTGGAACTAGGAACCAAAATTCTAATTTACCTCTTTCCTCTTCGACGACTGCTACCACTACTATTGCCCTTAGACTGACATTCTCGACACAACATTTTCATCGACATTACATACACGGACTCGAAGTCAGCCGATTTTCATTACCATGAGGGCACTAACCACTAGGTTCCAAACTTATAAATATTCTTCACGGCAAAGTCTTGGTCCAAAATGATGCTGTGTCGGTATAACATAAGGGCTATGTGTACGATGGCTGACTTTAGAGTGTCTTTATAGTATTGTATAGTATCCCATTCATTAGTTTTGACCTCTCTGATGTGTTCCTTAACGCGGATGGATTATTGTGTACAATAGAAGAATTATATACGTTACATCGTGGTAAGAATGTCATTAAACACGGCGAGTGACTCAAACATTGTTTATACTTTTGACAGTCTTCTAAATATAACTATTTAGAAGTCTAGCTGAAGTTCTCCTTCAGCGTTCTCAACATGTGGGTCGGCATGTAGTCCTAGATGCAGAAGCTCGGCCAGGAGGTCGAGAGCGGAGATATCTAGGTATCTCGTAATTAGATTTATTAGACGCCTAAAGTTAATAAATTTTAACATTAATTTAAGTAGATAACAGGCTCGATCACATTATTAATACGTCGATGTTAAATTGGATTGCATTACTAAGTAATATAAGGTCCATGAATGTACAAAAATATTTTTGTACGTAATAGTTTTTTTTTGGTTCCCGCTGTGCCACAGGGAATATCGACGTTAGTTTTCATTATTCTACTGTAACTTAAAACATTATTTAATCAACGTCTTCGAATTCTATTCTTGATGCAAGACAATGTATTGCAATATATATTGCATGTAAATGTAGAGTTACATTAGTTACATTTCTCCACGTCAATTATTTGAGACTACCATATGTTTAAGACATTAAACTTAGCTGAATGATGATAGCAGTAGTTAGTAACATCAAAATAAACAATGTTTGTTGTAAATCTAACTGTAGTAATTTACTAATACTGATAATTTAAATGTCGAATTATGTGGTGCAATCAACACATCGTCCCTAAGTAAAGTAACGTTCTGTGTGAAATCGCTTCAAAGATAAAAGCTCCGACTTTTCTTGATTTGTGATATTCATTAAGGCGAGGATTTCCGGATTAGGGGCCCAGAAATTTTACTCTTCACCCCCGAGCTAAGCCACGCCTCTGAGCGACACACCGAAATGTGGTTACATTTTAAAATTATGCAGTAGTACAATTATTATATTCGTGACTGGCATGAAGGTAAAAAAATGGTATTATGCGCCGCGCCGCCACACCTTGCCTGGAGAAATATCATGATTATTGTGGTTTATGGTTTAAGATTATTTATTCTCATAAGAATTTACTATTCACTTACATGAAAAATTATACAAAAATTTATATTATGTTCAAATTTACATTATTTTGAAGTATAGTACCTGTGTCTGTCAATTTGCCGATGCCACTTAGGAAGGACTCCATTGGGTATTCAGGTTGTTATTCTCAGTGCTATAGAGATAACATGCATTTAATTGAAGCACCCAGCAATCGGATTCGTGGTTACTCCATAAAGGCGACGGCGGGCGCCATGAACGGAATTTACCTTCATGCTGACTTGTGTTTTCGATGCTGCATGAGTTTTGAAAGTATATATTTATTTAGATTTTGGTTATACCTTCGGATTACGTGGTAACTAATCCTATTACTATATCAATGGTTATTATTATAAATGTAAAATGTCTTTGGATGTACTCAACGCCTAAACGGCTCAATAGATTTACCTGCATGGAACTTTTGGATAATCATAAGCCTTAACTAATTATTACAAATTGCAATGCGAAAGTATGTTGGATGTTTATTACTCAATCACGCACGCAGCCATCATGCCCAACATGACCATTATGGACATTACCTACATCCTTATAGGTAAGGCCTATCTATGTCCAGCAGTGGACGCAAATCAGGGCCGAGTTTGCTGCTGCCGAAATTTATCGCCGCCGCGCCGGCGCCGTCCGGCTGACGGCGTCTCCTCGCTGCCGGCGTCTCCGTCGCTGCCCTCGCCACGCCGCCCCCGACTAAGCTACCCTCACCAGCTCGCCGCCCCCTGTCCCATCCACTGTCCCTATCGCACCCGCTGCCACCGCAAGTAGCAGAGTAAGTAACCTATCATAGAAGCGAAATACAATTCTATTATTACAAATATATCAGTACTGAAAACGCATCACCTCCTTTCATGTTAGGTGACAGCTTTGGCGTAACTTTTTAATGCCGGAATGAACATTTTCAGAAGTATCATAATTAGTCCGAAAAACAGTATCAGAATGGTTATTATTTGACTAAAGTTACATTTGTACATTGATTTTTGTTTAGATTAATATCTAGGTCGGTTTACAGTAGTCTTGCGGTATATTATCCTAAAAATCGATAGGAAGAATGTTTCTTTTCAATATTTTGCAAGGCTAAAATAATAAGCTGAGCGAACGAAGCGAGCGTGCAGCGGTACAACAGTCGACGAGGCCAAGGCGCCGTATAAAATGGTACATTTATCAGAACCGAGTTGGATAGGGTAGGTTATCTTGTCGAAAAATAGTTGGAGCAATGCGATAAGTTTGTTAGGTTGCTGGTGACTTCAGACAACCTTTGTAACTTGCTCAGAGTATTCCCACTACATAAGTCCACAATTCTGCAGTTTACAAAACTTACTGATAAGTACGAATACATGTAAATAGTAATAAAATTAAAAACGCACTCCTGAACTAGATCAGCTTTCGTGCTTATAAATAATTTCAATTAGGTTGTGCAATTGCAATATTAGGTATGTGCTCAGACCATTGTTTGGTCTGAGGTTTTGTTGGATAAATGTATGGGGTGTGTGTGTGTATACTGGGATAGAGGAGTGTGTGTGATTTGTGTACTTAAGTGCGTACAAGAGGGTATATGTGAAGGCGATTTATGGTTGAGAGTGCATGCCTGGGTTTACAGTTTAACATATAGAGATTAAAAAATCTGAATTATGGGGTCCAGAGAGGTTAGAGTCTTTATGCATTTTAGAGTAGGATTCATGTTATATACATCGGTAAGTTAGTATTAGGTATTATTGTTCCCAGGTAATGAAGTGTTTGCAACAAGTTTAAATTTTCTATTAATTTAAAATACTTATAATTAAATTAAAAAATAAATAAAAAGAGCCGTTAATCATATTATAATGCAGTGCAGTTAGATACAATATTATTTATTTATTTATTTTGAAATTATATCAATTTCATTTAGTATATCACTTGCATTATGGTTAGTTTATTGTAATGTCATTATAAGTCATTTTTCATTATTTTGAATCTAAGTCCTACATAATATTTATTTACATCCTAGATAGGTATCCTGTAGATACTATATCTGTGTTGGTATTCCTTATTTTTTATAGCTCTTTTTCGAGCATTAAAAGGATTGTCAATTCTTCCTGTCTCCTGTTTCTCTATGCCATAAATCCCGCTTCTTTTTTCATGTCGTCCAAACATGTTCCTCGCTTTTAATAATAAGTTTCTTCTGTCTTCTATCATATCCGCGTATTCTTTGCCCAACTGTCATAGGTAACTGAACACGGCGCTACAACTATCACAAGTGGGGATGGAAATACTCGACCCTGAGCGACTGCACTGAGGAAGACCAAGAGGTTGATCACATTATCCAGAGCTGTCCACTGCTTGTATATCCTGGATCTGGCCTGACTTACCTCTCATAAGACGCTGCCCTGCTCCAATCAGTCAGAATGTTGACTTAAAAGTTATAGTAATTAATTCACCTATTGATAGACACCCGCCACGTTAAATAAAAAAAACTACTTATAGATGGAACCCGATACGAGATAAGTCGTAGGGTGTAAAAAATAAACCTTTAGTGACCGGTTACAAGGGCATGCACTCAGTATCAGATATTGAACAATATAGGGTACGTTTAGATATTGACAAACCACATTTTTGTCTTTACATAGCAATTGAACCACTCTGTACCTATAAGGAGTGGAAATTATACCTCTATCTACGGAAATTGTCAGTATTCACTACTGAATGCCTTTGTAACGTGTCATATTAACACAACAGGTATTTTAATAAATCCTGTGTATAGATATTACATAAACATAAGCAGATTTTTAAATTTTTACTCAGGTCATAATTATTGCCATTAATACTTCGATTAGCATCTTAAAAAATACCTCAAGTTTAATTTGTTATAAAGATATTAAAGAATAGTTAATAAAATCGGTGCAAGGGCGCAGCGGGTTCGCGCTTGGAGGGTTTCGTACCAAGCGAATCAATTAAGCGAGACCTGTGTTGAGTGTTTATTCCACAATCAGTGTCCACGTTTCTGCGATATAGATCATGACGCCGTATGACTTTAGGTTTAGTCTTTAAACATTGCGATAATGATTAGCGATGTAACGAACTTTTTCAAATACTGTCAAGCCCTGCATTTGAATTCACTTCGGGGAAGTCCGGGCAAAGTGAACACCTTAACGTTTAAAGTGTTACAGAAAGAGAACTAGTGACATTAAAATAAAAGTATTTTTTAAAGTTTTCAATATAATCAACCAAAATCTCGTAACATAAGTATTTTAATTTTAATTATTAATAATATGACAATAGGTGGCTTTGTTCAGTACACTGGGTAAAGTGGATAGGACGATAGGGCATAGCGAACACACGTAATCTAAGAAGAATAAAACGATGTGTGGACGTTTGGACACCGGTCTCTGTGATGCTTTTCTACTTGCTCGGGCAACAAATCATAGATTCTTTCCACTTGAAAATGATTGAAACCTTTAACTTTGGCAACTGACGAAGATTCTGGAACTCTAGAGAACAATTTGTGAATTTCTACTCATAAATCCTGATAGCCAGTCATTACCGGCTTTTTGTTTTAACAACACAATCAAGTCTTTATCATAGGTAACACTTACATATGAGTTTTGAAGGAAGTACTTACTTTGAATTATCACAACAGACTTACAGCTTTTGAATTTCGTGATATTTCTTCCCGAAATGTGACACAGCCTCCCCGCAGCTCAATTGTACGCGACTAAGGGAACGCGGGCGGACCTCATAGTACAATGTGGCCGGGATCGGGCACACCGTTAGTGTGTAGTGGGGGGTGTTCGCTTTGCCTGGGCTATCCACTATGCCCGGACTTCCCCTCCAGCTTATCGATGTTTCTACCCCACTGATTGATCTGTCCTAACTAGGGTTATTGTTCAGGATTATCCTGAAAAACTTCGAAATCGACATTATCGAGCCAACGTGTGAATTGAACACGATTTTCGCCTCTTCTACGTCCATGCTAAGACCTACTTATCTGGAAAATTAATTTAGGCTGTTCAGCATTTCAACAGCAAAATAAATAAAAAAATCGGTACTTACCCGGTTTCTAAATTCTACATAAATTGTAAAAAGAACAACTGCTTAAAAGCTATTAAGTTTTACCAGTCAAAAGTAAAATCTTCATAAATCCATACCTCCAGACCATTTCGGTGCAATAAAGCGTATACAGCATACATATATAAGCAAAGAGTGTTTACGAGTATATCTGTATTACCAATATTTCAAAAATTAAATCCTGCAATATAGCATTCACGCATTTAACTGGCGCGACAAAGGATTCTCGCGCTCTCTTTGTCACTCTGCGTGAACAAAGATGAGACAGCAGGCTTGACTTAAACTCGTAATTCGGCCAGGAGCTCTGCCATCTGCGATGTAAATCGGAAAATAGATCATTTCTTAATTCTAACCAATCCCCGAACCCATTTCTTTTGATGGACTCTTTTTTAAAGGTTACCCTACGTATGTGTAGGATAAGTATTATGTAAAAAACGGAATTACCTACTAGTAATTAAACTGAGTTATTATCATATTTTAATATCATTATTATTATTTCATTTCATTTATTGCCATAACTTGTAGGTGTAAGTACAAAAGTTTAACATTATAAAAGTACCTTACAATTTTACTCATTCGGGTGTAGCAGCTTAAAACTAACTAGATATATAATATACTAACATTCAATTCCATATAAACCATCAAAATAATAATAAAAGAAAAGAAAATTTCATAACCTACGAGTACCTATGACACATTTTTCGACTGGGTATACCAAATTAGTCTATTTAATTTTCTCTCTGTTATTACAAAATTGCTCCGACAAGTTTAAAAATGGCAATATTGGAATGATAGTTCATACTAACGCCAAATACCGTGTCTGGGTGGCATGAATGTGTCGTTAGTCTTTTAGAGATTCATTTTGACGGAACCCTAGAAAGCAATAATAATGAGTGTTGCTTTCTTGATATTGACATCAATAAAAATAAATATTCCTCGCGTCGTTTCAAGCAGTTTGGTGGACTATAAAGCTCTGTTTGTAGGCATAAAAACATTTTAAAATGTTATAAATAACACCGTTTGTTAACGACGGAGACTGAGGCACAATAAATCACGATTTCTGGTTAATAGGTACTACACTTTATTACGATCGAACTTAGAGCATTTATTTAGTTTAGTTGGAGGAGCGTTACATTACCGCCGGATTATAAAATCTAACATATTTAGGTTAGGTAGGTATCATTGCCCGTGACATGGTGTACTTACTAGTACGACAAATATACACGTATTATGATATACTTCATCGATAAAGAATGCTTTTATATTTTAACAGAATATACTTACTTACCTATATATTGCCTAAATAGGTAATGTGCTTAGATTGGGATTTGCAACACCGCAAATCGTCTGTCCCGGAATGTATAAGTATTGGCGCAGACACTTCTGGAGTGGATTCCGCATGTCGGTAGACACAGTGGCCGAATGGGAACCTAAAGCTGATAGGCACTGTCAATCCGATTCAGACTCCAACCATGACCACAATGACCCCCCCCCCCCCCATCACACCCCTACCCCCACCCCCACTTACCATGACCACTCACCCCTCTCGTCCCCCATCTCCCACCCTCCTACTTTCCCCCTAAACTTCCATGACCTATTTCCTCACCCATCCCCCTCCCCCTATCTTCCAACCCCTCACCTTCCAACCCCAATTTATTCTTGATTAACTCATTACCGATTTAATTATCGTCATATAGGTAAGATTTTATATATCCTTTTACATAATCACATGTCGTCATTAGTTTTGTCATAATACGAGACAACATTTCGTTTACAAAAGGCTTTGCTTCACGAATAGTGTCAAGTATCGAATGAAAGCTTGGGTTGTATGGGGACAAATCCCCAATTGAGTAAAATCTAAACCCCACTTAGAATAACAACAACTAGAACGATAGTATCATAGAGTCGATCTGACAAAAGTGAGGCATAAAAACAATTTCATATACTTACAATAGGATAGGCAATATCACGCATAGTGACATGCACACAAATGTGGGATGTGGGAGCGGATGAGTGTAATGGAACGTAAGGTGTGTGAGTGAGAGGAAGGCGAGAGAGAGAGGGAGGACGAAGGGCGATGATCGAAAGGAAGATACAAGTGCGCGGATTTTGTGAAAACGTTAATTGAAGTTTTAAATAAAGTAGTGTTTGAATTAACTTTGGTTTTCGTTCCCACAATTTTGGGGGCTCGTCCGGGATAGGATTCAGTGAAACGACGTGGAATCCAAGTGGTTAGCAGGCTTTTTAAAGGATTGTTTTTTATAAGCTACCCTGTTTTGACAGTGTTGACGAAAAAATATTCTCACAATTTATCCGTACGACGACGGATTACGACGGATTGTGAGAATCACGACGTTCGTTCAACATGTCGAGCAAGAAGGAGCGACGAAATAGCCGACAAGCTGATTACGACGAGGAACCTGCGACCAGTACGATGTACGGAGGTGGGAACATGCTGCAGATGACGGCGGAGCTCGTGCCCAGCTTCAGCGGCCAGGATAATACTTATCCTGTCGCGAGGTGGATAGAGGACGTGGAGGATAACGCAGAGATATTTGGCTGGTCACCGTTACAGCAGCTTCTGGTGGCAAGACGGTCACTGACAGGAACTGCCGAGCTGTGGCTGAAAGCTGAGCGGCCGTATAGGAGTTGGAAAGATTTAAAAACTGCTTTATCCAAAGAATTTCCTGACACAGTGGATAGTAAAACCATCCATGAGTTGATGAGTAGCAGGAAGAAGCTACGAAGTGAGAGCTGCATCAACTATATGCTGGTAATGAAGGAGATGGGAAAGCGTGGGAAGATGCCTGACTACGTGGCCATAAAATATATCGTGGAAGGTATTGTGGATTATGAAGCGAATAAAATTATGCTTTACGGTGTAACCACGTACAGCGAGCTGAAAGAAAAACTAAAGATCTACGAGACTGTGAAAGAAAATATGCAGATGCAGAGTAGTGAGTTTGCTCATCGCAGGAGAGACAAAGCGCAGAGTAGCAACGTGCACACGAATCAGATTGAAGCTAGCAGAAAAAATTATAAGAAATGCTATGGCTGTGGAGAAAGTTCACATATTGCATCGGCATGTCCACATAAGCAGAAAGGTCTGAAATGTTTTTCATGCAACTCATTCGGTCACGTGTCTGCAGAATGCAGTAATGACAGCGGCAATAAGAATGCCGGATATCCGCCGAGCGGCGAAAATCGGCGTGAAGTTAGCATCGGCGATAGTGCGCAAGCGAAGTCTCAATGGCGCCACGGTAGGATGAATCGGAACGCAAGGCAAGCGATGTGCGTCACAGCTGAGCGGGACAGCACTAGTGAAGATGACATGGCGGCGTGCGAATGCGACGAAAGCGCAACGGCTGGTTGTCATTTGTCAAACGAATGTCAAAACAACGAAGAGGTTATGATGATGAGTGTAGTCAAAAAAAACGCCGGTAAAAATAATTTCAAGCCGATGAAATGTGTAAAAGTGTATGGCAAAAGTGTTACTGCGTTGATAGACTCTGGGAGTAGTGCGAATTTAATATCGTCCGACTGTTATAAGTCTTTAGGTTCGCCGGACTGTGAGGAATGTCGTGAAGTTTTTTCTGGACTTGGGTCGACTAAAGTTCAGTCAAGAGGAAGGTTAGTAGCGAACGTGTGCATTGACGGCCAATGCTATAAGAACATTAGATTTCATATTGTACCTAGCGATGTTATGCCTTATTGTATGATAATTGGTCAAAATTTTTTACAAAACGCTGTCATGGTGATGGATAGCAACAAGGTTTTACTACTGCCTTCTAATGAGGCATGGTTTCGTAATTTAACTTGTTTTATATCTGAGGAAATTGTAGGTATTGAAGTGGACCCACATATACAACAACAAGTTAGACAAATGGTTGAGCTATACAAACCAGATAAGACGTTGGAGGCGCCGATCCAATTGCGAATTACACTGAAGGATGACATACCTGTGAGTCAGCGACCACGAAGACTGGCGGTTAAAGAGCAGCATGAGGTAGACAGACAGATTAAACAATGGCTTGATGATGATATTATTCGGGTAAGCTTTTCAGAGTATGCAAGCCCGCTTGTGTTGGTTAGGAAAAAAGATGGCAGCATAAGGGTCTGTGTAGATTACAGAGCGATTAACAAGAAGATGGTGAAGGATGAATACCCTTTACCTATCATTGAAGATCACATAGACAAGTTGACACATGCGAAGGTATTTAGTGCACTGGATTTAAAAAATGGATTCTTTCATTTACGCGTACAGGAAGACTCAATTCAGTACACAGCTTTTGTCACTACGACTGGACAATATGAATTTCTAAGGGCTCCATTTGGTTTAGCTATATGTCCAAAGGTCTTTACCAGATTTATAACAATAATCTTCAGGGATTTAATTGCTAAAGGTATTATTGTGATTTTTATCGATGATCTATTGATTCCAGCTCAAAATGAGAAAGAGGCCATGGAGCGACTATCCGAAGTACTCAAGGTAGCTTCACAGTATGGTTTGGAGATCAACTGGAAGAAAAGTCAGCTGATGGTTAAGAAAGTAGAGTACCTAGGTCATGTGATTGAAAATGGTCAGGTGAAGCCCTCACCAGGTAAGACGGATGCTGTAGTCAGATTCCCAGAACCAAAGACGTTAAAGCAGTTGCACAGTTTTATTGGCCTGAGTTCATACTTCAGAAAGTTCATTCCAAATTTCGCTTTAATTGCCAAACCGCTAACAGATTTACTAAAGAAGAATTGTAACTTTAAATTTAACGAGGAACAGATAGTTGCTTTCAATACTTTAAAGGGCAAACTAGCTTCTGATCCAGTCTTGAAGATTTTTGATTCAAAGTTACCAACAGAGCTGCACACAGATGCATCCAGCAGTGCGTACTCTGCTATTTTGTTGCAACATAGCCCTGATGATGGTGAGTTGCATCCCGTGCACTACATGAGTCGCAAGACCAGTGAGTCAGAGAGTAAATACACTAGTTATGAACTGGAGGCTCTGGCTATAATTGAAGGTGTGAAAAAGTTCAGACATTATCTGTTTGGTATCCAGTTTAAAATAGTAACTGATTGTAAAGCTTTTCAGATGACGTTAAACAAGAAAGATTTAGCAATGTCGACAAGAGTTGCAAGATGGATCCTATTGCTACAGGATTATGATTTTACAATCGAACATCGGGAGGGCAGTAAAATGAAGCATATAGACGCCCTCAGTAGAAACCCCCCATTTGTGGGAGTAATCTTTTCAGATTTACATGACGCAATAAAGCATGCTCAAGAAAATGATGGAGGTGTTAAAGCAATTATGGAAATTTTGAAAGTTAAACCGTATGATGACTATTCATTAGAAGATGGGTTGCTATTCAAAGGTAGGGAAAGATGGTTGGTTATACCAAAAAGTATGGAAATCGAAATCATAAGAAGAGCACATGACAATGGTCATTTCTCTAAGAAAAAGACGATTGAACTGATCAGCAAAGATTATTATATAGAAGGGCTGGGAAAGAAAGTCAATGATTTCATACTTACATGCATTCCATGTCTATTGGCCAGCAGGAAGGAAGGGAAACATGAGGGATTTTTAAATCCAATCGAAAAAGAAGAAATACCACTGCATACTCTTCATTTGGATCACATTGGGCCAATGACAGAAACAAAGAAACAATATAATTACATTCTCACAATAGTAGATGCATTTACGAAGTTTACCTGGATCTTTCCTACGAAGAGCACAACCAGCAAGGAGACTATTGACAAATTAAAAATACATCAGCAACATTTTGGAAATCCTTCAAGGATTATAACTGATCGTGGTGTTGCCTTCACATCGGGAGATTTTGAGGAGTACTGTAAAGAAGAGAGCATACAACATGTCAAAATTACAACAGGTGTTCCAAGAGGAAATGGACAGGTTGAAAGGGTGCATAGGACGATAATATCTGTTCTAGCAAAATTATGTATAGAGAACCCTACTTTGTGGTACAGACATGTGAGTCGCCTGCAAAGATCCTTAAACAGTACATTCCAAAGAAGCATTAGTACCTCTCCTTGTGAACTGCTGATAGGCACAAAGTTGAAGATGAAGGAGGACATCGAAATTTATGATTTGTTACAGCAGGAGAATAGAGTTAACTATGTGAACAATAGAGAAGAATTGAGGATTAGAGCAAAACAACAGATAGTGAAGGTGCAGGAAGAGAACCGGCGGAATTACAACAGGAAAAGGAGAGAGAGTGACAAGTACAACGAGGGAGACATTGTGGCCATAAAGCGGACACAGTTTGGAGTTGGAATGAAGCTGAAGGCCAAGTACCTCGGCCCATACAAAGTCACATGTGTTAAGGGAAGGGATAGGTATGAGGTGGCTAAGCTCGACAGCTTGAAAGAAGGACCTAGAAAAACTTCAACCTCTGCTGACAATATGAAGCGATGGCCACTTGGTGTAGTCAATGATGACTAAAGAAACTAGCAAGTTGTTGTATATCTGTGTTCATTCTATTTACACATTCCTCTACTTAGTAAATTGTACCAGATTGTAATAGTCTGTAAGTAGGCTAAGATACTGATAATTTGTTGTTAAATGAGATTTCCTAAAAATGTTCATAGTAAGTTCTTTAAAAGTGTGTTAGATTAAGTCTGAGGACAGACTGATTGCAGGACGGCCGAATGTGGGATGTGGGAGCGGATGAGTGTAATGGAACGTAAGGTGTGTGAGTGAGAGGAAGGCGAGAGAGAGAGGGAGGACGAAGGGCGATGATCGAAAGGAAGATACAAGTGCGCGGATTTTGTGAAAACGTTAATTGAAGTTTTAAATAAAGTAGTGTTTGAATTAACTTTGGTTTTCGTTCCCACACAAATGTATTAATAATGGTGCTACTAGAATCTAATTTTCCCTAAAGCGTGTAGGTATTTTCCTTTCCCTAACGATTATAAAGATTTTTGGTAGGAAAGCCTTAAAATAGTATAAATAGAGGTCAAAATCGATAGTTCCACTTTATATAGGTTCTTGTAAAGCTAAAAAACAAAATGAGTGAACATTCTAATAAGTAACTTACTTATTAAAAAAGCAAAATATTCAGGAACATAAAAATGACACAACAGTGGGACAATTAATTTCCTGTACTAGCAACACTTTCCTATTATGGTCTGGTTCCCGCGTTTTTTGGAGAACAGTTTCCTGTGTATTTATTTCTTTTTCCAAAACAATGTACTTTGGTGTTTGATGTATATTAAACAACAAATGTCTGTGCATCTGTACACTTTGAAGGAAACAAAAATAAACGTGACTAAGCTGAAGAACTTCCTAAACTCAAACTAACTAAAGTTTACTATTAACGTTAGTAAGGGAATAAGGAATTATAGAAGATTGAATAGTGGGAGTTATAGACAAGTTACAAAGGACTAATTCCCAAAGCCTAAAACCTATATATTAAAAAAAGCGACTCTGTCAAAACGTTATCTATTGTTTTAGTGTTGTTTTATGTAAAAAAAGTATAAGTTGATTCGCAGTACTTACATGGGTAATGATAGTTTCAATGTTACATATTTTAGGGTTTCCTGAAGCATTGTGACACCCATTTGCACAAACCATCATTTTAATTTTTTTTTAAACAATATTGAGCACTGATTGCGCGCCCTGGGTGGGTACTACAAGGAAACATTCATATATTTTTAAAGGTAATACTGCATTCAAAAATCTAGTACTTATTCACTGGACTGGAGCGCCCGAGGTCGTGGGCTAATTTTTTTTTCCGGAGTCTCAGGGTAACAAAAACTTAAATAAAAACTCCATTTTACCCAAATGTCCGGGGGTTTTTAAATTCTTGTCCGGCTTCGGCAATTTTGGTGATGGCAACCCTATATAAGGGCAACACCACCAAAATACTACGAGTTACGTTATATCTGCCAGACGTGACAGTTTACTGTTTATGGGTGAAAGCTTTTGCATATCTTGTGTTTGGCACCGCGCATTATAATAAAAGTGGTTACTTATGGTTTCTTATCAACAGTACTAAGCCGTAACGGCTTATGTTTACTTGCCTCACTTTTGGTGCAAAATATATATCACACAAACTTCATACTATCGGCGCACGGTAGGTACTACTACACGCACAGCGATGTTGCGTGCACTGTCACGCCGGGCCTGCGGGGAGGTGCACCGGCCCCGGCGTGGATACAAACCGGTTTGCGCCGGCTCAGTGAGAACACGCTAGTCACTACTTAGTTTGTGGTGAGAACTCGATGGCAAGGGTTCCAGCGACGAGCGCATCGCTTATCAAGTTTATTTTGTCAGTTTGCCGAAATTCCTTGAAGTGTGTTTGTTATGTAGTTATTAAGCTTTGTTATGTATTAGTAAATGTTGTAAGATTGATGTCATCAAAATGCCTAATTCTTGTACTGTTTGTATGAGCAATTGGAATAAAAATAAAGGGATTTCATTTATTACGTATCCAAATGATCCTGTCAAAATTAAAGTTAATATTACATAAATTTATGTTATATTTATATAAGTACCTATTTATCATTTAAAGGACAATGCCCAACATTGTATGGAAGTTGAGCCTTGAACTTTGAACCTTGCGTCTGGATCAAATTGTCATCAAAATACAGGCAAAATACTAAGGATTATTATAAAAATAAAGTCTAACTATTTGATGGGAAATTTGAATAATCTTACTTGGAATAAAATCTTCGTTGGCGCACAGTTTTCACAGTACCGTGAGTATATGGCCACGATTAACCACACCAGATCTTGACGTCATAGTGTGTTTATTAGTCGACGAAGTTATATTGCGTTCGCACTACATTAGACTCGTTAAAATAAAAAAATCACCCAAATACATAAAGTAAACAAACGGAGACAAAACAAGATGTTGACATTACTAAACCATAGTGCATATCAATAGTAAGGTTCTACTACCGTTTTAACAAATAGATTAATCGATATTTAACGATATTTTCAGAAATATCTTTTACGAACGTGTGTATTTATCACTTTAAATCAATATAAATACCGTGATTTCAGTCAGTAAATTAAAAACGTGATAGGTGGACTATCATGCAGTAACTGAAAGGCAGTATCAAATATTTTTGGAAAATATCGATTATAAATATATATCGATTTTAATTCTGCTATCACAACTCTAGTTCACAAGTTGCCTGTCGCCCGGCGGAAATCAATCAGCGTTATTATTATATGTTATTTTTAAATGACCTATTATATTGGCTTCAATAAAAAATTTGAAAGGATTCATAATTCAGCCCAATATTTTACCTGAGTTCCTGAATGGTGAAGACGCGCATCTTAGGCCCAGTTTTGGGCATTCTTCTTTCCTAATCAGCACAACCTTCCCTTTTTCTCTGGCATAATATTTTATACCCAAAGATTGTCTAAAAGAAAGCGATAAGACCTAAATTGTACTATTTTAACTTTTAAAACTTGTAACTGTATTTGTTTGTGCAATAAAGTGTGTTGTACCTATTGTAACAAAACAAATCTTTTTTATATTATTTACATACTTTAATTGTTTTCTTTTTAATTATTATTTCACTAAACACGAAATTCAATCTACAAAGTACCTATGTATATTTCATTCCAGATTAATAGTCCTATGAAAACAAACGAATTTGCGTCTCGAAAACAAAATACACAATAGATGGTGTTCCTAAGTGGACTGCAAAGTTTACATGGTAATACAAACCTGTTTTTGCTGCTGGTGACCCTTTCATGTATATGTTACCGAGACGTAAATAGCGTTGGTTTTCATAGGACTATGAATCTGGAATGAAATATAGATAGATACAGTCATCCCCAAAAGAGGTACATATGGACAAAGTTTTAAAGTAATGAGGATCAGTCACGTTTATTGATATTTTTTTATTGCTTATATATAATAATATCTTTAGTATTGCTAAAAACCGATTGATAAAATGAAAAAAATATTAAATTCGGATCATAAACGCCGAAGTTACAGATATTTTAGTTCAGTAGTTCCAAAAACGCGCGCGATAAGGTGCGACCGGATGTTACGTCATCCGGAGCGTCGCGACATGAGCGCAGTCTGCCGTAATGCACTGACTTGTCTCCACTGTTGGGCAAATAAAACGGATCTTAACCATCAGCTACAAACTATAGCTACATTTATGTAACTTGTATTTTAAGTTGTAAACTTCTTTTCGTATATTTTAGTTGATAATTGCTTTCGGCTAAGGTTCATCATGCTCAGGCTCCCCTCACCAACCCTCCGCTTCTACACATACTTATCCAAGCCACCACATACAACAGCCATATAACCGCCTTCCCGCTCCATCATCAGATGTTGGTCACCACTTCTCATTTAAAAAATTACTAATACCATTTAAACAAGCCCAAACTCGATGGGCTCGCCATTTTTAGGAACTATAGAATACGAACTTCAATGAAAACATATTTCATCGTTGAGTGAAATGTGATTGCTCTAAGTATTAGCGTATTACCGCGTTTTAATGATACAGCCACTCTACTCGCTAGGTACCGCTAATCGCTACTCTGGCGGCATGTAAATTCAACATGATTGTACCAAAATTGTACAGCAGCTCTCTACATACTTTTTCGCGAAAACGTAATGTACGTAGCGTGGTCCGAGTTCGTTCCCCGGTCACGCCATGTACCTACCGATGGGCTTTCCAAATATAAGTGCAATTGCTGAGTAAGACCGGTAAAAGAGAACATCATATGTTTTTTGGTTAGAATAATATGCAATAAAGGGTAAGTTATCAATTCGTTCAAATTGTAATTAAAATGTCAAGAAAATCGATGTTTACATTTTGGTAGGAGGTACTTAGAACAGCCCTATGAATTTTGCCGCACGAATGGATTCTGCCGTACTATAATAATAAGCTAGGAGATTCTAGAACATGCAATGTTTGGTCAATATACTGTTAGTGTAGTTTTGACAAAATTGTTTTTATTTTATTTTTGTTGTACCTATTGCAGCTACCCTCAAATTGATAACCACGGGATTCAATTTGATAACAACGGGAAACCATTCAGAATCATCCGATCAATTAACCTCTTCTTAAGTTAAAAATTTGAAGTCAAACTACTGGTGCCCATCGAACACATTTTAGTAAAAATAAAATAAAAATTCACGACGATTACCTTCCTATAAGCTTTCTACACTCGCAGACAAAAAGAAAATGCTTTTATATAGCTCTAAACAAAAGAATTGACATAAAAAAATTTAAGTACTGCACTGTATTAAGACTGTATACCGAGTTCTTTTGGTCAGTCCAGGTGTTTTATATAATGAAGACAATCTGAGCACGATAAATAAACAATCCAAATAAGACCAAAATGTATGCGCAAAGTCCAATAATGAAAATTGGAGCAAAATAATACCAATTTTCGTTATAATGTGTATAAGACGCCACTTAACTTTAAAAAAAACATGGTGTATACAAATACCATTAGGCAAATACTCAAACATATGAAAATCATACAGGAGTTGTACTTATTTGACTGGTTTTACCATTTCAGTAGTATAAAAAGTGGTAAAAACTAAAACTACATTATTAAACTTTTTTTTCAATTTTGTTTTTCTTGATTTAATGTGAAAAATAATTTATTTATAAAAAAAAGTATCTAGTTTTTTGAGTGAAATGTAATGGTTTAATTGAACTAGGTTCAATTAAACCATTCGACCACAAAATTTACATATTGGGGTTTTGGTAGTTTTCTGTAAATGTTGCATACCTTACCTAATATAACCTCACAAAACACACATTACTTATTTTAATCAATGTTGATTGTTCGTGATTGTTCTTTTATCATTATCTGTTATTTTATTCTGTAGTTAGAAAATATTGTCAAAACGCGGTGTGTTATGGTGCTCGCAAAACAGAGATCGCGACGCCAAATTATGACAAGCTATCGTTTGATTGATTAGGCTTATGTTGGGTGTATATAAATAAGACCCTAAACTATTTTTGTATCTCAAGTTATATTGAGAATCCTAATTAAACAATCCAACTACACTCACAGAACATAGTGACTAACTATGTTCTGTTCATATTGAACTTTAAATTCAGTTCCGGACACCTAAATCGACCCACCTTGCATTTTTATATTAAACTTAAAGCCTAAGGTAAGTAAAGAATTTTTATGCAGATTTGAAACCGGCATATTCACCATCATTTATAGTGGGGACCCAATCAAATGGCTTCTGGGAACGAGATACGGTGAGGTAGGTGGGAACGACAAATAATACACCAAACCATGAATGTCTAAGTTCTTTAAATTACAGAGCTTTTACTTATAACTGTCTCAGGCCTACGTACGACGAAGTTTTCGGTTCGGGCCTCATATGAAGCATTTTCTGCTGATATTTATGCTATTCTTCCAGAATTCTCGAATTGGAGTTGCCGAACGTCGTTTTAACCATTTGAACCCAAAAGAACGTTCCGTATCAGTTCATCGTTTTGAAAAAATAATAATGAGGAAGTAGAAAAGTTTGAATTAAATGATTTTGTATTTATGGTGTTCTTTTTCAATAAAAGTTTTGTTAAATTGTTTTTCCTGAATTTAAACCAATTTTTACTTTACAATTTGGGAGACTACGCATGTAGCCGTTCAAGCTGTGCAATGTGAGTGCACAACCGTTCTGCTGATCAAAGGACGACGGAAAACAAGATCGGTTTATCTTCATAGCCAACCTAGGTACGATCATCACCTCAGTACATATCCTAGAACAGCTTGGAGACTTTCATTGAATGGCTGTTAGCGCTGAGATTGTTAAAAGGAGACTCAAAGGACGTGGTCTGTAACCACATAATGCCAGCCTATAGCCTCAAACTGACACGAGATCAGGGGCTTCAAATTGCGCGCGAACCTTGCATGGTATGCTGGGACTTAACGTCAACGGAGCCAGTACTTCACTGATGAATCCAAGATTAAGTATATGTATGGTGCGATGTAAGGAGAAATACTTACATTTGTATCGAAAACAAAGAGAGTGTTTTGTGCAGTACTAGGTATATTGAAGAAAAAGTGAGTTAACGTGCCTTTACAGGTAAGTCATGGACGATCTGGGGAGGAATTTCCGCAGAAGACAGAATTAGATTTGGGGTTCTTACAGGAACACGGCTGTCACTTATTTGGCGACCGTCACATTGGTCAATGCCTAGAGATCATGTTATGCCATATTCTGGGGTTTTAACAAAAAATTAATTGTATATCTAGATGATAATGCTGATCACACTTCTACGTCAACGCAATCAAAGGATACTCACTCATTTATAGAAAATGTAATATTCTGCACTACCTCTGCCAACAATCTTTTTATTTGCAATACAATTATCCAAAATTGTATTATTCTTTTTCCCTGGTCAATTACCTTAGTCGCCTTGATAACATCCACGGATTTTAAAGAAATACCTTTTATATAAAACTATTTTTTTTATTTATATAGTTTACTGGCATAAAGCATAGGTCCAAGCATATAGCTCAACACAGCAAACTCCTGCACCTACCTACTTGGGTAAAAAATCTAAACTAGGTTCTGGTGATCTTGACATTAAACCTATACAATAGCCAATTTTTATACCTGGGTTTGAGGGACTTCCAATCGCGCTTCCAATAGATACGAGTAACTATATTTATGTAGGTAGGCGCACACTGAAAGAATCGCCAGGGAAAACCTTCCAGACGTCCGTATCACAACCATGGAATGGGCAGTAAAAAGCCCTGATATGAATCACATAGAGCATATTATGTAAGAAGAGCTAAAGAGGCATAGGTATTCAAACTCATCTCTGCAGAGCTTGCAGGAGATGAAAACTGCCATGGAAGAAGAATGACAGAATATTTAGCAACACGTCATTGTTGGCTCCTCGCGTGTACTACAGAATCTGCTCCATCGATTATGGGAAGCAAATAGATCACACTACATTACGTATTTGTTTGGCGAACCAGCCTGGCCTCGTTCCGGGGAGGTAAAACAGGGGAAGAGGGGGTCTTAGCGGTAACGTAATTTCGTCCAAAGTAAACCTTATGACAATGTTATAAGGTTGTCATATCATTCTACTAATTTATGGTGACATCTCGTTTTCAGTAGCGGAACTTTCACTTATGCTACTTTCACTAGTGCGGTGGTGCTATTATATTTATCGACATTCATTCATTCACCATTCGCTCTTATCATCAAACATCATTCAACTAAGTAGAAAATATTAACTTAAGATTTGTAAAAGTTTTTTTTTAAATTAATTACATCATTTTTAAATTATATAAACTGTTTTTTACTCGGACATCATTAATACGCCTAGCACAATAACTAACGCCTGGCGACAATTAAATACACACTTAATCGTATATTTATGCTGATAATTGAAAAAATATAAGTATTAATTATAACAAGAATTACCAGTAAAAATTATTCTATATAACCTATTATCAGCGATATCTGTTTCTGTGAAAAGTCCATCAAAATCGGTTCAGTAGTTTTTAAGTGATGCGTGCACAAACGAATAGATAGACAAAAATTCCAAAAATGAACGAAATGTTACTTAACTACCCCCTCCCCTATTTTTCGCAAATATCTTCAATGTACAGACACGCTAAGTTTACGTTTTTATTTAGTAGATTTAATAGCGCCGAAATTATTTCTATCTCCTTCATACAATATTATGAAGATAAGAACAAAAAACATTTATAGCTGTAAAATTTAAAAATTTTGCCTTCAGAATTGGCCACTATTGGCAACTAAAATTATAATTATAAAACACTAGTGTTTTAACTCATCTGTGCCTACGTCCAAACATTTGTTATGCCTACTTGTACCGCACAAAGTGCATGTACTTAACTTCAGAGTTGGAATCCCATCTTTTTTTAAACATCTTCGACCTTTGGTTTCACCAAAATATCTGTTTTCAAAATGGTCAGAACAAATAGCCGCACTGGTTGTATGGTACCAGTATTCACCCTGACCCGAAGCTTTAAATCCATTGACCTTTAATAATGGGGTCTTTGGGAAATCTACGAACAGAAAAATAAAACGAGAAACCATTATTTTGCTCAGTCATTCATTCTCGATAATGTAGTCACATCACTAATAAAGGCCACTTGCCAACTACCGGAATCTTGAAGAACTTGAGCTAATGAGACAACTTGATAATTTTTTTGTAACAGAAACAGCGATGGCGTTTTTGTTTGTTTCCGTTCGATTATACACATAGAGTTTATAATATGATGTTAATTAAAATCGATGCATCACTGAGGCGACATCTGTTATCAAATAGCGATTCTTTCTTGCAACTAGAGGTGGGCCAAGACAAGATGAATCGAGAGATGTATGATTCGGAGAATGTTTAAAAAAATGATGCTCCTGCTCACGCTCCCGCTCCCTCTACCGCTCTCGCTCCCGCTTCCGCTTCCATTCCAACTACAGCTCCAAATGTAGTCCAAACTGATCACAACCTGTATTGCACCGAAAATTATTATACTTCTTTGTTATAATTCTTTCTTCTTCTTTGTTATATATTGCAATATATTGCATAGCTACTAATTTAAATTTACCTACCTAAGTATGCTGTGCCCACTTTTACTTAACTGAACCTTGAGGGATATCCTCAGAGATATCTTAAGGGAAATAATAGTTCTAGCCAAGAAAGACAACAGATGGAATACGTCTGCTTGCCTTCAACATATCTGCAATACCTTTTTAAGACATTTCGTTTGCTAGGTAAGTACCTACTTGGGTATACCAAGGTCAAGTTAGGTATACATATCCATTCATTCTTTGTGTAAGTGATGAAATTTATATTTTGGTGACATAATATAGTCAATACTTTTTAATGTCTACTCAAAACCTTAAAGGGAAATGTCCGTTGATTTCGAAAAGATGTATCAGCGACGTAATTTTTGTAAATGAAAAAAATTCTAAATATTTTGTTACAGTGTTCAATAAAATGTGGATTGAAAGTATTTATTTTATAAAAGGCAAGAGAGCTTTTTGAGTATCGAGACTAGTAATTAGGTACATCTTAGAGAAGTTAATTCTTTGGCTTACCGTGGGCTCAACGGACTTTATATGTGTTGTAAGTGCTTACTTTACACAATAGGTTTGCAATATTGATGCACTTACCTACAACACTGGCTGTAAGCTGGCTTTAGTGGAATCGTTTCGAACTAGTGACAGCTATAAGTAACTTGTGACCGGCCTTTGAACCTAAAAATAAACAAACAATCGTCTCTTCGGGAAAATCAAGAGTTTTCCCAATAATGTGTTGCATAGACGATATTCGAAAATATTAGTTTGGTTGCAAATTAGTTAAATGCTAGTTGTTATAAAATTACACTTTTGTAGGTAGCTACCTCTAGTTTGCTTGAAAAACAAAAACATGCTAAAATCATGCAATTTGCTAAGTTTGAATTTTATTATTATTATTATAACTTTACTGTACACAGAAAATATAAAAATAAATATACAGAAGGAGAGGACGTATACACAGGTGTGCTTATCTTTAAAAAGAGATTTCTTCCAGCCAAACCTTGTCTGGAAAGAGAGAGGTTAATAATAGTAGTAGACATACATACGTGTACACATAAACTACAATGTATTGATGACAAACATCTATACTTATAATAAAACTGTAACTGGTATATGTCTGTACAGGAGAGATATTTAAAAAAAATTGTATGAGTGGTCTTTATAGGGCCAATAGAAGCTAAATACTTTTTTTTAGAATGTTTGTCTGTCTGTCTGTATGTATGTTTGTTACCGCATAACGCAAAAACTACTGAATGAAATTTGATGCAGTTTTCACAGTTGTCATGCTGGTGGTCCAACTTAAAATCTGGTGCATGTTTCATCTTGATACGCCACTTAGAACCTGAGATATTATTATAGTAAATTTTTCTAGAAGCCATTATATCGGATGTTAATAAAACGACTGTTAATATTTCTTCCAGTAACTCTGTATCACATTTAAAAATCATTGGTAAAAAAACATCTCTTTTTTACGAAAATTATGATAAAAACATGCAATATTTCTCGAACGTATATACGAGTATGTTCATCATATGGGCGAGGTCAACGGCCGCGGCGCCGCGTACAGCGCGGCGCGTATGGGATTGAGTGAAATTTAGTTGTTGGGGATAGGGATGGGGTTGAGGTTGGGGTTGGGACTGAGATATTGAGAGTCTCGAGTCTGAGTGGGAGTGGAAGTAGAAGTGGGAAGATAACGGGAGCGGAAGTGGGAACAGGGGCGGATTCTGTAGTTCACGCGAGCGGAGTTGCGGGCACAGTTAGTATTAAATAGATATTTATAAATAACTAGCTGTTGCCCGCGACTTCGTTCGCGTGGACAACTTAATATTACACATTATTATGTATTACTAAATCCTAAAAGAAATCTATGAATCTGGTTATACATTGAAAATATTTATATACAGAAAATTAGTGTGCCGGCGGGGTTTCCGCCCGTTGGCCCACAGAATTAATGTTTTATTTAAAAGTTGACATTGTTTATCATGAATTAAAAGATTATCATACAATTATTTATATTTTTTTATGTTTTAACAATGTTCAAGAAGTTGACATTGTCGACGATGACCGATCTAATACAGTGCCACTAATTACCGAAAAACGAACTTTTTGTATCGAGCATTGTGGAAATACCTTGAAATACAAAAGCTAAAATAAATAAATAAAACTGTAAATGAGCAGTAATACAAGAGTAATACGTTTCCGTACCTCTCTGTCTCTAAGTGTTTGAATCGACCAGTAATGTTGAACTACACTGTGCATGACATTACTTTCGCGTGAGGACGATAGTTTCATTGGGTCAATATCACGAACTATATAGTATGCTTAGGTAGGTATCTATAAATATTCGGACAGATAATACAATAATATTATCAAGGGGCTAACACGCACTGCAAATTTAATCACCGCTATTTTTTTCGCAAAATTCTGTGACTTAAGGAAGTTGTACGAAGCTACCCTACTAAAAATTCCGCAACCAAATCTGTGTTTTGCTGCCATCGAAATAGACCATCGAAGTGGTATATTATATATATAATAGTAGAGTTCGTTTTTGCTGCAAATTTCACAGCGCCGCGCCGCGGATGCGGAATAAAATCCGCGCGGATAAAATCAAGGCGAATAAATTCGCAGTGCGTAGGTACCTATTAGCCCTAATTGACTGAAGACATACTCGTAGACTGTATATTTATTCATTTCCTTGTTTATTTTTTCGACTGGCAATATCTTATTCTTTTTTAATGGATTTTACGGCTCTGGGAGTAAATACCTTAGACTTTTATTTAGTGTTGCTAGATTGGGCGTTTTATCGTCATTTGGGTTATCTCTACTAAAATTCTACTAAAAATGCAATAGGCAATAATGCCCGTGGCGATTAGGACTATATCCGAAAAAATAAAGACCTAATATAGTAGTTTATCTTTTCCTATTTAGTCCTAAGACAATTAGAACAATCCCGATTTACTTGGTTTAAAAAATATTGCGATGTGAATTGCCAGAATCAATAAGACAGGTACTCACGAGATTTATGATTTGCAATTCTCGGAACACAACTGTTAGTTTTCCCGTCTGAAAAAGCAGTGTTAATTTTTTTAGCTGTGAATAAAATATATATACTAGTTTGTGTTTATTTAGTTTTCACAATAAATGGGCATTTAATCTTTGTTTCAAATCAAGGCTACATTTATAGGTAAATACGATAAAAAGAAATTAATTGTTGTTGATTATAGTTTCATAGTATTTGTTGATTGTTTCAGAAATAAACCATTGTAAAACCTATAATATTTTTGATAACTTATTTTTCGTCGAGTGTTACTTTTGAACAATATGATATTAGGCCTGATTTTGAAGGCACATTAAAATTTGTCAGCACTAAGTTAGCTTCGTCTTTGTCTTCATGATACTACTTTATGTAACAGGTATATCAAATGACCAACGTAAAAAAGATATGCACAATATACTGTTGCAGCAATTACCGATATCGATATTCCGTAAAAAAAATGTAGGCATCCCCAGGTTACACATAATTCTAAATTTCACCACAAACTACAATGAAAACCCAGATTCTTTTTGATATTAATTTAATATTCTGTTTTTATGGCGCAGGAATAAACTAGTGATTGGCTACTTGGTGTGGCTGAAAATATTTGGCGAATTGGTTTGTCTCATACCTAGCAACACTGTTTAGTACTTTCTCGAGTTCGAGCGAATGAAAATATTACCTTTGCTTTGCTTCGCTCGATCTGTTTGTGTTTGCTGAAAATAGCCTTTCCTCCTTGCTCCATGCTCCATTTTGTTTGACGAATTTTGCTAGTATCATTTTACAATATTCACTGTTATTTTCAAAAATAATTGGTAGGAACCTACTAATAAAATGGAAGCTGCAGTGGATGATACTTCGAAAGATAATGTTGTCGAAGGAACATCTCAAAGTACCAATGATGTAAGTTTTGTCTTCCTAATTCCACATACCATGCCGTAGATACTAATAATAGAAATTATTGGTATCGGATGTCGGTCCTCAATAAAATCGATTGCGTCTTACCTACATAGGCTTAAAGTACTGAGCCAACAATACGAACTAAGGTCCTTTTAAATTAAAAACAGCATAACTTTGTTCAGCAGCATTCCTCCGCCCGGTCCATGCAGACAAGCTAGAATTTGCAATGTTTTAGATTATCTAATATTACGTCCTTTCAAGGACCAAAGCACACTATCGTGCGAGATGAATAGTTGTAGTTTTTGCGTAAATCTCTTTTTAAATGAGTCCGAATTATAATGTATGTGTGATGCATAGACATACGTACTAGCAGTATAAATGTTAGTTCCCACCTCTTATATAAAATGTTCTGGTTCTGATGAATACCATGTTAACAGAGCTATAGGTATGTATATTAAAATTTCAGCTCCATTCTGTCTCTAAATTTAAGCGTAGTGAGAGGTCATTGTTAAGTAGTTTACAATACTTGTCACATTTGACCTAAACATACGAACAGATGAAGTCAAATAAAAGCTTGTAAAATACTGTCTTCTCTTCAGTATATAAATTGTTATGGTATGAGAACTTGAGAAGCTTTTTTAGGGATCAATTATAAGGGATACACGATTATGGCGAAGCTTTTTGATATGTCTGTTAGATAACTCTAATATTACTGAACCAATTGAGCTGAAATTTTAAATTTACATGTAAAATTAGTTTAGTCACCACACTGAAGGCAAGCCACATATAGTTAAATATTTTATATGCAGGGTGGTGTGCGAAATGGATAACTGGTTGAAATTGAAATGGTTTCCATCATTTTCCATATCATGGTTTACATGATTATATTACCTTTTATTGATTCAGTGGGCCCGATTCTGAAGGCACAACGTTAAAATTTGACAGCTCTGACACATGGCAATCTTTTGAAAAAAATGTGTTTGATTTTTAGCTCCATGCATCATTTCTCTTATATAATTTTTAATGTGAATTATTAAGCAAAATTAAATAATATACATGTGCCATCTCACCTATTCCTACTAGGCCATCCCTATGGGTAGTGATAAATTGAATCTGTTCCACTCTTGATGAATGTCAACTATTCATGAGATTTTATTGACTGTTTTAATTAAAATTCCTGGGAGTCTTAGTGTATACCCATGAATTTAAAAAAAGATAATTTCATATTTATTTTACTGGTAACGGAATCCAAAACAACCTAACAAGCTGGCATCAGAAGTAATGAGGACAAACTCAACTTTTCAGACACTAAAAAGAAGAGCACCACAAGATTTGCTTAACATATGAGCAAATCTAATAAATAGAAACGTTAAATTAATATTGAAGATATTTGCAAAAAAAATTTAAGGGGCCTAAGGATAAGTAATAGAACACATTTCGACCATTTTTCGAATTTATCTCTGTTTGTTGTTTATCTGTTTGTTTGTGCACGCATCACTTAAAAACTACTGAACCGATTTTCATGCACTATTCACAGAAACATGTGCTTAATTCGGTGTAAACATATAGGCTTTATTTCATTGCAATCAGCCCAGTCAGTCAAAAGTTATGCAAATTTATAGATTCAAAATACAGAATTATGGGTAAAAACACTGTGACGGCCAAACAGAAGCTAGAAGCCTGTACTTCTGTACGTTCATACTCTAAGTAAAATCGATAGTCGTTTTCCCTATTTGTAACTAAAATGAAATATTAAAAAACTCGCATACACTGCATTAGTATACAACAAAGAAATGTATGGTGTTAATGCTCGACGGAATTCGTATTGCAATAAGTGAGATCTAAATTTTGGAGATGGGTAGGTGGTCATCGGAGTGTAGGCGGTTAGTGTGGGGGGGAGAAAGGTAAGTGGTGAGGAAAGTCGTCACGGAAGTGTAGAGGGAGAAGGAAGGGGAGGGGTGAGTAAAGTGGAGGGTGAGTGGTGGGGAAGGTGCATATTAGGTAGGTATACATACACAAAACAACAAAGTATAATATGTTTGGCATTCAGATTACGATGACATTGGGACTAACTACATTTGGGAATGGGATTGGAAGTGAGAGCAGGGGTCGAGCTGGAGTGGGAGCGGGTGTGGGAATGGGAGCGGATCTTGTTAGTGCACGCTAGCGGAGCCGCGTGCACAATTAGTAAATAATATATAGATTCAAGTCAATTTGCGTAAACCATTCAAGTCAAATAAACAAACATAAGGTTTTTCCTGGTAAGCGAGAGCCGAAAGAAGAATTAGATATTATTAAATGAGAGATGTGGAATCTCCATTACCATAAGAGTTTGTAAATGAATGATGAACAACTTTTATAATATAAAAAAAAACGGAATATCAATTTCGTCCCAAGTACATAATTCACTTTACCTAATTACTATTGTCATCAACATTGACTACTATGTACTCAAAAAAAAGCAAAAATTTACACCTGCAGCATTGTAACTATTGTTAGATTAACTGTGGTTATTGTTAGATTTGTATCCCCGATGTTATCTAATAACATTGGTGCTTTCTCGCAATCATTTGTATATGATCAAAATCAAAAAGCACTTTTAAAAGGTTATCCTTGGCTTATTGGACACCTTATATACACATCTACTAGTATTTTGACTAACCTAGGGTTTTCTCCTGAACTGTGGGAAATAGACTAGGACAGGCATACAGCCTAAATTTTTTTTTTATTCCCCAGTGGGGGTTAATGCACAAAAGGTTTCTTTATATAGTAAAGCGGCTAATTTAATGTGGTGGTATCAACATGCTGTTAAATACTAACCTTAGAATAATTTCTATTTCTGGTTTGAGAGTATAAATAAATGTATGTCTACCATTTTTTTCAGATAATTTCTGAATCTCTAGAGGAAGATAATTCGAAAAAATCCAAGAAAGGGAATCAAAACAACAAACGAGTTGATAAAAATGTTGAAGTGGTTATGAAATCACTCAGTTTTATGCAAAATTGGGAAGAGAAATTCTCAACTGTTTGCAAGAAATATGTACAATGTGCAGATGATAACAAAAAACTGCAGTTTTATATCAAACAATCCGACAAGCGCCATGTTCTACTGGAGAAGTCTAAGGAACAGTTACAGCAAGAGTTTAACAAGACTGTTCTTGTTAAATCTAAGTTGGAGAATCTATGCCGTGAACTGCAGAAACAAAATAAGGCCATCAAGGTATTAAGTGGTCCAGTAAAATCTATATTTTTACCTTAACAATTCCTCAGAATCTAAAAACTGTATTGATGGAACATGTGATGTGATTGACGATGGTGCATAATTTTATGCATGTTTTTAAAAGTAGATAAAAAAGAAACTTTCTTGTATAGAGCAAAACAAAAAAATTAAAATCTTATATGATGCCTAAATTCAAATAATGGTTTTGTTTACGCTCCAAACAAAACTGTGCACCAATAGTCATTGCTGTAGGTACTCCAATAGACTATTGAATTTAATCCGTTTTTTAACTGTATGATTTTATTAAAATACTAATATCTAAGTTTAGGCATAATTTGAGTTTTTCATATCTAATAAATTTGTTTTCTCCTCTATGTTATTTGCTTTTTAATACAAGCTTAACACTCATCATTTAAATGCTCCACTGCATGTATTTGGCAATTTTTGCATGATTATTATTTTTGCTGTTTCTGTCATTTGAAAGAAAAAAAGAAATTAACGCAGTATATAATATGTATGTAATATTATGAAGTTAAATATTGCCCTACTGAATTCGACACCGACAAATTCATTGACAACATTGATTAAAAAACATGATCCATCTGTTGTATAATTACAGGAAGAATCTCTAGTCCGGATTCGTGAGGAAGAAGAGCGTCGGAAGGAAACTCAGGCCAAGTTCCAAAATACTTTGTCGGAGATTACGACACTACTAGAGCAGAATAATGAAAAAAATGCTAAATTGAGAGATGACAATATTAATATGAGCGAGAAGTTTAAAAGTATTATGCAACAGTTTCAATTGAGGGAACAGCAGGTGAATATCCTACTTAGTTATCTATCAGGCACCTCAAACATAGAAATCTTTCAGAGATCTTAAAACTCTTATCCTGGGTACCCTGACATGGGGTCCATAGCTTAAAAGAAACTCTGAGATCTATAACACTTGAAATATCAACTATAAGGATTGGAACAAGAGCTATAAGGAGCAACTTGCAGCCCATCCCAACGAGCTTTTTGCTGAACTATTTACTGGATTAATCCTCCAGCAGCCTACACAGGCTTAAACGTAAGCTTAACATGGTTCATGGGTTTACATAATAGGTGCTGCATTTCTAATGCATCATTTACAGATCCACTTCACCATCCATCAGTAAAAATCGCAAGATTGTTCTAAGTAATGAAAAACGTCATCCATAATATCACAAATGTATATCAAACTGTATAATGTCATGGTAGTTAAAGCCTCGAAGTGTGGTTTCTGCAGAATGACTAGTCAGTTCTAGAATTGCGCAATGGCTTTGGTCAGAGCCTGAAATGGGTTGTCTTAATATTTGACTAGTGGTATAGGTACTTTTAGGTACTTTCAGTGTCGATTTCGGTCTTAATTTCGGGATTGGTTTGGAGCCGGTTCCGATCTGATTTCCTTATTTTAAGTCTGGAGCACTGTCACATAAAGCTAAATATTTTTTTATGCTCGAGCATTAATCATCCAACTGTCACCATTTTCAGAGCAGCTGACTTAAATTGTTTATCTTCCACTGCTCTCAAACACAACAACACCCAGCTGCCAGATTGCCATTTCTATAGTCTAGGGACAACCAGGACCATGTCTAAAGCATGCTTTTTATTATAAGAAATGTTTAAGTCACCAGCTTTCACTGTATTATTACACCTAAATCGCCCTTTTCTATCCATACAATTTTATGTTCATAATTATATTATGTTTTATGTTTGTTTACAGGTGGACAAAATATCTCAACAAATGGCACTAGAATCACAATTGTCTGATGCAAAACTTCAAAAAGCGAATCTAGAATATCAAGCAGAAAAGGATCGGCTGTTAGTCGAATTAGAACAGCTTGCAGTCACAACAACCCAATATAAGGCAAAGATTATGGAGCTCCAAAGCACTGAGGCAGCTTTGAAAGGTCAACTGTCTATATACACTGATAAATATGATGAGTTTCAAACTGCTTTATTAAGGAGCAATGAAGTTTTTGGCGGTTTCAAAGAACAAATGGAAATTGTAAGATTATTATAATTATCTGTATGACATTACTATCTTGTCCAATATCTATCGAAGCTCGGAAAATTTACAGTTACGGTGGTTGTACCTATAGAGATCGTTTATCAGTAGACCAAAATGTATAATGTATCAAATATTCATTAAATTAACTGAAACCACTTTTTTCTAAGTAGTGTTTTGGGGTCCTTTTATATCCCCTACGGAAATGCCGCAGCTCATCCCAGTCGACTGATATAACCTCAAATGTACAACTTGTACCTGACGCTTCGTAGTCTCTTGCCGCGTCACGCTCGGCTCGCGCGCTTTGCTACCAGCAACTTGGAAGTTACTAAAATCCACATCAGAAAATCCTGACTTACACTGTCCAGCTGCATATCTAGTGTCAACTATAAGTTTTTGAGATCGTTTGTAGTGCAAACTATTATGTTGAGATTTTTTAGCCTAAATTATTTTACCAGTGTTGGGCGTAATTAACTGCATAATTTGTAATTTAATTACAATTGAACAACATGTGATTGAATTTACAATGTAGTTGAATTAATCAAGTAATTGATAATTGGATACTACGTTAGTACTTAATTACAATTACATAGTGACTTATTTAATATAACAACGCCCATTACGATTCGCTTACATTAGTATTAGTTCCATAGTATGGAAATATACAATTTTGAACATAATGTATTAAAATTTAAAACAACTGTATTTCCTAAGTGTCTGGACGTTATGTTCAAAATGTCGAAAATGCTTAAACATTGTGGAAGGAAATGCTTTAGAATGCTTTAGCGATACTCTGTGACAATAAGTTATTATACCAGAAATATACACAGAAATATATATATATTATAGTTATGCTACCAGAAATATACACAGACTTGTTTTACCACGATTTAAGTTCAGTAAAACGTTCACGGGGCAATGTATAACGCTTCGACAACTACCTACTAGAGGAAATAAAAAAAAAGTTAAAGAATCACTTAACAAATCGGCTTAGTAAGAAAGCCCATTATAAAATAGACGATTTCAGTATGCATACTGAATGCCTCTGTGACATGGCACTACAGATATCTTTGCTGATCGCTCGTTGGCTTAGTGGTTTGGTCATTGGACTCGAGCGCCACAGGTCGTAGGTTCGATTTCCACTTAGGACAGACAACTTTGTACAAGTTGGTCCCTGTCTGGGTCTTATATTAGTGAATTATTATTGCCTAACTCCCACTAGACAGAATAAAATCCTAGTTTGAAACTAGACAGGTGTATGTACATATAATATACTAACTTATAGCCGCGACTTCATCCGCGTTAACAAGTATCATATATGTTATTCCATGATATTAACTATCATTGTACCAAGTTTCATCAAAATCGTGCAGCTGTCATGGTGTGATTGAGCAACAAACAAATAAACATTTAACTTGTAATAGTATTTGAATATAATGTACTTATTTGTGGTAGTTTGGTTGGAGGTAGTCCAAGGCTGAAGTTTTGTTGGCAATTTCAGATGTCAAAGAAAATAAAGAAACTTGAGAAAGAATCTTTGTCTTGGAAAAAGAGATGGCAGACTTCACAGACGGCATTATTGGAGATGTGTAGTGAACGACAAACTAGCGAAGAGCGAGCCTCCACTACAATGAGGCAGTTGCAACAGATGCAGAATCTCTCCCGCACGCTACAGGTGAGTCTTTGAAACTTGTATAATATTTACGAGTATCTGGCAATCACTGAAGATGATGAAGGCTCCAGCTGTTCTATTTCAAGTTTGAAATTCAGATGTGTACATGTTTTTCATTGTCTATGTTCCACCATAGGCACCACCATTTTTGTATATGATATTAGATATAATATGCCCGCCATCGTGAATCGCAAGAGGTATCCCTTGCGATTCAAATGACGGACATATTACAATTGCCTGTTCTTCGAGTGAAATAGATTCTTAGGACTTGGGTTTCGCTATGCAAAGCCGCTTGCTTTAATCCCAAAATACAGTTTTTTTAGTGTACCGTTCTAATGACATGATCATTTCAAATAGCATCAATAAAATCTAAGGTTAAACATTTTTTCAACCTTTTCTGAAGTGAATTTAATAGGAGGACAGCTACAGCTGGTACGAATGTGGTTTGGAGCGTGAATACTTACTACACGTACTTCATTGTGCCTTGGAACTAGTCCATTTAAGAAACTTTTTTAAAGTAAGCTTTCATAGAAATTAATATAAATTATTTTATTTTAAGGCTGAACGTACGATTCTTTTGAACACCTTGAAAGAACACAACATTGAGCGTCCGCCACTGCCAGCTACTTCCATGATGCCGCATGCACCTGTTCCTGTTCTACCGCCAGCCCCATCACCCGCTTCTAACAGCAAGGTGAGTTTAGCTATTGTTGTACTCAAAGTGTACAGCTCGAGATGTTTTAAAGAATGTAAACATAGAGACTGGTACCGATTACTGATCACACTCGTTCTATCAATAATTCTGTTGTCCAACGCAAACAACTATGCTGTCGCTCAATATTTCATAGTACGGACCAGTACGGAGACGTAAGCAGTCAACATTTTGCTACCCATTTTGTGATTGCGCACTAAATTAAAATTCTTTTGAATTTCTTCGAATTGAAATTTTTTGTTTACTTTGTCTTAATAGCTAAATGTTATTTTTTTTGCCGCTAGTGGCGGCGATTTAGTTTTTTAGAAAGTGTGAATCCTATTCCAGGCATAAATACCGCCCAGATCACGACCAATTTGTACAATTGCACAAAGCTGTCGGTCACGACTTTTAACCAATTAAAAGAAAACAAAGAATAAGGTCAAATAGGGCAGCAAAATGCCTACAAAGTGGTGACATTAAAATTACACAAAGCCATTGCAAATAATTGCAAGGTAGCCACCATTTCAAACACATAGTGTATGTACTGTATATACACTGTATGAAGACATTCCACTGCAGTAGTGTATGTACTGTATATACACTGTATGAAGACATTCCACTGCAGTTTGTCTCTGCGTTTTATTAAACTAAATAAACTTAGAAACGGATTTACATTTACCGATTTTTATTAATCTTTACATTTCTATTTATTATAGGTTGATGCCATGGTAGTGAACTGCGCGCAGCTGAGACAGAGTTTGGCGCATTTGCAGAGCCAGTTAAGTGACTTAACTAATAAAAATGAAACTAAGGAAGAGCCGGCTAAACTAGAGAAACTAAAAATGTCCAAATTTAAGAAGAACAAAGCTGAGAAACTGACACAAAAAAATGAAAGTGATCAAATTGTACTGAAACGACCTAAATGTGAGGAATCAAATGTGATTGAAGTTTCAAATGGTACCGAGCCAAGTGCCAATGAAAGTGAACTGGAAAATCAAGCATCAGAAACTAAAATTGATGAAAAAGCAACGGAAAATGTAATGCAAGTTATCAGTATGTCTAATATGAACTACGTGAGTTTGAATTAAATAAGATAATTATTATGACAGCAAGAGGATTCATCAAGTGGTAGGTATTTACTATTTAGTCATTATATTATATATTTTGAAACATCATATTATAAGGTGTTATCAAAACTTCATGTATTTCTAATTAATAGCATTTTTGTTGTATATTAAATGCAACTTTGCTTCTAAATTACTCAATAAGCAACTGAAAAGTATTTTCCATGCAACTGAATATTGTCATAACAAGCTACAGGAAATTAAAATGAGCTTTTTAATTACATTCTAGCTTCTGGATATACAGGGTGTAACCAAATACCCATACTGACTCATTCAAAGGCATAGGTAGGTATAGAATACTGAACAACTTTTGTATGGTATGAAGAGCAAACGACACTGACATACCCGAAAGGGTTTGCAACCTCAAGTGGCTGGGGCAGACATGTTCTCATGATCGTAACCGACTGAATGCGGAGGGCAAAGGACCGATTGTCGGGATCATGGTTATTGAAAGCTCTATGTCCAGCAATGGACGCCCACAGGCAGATATGATAAAAAAAAATTATCAACTTCTCAACAAAAAAGTTGTTTTACCAAAAGTTGATATGTATCTGATTCTGAGTAAGTGATGCTGTTACACCCTGTATTATTGTATCTGTTTAACTTCAGTACCTAAAAAGATAACTTCTAAATACAATTTTTTTCTTTTCTATTTTAACTGGCATACAAATATTTTTGTGTTAACCAGTAGAAACAGGCTTGTAGATAAGGTAACATTAAAATACCTTTTACTTGTACCCATTTGATCGGGTCGCCTAATTGTACCTCAGAACAATAAATAAAAGACTAGAAATAGAAAAAGGTAGTTCTAGACAATAAAGATTGTCACATATCTTTGCTCTCATTTAATCTCATATACGAATTACAAATGTGTAGAACTGAGAAATGGTAGGCTTAGGCTCGTAAGTGTCAGTTGACCTTTTTTGGTCAGCTTCTTGTACATTAGTGCTAGTGATGGTGATCCGATGTGGACTGCACAGTTAACATAGTAAATAATACCAACGTTGTTTTGTTGCTAGTCTCTCTTTTATGTATAGTACCTATATATTTTGTTTCTGAGACCCAAATAGCGTTTGTTTCGTACGCCGTCTCGTTTGTTTTCGAATGCCAAATAAATTGAGTAAAAAATTAAAAACTTTTTTCGAGTAGTGTTACTTAACCAATGAGCGACCTCCTTAAAAGTCCTTTTGCAGCTATCTGGCAGAAACTTAATTACCACATTATTAGTTGTGCCCTTTACTTTTTACGCATTTATATAAACGTTTGTACGGTGTTATTAGATTGGTTTGATTAGATATAAGATTTATAATTACTGTATTTCTACAAGACGGAGCTAATGAGAACTAAATAAGTAACGAAACAACCGTACCGCCCCTTAACAACATCCGGAACTGAATAGATTTATCTGTAATGAAATACCTAACTGAGTAATAAGTAGGTGCGTCAGTAAAATATTAATACTCTCTAGGTTTATAATCAAATCTTAAATTATACTGGCCCCACTGCTGGGCAGACGTGTTGTACTAGACCCCGGCTGCCCTCATTTTGTAGTCTTAACAATTCAGCGACGTAGCGTACGCTCGGCTTATTTAATGAAACGACCTTAAAGCAACACTGCCGCTGATTCGACTCGGAAGGGAGGCGATAGCATTTTCTTCCGATGCAAATCATTGTTATGCATCGAAATGGATTACTCTAATAGATATTCGTATATCTGTATCCAGTGTAATCCACTTAAAACAACACGCACGATTATCGCCCAAAATCTTTAAAGTAACACGAAGGGTAGTCGTCATACTCAGGCGTTCTCGTCTGCCGAGTTACAACCCCCTGGTCATGCACGGTATCGATTGTACAATAGGTTAAAAATATATTGCTCGATTTGTTACGTCTGTGTTACATAGCGACCACGTACAAGTGTGCGTAGAAGAAGTATGTCTTCCCTCTAGGTCGAGCAGGCGGATATTCAATAAAACGTCATGTTGCAAATCACAATGTTGCAAATAATTTGTCTTTTTATTAAGTCTTTCTGTTGTTACTACAACCGAGTTATAAAGGCGCAGTAGTATCAAAGCAGCGGGCGTCACCAGGTTGATGATATAATTATATGTTTAACTAATCGTATCGGTGCGTAGCATTGTTACCATTTCCCAACAGTCCTCTGCTTAAATATTATGTAAAGGATAGATATGATGAGGGAGAGGGTGAGCAGGGTGAGGGAGAAGGGGTGGAGGTGTGTAGTGCTCTTACCAAAGAGGCGAGTTGCAGCGAAGTAGAGTTGCTGACAGTTTGGTTTCGGCCGACCTAATAGTTTTTTCGTCTGTGTATTTTGTTTCATTTAAAAAAGATCAACGAAGATGTCATTGCTTATATTTTTCATGTTAAAGTAAAATTGCATTAAGTGATTTACTATGAAATTCAAGCCGTAGTTTTAATTTACAAAGCTTCTGATTCTTTTGACATTTTTATAATTATAAGAATTCTAAATAAAAAATCATACAATATACCTGACCTGAGTTTCAATCGTCAAAGTTCATTTTATTCCATGTATTTGCGACCCAAAGCGGGCGAAACCCGAAAATGTTTAGTACTAATTTCACAGTTCGTAAGTACAGAAATTAAAAATTAAAGTCGCCAAAGTTTCTAGGATTTTAGCTTTTTGTCGCATATATCCTAATAATTAAAACTTTTAGGATGTAAAATTACATCTCCCGAAAATTTAAATAACGGACCCGACACTTGCTATATTTGTAAACTGTACTCACCGATAAGAGGCTCAATGAAACTACTAATGAACAGGCGAGTCCAACTAGTCATACTGTTAGTTCTACGATCGAACAGATTGTACAGGAAAAGTCCAACTAATGAGACGCGACGTCATGTGAAATCGACAATAACTCAGCTGTATGAATTGTCCTAAATAGATTCAAACGTAAAACGATACTTATGTGCATTAATTAATGGTTATTTCTGTTTAATAAAAGTTTATACTAAGGTAAGTTACCTACTTTAAGTCTTTGAATTCAGCTCTCGTTTAAAGCACTAAAAGAATTAACCATTTTTTAATACTTGGCTAGGTACTTAGTACTAGGGATATAAGTACATTTTTCATCACTAATAACTTTAACTTTATTATAGCAGGTGATGACGAATAATAGACACTAATTATGAATGTCAAAACGATTATAAGACCTGGGGGCCAATTCTACTAACGCATTTTCGCACAAAACGCAACTGAACTGCAGCTGAAACGCAGGTTTTAACACTATTCGTATTCAGCTGTGCACAACGTTCGTGCTTCAGCTGCGTTTCAGCCGTAGCTAACGTTTGAACAAACGTCAGACGTAGATGGAACGAACGTTCCGTGATTTCATATTCTACTAATGTTTTTTCTACATCACTGACAGTTGTCTCAGGTAAAAACGAATCGCAGCTGCTGCCAAAATAGCGTCTGTTAAAAAGTTGGTAGAAAGGTACTTTTTTACACACGCAGTTCAGACGTCACGCTTAAATTATGCAGGAAAAGAATTATTCACATAAAATAAGGTAGTAGTAGTATGTAGTCTACTCTCTACTGTAATAGAAATAATCAGCGTTTAATAAACAATTAGATATTTACTTTTCACAAAGGATGGTACTAGGTCGTCGCAAGTAATTTCGAGTCAAGATAATAATACTAATTATTGAAATCTGTACCTAGGTCAGTAAATTTTCAATAAACTTTAAATAAACTAAGAATTACATAATGAAATACCACTAAATATATATATGTACTAAAAATAAATAAGTCTCCCCGATAAACGGTCGACGTTTTTATATTTTTTTTTGTTTGTTAACAGCATTAAGTTTGGGTATGAGAAATACTAATAAATGATACAAGAAGAATTAAAATAATGTCAACTTACCATTTTACGGATACACAATCAAGGAAAAAAAACACATGCGAACATTTATAATCAATAATAACAATAAAACATTTACCTTAAATTTGCGTTTAAGGTAAATGTTTTTACATTTGCCGCGCTTTAGAGATAAATAGTGTCGTATCTATGGGCGATTAGCACAATCGAGAATCGAGTAACGAATAATTACAAAATACTAGGTTTCGTCCCTAACAGCTGAATAGCGTGTGTGTTCCGTCTGCGTTTCATTTACGTTCTGTTATCGTCTGAAGTATAATAATGAGTAGAATACCAATTTGAGTTTGGAAAGGAGTTTGACTGTAACTTAAACGTAACTGTTGTTTAAACGAACGATAAATGTTGAAAATAGTAGAATTGGCCCCCAGGTAAATTTTAAACTTCATTATCTAAAAATAAAATAAACTCTCCTCGAAAGCACATATTCTGATTAATATTTATTCATTTCCAATCTGTCCGATTGTAGAACTAATAAGTATGAATCGTTGGACTAACCCTAAACAATTCGGGCACTTGTTTACAGATAAAGAGTTCTGATAGCTTTTATAGTTTCCGTGATAATAATATGGCCATGGCTCCGCTGCTGTAATGACGTCATTGCAACTTAGCTACGAATGTACCCCCTATCTTTTAAATAGATTGACCACAAATCTGATTTCCGGGCACAAAATAGCACATATTCGGCACATTTTCCCTGAATTCTCAAGATTTCATATCAAAGGCTATTTCAGCCAAAATGACTAAGGTATTTTTACTATACTTACAGATTACAAACGATATGTTCCAAATAAATATACTTTAGTAAGTAATACAAATTCATCATTTAATCATAAATAGACGGAAGGTAAAAGAAATCTTATGAGGGGGTTAAAATATTTTATATTTACTTTTTTTTTTAGGTTACTGCGATAACAATTCCACGGTCCATTTTGAGGTTAGATGGTAGGTATTATTTATTACACTTCATTAGTCAATTGAATCGCCGTAAAACTTGTAAGTGTTCAATTTCGTCTGCTTCGTCATTATGGCGTCTTTGCTTCTGTTGCAGCCGCGGCTGGCGACACAGGCACATCAGGAGCGGCACTTTCTGCTTTAACCTAAAATCGGGAACAAAAAATATGTTCAATCATTGTCAACAAATTTTTACGGAAATAATGTATCGACATGTTTTTGTCGACCTTGACTGACGTAGCGTGGTAATATTATCATAGTAAAATATTCTTGAAACTAACGTCTTCAGTCATTTTGCACTATAACTAATTCTCACTCTGTTACACAATAAACAAAACTTATAGGAAATAGGCACGGTAACCAATGGTTCACCTAACAACCGACTCAACAAACAGACCCGGAGGTAACAGAGTATATAGGCACTTGTAGAACATTGCTAATTGATAGTTATTGGTTTCAAATTTAGACTTGCCTATGATTTGATGTGTAGGTCCGTACTAATTTTTTCGTAAGTCAGAAACTCATTTTAGCGATATAAAGTGCACACCGTACTATTCGTTTCCAGGTGTTCTGCAATTGATTGTTGTACAGCGCATAATTGTTGCAACTCTTAGCTGCGCGAACGAAATTCGAAGCATTGTTGCTCCATGATTGCATACAATGAATTTGTATGACCGGGTGTCCTTTTGGTATCTTTTGTCAATTTCTTATGTTTATTGGATCGGTGTAATCAAGTTAGTTACAAAGGAATGGCCTAGAAGTGACTTTAATTTGCTCCCTTTAGATTGTAAATTGAAACCTTTATCTTTAATTTGAAATTTTCCTTTTTAAGAGTGTGGAGAGAGAACCAAAGAAAAAATAGTGTGTCCTTATAATATATGTAGAAAAAAAACAGATTTAATCACAGTTGGAGAGACCACAACTGGATGAATAGACAAAACGTCCAATAACCATACCTCACACTTATCCTATAGTAAAACTTTGCATAAAAGTATTCAACAAAATATGATACATTTTATAAGATCAACGTATTGGATGATACATGCCAGAACAAGGCATACTAAGTCTTCATCTAACTAAGTAATAAGTAATTTATTTAATTTCATGGTCTTAACAGACGGCAAAATTAAACAGAGTTCGTAATGGACCCATTTAGGCACAGCAAGTAGGAAAGAGGAGGAGCAACAATATGTACCACATGGTACTTATTAATATTTAAAAAATAAACCTACTTAGTATTTGTCATTTGCTACCTAGGTATTTACTTTATATAGTCTTAATAAACATATCACCAAATCACCAATTTATAGACGTCGCACTTCAATAATGAGTAAATATTGCTTAGGTACCTCCACAGTAACAACTGTTACTGGCGAAGATTCAACAGCAACAGACGGTAGGGGAGCTGGCTCTTCCTTTTTATCTTCGTCGGGCGCTGGCATCGCTTGGCTTAGCTGAAAAGAGGGTAACGTGAAGCACATCCAATTCCAGAGTATGACTCTCTATTTGAAAGATCTCTGTTGTGATCTGAAATACCGTTTATTAAGTTTGGTGGGCAGGGCTTTAACAACGAAGGTGGTTTTAAGTTAAAATACTTATTAGGATGTACATGAAATCTTACCTGTACAGCCAAGAACGCAAAAAAAGCAACGACCATAAAAACCTTCATTTCTTATACGCGCGAACTGTTTAACAATGGAGTCAGGAGCCGCCCGGGTCTAATTTATAACCAACAGAACGTAATCAGAGTCGACGAATACCAAAATATGACTAAAACATGCCAATAACGAGCGGTGTTTGGAAAACATACTGCTTCATGGACTATAGAACAATAAAATCGTTATCGCTACATTTTGAAAGTAAGCAATAATAAAACCATTGGGATATTGAAAGACATTGGGAACGACGTAAGTGGCTGACGTTTCCAGACACAAATTAAAACTAACCGTCCAAACCGTTTGAATTAAAAAAAAATCTGACCTTAGCAACGGGCCGTGTTTTTCCGTTGACCCCACTGTTTCCAACGAGAAAATAGTTGCAGTATACCCCCCAGTAGTGACCAACAGGACAACATTATCGTTGCTCATCACCAACCACCAACTGAACAATGGGAATAAAGAAATTGCACTGTCCACTTGCCGTGTGGTTTCCGGTAGAGTAGAATAGGACCACTTCAACTCTTCCCGTGGATGTCGTACAAGGCGACTAATGGAATACATTATAAAACATCAATCAGGCCACCCCAACGCGTCTGGCCAGCGCGGGGAGTGTAGGCCAAATCCTCCGTCTGTCTCCGGCAGATGAGAGAGGGTTGTGCTCCTGCAGTGGAGACAAAAATAACCTGATAATGATGATGACTGTCCACTGTTGGCCAAAACATTTCGTTTTCCCTCACGACCGCGCAACTACTAATTTATTTAAAAGGTAAAGTATGGAATATAACAGTAATCAGTCTACCTAATCATCGCGGGACGTTAAAAAGGTGTGTTGAATTGCAAATAGTGGAGACCATTTGTGTTGTTCACGTTAAGGGGTATAGGTAAATCACTTGAGGGTTGCGATATTTGGGTGTAGTAGGTAGTGTACGAGTAGAGTCAACAAGTCACAGTACGTTTGCCTGTAAATGTTTACTTATATGCAAAGCAGAAGCGATACCTGGGTACATTATTGATATAGTAGAAGTGTGTATAGGGAGAGGATATTGCGACCTATATAATTTGGAGTTATAGGTACCTACACTCAGCCTAGAGATAGATCATGCTATCTCTATTGCACTCTCACATAACCAGCAAGTGTCGTTATCATCATTATTTACCAATATGTTGAGATTGAATGAAAAATTTATAACTAATACCAAAGATAACATCGTGCAAAAACGGGACAAATTTGTGAACCGTACAATTTTCTCACGTCGCGAGCGAGTTCGAATCATTACGGCATCTTTATGAATCGCAGATTGTTATAACAATAGGACTACTGATTAGGGGTGCGCGTTCAGGGGACGCGGCCACCATATTTACGTAAACTCATAAAGAACCTGTAATTGTGGCTCATGTCGTCTCACGCCGGACAACTGCATGGAGCGAGACTCTGGTGCTGCAGCCTCCTTCCTTCGGCGCTTACTGCTCCCTCTTCGCCCGCCTTCTAGTCGCCTACGCCCGCCCGATACGCCAGTTATCGAATCTGTCAAAAAGGGAATCAAAATAACGTGAATATTCCTATCCAAATTATAACAACTTTTGACATAATGACCCAATTTTACATAACCAGTGCTTTTTACATTTCAAAAACCGCAAACGACCCGTAATCTATCGATTCAATAACATATAGAAATAAATCAAAAAATTAAATCAAGAATTTTTTGATCGTTCAGAAAGGGAGCGTCAGTTTCCTCTCAGAGATATGAAGAATTTAAGACCAATCGGAAAGACAGCTAGCGGATAGAAGCTATAAGTCGCTTTTTTCTAGAAATTGACATTTTAATGAAATGTTATTGCTTCTCCTTCGAATTATCATTTGCCGAAGTCCAATATATAAATAATTCACTGAGGTGTAAGGTATAAAAGGTAAGTGTAGGTATGAAGTCATATATAGGTATTACAAACGTATTATCTCAACATGTGAATAAAATGAATCAACTGCAGGACTCTTTCCGTGTGGTCTTTATAATGTCAAATCGTAATTTTCATGCTTGCAGTAATTACTACGCCCTCTTTTGAGTTTACATTGAATATCACAGTTTTATCAAACGGATCCACGAAAACAAACCTAATTTTCGTCTCGGAAACCAAATAAATCAAATGCTTCATTGAAAATGTCACGATAGGCGTAAAAATAGTCTAATTTATCTGAGTAGAACTACTGATTCAAGACTTTCTTTACACAGGTGAAAGGTCTGTAAAAATTTAAGACATCCATATAGGTATTGAAAACTCGAGACTATTCTTGTTTATCTTAAAATTAATGTCTAGCTCTCTACACTCTCTACGCGCATGAACAAAGACGATGATGAAATACCTACATTAGACGTTAAAACACCCGCGGCCGTGTAGGTTATACAACGGACAGACAGTCCGCCTGATGATAAGCAGTCGCAGTCACCCATAAACCTGCAGGCCAAATTTTACAAGTGCATTGCCTGCTACCATGAGGATCGTGTTAGAATGCCGCGTGTGCCTGTCATTACACTGGCTGTTCTACCCTTCAAACGGTCAAGGTATAGAAGTGAAACTAGCATAGACCTAAAAAAATAAACTGACCAATATGCAACATCTAATAATCAAAGTGAAAATAAGTCAACACTTTTTGCGTGTCCTTACTCGCGAGTCTCTATAACGGACAAAAACAAAACACGGTTTACCTCAGTGTTGAGCGTGTTTGTAGTGACAGTTTCACTTCATACAATTCCTATTGTTATGCCAGTTCTAATGTATAGTATAATTGTGAACCTTCGTATCCGCTGTCAAGCGGCAATGGCGGTGGCAGCGGATGAGGTGGCTGCGCGTTTCGAACTATGGCTGAACGTCGGCTCTCGATTAAACGCACAAGACACTCTAGCGCAGTTTGCTTACCCTAAAACACAACTTAAATTTAATTAAAGTTCGAAATGATTACGCGGACTGAAATACTGGAGAACAATATTTAATGTTGGTTAGAGAAAATCGTAATAACTCCTCACCATCACCATCATCATATCAGCCCTTAGACGTCCACTACTGGACATCCTTCCCCAATGAACAACACCACACCAGGTCCTCCCGACCTCCGTATCCAGCCGCTTAATATAATAGATTTAACGATCTAGGTACACAACACAAAATATCATGAAATAAATATAGTATATTGATATGAATTTAGTTACGCATAAATAAACACCGGCTTACATACCTAGGTACTGAGCTAAGGTTTTAAAAGTAAATGTAAAGTACACTTTAAGGCAGATGTGTTTTTTCCTAGTTTACGAACTGAACCTGAATTCTACGATAGGAGGATAGGAGTTTGTAGAGTTGTGCCGCTAACTCCGTAATGTGTCCGTTTCTTTAATAAAAGATCATGGTCGATCATATCAAAAGTAGAGCTCAGACCTAAGAAGAGGCTGGCAACTCTCTATCATTTGGTTTGGTAACAATATCATCCGTCAATGAATTGATAGCATCAGCAGAAGCCAATCCACCTTTCTATATATTACCCGATATTGCCTCTCATTCGAGACACTGTTTATACGAGTATTTAGATGTTTAAGAAGTCGTATTTTAAGTTTCGCGAATTTATGAGGAAATATAGATAACCAACTGCTATGATGATATCGGTATAACTATCATTGTCGGGATCTATTTTGCGTCTTTTTTGTGGATAAGGTTTTAGCTACTTTTAGATGGTCAGAAAAATACTGTTTATTGTTGCAGGGATGCAACTCTTCTTACTTGGACAAAAACACATTCTCTTAGATTTACGATATGTAAAAAAAAATCTCAATTGAAGAAATCCTTTTAATTTTATACCTAAGCACATTTAATTCTGAGTAGGTACCAATGTTGGCAGTGTATTTTATATTATTTGTTCTTCCTAAGAAATCTCACGTATAGTACCTGCTTACTACAATATAATACGTGTAATAGCATATTCTAATTACAAGTTAACCTATATAAGAATAAAGCAGCAGGAGATTATAAATCCCACCAAAAACATTACTGTCAAAATGGCGCCAAGTTCTGCTTGGATAATTGTTGGGATTACAAAAGTATTGAAATCCAATAACTTTCTGCCATATTCGAAGAACTTTTCCATATAAGAACTATAGGGATGTTTTCTACCGTTAGATCCTCAAGATTGGGAGTGTGGAAACTACCATTAAGGTTTGAGTCCAAACTCTAACTTCCTAGTTATTACCATCCTTGTGATCCAGTGTTGGTTAAAGTAATCTTTTACAGGCCCCCAGGATTGCGAGCTAGAAAACTTTATAAACTAGATTTCTGTTGTATTCTTTGTCAAAAATAATAATTAAAGTCATCGTGACGTTAATATTTTACTTGCGAAAATAAAATGCCAACTGTGTAATATGGATTTTCTGTTATTATCTGGTAGTATTACAACTAATCTGATCCCATATATTGCCCAAGACCAAAATTTTCACCTTTATTTCCCCGAGCAACGGCTCAAAGACTGTTGGGTCATTGGAATCCTTAAGAGCCTCCCAGTTTTTAAAAAGTCTTCTGTCGGAAAGACGAACAGTGCTCTCTAGCTCATGCATCTCTGTAAAATACATACGTATATTATTTATTTATTTTAATATTTTGTAATGTTACACATTACTGTATTTTTATCATGTATCCTATGATTACGGAAAAATACTTTCAAAAATTAATGAGACATGCCGTCTGTTACATTGCGGTGCAGTACTAGTTGTGCCTCACTCGGCAACAAAAGTCGCTAAACACAACCAAACAAAATTTGCATGGCAACTTTTCAAAAGTCGCTGCTGATGGAGTAGGATCTAATAAATTTTTTTAATAAGATCTTAAATCTAACATCCATCGATTGGACCCCCAAGCATGTGTTTAGTATGTCTAAATCGGTTTTGAATGCATGAAATAACAAACATGTGAAACTGAAAATCTAATAAAGAAATATCTTCAATGTACAGACACGCGTCTGTACATTGAAGATATTTGCAAAAAAAAAATTAGGGGTCTAAGGATAAGCAACAATTTAGATCATATTTGGAGTTTTTGTCTGTTTATCTGTTTGTTTGTGCGCGCATCACTTAAAAACCACTGAACCGATCGTGATAGACTTTTCACAGAAACATAGTGCTTAATTCGGTGTAACATATAGGCTTTATTTCATTGCAATCGGTGCAGTCAATCAAAAGTTATGCGAATTTATAGTTCCGAAAACTCGCATACACTGCGAAGAATGTAGGGTGTAAATGTTCGACTGAATTCGTGAGCGGTGTAATGTAAGTTTTTGAAAACTATAAATTGGCATAACTTTTGATTGAGTTAGCCGATTACGATGAATTTGTTACATACGTATGTAACAAAGTAATGCTGGGTGGAATTTGGATTGCGATGAATTGGTTAGGAGGACTACATTTGGAGCGACGAGGATAAGAGAGAAAGAGGTTTGAGGGCAGGGTTAAGGGAAGTAGATGCGGGAGTGGGAGCGGGACCTGAAGCGGGAGCTGGATCTGGACCTGGCCCCTGACCTGGCCCTGGTTATGGACCTGGAGTGGGGTGGGAGTGCGAGTGCGAGTTCGAAAATCTGAGTTGGAGTGGAAGTGGGAAAATGAACGGGAGCGGGAGTGGGAACTGAAGCGGATTCTGTAGTCCACGCGAGCGGGCCGCGGGCACAGCTAGTCTAATAAATAAAATCGTAAACATCGCGTGTCTGTACATTGAAGATATTTGCAAAAAAAAAATTGAGGGGTCTAAGGATAAGTAATGGAACACATTTCAATCATTTTTGGAATTTTTGTCTGTTTGTCTGTTTGTCGGTTTGTCTGTTTGTCTGTGAGTTTGTGCACGCATCACTTAAAAACTACTGATCGGACTTTGATGGACTTTTCACAGAAACATGAGGCTTATTTTGGTGTAACATATAGGCTTTATTTCATTGCAATCGGTGCAGTCAATCAAAAGTTATGCGAATTTATAGTTTCCGAAAACTCGCATACACTGCGAGGAGTGTAGGGTGTAAATGCTCGATTGAATTCGTGAGCGGTAGCGGGAGCGGGTATCGTACCAATGGAATGTGAGATTTTGAAAACTATAAATTCGCATAACTTTTGATTGAGTTAGTCGATTACGATGAAAAATCTGGAGCTGGATCTGGAGCTGGAACTGGAACTGTAACTGGATCTGGATCTGGATCTGGGGCTGGAACTGGAACTGGATCTGGATCTGGATATGGATCTGGTACTGGATGTGGACTTGGACCTGGACCTGGAACTGGAACTGGAACTGGACCTGGACCTGGACCTGGACCTGGACCTGGACCTGGACCTGGACCTGGACCTGGACCTGGTCCTGGACCTGGACCTGGACCTGGACCTGGACCTGGACCTGGACCTGGACCTGGACCTGGACCTGGACCTGGACCTGGACCTGGACCTGGACCTGGACCTGGACCTGGACCTGGACCTGGACCTGGACCTGGACCTGGACCTGGACCTGGACCTGGACCTGGACGGATTGAAAGTCTGAGTGGAAGTGGGATAGGGAGCGGAAGTGGGAATGGGAGCGGATCCTGTAGTCCACGCGAGCGGAGCCGCGGGCACAGCTAGTAGTTAATAAAAATGTTGGCAACATTTTTAATGATATTTTGAAACTCCAATTTCAATTTAAGTATTAAGTATTTTAACAATTAACTTGCACTATAACTCGTATAAATATGAAGATACTTATATAACCTGTTTCTCTCATGCTTGCCAAGTTCGTAACGAGATGTTTCCATTGCGCATGGACCGCCCGACGCTGGGTGCGCGTGCGCGTCACTACGTCATGTGCGTTGCGTGTTTCGGCTGCCAATGAAGCTACTTCTTGCGCTTCTATTTCAAGCCGACGCTCTAATTCACTAGAAATATGATTTGTAATTATCAGGAACGTGTAATATAGTACTTAATCAATCACGTGAAAATATAATTTAAAAAAGGATTGGGAATTTGCTCGAAAAATTATTTGTGAGGTAAAGAAACGGATTTGATTTCGATATCTGGTTCTGGAACTTATAAACATTGGATACCATATGAAACAAACAATACCTTGGGTACTCCCCCGTGACCCTGGCATACGATTGAATATTTCTGATCACTTCAACCAAGTTATGAAGTTGAGTACAAAATTCTGGCAGTTGTTCTGGTGTCAAGTACTGCCCACCGTACCTTAGTTAAAAATTATATTAATAAAATTGCACAAAAATAAAATATTACCACAATAACAGAATCTAACTAAAGTAATATTAAATATTTAAAAAAAAATAACATGTTAAAAATAATTGTTTGTACTAATATGTGAAATTGAACAGTATGAACAAGAACGAGAGAGATGAGCTGTCCTAACAACGGAGTTTTTTTTACATGCCCTTTTCCTGTGACAATATCAATAAGACATTGTTTTGACTAATATTACTATAGCTATACCAGCAATGGGAATGCAAGTGAAATGGGAAGTTTGAAGAAAACGGTAGAGGTTTAATAGTAATAATACCAAATATATTATTATATTTATTAACTAGCTGTGCCCGCGGCTCCGCTCGCGTGGACTACAGTATTACAAAAAGTAGAAAATTATTAAGAGTTAATGTCCCTCCCTCTGCCCTTCCGCCGCCACTTCACCCTCCCGCTCCAGCTTCAGCTCCGGCTCTAGGTCCAGGACCAGGCCGTCCCACGCTCACCTCTACTCCCACGCCCGCTATAGCTCCAAATGTAGTCCTACCTCATCGCAATCTGAATGGCACCGAACATTATACACTTCTTTGTTAAATTGCATACTGCAGCATTATTTTTTACCGCTGCAGAACTTTTTGGCAGACAATCTGCGTGGTCCTTATAGGCAACGTGCAGCCTTTTGTTCAAAATTTTAGGACAAAATAAAAAGAGGTATTTTTACAATACCTACTAATATATTAGAAAATGAGCCTCTCCCGCTCCCACGCCCACGCCTATTCCAACTCAAACTCTCACTCCCAAGCCCATGGGCCCATGCCCACTAACAGCTGGAAGTCTAACTCTTTGCAATCTGAATAGTACCGAACAATATTTATTTATATTGCTTAATTACTAAAGTATTTGAAAATAACTTTTGATTGTGTAAGCCGATTGCGATGAAATAAAGACTAAGTGTTAAGTGGAGTAATCCCCATGTTTCTGTGAAAAGTCCATCACAATCAGTTCAGTAGTTTATACGTGACGCGTGCACAAACTAACAGACAAGAAATCCAAAAATGATCAAAATGTGTTACTTATCCTTAGAACCTCCAATTTTTTTTGCAAATTTCGTCAATGTACCTACAGACACGCGATTTTTACGATTTTATTTATTAGATAACTAGCTGTGCCCGCGGCTCTGCTCGCGTGGACTACAGGATCCGCTCCCCTTCCCACTCCCGCTCCCACTCCCACTCTCACGCCCACTTCCATGATCACGCTTTCAAATATATGTTGATTCAGGCATCAGGCCTTCAAAAGATTGTGGTTCATGCATTTAATTTCATATTCTATTGAAAATACCGCTTTTAAATAAATATATGTACAATGTATAGGTTACCTACCTACATACACATGTCAACATGTAATGTCATATGTTGCCTGGAAGAAATCGCTAATAGCGATAAGGCAGCCACTTGTACATTTAGTGTTTATTTCTGAGATTAGTGTGCAATAAAGTACCTAAGTATAGGTATTCATATGTTTAATCCAAAATTAAGATATCTCCTGTACTGTGAGAAGTAGACAAAGACACGACAATTCAAAAATATAACACTCAGACCAGGACCAACTTGTACAAAATTGTCCCCCGTTGAGAATCGAACTCATAACCTCTGGCGCTCGAGTCCAATGACCTTTGGCGGTCAATTTTACTATTGTACATTATAATTTTATAGCGCTTGTTCAAAAGTGATTACTTTTCTAGTGCTTACTATTATTATTTTTATTTAATTATATATTTCATCATGTTAGCCTTTAGAAGTCCACTGCTGGACATAGGCCTTCTCCAATGAACGCCACCACACCCGGTCCTCCGCCCTCCGCATCCAGCCGCTTCCGGCCACCCTCTTCAGGTCGTCGGTCCACCTGGCGGCGGGGCGTCCCACCCTGCGCGTGCCACTCCGTGGACTCCACTCCATAACTCGTCTACCCCAACGGCCGTCGGTTCTGCGACAGATTTGCACAATTATATATTTAGATATCCCAAGATTATTTAAGGTTATTTCTCCAAATTTATAATATATTGGCTAAATTTTATGTTCTATTGACATAAATGGTGAAAATAGACATAGTATATTGGCGAGGTACCTAGAAATAAATAAGCCTATCTGTAAATTTTTCCCGAAATTGAATATGTGATGAACATAGGTAGATAAGGTATATTCAAAATTATTTGAATCGAGATTTTACACGTTCTGCTAAGCCAAAAACACCTATATCGTACATATTTATTAGTCTCTGGAAATAGAATAGGTACCTTCAGTTTTATCGTTTCCTGAAAAAATTACTTTGTGTCAGATAGGAGAATTTAGTTCTTCTATATTGATCCCGAAAACTAGTTTACTTGAGTTAAGTATGTTTGATGAATTATAATTTTTAATTAATCAATAAATGTCTTATTAAAGTATCTATAAATAATAAAACTGTAAACTTTACGTGTCATGTCCATGTAGGAGTACCTATACTTTAAAAAACGTTATCAGTACTTATTTCAGTAGTACGAAGCGTACGAAGTCGCTGGCACAGCTAGTAGTAGTTCCTAATAAACTTGAAACATACAAAAAAGTGTACTAGATATATCTTTGATGAAATCAGTTGCTCGTTACAAGGCCAAACGACAACGATATTATAGACATGCATCGGATATAGAAACAGTCAACAGTAATAAATGGCGTGCTTGGTGTATTAGAGTACCTAAGGCAAATAGACGGTTTGTAAAATAAAACATAGGTATATGGATTTAGTAAGTAATTTTAAAAGAAATCATTTGATACATTAAAGTGACAGTGAAATAATTCATACTTGACTTTCATTCAAGTTATCATTGTCCCTTCACGGTGGATAGCACCTACCTAACTAAACAGTAGGTAGGTAGCATATGACTGCCTTATTTCGTGTCAATCCCTAGGTACAGTGTACAGTGCACGTTATGCCCCTCACATTTAGTCCTTTCCTTACAGACAGTTCATGAGATTACTCAAATTCGACTATCATTATACAGGGTTACAGGAAAAGTCGTGCTAGATCCCTTAAGGGTGTGGAGCACCCATCATTTCTGACTTATTTCACTATGAAACACCCTACCCTAAACTTAACCCTTTTCGAGATATTCGACTTTTAAATTTTTTATTGAAAATTGCTGATTTTTAGGCTACTACATTTATTTTTGTTTATTTTGTGTATCTTATTATTATTATTATTGCATTTTTACATGTGTAGTAAGATGCTTTAGGACGTCAATCATTAAAATAGTGCACAAGTTAATTGAATAGACTGTAGTAGACAAGTGAAAGAAAAGAAATAAAAAACATATTAGAAAGTTTATTTTTCTCTAAGGGATATCTAAAAAAAATGTTATGGTAATTGTTCGGCAGATGTTTTTTTAAAATATTTACGTTTCATCAGCTATCTAACGAGGTGTAACAATCTAGGGTTTGTATTACATTTCGTGGAAAAAAAGTAGTTGGGACGCTCCAGGTAGCAGTTCTAACGGTCCCACGCCTATTGTCCTTCAAGTTAAGACGCACCGTGCGAGCGAGACAAGTGACGATTTATGTAGGTACGAATGAAAGAAAAAATGTGTAGACACCGGCTAGGACTGGGAATACAACCGGAAACATTGTTTTGGTTGTCAGTCTGTTTTTGTGCTTCGTACATAGTAGATGCGATATCGTTTTGCTCTTTTTCTCGACTTGGCTGTGATTCTGGACTATTTCTTCTGATTTGACTACTGTGCTTGTTAACCGGACTCTGATTTGTGCCTGTGATACGGAAGTGTTGAGTATGACGTCCTACACACCTGAGGAATATGCTGATATGCTAAATGCTGATGTAGAAGACCCAGATTTTTTAAGAAATATCTTGTGGACGGATGAGTCCAAATTTGATAAAGATGGCATAACTAACTATCACAACGCCCATTACTGGGCCCTAAAAGAACTAAGGAATCCCAATAAGAAAAGAGTGAAGGGGTCCCAACGAAGATTCAGCGTGAATGTGTGGATGGGCATTATCTCCAATCATTTGATTGGACCTTACTTTCTCCCGGATAATCTAAACGGGGAAAGCTACGAAAATTTCCTGAGAGCAGACTTGAGTGATTTGCTGGATGATCTGCCACTCAACCTGATCAGGGACATGTGGTTCCAACACGATGGCTGCCCTGCCCATTTCAGGAGAAGTGTCAGAGACTGGCTGGACACAAATTATCCAAACAAATGGATTGGACGAGGTGGGCCATTGCCATGGCCAGCAAGAAGTCCGGACCTAACCCCCATGGATTTTCATGTGTGGGGCTGCATGAAAAGTCTCGTGTACAGCGAGCCGAATCCAGTTTCGTCTGTGGAAGACTTAAGAGAAAGGATTGTGGATGCAGCAAATAAAATGAGGACCACATTGACCACTGGCGTAGTGAAGACCGGTCTCCGTAGAAGGATGCGACAATGTATTAGAAATAGAGGCGGCCATGTTGAACATGAACTGTAGAAAAAGAAAAAGTTGTGAGAAAACCTTTAATAAATGGCATTTCATGCTTACCTATTGTTTTATTTTACTTTTTAGGGCTAAGTATACATTTTCTTCTCCACTGTCGCCTATGAAACTAAATTTTTTTGAATGCATTTTAATAAAACCCTACATTATTATACCTCGTTAGATAGCTGATGAACCGTAGATATTTTAAAAAACATCTGCCGAACAATTACCATAATATTTTTTTTAGATATCCCTTAGAGAAAAATAAACTTTCTAATATGTTTTTTATTTCTTTTCTTTCACTTGTCTACTACGGTCTATTCAAATAACTTGTGCACTATTTTAATGATTGACGTCCTAAAGCATCTTACTACACATGTAAAAATGCAATAATAATAATAATAAGATACACAAAATAAACAAAAATAAATGTAGTAGCCTAAAAATCAGCAATTTTCAATAAAAAAATTAAAAGTCGAATATCTCGAAAAGGGTTAAGTTTAGGGTAGGGTGTTTCATAGTGAAATAAGTCAGAAATGATGGGTGCTCCACACCCTTAAGGGATCTAGCACGACTTTTCCTGTAACCCTGTATATGTCACTGTTACATTAAGATATTGAATTGTAGACTTCAACTCACTTATTTGTACATATTAATAGGTATTACGTATTAAATCGGTAAAAGTAATTTTACCTCAGATCAAGGTTTGCAGCAAAGTGATCACTATCTATATGTACATTGGCAGCAGTCGAAGCTGAAATCGACGTGGTAGTGCCTAGGTCATCATCATCGGTTGTCGTACTACCACATCCAGTGCTTTCACTCATCCTGCAAAACAGATTTGGACACTTGGGCGTTTGGAAAGTTTTGGACATTTGACGTTATGACAGCTGGACATTGCAAAGGGTTTCTTCTACCCCATTTCCTTCGCTTATATTGTATATTTTAATGAGGTGGAGAAAACTACTAACACTGTGGAAGTAAAAGAGAAATGTTTCTCAACTGAGATAATTCGATGGTGATCACCGCGTAACTTGCTTAACAAACGGCTTAGTAGACGCGACTGCCTCCCACCTCCCTCCATTTCCTGTTTTCCGTAATTGGGTATGAATGTTATCTTATATCACTTCGTATGTATTGTGTAGGAAATTTGAAAACCAATGTCATATTGAATAAAATTAATACAATGTCAGATAAATGTTTGATTGAACTATTTGTTTTGTAAGAAACCCCATTTTGAGGCACTTTTTTTAAGGTTTTGTTTGAAAATATATTGAAATTATCTCATTATCGTTTACACTATTTTGAGATGATAGCTAAACTCGTCATTGTATATGTCAAACCAAAGAGAAAATTACTTTCATGCCAATATCAAATTGTCTAATTTATTAGATCGTATACATATCGTATACGAGTATAATGGCATTCCGCCTCTCTGCATTATTTAGCCATCGAGACCGAAACTGGAAGCGCAGATTTCTTTCGAATGCAGAACATCAAACCAATTTATTTTATTGTTCTGAAATGAAATGAATGAAACCTTTGCGGCGACATGTCTTAAAGCTTTGTCGATTGACATTATCACCAATTTGATTATAATATTTTAGACGTGGACGCTTTTATGTTTTTACTTATTTATAACAACTACAACGACACCTGTGAGATAAATTTGAGATCAATTAGATATTACCTAAGATGTCCTACGAACTAATAAGGAAATCCGCGGGGACGAGTTGACGAAATTCTACGGTGACTAAGAGCAGTTTAAGATAAGATTGCGATGAGTGCGGATTACATTTGTATGGAGGGAATGAAAGAGGGAGGGCAGAGATAGTAATTGTTCTCGTTTGTCGTTTCTATTGAAACAGATATTACAAACCGCTATTGTCGTTTTAATGATCAGAGTTACGTAAATTATTGAAAATTCTACTTCGAGTTTCGAACCTAGATGACCGAATCGTCGCATCATCGACCATTCACTATTGAGTAGGCTTTCTTGTGAGGTAGTAATAAAGGCCAGGTTAAACTGTTGGCATTATTTTTAATCATTAATAATAATAATATAATAATAATTATTAATAATAATAATAATTATTTTTAGATCCAGTAAAGGCTCTTAAAAGACTTGATCGTTTTGATTATTATAAAATACTCATGGAAATAGTTTTATTCGGGTAAAATGTTACTTTGATTACAGTGGTTGCAGGAAAAATGCGTTATTTAGCCATCGAGATGATTCATCGATTGCAACTGCAACCTACAAAGTTGCCTAGGAATAAATTATTTGAATAAAAAACTGACCAAAATTTACAACAAATATTTTGTATTAATATTTATAAAAATATTTATTTATTGATTCGGTGGGGACGCTGATGCTACCCTTGCAACTGGGATAACCTTCAATGTAGTCATGATGGATGTTAGTTTGTTAAACATGAGTTCTAAAGTAAGAATGAGACAAATATATTGATGTGCTGCAATGAGTGTCGTTTTGCACTGCGTCCTGATTTTAGATTTCTTGTTCCATATACTTTTTAATACTGTTATAATAATATAATAGAGGTCAAGCTAAAACAACGCGTCCTATGTCCTGCGTTCACGTCCGCGGTGGCGATGGATTTTGCGACTCTTGATTGTTATGTAATCTTCTTATTCTTCTTGATGATGTAATCACTAGGCATGAATGAAATCACGATAATTGTAAAATACTAAAAAGTGTTATGCAATGATACCTACTACCTACAACATTTAGAAATTTTATAGATAGATTTTTTTATGAAGGTACATATTTGTTTGTAAATTTTATAATGTTTTTGTAATGTAATAGTAACAACCTATATATACCTGAAAGTACTTTATATTAAGAAGCTCTCATGGTGACACTTCGATTTCCGTCAATCCGTATATTGCAGGAGTTTTTCTCAGCAACTAACTAACCACACCATTTACTGGCCAATTAGATAGGGTCTCTTTTAGACTCTTTGTACATTCTAAAAACTATATATCTTTTCCATGTTGAGTTACATATTTTTACCAATATATGCAAAAATGTACGAAAAGAATGGGGTAGTACAATAGCAGTTGTGTACGTGAATACGTCTCGCTCTGATAATTGAAACTACAATATCGGCTTGCGACATCTGCCTAGATGGAAATGGCAAAACGAGAACAATCGCTGTTCCTCCCTCCCTGCCTGCTTTTCTTCCCTACCTCCAAATGTAGTCCTCCATCCGAAATTACACTGCTCCGAATACAACCGAGCATCGTAGAAATTAGTCATTTTGCTGACTTTATCCTACAAAAAAATTTTTGCCTTGCGAAGATCTTAGGGAGCCGTGACCTACCTTTATACCTAGAGAACCTTTTTTGTCCGTCGGTCTATCCATGGGATATCTGGAATACTACTGGACCGATTTAGCTGAAATTTGCAATTACAAACAATGATAGGAAAATTATGGAATTCGAGAAAAATTATATAAAAAAATTAATTGACGGAACCCGTACATTGTCTATGACGTACGTTTTCATATTTTTTTATCTTGAAGCTTGATTTTTTTCTAGACGCGGGTTGGCAAGTTTAATAACAAGGTTAAAGGCATGTGCAGTTGATAAAAAATACTAGGTATCACATACGGATGAACAACCACCGATGGCTTGCCGTAGGGTTTTTATTTTACCATTGGGTACGAAACTCTAAAAACAGTATTAACTGTTTTGGTATAACAGTTTTTAACAACAATACTGTTCAAACATTAAAATCAAATCGCTACTTATGTAGGATGAGGCTGGGGCTCTTTTAACTTAGTTAAGACGTGTGTAGAAGCCTGTAGACTTAGTAGGAGTGTAGTGTAACGTCGTGGCTTACTTAAGTTTTAGTTTTAAAGACAATTTCAAGGTCGAACGCGTATGTTAGAAATTAATGACACATATGTTGCCTATAAAGTTGTCACTAACATCAACATTGGTATATGGATAGAATAGGTTAAATATACTACCCATATTTTTCTTATATATAAACAAAACTGTAACCTAGACCCTGGGCAGCAAAGCAAATTATTTTTGTAATTCACTATTATTTTGGAGTGGCGATGGTTTCATAAAATCGCTTAAAAAAATATTAAGGAGCTTAATATGTAGTAGAGTAATAACTTCGTGGGACAGATATTCATTTTCTTTAATCGCCGCGCCAGTGCCGTAACTACGTTTTTATGCGCCCGGTGGTAACTACGCCCTTTAAAAATGCCCACTCAGATCATTTATGCGCCCCTCCAATGTCTGCGCCCTATGCCTATATAGGCACCGCTGGCATCTAGTCCTGATGGCCGCTGGCCCTAGTTACGGCACTGCCGCGCTGGTGTCGTTAAAATGTTTAGTTGAAGCAGCTCTGACCATACGCATACAAGCCGTTAATACCTACTGACATCTATTATTTGATTACTCGTTGATCTTATAACGTTAGTAATGACATCTATCGAGGATAATGATACAACATGTTTATTTTCTTTAAACAAGTGATTGATTTAAGCATTGACTTGTAAATGTTAATACGATCAAATGAAGGAGGTGTCTAAGGCATATCTAATAAATAAAATCGTTAACATCGCGTGTCTGTATATTAAATATATTTGCAAAAAAAAAATTGGGGGGTCTAAGGATAAGTAACAGAACACATTTGAATCATTTTAGGATGTTTTAGCTGTTTGTTTGTAAGTCTGTGCACGCATCACTTAAAAACTACTGAACATATTTTGATGGACTTTTCACAGAAACATGGGGCTTAACTTAACATTAAGTCTTTATTTCATCGCAATCGGCTAACTCATTTAAAAGATATGGACATTTTTAGTTTTCAAATACATTAGTAGGTAAGGTTAGTATGCAATATATTGCAAATTATAGTATTTCCATACTATTCAGATTGTGAGAGTGGAAGTGGGCTTGTGGAGCGGAATTGGAAGTGAGAGGCGGAGGCGGAAGCGGAGGCGGTGGCGGTGGCGGAGGCAGAGGCGGAGGCGAAGGCGGTGGCGGAAGTGGGAATAGGAGCGGATCCTGTAGTTTACGCGAGCGGAGCCGCGGGCACAGCTAAGTACTTAATACGTGTCTAAGGGGTCAATTGTGTCTACACTAATATAGGTGTATATTGTACTTATAACACTTCCATCCATCGCTGTCACAGTTTTTTTTTTATTTCATAGTATTTTGATGAACTGATATTACAATTTCCAACAATCACAATTAATTATTATTGTCGCTCTTAATTTTTGGTTAAAAAGAATGCTTTGTAGAGGTTTGTAAAGATCCTTAGTCTTCATTTGTTATCTGCACGTCATAATCGGACCCTTCGTCCGCTGTAGGTGGGCTGCCAGTATCGGCTGAGTCTGGAGTAGTCCTACGCCATTTTGCACGACGATTTTGAAACCACGTTTTTACCTAAAAAGGAAAAAAAAACACTTGTCTTACTTGAATTCCTATTGTACCTGCATATAGGTATATATAGATAAGAAACGTACGTACTTCTTACTAAGTAGTACACATCTACAGTAGGCCACACGCTAAAGTATATTCTTTAAAATTTTCACAATCTTAAAAGAGCTTGATTTGTTAAATGCAGTAAGGTTAATTTTAGACTGATATCAAATTTGTCAGATAATACTGGTTACGAAGCCGACTGTAGGTACATGTGTAAGTTTAAACACAAATACGCGTAAATAACGTTAATTTTCATCACACTACTTAGGTAAATGCTATAATCCTAATCAAATCTAGTATAATATAAGCGGGTTAAGTATATCTACTAGTTTATCTTATTTCCTGACCACTATTTTCATCAAAAATCAATTTCGCCGGCCTTCTAAACTACTAAGTACCTACATACCAACGATCTCTATGTACTACTAGATGGAGCGTTCCGAACAATCGCTCTGTTCCATGCAAGTAGCCACAAGTCTTTCACATTCACTTTGAAACTTGTGCAGTTACTACTCAGAACATTTAATTATTTACTAAATATTGAAATTATTTAACCGTAACTGCTTAGTAACTGCACAATTTTCATTGTGAATGTGAAAGAGTTGTGGCTACTTGCGTGGAACAGAGCGATTGTTTGGAACGCTCCATCTAGTAGTACATAGAGATCGTTGCTACATACTCAAAATATCCAACATTATATTTCATTCCAGATTAATAGTCCTATGAAAACAAACGCATTTGCGTCTCGAAAATAAAATACACAATAGATGGTGTTCCTAAGTGGACCGCAAAGTTTACTTGGTAATACAAACCTATTTTTGCTGCTGGTGACCCTTTCATGTATATGTTACCGAGACGTAAATAGCGTTGGTTTTCATAGGACTATTAATCTAGAATGAAATATAGTGACAAAATTTAACGTTTAGCTAATAATGAGTCGATGAACATAAACTTTTTGAATGCAAATTTTTTTTACTACCTACTAAACGGGTGAACTGATGTGGGCAATGCAAAGTATGTGTATCCAGGGCCGGATGCAGTGTAGGCATCTGCCTAGGGGCCCCGCATCCCCGTGCCCCGAGTCTTTTTTGAAAATGTTTCTAGTGAAAAGAGAAATAGGCTTGGGCGTGGGCCTGAAAGTGGGCGTTGACGTGGGCTTCGGGTCGGAGTCGTAGTCGGTAAAGGGGCCCCGACATGTGCAATGCCTAGGGGCCCCGACTTGGTTAATCCGGCTCTGCGTGTATCTTTTTGATTCCTATAGTTCCAGATAAGGAGTAATATTGTTGGAATTCCACATTTTACGAGTAGAACTAAAAAAAATATTTTATAGAGAAGACGTAGGTATATTTTAATTTTTTTTATTAAAAATTTAATGTTAGGAACCTTCATCATCATCATCATATCAGCCCTTAGACGTCCACTGTTGGACATAGGCTTTCCCCAACTTACTCCCGGTCCTGAGCCCTCTGCATGCAGCCACCTTCTTCAGGTCGTCGGTCCACCTGGCGGCGGGGCGTCCCACCCTGCGCGTGCCGATCCGCGGTCTTCACTCCAGAACTCGTCTGTCCACTGTCGTGCACGCTGACGGTGGGCTTGATCCACAAGTTCCAAGTCGCTTAGCGAGCTATGAAGAACGCTCGGGGTTTCTTTGAAGGATAAGATTTGTAATGAAGAGATTCGACGAAGAACGAAGGTGACCGATATAGCCGAAAGGATTAGCAAGTTGAAGTGGTAGTGAGCGGGTCACATGGGTCACATCTTTCGCAGAACCGACGACCGTTAAGAACTTTCGGTACGTTGCAACACTAGCAATTCGATTTTAATTTGATTGCCCTTTATTTCTTCAGCTGCAACGTTCACAGGAAATCGTACCAACCCCTAGGTATTGTATGAAACTAGGACAAGTTTCATTTTTAATAGAAACACCAAATTTATACGTAGTAATAGCCACCTGTCTGTCACTTAGTTTCAGCGTCAGGGCTAAAGCTCTTCGTTCGTCAGGACTGAGATACTTGCTGATGCTGAACCTGCGTTCGAGAGCGCCGGTCTGCGCCGCACTGAAGCGCACTTGTCTACACTTTCGCCGTCCATTTGTGTCCCACCATGGATTGCAATAGTTCAATGGTACTGGAAACAATAACATAAATTACAATAGGAGATATAGTACCTAGGGGTGAAAGTAACTTATTTAGTCCCGAGACGGGGTTCGAAGGACTAAATAAGTCTTTAACCCTAGGTAAACACTGTCCTTTTCATTACGAATACAAGGAAAGTAAAAATATAAACATGAATTATTAGCTAAAGACAAATGAGTGCAAAGTTTTGTAATGAGTGCTATTCCACTACTTTAGCTCTTTTCTTATGAAATCAGGCGTTAAATCCATATCTGAATCAGATGAACTCAATGTGTTAATACAAGTCTCTGCCATACGGAAGTATAAACACAAAACATCGTAAAAATCGAATCATCGAAAAAACAAATGAAGATCAGATTGCCGCTTTCCCGCCTATTTGGTTTTTTTTTCTGTGGCCGGCCTGCAGCTATTCAACTATTATTTATCATTTCCATCATTAAAAAAATAGGTTAATTATTTGCCCAAAAATAGTTGAAAGTAAATTATAATAAAGACATTTAAAAAATATATTCTTTAATTGATACTTAACTTTTTTGTTATTTCAATTTGAAATCGCGCTGTAATTAAGTGGCTGTATAGAAAGTTGGAACATGGTTCAATAGAAATGGGAAAATAGAACTAGTTCTTTTTTTTTTTAAACAATTCTCCCTAGGTTTAAAAAGTATTACTTTCAACCCGCTCCTCAGACAACTTCAGACCTACTTTCCGAGTATGAGTAATGAAAAGTATGTTGCGTCTATAGACACACGCTATAGCACTAACGATACCTATCGAGTAAATGATTTCGCTTATGTGATCAATATAGAGCACATATTTTCTTTCTAGTCAGCGCCGCGCTGCACTTTTCGTATGTATTCAAAACATGTATTTTCTATAGGACATGTATTTTGTATCGAGCAGCACCGGAGGGGACGCGGTCGCACGTCATCACGCTTCAGCACGCGTTCGCGTTCGCGTGCTGAAGGATCCTTTCGCATCGCAGGAGATCGCATGGATTTAGCTCTCGGGTTTCGTATCGGTTTGCTTGTGACGTGGAGGCTATTACAGAGTACCTACTTATAATAAAATATCTGCAGTGAGCAGTTAATAATAATAATAATTTTCATTCCTGATGGGACTCGACCACTCGTTATTTTTTTCAAAAGTTGCCATACAAGAAATTGTTTAGTATCTGATTCTGAGTGCCAGTTAACAGCTCGCTACGGATATTTTGTTACACCCTGTATGCCTCGACGGAAAAGACAATTCTAGCGTTCTCATAGGTAGATTTCTTCGTCCAAGAACTGTTAACATTCAGTGCTCGGCTACAATCTAGGTACACCGTCATTCCTTATTAATTTTCTTTGAAATCAACGATTACGTGTATAAAACTTCACTTGGATGATTTTCCAGGAACTTTTTAAGTACAGCTGTTGCCTGCGACTTCGTCCGCGCGCACAACTCAACATTACGAATTATTATGTATTACTAAATCCTAAAAGTAATCTATTAATCTGGTTATGCATTGATAAGATTTAGCTGAAATGAGCCTCGCCCTCTTCTATCCTCCTTCCCTTCTCCCCAGCCTCTCTCCCCTTCCCTTTCTTCTTTCCCTTCCGACCTCTTTCCCCCTTCTTTTCCCTTCCCTTTTCCCTCCCTTCTCCTTCCTGTCACCCCCCTTTTGTATACCCAATTAACTGTACAACAAAATGCCTATCAGACAATGATCGGTTACAGGGTCACTAATTATCAAATAACGATTTTTTTGTATCGAGACTTGTGGAAATGCCCAAAAATACAACACCTAAAATAAAAATAAAAGCTTTAACTGAGCTTTAAAACATTTTCTGTCATGTTTTTGCCAGGACCAGTAATGTTGAACTACACTTAGGTACAAATGATATGAAATGAGTGTTCATGTATGTATATATTTATGTAAACGCTTTATTGTACTAAAATTAACAACAACAAAATAATTAAAAGAAAAAAGTTGTGTACAAAGGCGGACTTATCCCACTTAGGGATCTCTTCCAGTCAACCTTAGAGTAACTATTCATTTTCTGGATACATACATACATACATATATCCATACATACATACATACATACATACAAACATACATACATACAACTCTACATACACAAAATTTTATCTACGAGTGTACTGGTCGTCTGACGACCTTTTTATCTGGGATTTTTACTTCAGTGTACAGAAACGCCTTTTTACTGTTTTTCATTATATGTATGTATACATAGTATAAATAAATGGACATTCAGTTCTCACCTCTGTAAAATCCATACGCGTGTTGTATGTTAAATGGGTGGGACGTAAATCTGTTCAAAGCAAATTGATTTCTTAATGTGTGATCCGAATTTGATATTGGATCTCTGCAGTAATTTAATGGTGGTCGCCCGTCGACGGGATAGCTAACCATACTCTTCACAATTTGAGACGACCAAGTCGCATGGGCTTTTATCGGAGTCGGATATAAAGGATAAGTATTTCTTCGCTGTCCAAGATTAACTTTTATATTACTCAATTGTATTTCCTTGTGAACTTCGCACGCTACATTGAATTTGGCCCCTTTACCCTCGCTTGATTTTGTTTCAGTATCGTTTGCCTCTTTTTCAGAATCATCAACCGCCTCAATCGGTTTCTCGTTTCTGATGCACGTGGGCGACTGCGTGGGCTCCTGACTCCGTTTGGTGTAAACGTTATTTTTCACCGTGGCATCTTTAAGTATATCGTCAATGAAAAACGATTTTTTTTGACGACAAGCGCACATGATGATAGACTGATTAGTACTGACGAATTTATTATCAAACCATTTGTATTAACAGTATAAGCACGGTAATTGATAGCTACTTATATAATGGAGACATCTAATCAATGGAGATTAAAGTGTATCCGATATGTAATGGTTGTCACTGAATTTTTGTACAAGTTGACAGATAATGGATTAGCTTTATAGATAACTAGCTAAGTGTGCCCGATTTTTAAAAACAAAAACATGTAATCCGCACTGGGTGTTCGACCCCCACACCCCTCGCCTCACCCCACGCGTTATTGCTAATAACGCTAGGAAATGTTAATAAAATAAATACGCATTGAAACTAATGAAATTAAATCACAACAATGAGTCATCTTACCCTTGGACGTATTATACTATTAGCCTCTAGACGTCCACTGTTGGATATAGGCCTTCCCCAATGAACGCTACCACACCCGGACCATCTTCCGCATCCAGCCTCTTCCGGACACATTCTTCAGGTCGTCGGTCCATCTAGCGGCGGGCGTCTCACCCTGCGCGTGCCGATCCGCGGTCTACACTCGGTCGTTTCTGCGACAGATGTGGCCCGCTACTGCTACTTCAGTTTGCTAATTAATCCTTTCGGCTATGTCGGTCACCGTCGTTCTTCGTCGGATCTCTTCATTACGAATCATATCCTTATGAGTAGTAGGTAGTAATTTTACTTGTGTTTGATTAGGGCAAAAAATTATAATTAATTTTTACTAATTACTATAGGTAATTCAAGGCCAGTTTTACTCGATATTATAGAATATCCGTTTAATAGAAATTTGAAACTACCCCAATAAACTACTAGACCTATTGAGGTGAAGTTAATAGTGAGGTACATGTAAAATTTCCTAAAAAACGATATAAACAAAATCATATAAACTTCTGGAAAAAACATCAGGTAAAATTTTTTTTATCTCTCCGGTTAACCCACAAACTACCAGACCAATTCAGCTAAAATGTAGGTGACGTGAATAAATTAAAAAAAAAACAGGAAAAGTATATTTCCGAGATATTAAATTAAAGCTAAACATATTTTTATGGAACCTACACATTCTGTACGACGCTACGACGTAGCAATTTATAATTTTTTCTAAGTATTAATTTGCTACATAATGTTGTTATAAATTATGTAGTACCTATTTAAGTAGGTATCACTGCGTAATCAATAATTATACTTAAATTCTACATATTATATTATACAACATAAAACTTTGTGTATTGTGCGGTTACACTTGTCTAAACATAATAAAAATCCTGTTGTTTTACCTATATGGGATTACGACAAGGACAAGACAATTCACAAATATAACACCAATTATACCAGGACCAACTTGTACAAAATGGATAAAGTAAAAGACTGCAAGTATCAAAGCCCCGACCTCTGGCGCTCGAGTCTAACTTAGGTATACTACCGAAGCCAACGAGGCAGTCAAACAGTCCTTTTTTCTATAAAGTGACGTAACGCTTTCGGTTTATCAATTTTGTTCGAGACGTTTCAACTCACATGAACCTATAGTAAATAAACCACAGATTCAAAAATCTGCAAACTGATTTATGAAAATAAAACATTTAGTTTTATACAAATTTTAGAAAAAAAAAGTAATTAATTAATCATAGTTGTCAATTCAAAACCTAAACGCGCTTTTCTTTCACTGTATAACTATCTACCTAATTTAGATTAATAGTACCTACAATGAGTAGGTAATGAATAATTTTGATTCCAATTAGTTATGTATCAAATTAAACACTGAAACACTTTAATTTTAATAAAAATAACTAAATACCCTGATTATTATCTATCATGTATGTGTATGCACTATGAAATTATTTTTAATTTGATTTCGGGTTTACCTAGAGATAGCGTTCGTAAAATGGAACGCATGCGCGCAGGCGACCAAGGGGACCGTGCGCGAGCGCGGGGAGGGCCAACCAATTCGATAACGCTTCGCTTCGTCATTTTATTAGACATCAACGAGTGATCTCCTTATATTTTTATTTATTGTATTTTCTATTAAGTAATCGGTTGTTACATCTCGCATTAAAATCTAATCTTAGACAGTCTGAAGTGTTCCTGTTATTTATCAGCGCAGCCCAACCATAGTCCCGGAACGTCTGGTCAAGATGTGGACTTAATGTATTATTCCGTAAAACTATAATTTTATTGCGATCTTAATTATCTATGTATCTATACAATAAGTGCCTTACAATAAAAATCTCCTAACTGTACCAATAACCTGTTTTCTTCACTGTGGTTGATATGATAATGGTTTATGATGCAATTAATAATATACATAAACATAACATAATACTCACGCCTTGGTGCCAGAGGGGTAGGCAAAGACAATGTATTGCCGCTTTGCGTGATACCAATTGGCGTGATGTGTTGCCACCTCCATGTTGAGATACATTGTGGTATTACGATTAGCTAGAGAAACAATTATCAATACAATGTAATCTATATTATTTTATTGTTGCAGTAAAAAAAATCAACATTGATTTTCCAAAAAAAATTGTCCCCACGCATTATTTAAGGCCACTGGTACAGTGAAAGACACACAGTAAAAACCGAAAAATAATTAATAACAATTTGTTTTTATACATTTTGCCTGTCCGTATGTAGGTGCCGATGTAGGTATGAACGGGTTACACCTACACGTGACAACTATTGGACAAAATATTAATTATTTTCCCAGCTTATATTTATTTCTAGGCATAACCTGGTACCTACAGGTTTTATATTATCTCAATCAATATGATGTCAAGAAAGGGTGGCGGCGATAAAGACGAACTCTCATTTCCCAATATTTGTATGAAAGAGCTGATTAAACTTGTCATTAAGTAAATAGCTCGGATGTCTTTATTAGTACATGTCTATAATATATCTACGTCTAGTAAAATTTCGCATAAAGGTTCCACAAATAACCAAACTTTCTAATAATAATGTATTTTTTGAAATACCACCCTTATTTTTTCTTGTATATTGTCAATGTTCCTTATTCCACGCAGACGAAGTAATTTACTTTGTTTCTATACCTCATATCATGAAGCAAAATAATTGTTCGCCTCAGTCACCTCAAAGTTTTTTCTTCATGATTGACATTAATTGGTTTAAATTAGGTAACAGATAATTTTAAAATGTGCGCAAAATTATTTTGCTTCATGGTATGAGGTATAATTACTGTATAAACGTACTTATATGAAAGAAACGAGCCGATCGACTTCAGTAGGTAGAGAATCAATATAAATAGAACCGTCCACTGTCGCCCAATAGGTACAGCAGAGTCTAGTGCCTATTTTTCAGGGAGGACGCCCTTCATAGCGATATTTTATATGACAAAATAAGGCACTAAAATGGCTATAGCCATTTATACTATTAACTCATTCCTGCAACACACGGAAACATTTACATGCCTCTAGATTAGAACATTAATTGCTGAATTTCTTCAAAATCTGTACTAAAATTATATTCTATTTCATAAGACACGTCACGTGATAACCAATTTCTTTTCATTCATAATTAAACATTAAAATCGTGACTGTTACGTCTATTCAAGTAAATAACAGCTCTATACAAAACTATTCAATGTCTAAACTGTGGAGCATTCACTATAAATACAAGTGTTGCTTGTCTGTCTGGACATTGCTCCACAAACGCCCAAGCCAACAGACCTTAGCCCCCCCCTCCCTCCACCTTTCCCAGCGACCTTAAACCAAATTATAAGTTTGTGAAAGTACTGGAGAAGGTTAGACTTATTAGATTTTCAATAAATTTCACTTATTAGAGATATTTGATATAACCAAAATATTATAATTTTATATAAATATTACTTGAATAGAATAATATGTTGAGTAGCGGTCAGTAAAGATCTGAAGATGCATGCTGTATCTATTTTCTAACTGATAACAAAATAAGGGAAAAAGTACAAAGATATACCTACTTTGACAACTGATAATCTTTGGTCGGGCCGCCTGTACCCCACATAATATTAAAGTGATAGTTTGAAGTTACGTTGATGTGATTTCAGTTCGACGCAAGGAACATGCAGACATTCAGAACAGTGCTATTTTGTATAGGTGAGTTTACAATCTACCCACTACCTAGTATTTATTATCATTTAAAACATTTATTTTTAATAATATAACCATGCGAGTTTGATGTTAATATGGTGCAGCAGTTAAGAAAAATGACAGTTTACCACTAGCTAGGAAACCATACCGTTCATACCTTAGATTATATTGGTTTTTAGTCTGAGGTCCATCTTTGATTTGATAATTACATAGTCTTATTCATATTTCTATGCCTGTCACAGTGATATTTACTAGGCTGCAGTTATCATTGATAATGATAACTTATCAATCAATATAATGAAAATGAGTCATTATTTGTATTAGAGACGGAGAAATCACTGGTTTGAGAAATAATCAAAATCAGACTCATAATGGAAAGTCCATAATCATTCTAAACAAAAATATAGGTACTTAAATAAGAACTTGATTATGAGGCGTCCACAATTTTGGAAAGAGTTAATTATCCACTAGTTAAACTATTAGTTACTAATAGTTAGTTACATCTCTGACTCTGTATTGAAATTAAAGACTTGTCTACTAATAATTTTTTGTACAGAAATTAAGGTACTTTTAGTAGGGATGCAGCGAAAATGCATTTTGATATTTTGTAGACAATTGATTAAATTACACTAATAGAAACTAAACATTACAAACAAACAAATTATGCGTAGCTGTGCGTATCCTACTTCCTATTAATATTATAAATGCGAAAGTTTGGATATTTGGATGTATGGATATTTGGATGTTTGTTACTCAACCACGCTTCAATCACTGAACGAATCGGGATGAAACTTGGCACACATATAGGTTAGGTCCTGAAATAGGACATAGGATAGTTTTCATCCCGAAATAACATCCCATTCCTACGGGAAATACATAATAATTTGTGATGTCTAGTTGTCCACGCGGACGAAGTCGCGGGCAACAGTTAGTTGTATATATAAATATGTGTGTTTTCAAGATCTTTTGGGGTACTGTTTACTTTTCTATAATCAAATTCCAGAGACAATTACTTAAATCTTTCGGAAAATTAAGTTCAAGTTCCTTGTAAAATGTTTATTTAAACTTTATGTCCCACAGTTTGATTACTTCACTGTAAGTAGGATACGAAAAACAGTTCTTTACTTTAAAAAGCGTTCCCAAAAATAGATGCATACTCAAAGGATTTAAAATCATCTCTGGCTCTGCGCATCAAAATTAACATGCCAGTGGGTTTCTTGCCGTTTCTGTTCCCAAAGATAATGTTTCTTCCGAGTCGGTTCTAGTTTACAGACTCATAGAGAAACGACGTAATGGAAGACTGGACCGTTTCAATGGAATGAGTTGTCTAACCAAGCGATGACAGCTGGGCTGATTGATACATCAGCAAGCGCAATGAGTTCAATTTGCCACATACCTATTAACAAATATATTAATACTGTTATGCGAATGTTACTTTTGTGTACATACTTGAATTATCGAGATAATTAGTGTTTGGTGATTCAGTTAATATCATAAGGGAGGTGCAGCTCCCATATACAAACAATGTACCTAGTACAGGATTTAAGACTGCTGAGTACCTTTTTATATTTTATATGCGTAATTTAATTATATAATTATGTAGGCAAATAAAACAGTGACGCATATAGTTTAATGACGAATAACAAGTGATATTGTTCTATCGTATTTTGAATAAATTAATTAATCTTCTGATTTTGATGTCAATTAACATAAAATGAGATAAATTACTATAATATAATCATGTTTTTATTAAATGCGTAACAATTCATAAAACAGACGGTAAATAAAAACCAATATAAAATGCCTACCAAAAGAGTTGGTCCTACGTCAATTATAGGTAACATATATTTTTTCCTATTTCTTGTTCACGCTCCGATGAACGTATATTCAGTATCTATAACAGATCGAGCTATCCAAGTCACAGCAGACGACTATTATGAGAGTTACGTAGCCTTTCCCAAAAGGAAACCACGCGCGCTTTCATAACTGCAAAGAAGTCGGGAACCCACGCCTCGGCGAACATGCCCAATGCGGCTTAATAGGAGACGAAGTGATGAAAATAATCTTATTAATCTTCAAGGAACTTGTCAAAAGACGGAAATTAATTAATACCTGTAAATAAGGACTGTAATACGCTCTAAGAAGTATTGACCTGCTCGCGATGGAGAAAGGGACGTGGCTACGACGATAGCGACTCCACTATTGAAGAGTTGGTGCGATCAATCGTTGCGATGCAATTGGAATCCAGGAAGAGAATAAGACGGACAAGGCTATAGAAAGGGTTTAGACTAAAAAGTTGCTTGCGTATTCTTATTGTTGAAAGCAAAACAGGAATCAGAATATTGGCATGTATTGGAAAAAGGTGGAAAATAATGGTCAGGAAAAGGAGGTAGATGGCTATTGACCAATTTGCAGTGCTTCATGTCGATGGCTTTATACAAAACCGCAATAATGGACGAAATCGTTCATTCGTTTAATGTGATTATGATTTTCAATTTATACTCAGGGTTTCTTTAAAGGATATATAATATAAATATAATATAAATATATGGGGACATTTCACACACGGCCACCTGATCCCAAACTAGGCAGAGCCTGTAATATGGGTATCATCATATGATCCGCAATTAGGAAATTCAACGAAGAACGGTCACCAACCAATATAGACGAAATGATCAGTAAGCTGAAATGGCAGTGGGTGGGCCACATAGTTATGTCGCAGACTGATGGTTGTTGGAGTAGACAAGATCTGAAGTGGAGACAGTGAACCGATGCACAATGTGGAGCGATCCGCCGCCCCACGGACCAACTACCTAACGAAGATGACTGCAAACCGCAGAGAAAAGGGTGTTCATTGCAGCAAGTCTGCAGTAGACGGCCAAAGGCAGATATATTCGTAAGGATGATGATGAATTTATTTATTCATTTAAACATTAATAATAAAAAAAATGCTATGAAACGCAATCAAACACTCTTTAATTAGGTTACCGTTTTTAAAAAAGGTTTATTTAAATTTTTGACCTCACAATTATGAAAAGTTTTCGAGATATTTCCTACCCAAAATGAAATAGCACATTCTTATGGGCTTCTACCCCCAGTTTCGTTTTACGGTTATTTACTGGACGAATATCTTAATACGACGATCCACGTGGTTTATGGAAGGTCTCTATATAGTTGCATACCTCGCAAGGGCAAATTATAATAATAGTACTTTTATTTTATAAGCCTTTATTTGATGCTACAGGCGTCGGCTCACCCCGGTGGCATACCCGCAACACCCCATATAAGCGAATGTATTTAAGAGCCTACTACTACTATACTCGTAGAAGCACCAGCCTGTCCGTACACGTTTGTGTGTCGCGTAAATATTAGTAAGGCTGGCTGCTGCACCCGGCTCTACCGAGAGAGGGACAACGTTGTACGTTAACAACATAGATGCTTTTCTTACTAACTAAATTCGTGGAAGGCCCCTAATGATACCCATAAGATTCATAATAGCAAATATTTAGTAACTACAATTACTTTTTTTAAAGCTTACATTAGATACCCTATACAATCGATTTGAAAACACACCTCGTTATTCAAGGCCCCGCATTAATGCCTTCCATAGACTTCATCAAAACAAATAAGTTGGTCACATTTCTGAAATACAATAATACAGCAATACCACATAATATCTATTACAACAGAATAGAAACTCAGCCCTGACCTTAAAACAACGCGCTAGAGTAGTATTTGGTACTTGTTGTAGTTTCGACTGAAATTTAATTCTCTTAAAGAGCCGTGGTGCAATCCCCTAGTAGCCTTGACGACACCCACGGGAGGATGGGGGTGGCTCTATTCTAAGCCGGGAATCACGCGGCCGTGCACCCGGGTCAGGTGTATATTAAGATAATTACTGCGATCACGAATCCTGCGAAGCGTGGTGATTGGCAATGGACAGTCCATCAAAAGTGGCATTCTATTGGGGAGCAGATCACTGCTGATGATCAGCAGTGCATGGATGTATTTCGGCCGATGATGAACACGGCTCGACCTGGAGGGGAAACGCCATTCACAGCCAAGCGTTTCTTCCGATGCGAACGCTCTTGCATTTTCACGGAAGTGTGCATGTGCACACTTGTAGGCTGTCTCTGCGAAACAAACACGTAAAACATCCACAACCTGTTCAGGTACACATCGCTACATCGCATAACCAGTGATTTTGTACCTTCGTCAGAGGGGAGCATATTTACCTACTCATGTCGACTCTCCTATGTTGCTTTATGTTCATTATATTTAATTCCTTATAATTACTATAATTATTACATAAAACGTACGTATTTTTGATGGTTATTTATATATTCTACTAATTTCGTTAAATAGGTATCTGTCCAGATGTTCACGTTCACACCACGTTGATTATTTTTCGGACGATCCTATAACAGCTGTAATGGCGAAGATGGCAGATTATCTGTAGGAACAGACGAGCAAAAAGGTGGCATAGTATAATAGTATTACCAAAGATAATATATTACTAAGTAGTATTACCAGTAGCAGAAGGTGCTTCGTTTGGAACCAAATCTATTTCGAACGCGACATTGGTGCGGGAATTTCTTGCAGGTGCGGTTGACGGACGCGGCATGCGGCAATGCGCCCGGAACTCTAACACTCGTCCGGAAACTTTGGCGTGCTATGCGTTATGGACTTGAGGTCCAACTTGCACCACTTCAGGCGGTCGTACTGTCACAAGCGGTAGGGTCTCGAAGTGGTAGGGTCGCAATTTACAGCAAACTTGCATCGCTTCCTGTATTGGCGAATTCGCTGTGATTTTGGACTTTCTGTACTCCTCTTACGTATGCATTTCTTACAATTTAAATTGGGTTTACAATTTTTTGATCTTCACCATGTTCATCTAATACGTAAATCCGACTGTAAACCGTTATTTTATTTGTGTCCTACTTCTTCTACTTGTAAAGCTCGAGAGCGGCTAGAATTTATAGTTCAAATGATTACTTTTCTAGCGGTTACTATCAATTCTATAGCGATGTTATTGTTATGCATAAACAAGATTTCAGTTCCGGTACTGTGACAAAACCTGGATATTTTCGGTACTTTTTTCTATTTATAGTAGTCCGCGCATCTATACCCGGCTTCACTTAAGGCTGATAGATAATAGTTATATTCTTTCGGAGTTATTAAGGATTATATTTTAGGAAATAAGTTACATTTCAAATCCCTTCCAGCCTCAATTCCTCCTCTCTCTTTCTCCTTTTAGTACGGACGGACCTCTCGACCTAAATACATATGTACGAGTATAACCAAGGGTTTACTGTGCTATTTGTATTGGGACAGAAAATATTTAATACCTATGTAAAAACAAATGATGATTGCAATTATGATTCTAAATGATAACCACCCCTAATAATAACATACGTTTTTTGGCGTCGTTGTAAAAAAAAACTAATTCTTACTATGTTGTTAATACGATACTAATTAATCGCATCAACGTACACCACCATTTCATTAGGCAATAAACACTTAATTTTACAAAATAATCAAAACATGCAATGTAGGTAGGTATCTATTTAAAGCGCCCGCATCGTAACTGAGTCCAAACCCAAACGGATTCAGCTGGTCGCCACTTCGCGCTAGGTCGTTGACCCCGACTTTCTAAAGCAATCGCACTTTTTGCGCTCTGCAAAATCAACTCGAGGTAGTTTCATTCTTTTTCATTTTCGCGCTGAAAGTTCTGCCGTATAGATAAACCAAGAAAAACAGAAGACCTACATACCTACAGAATTCCTCCAAATTGAGCGGTCTGTGTTGATCATAGATCAACAGCTTTCTTGCAGGTAGGTACTCAGAATAATAAATTTTTTATAATATTTCTTGAGTAAAGCCTAAATTTTTTACCGTGTGGTTTCCGGTAGAGTAGAATAGGACCACTCCAACTCTTCCCGTGGATGTCGTTCAAGGCGACTAAGGGAATACATTATAAAACATCAATCAGGCCTCCCCAACCCGTCTGCCCAGCGCGGGGAGTGTAGGCCAAATCCTCCGTCTGTCTCCGGCTGATAAGAGAGGGTTGTGCTCCTGCAGTGGAGACAAAATTAACTTGATGATGAAAGCCTAAATTTTAATCTAAGTCCGAAAATGTCAAAAATCAACACGAAGGGGAGTCACCATACTCACTCAGACTTTCCCCTCTACGGCATACAAGGTGTATAGGTATGCATATAGCTGGCGGCCGTGTTGTTTTAAACAAAACGATAAAAAGTATTGAGTAGGTACTCTAGACTCTCTTTTGCCTCTGAATGACTGGAGTCAGTACGAAATCCAAGATATAATTGGACGAAATTATAAAATACTGAAAATAATATAGATACATTAACACAGCTCAACACGTCAATCCAATCCAACAACAAAAATCATTGTGCAACAGCTTTGGCGGAAGGACAGCAAGGAACACCGCACAAGGAGTGAGTAGGTCCACGCCACGCACGCGTTCCCATTCATTTCTCGATCATTGTCATTAATTAATTATTAGTTATTATTTTTATTACATATGCGGGGTAGTTGGCAATTTCAGAAATATAACAAGACAATTTGATTTTTAACTTTTCCTTAGCAAAGCTACATTGAAAATGACTTTAGGCACGCGCGATGCAATCAATGAAAAGGCTACATTGAATCTTGCCAAGGCAGCCTGCGGTGTAATCGTTGCAACGAAAACGTGACAGACTTCTGTATTGTGAACGCAGCTTTAAGTTACATTCACAATGCAACAAATTGTCATGTTTACGTCACCACGATTTCATCGCGAGCTGTTATCTTGGAAGATTGGGTCAATCAAGCACGCGTTGCTATATTTATGAATCAGGTAAGCTACGTTCACAATGCAAACCAGACAGCGCAATAATATTAGATAAAAAAAAATTGATTTTGCATGCTTTGATTGGCCAATTCCATCAATTTGACACCGCTGCGACAAAAAAAGGTGCCAATTTGTTCCATTGTAAATGTAGTTTTATATTTTTTTATTGCCTTGCGCTTGAAATCACTGTTCATGATGTCATTGAGAATATCTACATTTTTAATAGTTAAAATATATAATTCGTTCATTATTTGAAAGTACATTATTAGTACAAATTATTACATAATGTACCTTTTTGGACGGTTGTTTGAAATTGAGGTAAGAAATTATCTTTAGGCTTTCAGCCTATAAGAAAGAACGATAGACATAAGTAGTTACTCATATAATAAAAAGTTCAGATATAATGATTGCAACACGAATAATATCCGCTTGTTCCCCGTCAGGGACAAAATTGTTATACCTACGTAATACTTAAGTTCATGGGACTCGTGTAATCGTACTCGACTTTGAGTTACCAAACTAATTGGCACGCTGTTTTATAGGAAGAGGTACAAAATGATTCGTTGAATGTTTCCAGAGGCACAAATTAGAGGTCGCGGGCAACAGCTAGTATTATTACATATATTACACACTTATCTAGTCCAGAACTAAGATTTTCTCATGTATTATGGGAATTACAAAAGTATAGGACTATTCACAAATATAAACATCCAGACCAGAATCAGCTTGTACAAATTGTACAAAGTTGTACAACAACCCCGGTGGGATTCGAACCCACGTCCTTTGGCGCTCGTGTCCAATGCGCAAGCCACTAAACCAACGAGACAGTATTATATCCTTCCTTCCTTCCTCCTACTTAATATTATAAATGCGAAAGTTTGGATGTTTGGATGATTGTTACTTAATCACGCTTCAACCACTGGACGGATCGGGATGAAACATTGGCACATATATAGGTTATGTCCTGGAATAGGACATAGTTTAGTTTTTATCTCGAAAACACCTCTCATTCCTACGGGAAATACATAATAATTTGTGATGTTAAGTTGTCCACGCGGGCGAAGTCGCGGGCAACAGCTAGTAAAAACTATTTTCTACGGTTGCTTTTTAAATTACCGTATATTAAACAATTCTAATTTATTTGCAGGCACGTATTTTCTCATAAGCGCTACGCCGACATCTGCTACCAGAGACGGCTCGCCTCATCGGGCGGAATATGAATATAACTACGAGAATAGCGCTCAAGCTGAGCAAGCACAAGAACCGGTAAAATCTGCTAGCCACTATGATGCTTATATCCAAGATGTCCAGTCCGCTGCCACTGGAGGTGGCGATGCCAAAAAGGGTTACAGTAGAGGTAGCGGACTGAGGACAATCGCAGTCGGCTCAGCTAATCAAGCGAAGACAGCGCTCGGTAACCAAGCGGCCGCAGCATACCAGGCTGCATACGTAGCAAAGAACACCCTAGCTCAGTCAGCAGCACAGGCCAGTGCCACAGCGCAAGCGGCGCTGGCCGGTAAACAAGTTATCCTTTCGGGATTAGAGCAGCAAGTGAGAGATGCAAAGGTTGGACTACAAGGTGAAGAAATGCAGCTGCAGCAGGCAAAGAGATCAGCGCAAGCTGCAGCACAGGCGGCCCAACAAGCTATGCATCAGGTATGTGTAGGACAGTTCTATCTTGGTATACAGGTAACACTTCAAAATTATCTTGCAGCGCTTATTGTACAGGATAGACTCAATACATGCACATTTTATGTTAATACCAATTTGTAGAACGAAATGTATTATTTTCTCAAGAGATGGAAGGAAACATCACTATTCGAAAAGGAACGGCAAGGAACCCTCACGTTATTCAAAGTTTCGAAGTAAGTACCTATAAAGAATAATTTTTAACCACGATTAATGTTTTTTTCTCCATACTAGCTAAGACCACGTGTCCTGTCCTGTATTCTTCAGCATGCAGTACCTATGCGAATATACATAGGTGACTGGTTTATGGAATTAAAAATAAATAGGTATGCAAAACTACCTACAAAAGTCCATTGGACATGGCTACAAGTAAATTAAAAAATAAATGTATAACCCGTTTTCGTCGACTTACACAGAAAAACTACCTGAAACCCGTACTGGACCTACCTACTAAATACTCGTAGAGGCACTATCAATGCTACCTATATCTATTGTAAAGCAAATACAAGAAAAAAGCCTTGAACAACATGGTCCTCTATCATGGTCCATGGGCTTCGTTGACCTTGTAATGACTTGTGATCGTATTCCACGCTTAATTTAGTTTTAAAGAAAACTGGTTGTCCTGAGAAGTTGTTAACCTCGCAACGTTTAATGTCAACATGATGGCCAAAGTTCAACAAGGAAGCGATTTTTCAGACCGTTCCAGTCGGTAACTTAAATATGGTGTAAAACAGGAATGCGTGATGCAACTACACTGTTTACGTTATACCTACTCACCGCAGTAATTAATGATGAGCTTAAACATTACATTAGACAAAATAGTAGGTACTAGACGTTGGTCCTTGATCTGCTTTCTTAACCGGAAATCCTCGGTGCCGACAATGTGTGCGTGATTGCGGATAGCATAGATGCCCTGCTACATTACCTCCTTACAAGAATCGTGCTACAGATTTTTCCTTTCATGTCTCTAAAACCCAGGTCGTCAAACCATACCCAGGCTGTGACGCTGACACCTCTAAAATCAATATCTATAGAAAACCTATATAAAATGGAAGTGTCGGTATTAAAATACCTCAATAGCCAAATCAAGAAAGACAAGCTACTAACAGTCTAGCTTCAGAGATCCCCGCTCGAATAGCGAAAGCAGCCATAACGTTTGGCAATCTAAACCAGCATGTTTGGGAATCACGCAATCTTAAACTGCAGATAAAGTTTTCTGTGTACAAAGGCTTGGTTCTCCCGATACTTTTGTATGATGCAGTCGTGGTGTCTGCACAAAGCTGACGTTATAAATTTTACGTCTTTTACATAAAATGACTACCTACGATTGGTTCTGCGCATCTAATGGAAGGATCGCGTTCGCAACAACGATGTCTTACGCCGTTGCAAGATGACTGGCATGGAGGTTCTTTAAAACCGGCTTTTTCAATATGTATAATGTCTACATTATAACTACAAATGTAGAGACATGTGCATTGCATAGACAACTCTGAATGTCATCTTAGGCATTCGCTCTTATCGATAACTTGCTGTAGAATATTACACCTCTGATGCGTTCCAAATTAGAGTACGTAATTGTGCTTGCTGATATCAATAAAACAAGGTTTTTATAGTTCAAATAACAAGACATCTCACTTTAAAAATATATCTACCAAGACTCATATTTTACCGGGACGAGCAGTGTTGACGAAAACTCGAAGCACCGAGGTCGGTATCATCCGCACCGTACGAATCCAAAGTCTTCAAGATAATAAGTAATCGTTCCACGAGTTTGTAGAGATTAAACTTAGTTATTTCAATATCACAGTTAATTTTTAAGCCATCAAGCGATACTCTTCTCCACTACTCCAAATAATGATGACCCAGGTATGTATGTATGCAGGGATGGAGGGATCAATCATATAGTACAGTTTGTACAGTATTGTCGATAGGCCTGTCGATACTATTGTGACATCACGACATTATGGGGGAGGGGGAGGATAGTAGGACCACTTCCACCTGGTGCTACGTTCTCCTGTCCCCGTTGTTAGGCTGGGTTAGGCAAGATGAAGTGGTGTCCAACGGTACCTACAATTTGGCTCTGGCTGTGGTTTTAACTGACACGCTCGTCACGTCGCTTCGCTCATTGCAACCTATTTAAAATTGTTTTAATTATTTCAACTGCAAACTTTCAATATTAAAGATAATCCTAGTAAATTATATTGTGTGTGCAAACTACCTACATTTTGTCAAATGAATATTTGTCTAGTGCATAATATCAAATTGGTTATTCTCAAAATATAAAGTACTTATAGATATAAATACTATACTCAGAAGTTACTCTTGTACAAAATGTCTTACAGAGCATTAGAGGCTAGATTGAGTAATAATCAATCGATATACAAGTAGGTGATACTTGTAGTGACAGCCGTTGGCGAAAAGTGCGTATACATAGGTTATTACTATTTTGGGATATAATTAAATTAACTTAACAAACATGTTTAAACAGTTATAACGTACATGACCATTTCACATTCACAATGACACTTGTGTAGTTACTACGCAGAACATTTAAATATTACTAAATATTGACGCTAATGGTCATGTACGTTATAACTGTTTAAACATGTTTGTTAAGTTAATTTAATTATATCCCAAAATAGTAATAACCTATGTATACGCACTTTTCGCCAACGGCTGTCACTACAAGTATCACCTACTTGTATATCGATTGTTTATTACTCAATCTAGCCTCTAATGCTCTGTAAGACATTTTGTACAAGAGTAACTTCTGAGCCGCTAGGTAAAGTAATAAAGGTGTATACTTTTTACAACAGAAACAGGTTTCCGAGGGAGACTCGAAGAGGCGTGAATGCTTTGAATAAACTGTTTTTGCAATAAGTATTTCATCTTATTATTAGGTAAACGTAATCCAAGCAGCACTCAATGCTGCGCAAGCGACGTCGGAGAACGCAAATGAGGCCGCTTCCCAGGCAGCTGGTGAACTAGGGGCTCAAACGGCAATGGTTGGAGCAGCCAGGCAGCGGTTACACACTCTGCAGGAACAACTGCATGGGGTCAGAATCGACTTTGAGGCCACTCAGTCCGCTGCTAGAAAGGCTCAGGTATGTATGAATCTCCTTATACGAGTAACCTATATGTAAATTGGTAGAGGTTAAAAGACAAAGGTTACTACGCCATAAATAACAATTCAATTTATTTGTGAAAATTTTCTGATCACTGAACTTTTACTTTAAAATAATAGTCCCGGATTATTCTGGTTAGGCGGAACTAACGTCGTAAAATATGTGTGTTGGACGGACGGTCGCTGCCAGTTGACTTAATATAGAAACCTCACACTGACACGGTCTGTACATATTTAAGTACAAATGTAGCCTAGGCCGCGCCTTACACGCCCAGTGTGGGGGTGGCTTTAAACTGTATGTGCTATATCTATATTCGTAACTATATCCTAAAAAAATATATATTTACCTATTTACCATTATACCTACCATTGATGCACTTTTGGTTCAGAATTACATAATATTAACGGAATAACATGTTCAATTCGTGTAAATATCTAATAGATAATGCTGTATAGAAATTGACTTTGAAATTAATTCGTAACGAGCGAGCGCTCATTTACGCTTTAGCGAGCGCGTCTCTTGCAGTCACCGAAGTACGAAACTCTACAATTTACTTAGTTTTTACTCAAAATTGTTGGTGCGAATTTTTCTGTCACGCGAACCAACGTACCTAGTAATAGTTATTAGATATTCTTGTAATTCATTATGGAATTTTATTACAAAATGACTCATTTTTGGGTTCTCTCACAACTGACTTACCTACTAAGTATTATAGCTAAAGCTTTTGACCGTCTGTCTGTACGGATATCTCGAAAACAACTGCACCGCTAGACATAAAATTTGCTACATATTATATGTAAAATTGCCAGTTAGTGATGGAAAAATTAAGAAAACTACAATAATCTGGTAACTTTTCGAGATATACGGGAAATCAAAAATATTTACGACGTAACTTATTTTTTTATGATTGTAATAATATGTTTTTGGCTTTCGCAGTATTAGTATACCTACATTAAACAAAAAATATAACTAAGCAAACCTCGTACCAGATAATGCAGTCGGATGTGTGGTGAAAATAATTGATTCCTTGATATGAATTGTATTGTAAATATGTTTCTTTTTTCCAGGCTGCGGCCCAGCAAGCGCAAGCTAATGCAGCTGCTGCAGCAGCGAAGGCGGCTGCAGCGGGTCTTGGTTCTGGTCAGCAACATGACACTTCTCACGAAGGTACAAGCCATGAGGAGTATATAGCCCCGCAGGCTTCGGACTCAAACAACAGTCAGGATTACTACACGCATCAGTCGAACTTCCAACACTAATAGCAATAAAGTTTTAGGTGAATTACCTATTTAAATTTTATTTTACAATTTTGATGTTTAAGGAGTGTAAAATAATGATTTCCGTTCATTAATAATACGAAAGAAGACCGTTTTCCAAAAACACTTAACGCCCTTCTTTCGTATCTGGGCAGATTTTTTTTAATAACGACACCAGGTGAAACTCATGTTTTATTTATTATATTGGGTAGAGACAGTGACACTGATCAATAACGAGTTTTTATTAGAAAAATTAAAATGGAATAAAAACCTTTAATTAAACTCAGTCCCTAAATCAAGTTTAAAGTAATGCCCATGTATTTCTTTAAAACATATTTTCTTCTTAAGACAGCGGCAAAAGAGGTTACTATTTCAGAACGGGAAAATGGTTCCGTAAATTACTTTTATTTGTTTTTCCTACAATATCTCGGAAAATATCTAATTTCCGTTGTTTTTTTTTTTACTTTTTTATTAAAAAATTCTTAATTGTTTAAAGACTTATTTTTATTCATTATGTAAATAATATAAGTATCAATAGAATGCTGAGATTCAATTTTTAATAATACAACAATCGACTTCTGAAATAAATTATAACGTGCGGTAGATCTAGACAAACCCAAAAGCAAAGATACACCTAGTTTTGTTAACAAACTCTTCGTGGCATGTGTTTCAAAAATAAAGTTTTGTACATACAATTTTAAACCTAAATGTCTAATTGTAATAATTTATATAATAAAATAAGAAAATTAAAAAGTAATTTTACGTAAAGCGACTAAGGTTGAAAGCGAAAAACTAGATTTTTGAAATACAATCTGAATGTTAATTCATTGCGACCTATTTCAAAGCTAAGCAAACTTTTGGACATTCTACTTTAGCAAGATCTTCCTATGGTATGTAAATAATTAATAGTCAAAATAAATTGGTATTTTTATGTATTATCTCTTTACTATAAAGAATATTCATGTACGAGTAGCTCTGTTTCTTTGGGTGTATGTGTGAGAGAGAGTAAAGAGAAATAAAGTCTTTTTACCTGCCACTGCATGTTTATCTCGCCAACCATTTTACTTTCATTGTTATTGTTAGCCTGCCTCAGAGGTCCTTGTAAACAAGTATCACTAGTTTTGTCGGGTTATTTAAAGGTTTGCAATTGCATTCCATATTCGAAAGGCGGATGGCAGTAACTGTATGAAAGAAACCGATGATCGGGTTCAGTTCGGGTTCAGTTCGGGTTCAGTTCGGGTTCAGTGGCGTACTTTATGAGAGGCCTATGTCCAACAGTGAACGGTTTTAGGCTGGTGATGACGATGAAACTGTTATAAACAGCAAAAACTAGGAAACTTTTTAATAGCATTTAAAAATCTTGAAAACTTTTTTTATACAACTAAAAGTTGAATTTACTTCTACCCATTCCTGAAGTTTTATAAATCCATAATTACGTCTAATATTGATTAGATTTTTTGGTTAGTTGTACAACAGGGGCATGTCAGAAACAAAAATTATAAAATATTTTTTTTTGGGTGTTACAACCATAAGTTTGTGGAACAATTGGAGGTTGTGGCTTTTTAAAGAATAAAAGAAATAAACTTTTATTTCTTTAATAAAAGAAATAAACTTTTATTTCTTTAATAAAAGAAATAAACTTTTATTTCTTTAATAAAAGAAATAAACTTTTATTTCTTTTAATAACATTAAGTGGTTACGACCTTATAAATAGAAGGCGTCCACCATAAATTAACAATACTGATGAATTAAATTAATTAAAGATTTCAGAACCTATTACTTAAAGATATTGTTATAAAACGTGGAAGGATTTTCTTAATAAGTATAAAGGATTTATTAGGTTATTTTACACTCAACTATTTGTATCGTATGTTTATCTCTCTTTTCCATGACTGGAGATGGAGGGAAAGTAATGTGGTGTAGCAGGCACTATTAGTTGTTATTAAAGATGTGAATAAGTAATTTTCTCGTAGGTACTGTTTTACTAGTAGTACTAATGGTATCTACAAAAGCCTTTGAAATTTTAATTTAATCCTTTATTTACAATAACAAAGACAAATCTCCATAAAGACGCAGTTTTACCGTTTTTCTCGAAAACTACACAATGAAACGAATTTTTTTATATTTAACTAGCTGTTGCCCGCGACTTCGTCCGCGAGGATAAATTAACATAACACATTATTATGAATACCACATAAAAATATTTTGCAGGAACTTTATATATTTTTCTCTGTATGTTAAATAGTTTACGCAATGGCATATGCCTTTACTCCTCTTCTTCCCCCTCACCTTCCCGTTCCTCTCCCCTTCCCCTCTTTTCGATTTCCCCTTTACACTACCCTTCCTCTACACCCCCCTCTCCTTCTCCCAACTCCCTACCCACATCCCTCTTCTCAGCCCTCCCACTTCCCACCTATCTCCCCTTTCCCTTCCCCAATCTCTCCCCTCTCCCCTTCCCCTTCTCTTCCGCTTCCCCTTCTCTTCCCCTTCCCCCCATTTCCCACTATCCCTTCCTTCTCCCCTTCCTTCCCTCAGAATATTTTGCTACTCAACCAGTCCAATGGTGTTCGGTAATCGCCTCTGCCTGATCTTGAGGAATATGTCTAAAATCACTTGAGCTTGTTAGTTGCCACCAAGTTAGAGCCGCATATAATGCGTAAGATGCAATTTTGATGATGATGATTTAAATAAACATTTAATCAGACAGTGATTTTGTGTAGTTTTTCCTTCCTCATTTACTCGAAATTTTATTTAAATAAAATATCACTCTATATAACATATTATCATTGCTTTATATATCAATGTCCTCTCCTTCCATCGGGAATCACAGTCTCTGTTTGTGAGAGACTAACTACTTAACTATTACATGAAGTAAACACACATGTGGTGCAAGTTTTACGCACTTCATATGTACAGTTTTTGGTAAAATGTCATTTTCGTTGCATGAAAGGTACACTCGATTACATAAAAAAATCAAAGCTGAACAAAAGTTAAGGTAACGCCACACTAACTCTCTCACGTAATGGGCTGCATAACTTTTCATTTTGGATTTATTTTAAGCAAATCGTAAGCGTGGTTTTTAAAACAAAATGTGGCTTTTTATTGAAAATTTTCTTAATAGTATTTTTAACATAAATGTATTAAGTCGTGTGATCCTATGTAAAAACATAACATTTCTTCTAAGACGATATATAAATAACTTCAACTATTTCTAAGTGCATCAATCGCATCTAAATGTTCAATTGTAAGGTTTACTGTTTTTTTTAAATTAATGGGCAAGATTATCGGCCGATCCGTTTTGTTAGACTATCCATTTTGTAAGCAAAAACCTCCGCAGGCCTGACTAAAGTTTCTGATTCATAAATATTACAATAGTTGGTCAGAAGTGTTTGATTAATAGGCTAAGTGCAGTCATGATAATAGGTACTGCTTATATCACCAAACAATATGGAAAGTTAACGGTGACATATAAACATATGTAGTCTTGTATATTTTGGATACGTTTAATGACCCCTAATCGCATCAAGGGACTTCGGGTTGTGACATGTTTAAGTCTACAATAGGTACCATTTCTCTTTTACGTTCATGTATGTATACTGGGAATTACTAGGTCCTTAACCCCATCGTGCCGCAACAGTGTATAGCGATCTTAATAATTCTAAGGCTCTTGTGTCAGTTGCGGAGTTTAAAGCAGCCCTTTGGGGAGTCATGTTTACTTCAGCTACATGTACCTCCTCCGTAGTTGGATCGAAATAGTTCCGAGCTAGGAATTTTTTGGCACCTCTACGGTTTATTGCTGTTGTTGTTGTGCTTTGCGTTGTTTCTGTAAAAGTTTCACTTGGTTCTGTACTTTCCGATGTTAAAGGATTCGATGAATAATTTATTAGGCTTGAATTGAAATCAATATCTTCCTCAGTTGTTTTTAAGTCCCTTGGCTTAATTTCTTTTGTTTCTATTACTCTGTTCATTCGCCTTAGGAAATCTTTCATATTAGTAGCGTAGTAATCAGCTTCAGTTGTAGGACCATCCGCAGTACGTTGGTCTTTAGCAATTTCATCTATATCATTTTGCGAAATGGCCGTCAGTGCTTCTAGTAATGTTTTCTTAGATGCCTCGGCAGTTGTGTTGTACTCATTATCACAGGTTTGGACTAAGAGAAGTATGAGTCTTTTAATAGTGTTTGATTTAGTTTTGTGCATTATATTCATTAGCTTTTCTGTTGTTGTAGCGTTCATACCTTCTTTTGTTTTTTGTACAACTCTGTCTATCTTTGTCTTATCTGGCGTAGTTGATTCCGTTGTACTTTGTGAAGATAGGACTCTATCGCTTATCCTTGTATATCTTGGTGAAAAAATAGTTTCAGTATTATTAGTTTGCCTTATGTCTTGTTGGGATATGTGGTCAAATCTTGTGGTGCTTAGATTGTAGTTTAAGGTGATAGGATCAATAATAGTGCTATGCCAGCTGTCGATAGTGTTCGGCCACTGAAGTTCAGTTGTTTTGTCACTAGCAGGCAATGTAAATATGCTGCTGTACAGTGATGGTTTAGTAATAAGAGCTTCAGTGTCTTCTATTTTTACTGTTGTACTTGGTTGGGCTGTTGTTTGTTCAGTAATCGAGGTGAAATCTATAGGTGTTGTAGGAGCTTCTAAGTTTTCAGAAAGTTCTCTGTATTTTATGTTTGTTTTAAATTTAGCAAAGTTAAATTTACCCTGGCGTAAATTGTTTTTTTGTGTTGTATATGGCGTGAAGTAAGATTTACTATCAGACCTTTGTAATTCTTCATCATTTGCTAATTTACTTCGATTTGTTTCCACAAAGTATTCAAATGTATTGGGTGTTGATGACGTCCTAGTGGAAATGACAGATTTTGCTAAAACATGTTCATTCGAAGGCTTAGTATTCTTAGCTTCCGGGTAAACTCTTTTGTCATGATTGAAAAGTACTGTATTATTTTGAAACCCTCCATATTTCTGACCGTAGCTATTTTCTGTCGTAGTACTGTCATAAATATCATCATAGCTGTTCACAAGGGTATTATCTATAGAAGATACAGTAGTAGTAGGGATAAATTGGGATGATAGATCTTGAAATTTAGTTGTATAAGATGCTGATATTTTACCACAGCATTTAAAAGGACTCCAAGGTGTTGCTGATAATGTTGGAGCATCTGTTTTAATTGGTCTTGAAGATGTCGCGAATTCTTCACTAATAGTAGGATAATCAGTTGCTAGGACTAGTGAATCTCTGAAAGACGCTAATGGAAGCCGAGCTTTATTATCTTCTGAAAAACCTAAGATTTCATGATCTTCATCGTTGATAGTGGTTGCTAGGTCAGTGTTGAAAATTTCTTTTCCATGTGTTATAATATTATTTACGGGTGGATGGGTAGGCCTAACATCAGTCAGTACTTTTCTAAAATGTTCAGGATTTTGGAGGTAAGCAGAAAGTGCATGTGTAAATATTTGAGCCAGTTCTCTGATTTGTGGAGCAGTAGCCAAACGGTTTTGTGTTTGTTGAACGTTCAAATCTTCTGATAGTTTGTTGTAAACTCCCTTTGGGTCTAACTTCATTACTTCGAGTAACTTCGAAGTATCTTTTACGTCACTAAATAAGTTACTATAGTTGTTAATCGTGTGAATACTAAAAAGAGTCAGTAAACCATCTCCAATATTGTCATTTCTATCGAATTCTGACGTTGTAGCCCCTGTTTCAACTGGCGGCTGAATAGTTGATAAATTATCTGAATCAGTTGCATAATAAATAGCCAAATCATTACGAGTTTTAGGCGTAAGAGACGATGAAAAAATAAATCCTGGTGTTGTAGGCAGGGTCCTGTAATATTTTTCGGTTATAGTAGTTGGAACTGATGTTTCTGTTGACCCGTATGTGCCTAATATAAGCCTTTCTCGTTGCTCTTGATAAGATGGTTCGGTTGTTATATGAGATAACTGATTCAAACTGGAATACACATCATATCTGTCCGATGGTGCCGTTTCACCGACATATGTATTTCCAGTCCAAGTTGTTAGAGGAAGTTTAGTAGAAGGTTCAACATTATATTTTGTATCAATGCTAATTTTGTTTTCTACATTGTTATTACTTTTAAGCATATCTGCGGCCTGTGAGATTTTTTCAGTGATTGTGATAAGGGTTTTGTTCTTCTCTTTTTCAATAAAATCCTTTAACAAAGATACCCCTGGTCTTCTATATGGAGCGCGTCCATTTACAATTGTTGTGTAATGTTTCGTGTAAGGTACCAAACTTGGCCGATTGTTACGTGGATTACTTTTTATCTTGATCGGTTGAACTGTGAGATTTGGAGTGTAAAGAGCATATGGCCGAAAGATATTAATATTGTTATCTTGCAAGAATTTCCTGTTGTTACTGTTAACAAGCGAGGCAGTTTCCGCTGCTATCTGAGTTTCTGTAATATTATTGGCAGCTTCTGATGTACCTTTATAAACGCGAGCACCTATATTCGTCGGCGAGGTGCTGAGTGTTGTTGGAACATTCACAAAATTATTTATTGTAGGTTGAGCGACATTCTTTCTGTGCTTCCTAATAGTTGTTGCAGATTTATTTTTTTGCACTGGATTCAATGTAGTTTCAGAAAATATAGATTGGACATTTTTAGCGGTTGTCTGAGGTTGTATCATGTGTCTGTACCGTAATAATCGTTTAGTTGCACCTGGAATATTAACAGACGCTCTTCTAATGTCCGTCAGGATGTTCGTGGTTGCTTCAACCTGATGAGGATCAGCACTCTTCGACAAGATCTGAGCTATTTTCGGAATTTCCTTTTGTTCGTTGGAGCGATATTCAGCGCTGGACTCATAAAATGATGGAGTGGAAGCACAGTCCACCTTGAACCACCAATCACAGATGAGGTGCGACTGACTGAATATGGTGCCGTTTGGACACAGGAACGATATTTTGCGGGATGTTTCGCAGATGTGGAATACCTGAAGTATTAGCAAATGTAAATAAATTAAAAAGTTAGCAAAGTGTACGTCGTACAGAACGTGCGGGTTTCGTCAATTATTGAAATGTAAGTACTTAAAGGAAAATATTTTTTTATCCTAGGTATTTCCTTTACTTAGTCATTATTTAACATACCTAATTAAGAATTCTACATTTCAGCAGAATCGGTCCAGACGACGAACAATCGTTGTTATCCTCTAACATCTCGGACTCATCTCTGAGATTTAATTTTATTTATTTAACTATTTATTACACACAAAAACATAACAAAAAAGGGGGAAAAGAACATGTACAAATAAGCCGGGTACTCAAGAGCGAGCTGTAACTTTACAGCGTTACACGTTACTGTTACCAAAAATCATAGTGTGTACGTGGTTCGCGAGCGGCACGCGCTGTGCTCGCAGCGAGTCGATGACGACGGTACTCATTCTGTAACTGTAACTGTTGCACGTTACTGTAACCAAAAGACATAGTGTGTACGTGTTCGCGAACCTGCCACGAGCGGAACACATGCAGCTCAATACGAGCTGACGATTGTTGGTTTTTGCCGCGAATCAAAGGGCGCTCGCAATGCTTTCGTGGACTTCGAGAGTAAAGGTCGTTGCACGCTGCGAACCAGCAAAGATTTTCGAGCGTTTATTCCTTTGATTTGTGTTATTATTGTGGTCAGAGGGTAAATGTCTTCGGCTGATAGACGCCTACAAATAATACACTGTGCTATGAACTTCAAAGGACAAAGCTTACTATAAAAACATTTAAAAGAAGATGCTTGGGCCAGAATCGGAGGTACTCGTATTATTAACGAAACCGGGGAAGTATGCAAACTAAAAATATGTATGCTGCACAAGCGAGAGACACTTCGTCCGACATCGTGGAGTTAACAAAGCAACACTGCCGAGATCCGGTTTGTCGTTAGGGTAACAGTGATGTGGACTTCTTGTCCACACTAGAACCTCGTTACTGTATCTGTTACAGTTCGCATAATGAGTACGCTCGGTGAGGGCGTTCGGTGGACGTCGTGAGCCTACAACGTATATGTATATGTTCGGTTACAGTTACAACTCGCTGATGAGTACCCGGCTATACAGTGAGGCAAACTGAGATTTTACATATTTGTATATTCCAAATTTCAGCTCAATCGGTACATTAGATTTTGAGTTATCCGCCGGACAGACATCTGACAAATAACTTTGCTATATAGGTATTCACTTTGATTAATCTCTAAAAACTCATTACAATGATTAAAAAAGGAGTTTGTTGTAGATAATAAAATATATAAAATAATGACAGTTACCTGACAATCGGTCTCCAAGTCAGCATAGTATCCAGTCGGCACGTTGTTACAACTGAACCCAGTGTTGGGGATATTTGGGAATGCTGGGAATTCCGTTCCCGATTTGCCGATTACACCTGTAATACACACCAAGAATAAAACTTAGAACTTGAGATGCCTTTAAATTACATCTTACCGTATCGTAGAATCTAATAAATAAAAACGTAAACTTATCGTGTCTGTACATTCAAGATATATTGCAACAAAAAAAATGGGGGGTCTAAGGATAAGTAACAAAACACATTTCGATCATTTTTGTAATTTTTACCTGTTTGTCTGTTAGTTTGTGCACAGGTAAAAACTACTAAACGGATTTTGATGAATTTTCACAGAAACTTGGGGCTCAACACGGAGTAACATTTATTCTATTTCATCTCAATCGGCTTACTCAATCAAAAGTTATGGAAATTTTTATTTCTTAGTACATTAGTAGGTATGCAATTTAACAAAGAAGTGTATAATGTTCGGCACAATTCAGATAAGTTAGGACTACATTTGGAGCTATAGCAGGCGTGGGAGTAGCAGTGGGTATGGGAGGGCCTGGACCTGGACCTAGAGCGTGAGCGGGTGGGAGGGAGGGGAGGGAGGGGAGGGGAAAGGGGTGGTGGAAGGGGAGGGGAAAGGGGTGGTGGAAGGGGAGGGGAAAGGGGTGGTGGAAGGGGAGGGGAAAGGGGTAGTGGAAGGGGAGGGGAAAACGAATTAACACTTAATAATTTTCAACTTTAATTAATTCTGTGGTCCGCGCGAGCGGAGCCGTGGCCACAGCTAGTACTTAATAATGCTACACCCAGCAAACAAAATTAATTATAGGTATCTTTCGAGCCAAGTTTCATAATCCGGTATTTAGCTTACATGACTAGTAAACGTTTCTTAAGATCCATTTGGGTGCACTTTACCACAGAATAAGTAATAGCACAAATAGGTACTTGACACAGCTAAAAGCACTTACAACTGGCATATTATTATCGTATAAGAAACGAATAAGTGACAATATAGAGATATCGTAGTCTTGGAAGACTAACCAGAAAATAGTTGTGATATGTTTCTTATTCCCTTAACTTTATATCAGTACCCGAAAATAACATATTCGAACTCTGACGCCTGTCTGGGAGAAAAATGGCAAAATGTCGGAGAAAAGAAAATGAAAAACCTTCGTTTTGCCGACGATATTATTTGTTCTCCTCGTCACGTCTCCTGACGCTCCTGAGCTACAAGCAGATGATGCAAGGCCTAAGCAGTACAACTAATGCAAGCTTTTATAGGTTTGTAGGTGCTTAGGATAAACTGTCGAAAACCAAGCTCATGACAAATAACAGGAAACTTAGTATCGAGGACAGGTTTTAACGGCAATAAATTTTAGCTATTTTTGAGTGGCTAATTTATATGCCACACTTTCACTGAATAATCCATCTAGTGCAGTAGCACTTAGTGTCGCGATTTAAGGTTAATTAAATACACTATAAATCCAGCAATGCTCTTTATAATAAATTAAATAAGCAAAATTGTACAGCAGCACTCTACATTACTATAGCTACGTAGAGTGGTCCGAGTTCATTCCCTGGTCACGCAATGTACCAAATGGGTTTCCAAAATATAAGTGCACTGATTGCTCTCAAACGGTGAGGGAAAACATCGTGAGGAATCTAACACATCTAAGGTTTTTTTGTTGTTGATGAGTTTGCGCTTGACTTCATTTTCACCTGATGGTAAGTGATAATGAGGCCTATGGCGGAGCGCGCCTACCCAGATGATGAAGGTTTATCTAAGCCATATTGTAATTAATTACAACTAAGAATCCTTGGATGAATTGCCTACAATAAGTTAAAAATTTGATGTCAATAAGATTAATGGTTTAAGCTGCTAGGACATACGGAAGTTTTCGGGAAACTTGTTTTTGAGATGTGCTGGTGATGCACAAGTTTAGTGAAATAAAGAAAATCACGACGACAAAACCTTTCTCGGTGCGCTCGAAAGTAAAAAGACGACATCATTGTGACGTCATAGCCTCCTCCCTCGACACACTAGGAAGTGACTACCGTACTTTTAGTGTGTATAGGAGAACAAGGTACATACCAGGTATGTCCCGAGATTAGTCTCACGGAATAAATAAGCCTGTTCTATATGATGCTGACTGCTGAGCCTGTACTGTGGGTAACGGACAGCTGATATAGTCGTACATAGGTACATTACATCCAGACATAAGGCAAATAAAGTCAAATGTTTGCTCTGAGCGGGTTCGAACTCACGACCACTGACTATTCTTGGACAGTTATGTGTGAAAAAAATTAAAGATTTTACAGGTGTAACAAATCTCTTCTAGTGATCCGAACATCGCGCAACTCGCTCGGACTTGGTCCTTGACTGACTCTCAGAAGCACTAACGTAAGGTTTGCATGCAGCGAAGTACGAGTATATTTGATGTTAATTGACCAAAATCTTACTTATTGCCGACAACATGAGGAGTAATGTAACCCGAACAATCATCCTTGCTGATGACCCTTCCCACGTTCGGCGCATTGTAAATCTGTAACAAAAATACATAAACTATAATTGTCATAATACAATTAGTCGAATCATGCGATTACGAAATATATTTAATTTTGTTTGACTTGCTTTAAATTTTGAAGGAGCAATAGGTATTTTTTTTTAATTTTCGTTACCTAACAGGTATAAAAATTCGTTAGCGCTAGAAAGTTCTAAACCCCTTAATTTACTACCTACAAATTATTATAAATATGCATCCTAAATCAAAACATTCTACTTTTTTATTATCAAATAAGTACTTTCAACACATTAGTAACTAACCTATCATAACTGTTAATTTTATCTTAAACTACTAACTGCAAAAACGCGTAAACACAAAATTTGAAAATCGCTTAATCATTAATCGCAAGTTCGCAAAACGCAAAGTACAAAATTATATAAAAAAATCATACATACTGTACTAAAAGAAACAAATGCAGGATTGTTTTAATGTATTATATATTATATAATTTTTTTAACTTCAATATGAAATTATCTATGTAAATTATTTTTATTTGTTCTTGCAATGCACTATTGTATGCTCTACGGCAAGTGCGATACTTGAACTCCTATCTTTATTTCCTCGGCAACTATATACTATTAGAGAAAAGCATAGTTTGCCCCCTTTGATAATATAATCATCATCATTATGTCAGCCCTTAGATGTGCTGATAATATAATAAATATATATAAATATTTTTTATAACACACTTTTCTAAATGCAAATCATAATATTCATAATGCTTCCTTAGTTTTTCCTTAGAGAGTTTATTGCTGTGCTGTTTATAATAAGATACTTACAAATAACAGTAGTGCCTATACAAGTATGTACGAGCACAGCAGCTTCAACTTTTTGAAAGCAGTCGAGGCCAACCATTTCTGAAGACCTTAAGTGCTCAATAATATATAAATATTATACAAACACTGTGGTGCTTACATATATTGTCACTTTTATTGTACGTAGTATTTAATAATAAGCGCCAAAAATGATCATATATATTTGGAATCTTCGACTGCTTACAAATATTTAACGCCGATTGTACCTATTAGCTTCATACCTCAGAGACATATTATAACATACTTACATGACTAGGTACCTACAAAAATGACGCAACCGTGAGATGATTACACATCTAGTATTATACATCGTGTAGATAATATAACATCTGAGTTAATGGGAGTACTTTTCCCATTAATTTTGCATACTTAGGTACCTAGTAAAGTATGTACATATTATACGTACCCACTAACGTGGACAAACCACAAAATGTTGTATCATCTAAACATTTGCTTATTCGCTACATCGGAAACTACAACGTCGACAATGATGGGAAAATTGTAAAAAACCCAAAAAAAAGTGAGTAGGTATATTATGAATTTTTTGAGTAATATGGTGTCACAAAAATAAACTCTTTTGGACACCTACGATAGAGATATTGAATTACTCGTATCGATGATCAAATTTCGAAAACATACCTCTATATACGATATGTAAATACTTATGTTATATCTAAAAAAATATGATTCACGCAATCTAAAATGTGGTCCATCATATTGACCACCTCGTGGCGTGTTATGGAGTAGCTTGGTCATTGGACTCAACCACAACAAGTCGTAGGGTTTGATTCCCACTGGAGACAGACAACTTGTACAATTTGTACCTACATAATAGTGGATGTTATATTTGTGAATTGTCCAGAGCACAGGAGAAATTCCAGCTTGGGATTAGACAAGTGTATGTGCTTGTATACCTATATCAGATATATATTTATTATTATTCGCGTATTTGCTATATACAAACTAGGTAGGTATGTAAACTAGATAGGTAATTACCTATCATCAAATAGTTCGATTAGTAACGTTATTTGTTACGCTACCCGCTTTGGGCTTACCTCCCCTTCCAAATATAATTCACTATAATACTACGATTCAAACACTAGCAATTCAAACAACAGTTACTACATTAAAGTAAACTACTTTATACTTAACTCCAAAAGTGTATGTAACTTGGTATTTATTTTATTTGTGCAACAAAGAATAATTATAGAGTAATGTAAAGTCACATGCTCAAATTGAAGCTTGCATTATTTATAGAGGTACAAATAGATAAGTAGGTAAGTACCTACCTACCACAAACACTTAGAACTTGCGTTTAACGAAAAATGCCCGAAGTCACACGCACCATCTTATGAGAAAAAGACAATAGACATGTTTCATAACATAAACCAATCAAAGTACCTACCTACCTAGCTGTTTTGTTTAGCACAGTTAATTTAAAATAATGATTACACCATGTGGTTTCAATGTACCGAACAGATTTATTATTTTGCATAGGTATAAATGACTGAATTATTAGTGTAAAAAGTGAAAAAAAAGTGAATTACGTACCGAGAACGCCTGAGGACGGGGGGCGTATGAAGATGTGCAGTGCACTTGGCGGGCGCTCGCCGCTGGAGACTGTGCGGAGAGTGCACGCGAGAAGCCTCCGCTTGCCTCGGCGGTGGGGTCGCGCTCGTGATGTAGGGAAAGGGAATATCATCTCTGAATCGCGAATTGTTCTAGGCAAACTGTTTTTTTAAAGAATGCAACAGACATTACCTATTATGTTGATGGTAGAAAGTCAGAGCTGTGAGAACAAGCTCAAGCCGAGATTAAATAACCGTGCATTAGATCCTTCGAACTAACAAACGGAATAGGTATGTTTGGTGGTTCAGCAAAACTTAGAAGATGATTTCAAGTTATGAAAATGAATTATAAGTATAAATAGTCATTATATTCAAGTTAGTTATTTAGGTATTAGTAGCTATTCCCGCGACTTCGTCCGCTTGGAAATAGGAACATAGACCTTTTGTAAAAGAACTTAGTGGTTCACTACCCGACGTTCATTTGACCTTACCTCTATGCACAATGTTAAGTTTCTAGACCCAACAGGTTTATACTGACGGACACCCATGAAGAAATTTCTGGAACCAGTTTATGCTGTACTGCACTTTCATACAAATGCATTGAATATATTCATATGTTATACATAAAATTAGCCTACCGACAGCGGTTCCGCCCGTTGGGCTACAGAATTAATGTATTTTTTTATTATTATCATATATTTATTTATATTTTTTATTTTAATATTGTGTTTTTATTTAATAAAATGTGTAGGGAGTGTAGGCCAAATCCTCCGTCTAGACAGAGACCCGGCAGATGAGAGAGGGTTATGCTCCTGCAATGGAGACAAAAATAACCTGATGATGATGATGATGATTTAATAAAATGTAATAATTTCGCAGGGGATATTCCCTTTCCCCTCTCCCATTTTCTTTCCTTCTTCACCCCCTTCCTCCGCCATTTTCCATAGCCTTAGCCCTTAGCCCTTAGCCCTTAGCCCTTAGCCCTTAGACTTTTGACAATGGAATGGGCGAACGTGAAGACTTGACGCAGTTTTCCGAATACTGCCCAGCCTATCTGGATTCTTCTGTCAGCTTCCCTATCGAAATTAATACTATATCCTCCGAAACTGTTATAGATAGACGTACTCCTGAACAACTTCGATACTTACATTGTGGACGATGCCTGATCTCTAATAAAGGGCCACTAAATATCGAATAACGAACTTTTTGTATCGAGCTTATGGAAATACCCTGAAATGGAACAGCTAAAAAACTAAACATTTCTCTTACTCTCTGTCAAGTTTTTGATAAGACCAGTAATGTTGAACTATACTGTCATGCAAATGATATGAAATGAGAGGTCATCTTGTAGAACCTCTTAGTTCTCCTCTCTTGTTAGAAGCCTCTTAGCATTTAATTGATGTATGACTTATACCAGATTATGTCCCGAACTCAAAGCTATTAAACAGTGAAAACACCGTCAAATTCTCTTCAGTAGTTTTCAAGATTAGCCTACGGGCTAATTTCGTGTCTGTCTGTATGTATGTATGTGTGTATGTACGCATACATACATACAGACAGACACGAAATTTTTTTATTATATTTTGTGTAATGTCCGGGGAGCGAATTTTATTTTTATAACTTTAATGTACAGATCCGCTTTTCTTTTGTTTTTCTACTGTTTTATTATATGTATAGATAATGCCTGGTGTGTCCATTGTTTTTAATATTGATTGATTCGTACATTGGTACATAATGACTTGATAAATTAACTTAACACATTATTATGATTAATAATACCACATGAAAATGTTTTGCAGGAAGTTTAGTGTTTTTTCTCTGTATGTTAAACATTTTTCGCAATGGCATATGCCATTACTCCTCCTCTTCCCCCTCCGATTCCCCCTCATCTTTCCGTTCCCCTCTACACCCAACCCCCTACCCACATCCCCCTTCTCAGCCCTCCCACTCCTCACCTATCTCCCCTTTTCCTTCCCCAAACTCTACCCTCTCCCCTTCTCTTCACCTTCCCCCATTACCCCTTCCCCCGATTTCCCCCTATCCCTTCCTTCTACCCTTCCTCCCCTCAAAATGCTCAATATTTTGCATACTCAACCAGTCCATTGGGTTCGGTAATCGCCCCTGTCCGATCTTGAGGAATATGTCTGAAAACACTTGAGCGTGTGAGTTGTCACCAAGTTGGTGCCGCATATAATGCTTAAGGTGCAATTTAAGTACAGAGTGCTTGAGGCAGGCGTTCATCTCATCGGCAGTAGTGCTCCGCATCACCATCGGCAACGTCTGGTGAAAACCACCTCAAAAGTGAACCGTGACCGGACCCGTCGCACGATTCCCCTTCTAGATGTTCTATTCTGTTCACAGCTTCTACAGCTTTCTTGTGCCCCATAGTGCACTTATCCCAAACGATCAGATAGCAGCCCTGAATCACCCGGACTTTGTCACTGTTACGACACACAGGAGTTTTGGTATGGGCCGTTTTACCACCAGGAAGCAGTGGGGCAGCGATTCCTGAGGACAATTACAGCTAGGGAATGCAATCTCGGTATACCGAGATCTCGACATACCGAGATCTTGCACCATTTTTGCAAGAGTAATCTTGCACCCATCAATGATGCGCGATCTCGCAAGATTTGCAAGATTATGGAGCGTCATATCCCATGATCATTTCGGCACGCGGAAGCGCGCGAACTGACTGATCTGTCTGATCTATTGCCTGTCGCTCCGTATCGCTTTCCCATCGCAGCGTGCAGGGGACACTAAGGGACAGTAAGGGTTACGCGGGGGTGGCGGGGAACGTGCAAGTGTCGGGTGCGGATCTATGCATTTTTTTAGCTATTCTGTAACTGTTTTAGTGAGCGTTACGTAATAGTTTGCGTTATTAATAGAAGAAGAAAAACCGGTCAAATGTGAGGCGTACTCATAATTCGCACCTTGAAAGGAAATGTAGAAAAATATATTTAAGTAGGTATTATGCCCTTTCATACAATACCCCACTTGACCTAACAACCACTATTTAAAATTTTGCCCTCTCCCCCCACCCCCTCCGTATTGGCAACCTTTCAATGAAAAAAAAAATATATTTTTTTAATTCTATGATTCGCAATATAGGGCATTGTTCAAAATTATTCCAATTTTCAAGTCGCTAACATCAGTAGTTCAATTACGGCGAAGTCGCACACAAGGGTACCTTTTTGCTATTTTGGTACGGAACAGTTTTTAATTCGAAGTTTACAAGTTTGTGCATGGATACAATCATCATTTTGATAAGTTTTATAAAAAAAAGTCCCAAGATTAGGCCCCGCATCTTTCAAATACCGAGATCAAAGATTTTGCTGCAAGATTGCATTCCCTAATTACAGCGCAGGCGATCTTTCCATGTCATCTGATTTCTACCAGAAGTGTGCCATTGAGAAATTATTTTATCGGTGCATCCCTGGGCATCAAGGGAAAATGTATCTCCAAGCTGAAGCTCCACGCTTCTTACGACTTTCTTGAAAACCACTCTTTACCCAACTGTGAGTCTTGGAATGTTATCAACTTATCACTCACTATCATTGACATTTCAGTTAATTGGTTTCCGCAGCGTACTCACGCTTTATACACGGTACAGGTAAGCCTCACGCAACGGTCATGCGGCGTATCTCCGCCGATATAATTGACAATATCTGCGAGCATAAAGGCAGTAGTATCCTCTCATCATATAGGTACGTCTACGTCCAGTTCAGCGTTTCTCAGAGCACGCAAGAACAAATTCCCCGAGACACAGACGATACTTCTTCCACAGTTACACTGGCTTCGAGAGCCCACAGATCACAGCGAACGCAAAAATCACAAAAATATTGCTTTTGTATTATTTTTACAAAATATCAGCACATCACCTCGTAGTGAAAGTAAGTATTAAGCTACCTATATATCAATTTAACGCTTTAGAGCTTCGATCTGAAGCGATGGTAATTTACCGACTCACTCACACACTGACATCAAGGACTGACCTAAAGTATTTCGAATACTTAAGGAGCTTCCTTACACCACGTGACCCGATAAGGGGTGCGAAACAAAGGTACTCTGGGTCTCTCGGCAACTGGGTTTAAATAGATACGTAATCTTTAATTTCTTATATTTGACACAGAATAAGGGTGCAGTATTTAAGTAGGTATTTCTATTTCGGAGCCTTTGATATGGTGATGGATGATGATAGTCTTGCCACAATCACGTGACCTAGTGTCACTATACTTTGTTCATTTCGATCTTATAAATTAAAATAATTTTTGGGTTGAAACGATAATGATAATCGTAAACCGGAATTTATCGTTATTTTTTACAATAATCTTTTTCGTAAAAATATGACGGTTCATTACGATACTTCAAAACACAAAGAATCACATATATTGACCCACTTCCAACATTGATTTTGCATAGATACAAGCGAAAAACAATGCTCTCGTGTAGAATTAAAGAAACTGGGCGCAGGGTGGCGTTGGGTGTATATACGAGCGTTTCGCCGTCATTATCCTCACCCCCAAAAGTTAATGAAAAAGAATATATTTAATTAAATATTTCACCAATGCAGAATCTGTGCACGGACCAGATACTTATTTTATAATAAAAACGATGAACTGGTGTTCTATTCTACTTTTTCGGAAGAGGAGAATAATGACGGCGGTTGAAACGCTCGAATATTCACCTCGTTACGGCTGCGCGGCACCAATTTTTACACGAACGTAGGTAACATTTGTATATTTTTTTGTTTGAAATAAGTAAATTACTAGTTTATTTAATTATCTTTATCAATAGTCATTTTATATAATTTTTTAAGTAGGTACTAAACAAATCTTTTTACATCGTGAGCTATTTTTCTTGTCGTTTAAAAGTAAGTTCAACTTATAATCCAACAATAATTTAAGTTGTAAGTACATGTTTACTTTTTCTTATAAGTACCTACATGTTTGTTTTCCTTTTGTTTATAAAATTAAATAAATTATAGAACGTTGTCGATTCGGCCCTAACAAGGCCCGAATTACTTTAAGCTGAATGTTTTACCATATCAAACGTACTATTGTTATTAAACTTACCAACCTACTTGCAACCGAATTTACACCAGCATGTTTCTATTATAGGGATCTCAGGATAAAATATGGTAGTATAAGAATTAACCCGCGGCCGTTCGTATCGCATTCGTATTCGTTATAGTAATAGGTACGCATTACGATGCATTCGTCATTTGTAGCGGTATCGTAATAGTCATATCGTTTCGTTCATTCCTATAAAAAGTTCAGCAAAAGCAAAAATATCACTAGCTAGTGTTTATTATAATTTTAACGATGGTTCTGGCAATAGAAAACAGGTAGTGTAAATGTATCTGTTCTATACGAAATATGGATTACGTTCAGAGGGTGGGGTTAAAAGAGTTCAAGACCACGTGGTTTATTAACGCTCCCTTACTACATGACATTCAATAAGTAGTACTTACTTCTTAGTTCGTCCTATAAAGAAACAACGGCCTTGGAGATAAGGTCTATGTTCAGTCTACTTATTTATAATACCTACACTTTGTGTGAGAATTACGAGATGCCATGTTTTAAAATGCTGTGAATTTGGCTTTCAAATTCCGTTCCTAAAAATTCATTTGTATTTTTATAAACAAAAACCGCAATTTACGTGGCACAGCAAGGCGGATGGTTGCGACTAGTTGCGACACCACTTGCACTTTGTCAATTACGACGGCTGCTGAACAACAAAAAATGTATTCTGATGAAATCAATAACAGAGCCCGTTCACTCTGCGATGGGTGCGACAAAGCTAAGTCGCGTGTGCTGTCTCATCTATTTTCATGCAGTGCGACAGAGATAGAACACACAAAAACCATTGTCGCTCGAAAAATATGCGTGCATGATATAGCTATTGCAAGATAATTGCAATCGTTAGGGTTGTCGCACCACATACGAGATAATAGGGCCTATTCTGAAGACAAAGTTTGACAGCACTAACATAGTTTACCTACATCCGTGTCAGACAGTACATCTTTGAGACAGTATTATGACAATGAATCGCGACTTCGGAATCGCGAGCCTATTTTCCAATTACCTATTATGTCGTTTTGCTTTGATTAGTTATTTAGTTACGCAATGAACTGTAATTGTTAAGGTAGGTATTATTTTCTACACTTATTTATATAAATACCTATTACCAGCCATTGCTACACGAGTGGTACCTACACGACAAAAATTGTCTACCCAGTGTTCTCGTTTGCACCATGACGTTGCTTAAAGACATTGAGTGGCTGAAAGAAGAGTTCTGAAAATGTTAGAGCTCGTGACACATCCTGCTCACCTCGTACTATGTGACTTTTTTTCTTTTCCCCGGAAATTCAAGATTTTATGCGAGGTTTAGCATTTACGGAAGCAGTAGAAGCAGTGACTGAAATACATCCGCTTCTGCACCAAAACGTCGATAACATGCCCTCAATATGAGTGGGTCTTTTGCTTCGGAAAATGGTTTGAGAGAATGAAAAAGTGTTTAAAATGGAACGAAGAATAAATATATTGTGAAAAGCACTACACTAAATTAATGTCGCTATTAGTTTTATTTAAATGTGGCCCTAATATTTCATACTAGCTATTGCCAGCGGTAATGTAAAAAATTCACAATGGTGTTATAAACCTTTTTCGTAATCGTAGTGCAACTTTACGCATATCACATCGAAACCGTTCGACTTGCCTATACTCGTAAAGAAACCGCTTTTTGCTATAATATCATAGACATCAGACACTAAGTTGCAATTAGGAACATAGAAAATATGGAAATTTCGAAAATAACCTCTATTAAGCTCCTCCCTTCTCCCCTCGTCAAACACGACTGTGTGGGTGCTGTACCATCTACCTTAATCTTTAATCCCCCCAAGCTGCCAGGTAAGACCATCTTTAAGATTCTGTTAAGCTTAAGCCGTGGTAGTCCAGTTGATTGTAAACTCGCCTCAGGTTCACGACGCAGTAAGTTCAAACACCGCCCGTGTACGGTTTATTAGTAACTAGCTTATGCCCGCGACTTCGTCAGCGTAGGTTTCGATATTTTCACATCTTCACTGCATTTAACAATTAATTTGGTTTCCCGTAGGAATGAGATGTTTTCGGGATAAAAACTATCGTATTTCAGGACCTAACCTATTACCACACATATTGTGCCAAGTTTCATCCCGATCCGTCCAGTGGTTGAAGCGTGATTGAGTAACAAACATCCAAACTTTCGCATTACCACCGACTTTTTGGTGAAGGAAAACATCGTAAGAAAACCTGAAAAGTAATTCTAAAGCGTATGTGAAATCGAACAAATCTGCTTGAAGCACTGTTTGGCACAAAAGATTGCGAAGGTACGAAGTACTGCCAGGTATTCTTAAGATAAGATTGTTATAGTTACCTCATCAGAACTTTAAGAGAGCTGCACCATGAACCTTCCTGACGTATGAATCCATACCCGAAGCTCCATCCTAGGTGTACTACTATCCTTTAGATCCAGTTATTGTTCACAAGGTCTTCACTCTCAAGCTTATGGGTTTAAGAGTGGCACTGTGGTCACTGTATTATTTTATTTATTTATTTATACTTTATTGTACACAAATATAAGTAACAACAACTAATTTAAACACAAGATGTACAAAGGCGCACTTAACTCTGTAAGAGTTTTCTTCCAGTAAACATTTGGGTGAAAGAGAAAAGCAAAGCAGATAGGCAGACAGCAGTGCACATTATAGTAACAATAAGTAGTGAAAAAAAAACATATATGTAAATAGCAAATAGAATAATTTAAATTTATTTATAACTATCTATATAAATATGTAATAAAATAATTATATATACACTGTCGTACAATATATACATAAGTATATACATACAATACACATACATACACTTACATACATACATATACACAAAGTGATCATTTGGATAGGTAATGCTCTTTTACTCTAGCCTTGAATATGCTCAACGATGCGCTCTCGCGGATAACATGTGGCAGAGAATTCCACAATCTCACTGCTTGGACTGTGAAGGAGCCGCTATACAGACTTCAAGTATGAGTTGGAATTTGAAGAAGAAGGGAAGTGATAGATCTGCAGGGCTTACCCCTAGGGACGACATAGTCAAAGCGCTCACGGAGGTAAGGAGGGGACACAGGATTGTTTAGAATGTTATAGAGATAACAAACCACATGAGCATCACGTCGGCGTCGAATAGGGAGCCATTTTAATTGTGTTCTGAATTGTGACACATGGTCATATTTGCGCAGTCCGAATATGAATCGTATGCACAAATTTTGAAGGCGCTCCAGTTTGTTTAACAATTCCTCCGTGGCGTCCAGGAAACATTTATGGATTTTATTTATGGATTTATTGCTCTATATATTGTCTCATTGCCAAGATAAAACGAGTTGCGCGTTGTTCGGCAGATTCGTTTTTGGACAGAAACTTAAATTGGCAGAAACTGGATTAGACAGAATCGTGTCTACTCATACGAAAAATACCACGACTAATGGTTTAATGCGGATCATCGTACGTTTCTTACATTTGCATTGCAAAAGGACGTTTGCGGGGAAGGGGACTTGCCCGTGGAGCCACCAGTGGGTCTGGGCGAGGGGTCCACGGGTCGTGCATCGGTTTTAAACTCGTGCCGACATATTCGTGTCACTTTAAGAAATATTTAGTATTTGCCGCCTCGTTGGCCTAGTGGATGGGTCATTAGATTCGAGCGCCAGAGGTCGTGGGTTCGATTCCCACTTAAGACGAAAGTTAACCAGAGCGATGAATCAAAACGTGACGTCACTTTCCCAATGTGACGGTAACTTTAGCGTTCGAATGAAGACCAAGCTAACGATTAATATTATAACATTATCATTACCTATGTGTAACATACAAATCTAAAACATCAGAATCCGCTCAGAATGAAATAAGATATGTAAAGGCTTATTAAATGAAAGGGTTATACATTATTGTCAAAACGCCTATATTTTGTGGTTAATTTAGATGAAATAAAAGCTTTGAGGCTGCAGCTCAAGTTGCGCCATCTTGGCGAGTAGGCGGTGCAGGCGGCGGTGGGCACACATCGTTCTGCCGCTGCCGTCGGCGCCGGGCGCGCTGGCCGGAGCCGCGACACTGGCGCCCATCGCGCCGCGCGCCGTCGACGCGGGCACCGTCTCCGGCCGTATCTCACGACACGCCTCCAGGCGCTGTGACAAGTGCTGCGGCATCTACGAACAACAAGTGAATTAGTTCAGAGTAGGTAAAGCAAGTTAGACAGACGTCGGAAGAAACCATGGTGTTGGTACAGAAATATGTATTAGGCCCTGTTTATGTTTCATAGTTACAATAAATGTATGGATTAAAGAGTTTTATCAAAGTACTAATTAATTAGGAATTTTACCGTCTTATATCAAGAAAAAGGGCATTGTAGGTTTGATAGATCGTCAGTTGGGCGTAATCAACATTATAGAAGAGTGGGAATTCCAAACGGTACGTTATTTTATATTATGCTATTTAATTAATAGTTAATTTATTGCATTTGTACTGGAAAGACTTCCACATCAGTCAGCCACATTTAAGAAAACACTCCACTATTGTGAATCGTAATGGATACAATTTCTGGTAGGTATTCTAAGTGGACTCATTTTAGAAGTTGTTATCAACCGGACTGATCCGGAGGTTAGACCTTTAGAACCCGTCCGGTTGATATATATCATGTCAAAATATTCGGCTCACGCCGAAAAACTACTAAGACTAATTAAACTTACATTGAACAGTGGCGAATGAAGTAGCGGAGTCCAAAGTGGCAATAACTTGTTTAGGATAGTTGAGTTGCATTCCAGCAGGGATTCTAGGAGATTTAGAAAATGCAGATTTACGGTCTCAGCCAGCTGAAACAAATAGATAATATACACTTATATTATACGTTAGATAAATTAAAGCATGAAGTAAAATATCTGTAACATTTTTCATTAGCCTGTCTACGTCCACTGCTGGCACGTACGCTCGCGACGCTATGGCCTTTCGAAGTACGCGCGACTACATCCGGTCCTCCGTCTTCGCATCCAGCCGCTTTCGCCCACTTTATTCAGGTCGCCGGTCCATCGGGCTTCGCCACATTATTAATTAACCTATCGCACGTAACAATTACCAAAAATATTGTAATACTTACAACTCTCGACTGCACCGTGACTTGCATTATGCTAGGTACCAACTTGCACCAGAAGTCTAGAAGAATACACACGGTTGTATTGTGAGAGTCACTGCAGGGCGTGCTGCTGTAAGTCAGTTCTTCCAAATACAAGGTCCACAACTGGCATAGAATGAACGCGTGGAATAAGGCGTTCATGCGCTGGGCGGTCGACTTCGTTTGCTCAACATACGATGACATTATTGTCTGAAAGAAATAGTAAATCATAACCAGTCTCATTTGCAAGGTAGGGCTCAGAACAAATAATAACAGTCTAAATAATCGCCGTGTGGTTCCCGGCTTAGAATCGGTCCACTCCCAATCATCCTGTGGGTGTCGTCAAGGCGACTAGGGGATTGCACCAGCGTTCTCCTGTATATATATTAAGGTCATTACTCCGCCTGCCAAGCGTTTTGATTATGGCAAATCCCCCAATGGACAGCACACTAAATGTGGCATTCTATTGGGGAAGCTTATTTATGTTCATTAGTGACGTATTTCGGCTAATGGTCAAATACTGTTTGGCACCGACCGACTATATAGATCATCCTTCAACTTGAAACCTCGTCTTTGTGTTACATTTTTAATGGGATTGGAGTGTCCATGAAATCACTCTGACCGCCTATATTCCGACCCTTCGCCAAATAAAATTAGATATACCCTTTAGTATACCTGTATGTGATCAGTGATGTGACAGGTGACATCTTGTGACACGGGTTGCTGTAGCGGTTGCTGGCCTCCTCTGGAGTTGCACAGGGCACCCATGACCAACCACGAAATTAGCCGGACACGGCTCACACACTCCGATATTTCTCGCGATCTGATAATGTAAATTTATGTGATTAGACAAAGGGCAGGTATAACTTTCAGGGACTAGAGGTCCATACCATGAAGGAAAATAATATTCGCACCTCAGAAGTCACCTCAAAGTTTATACCTTCATGATTGACACTAATTGGTTATTATAGTAGTTAACAGATGAGTCATCTGGTTAGTTTAATTGGTTATTAAATTAGATAACATAGTAGTTATTATTATATACTCCGTCCGTGTTACTGAAATAAGTCGGCCTTTCTTCTCGACTTTAATAAAATCTTTATTGCTTAAATCCCTTTTGCAATAGCTTATTGGTTCACACACCACCTTTTAGTCTGGTGAGCGTGTAAGTCGTTACCGCTGAAGGTCGCGCCAGCTACGCTGTGATCTTTAAAATTATCCTCGATATTTGAATCCTTTTAACTTGGTGGTACAAACTACTTTTGTTTACACGCGTCCCTAGAACCACTTTCGTATGACCTTTCAAGTAACTAGTATAACCGGCTGGCTTCCGAAATCTAACTAGATAATACCACTTATATGTCTCGAGGTTGATAGCAATTAGATATACTTAACAAATATCGGTCTTGCAAGTTTAATGTCTCTTCATAATTACATTGCATTGTCAAAAACCCATTGATTATAATATTAACACGTTTGTACACATCACGTCAATATACGTTATACTGGTGGCTTCTACCGCGACAATATGTCCATGGACGTCTTATTTCATATTGATTAATCGTCTAGTGCCGCATCACGAACTCGCGTCACGCGGGCTATGTCCACGAATGTGATAACTTCTCACAACTACTACTATTCTAGATTCGGTTTTTAAGTTAGGTAAGTTAACATATCTCCCTCTACTGTATTCTGTATTAATGTAAGTTAATACCACCAATATTATAAGTGCGAAAGTTTGGATGTTTGTTACTCAATCACGCTTCAATCACTGGACAGATCGGGGTGAAACTTGGCACACATATAGGTTAGGTCCTGAAATAGGACGTAGGATAGTTTTTATCCCGAAAAAACATCTCATTCCTACGGGAAATACGAGTACATAATAATTTGTGATGTTAAGTTGTCCACGCGGGTGAAATCGCGGGCAACAGCCAGTAGTTTATATTTTTAATGCTTAAATGTAAAACTAACCCAGTAATGGAAGTGGTAACGGCGCACATCATGTTCCGACCCGCCTGACCAGTGCTTTGCTTTCCGCGACACAGCTCCATGGCGAGTTCCACAGCGACGTACTGAGCTATACCGCCTTTGACTATCGCTCCTAACGTGTCTTCATTGAGGCATATCAGGTTGCGGTTTACTATAGACTTCGAAACGGAGCCCTTTAAATACACAAACCAACGAAATAAGTCCCGTAAAATGGGATATATATGGATAATTTTCAAATTTAGCTTAAATTTAGATCTACAAAGTAAGTAGGTATATATTATAGTTTAATGTCGCTTTATCAGTCGCTAAACGATTCTGGAGGACTGGAAGTTTCCGGATAATATGTACTTACATTATATGTATATACGAGTACATATACTAGTCGAGTCCCAAACTAGGAAATTCTCCTGTACTATGGGAATTACACAAAGCCAAGACAGTTCCCAAATATAAATACACACCCAGACCAGGGCCGACTTTTGCAAAGTCCTTAGTGGAAATAGATCCTTGACCCGTGGCGCTCGAGTCCAACGATCAAGCCATTAAGTCGAAGACTTACCTTTATTTTATTCAGTAAATTCGGATCTTGAAGCAACTCAATCATATCGAGCAGATTTGGTCGCATGCAGTCCACGGCACCGCTGCCCAGTTCCCTGGAGTCGAAGCCACTCGGATTGATGGTCAGCAAATCACCAGTATTTAATTGTGGCGGAAGAAGGAGCGTGCAGTTGTGACCTACAAATGAGTAATGAGTAGGCACAAAGTTATTATCAGTCCGCGAGTTTTTCTGGGGTTTGATACGAAGTGCGGCTAGTCACTAAATGACTTTCCTAAGGAATAGGTTCTTCTTCCTTAAATGGCCTTCCTTAGGATTTTGCCAATGTATAGGATGACCACGATTTCGAGGAGTAAAGCTGTAGGTTGTGCCACTAGAGCACCGAGGGAGAAATGCGTGATAAGTTCTGTATTTACGTAATATATGCCTTATCTTATAAAAAAAAGGCTTTTATACGGATAGAACCGCTTGGTAACTCATTTTGTATATCTTATGGCATTTAGACCCTACGGGATCTTCTATTTGGCCCCTGTGGTAGCTTGGGAACCTACGGATGCGGTGCAACATCGGCCAAAACACACACAATTTCAGAGGTGCGGGTTGTTTTAGTTCATCGTTTGAGAGCAGTCAATAAACTGACTCAAGTACCGAAAAAAAAACATGGTTACCAATGTTTTCTATTAGATTTTTGTTGTTTTTTATTCGATCCTCAAATACGAAGCTTCCGATACGACAGGCTGCGTTTTCCCCACAGTGCCACAGACGCTTTTACGAATAAGATAATAATTTCCAATAAGTTGTTAAGTATTCGATATTGAATGTCTTTGTAACGGGGTACTGCTGGTATTCTGATGCATTCTGCACACAATTCTTTTTTTAATATATATACAGTCAGCCACACATCACGCTGTACACTTTATATACCCATATATAGTATAGCAAAACAATTTAGAAAGCGCACGATAGTTTTGTTTGGTTTAATAATGAAACTTACGAGTGACATTGTAACGTTTAAATTATAATCTTTTTATGCAAAGTTTAACTTTCATGTAGTTTGCTCATTCAATTTTGAATCCACGCTGGGCCGACTAAAATTTTTCTATGGAATTAGTATGTTGCTGTGTACTGACCTTGCAAAACGAACTGTATTAATATAAACAGATTATCGTCAGGTATGGTGGTCTTGGTCCTCAGCGCCTGCATGAGCTCGAACACCAGCACTCGGCACACGAGCAACTTGTCCCTGTCGCGACTAAACACTCGCACACACATCACGCTCAGCTCCGATATTACGGACAGCTTGAGGACGAAGTTCTGGATGCCGTAACTGATCATCTTGGAAATTGGTTCGAGTATACTCTGTAACAATTTTTTGTAATATGTCAGTGAGGTGTTATGATCTCTTTCAAGTAGAATAAAACAGTATTTTTTGTATTCTATGTTCAACTGAGATTGTATGTCAAAATCGGTAACTAACAATATGGTAGATTAGATTAGGTAACTAATAGGATATGTTTCAATTCATTCCGTATTTTATAATCCAAAAACAAATACAAAACACAGGCGATCTGTCTTTTGGTTGACTTGGTACGGAAGCTTCATGCGCGCACTTAGCTTAGCAATTATTGTTACTAGTTCAGGTTTGGTTTAGAATTTAAGATGTAATTTGTGTATAGATGTATTTTAAGCACTGACCTGTATAATTACACTGGACTGGCTGTTGTCTATTTTTGTGCCTACTTGCTTTGGTTTCCGCTATTTTGACGCTGAAGGCTATGACGACTATAGAACTAAACATATTGGCGCCGATTACTTAGGATTAGTTCCCGGGACACTTGATAATACAGCTTTAAATCGTCAATAAATTAGCTCTCAGTAGTATTGAGACCGCCGGTCGAGTGTACCACTTACAGCACCAGAAACCTGTCCTACCCTGAGGTGTGGGCGGTAAATTTACTTATGTCCGATTGTATGAGGGATAACTTAAAAAAGATCTTATGTTGTTGATCTTAAGTTGGAAATCTATTACCAATCCCGATACCACAGTGTAGGCAGCCTTAGATATACATTCACATATGGTCGTTTTAAGTACTGTACTGACCGTACATTGTATGGTGTGTGTATGTATGTTTATTCGTGATTATTGTACGGGATTTTGTACCTTATATTGCGCTGCGTGAGGAATCTTAAGCACAGCGGTAGCGGCTCTAAGTAAAGGTAGCACGTCATCTAGCTGTTGCAACTGCAACGCGACGCTCCGGAACAGCGCGTCCATTTGCTGTATTAGCGCAGCACAAGCACCCGAAGGGCCCAACGCTTCAGGCGCGAGGCACTCCAAATACATGGCCATGTTCCCAACTATTACAGGAATTTTCTGCAATGTTAAAATACAGGTCTGTAAGTGGTTTGTTCCGACAACTTTTATTTCGTTTTCAATTTAAATACAAACAGTTATATTTTGAATTATAAAAATACTTTTACTAGTAAGAAAATAAATTTAAGCCATGCAAAAGATCAATTCGGATCGTTACGTCGAATTCCTCGTATGTCAACAATATTTAAATATTACTGTCCACAAATACCATTTAAATTAAAAAAGAAAAGGAAAACATGCAAAATAAAATTTTAATAATCAGAATAGTAAAATCAAAGAAAAAGATCATAATCTATACTAATAATAAAGAGTAAAGAGGTAATTGGATGTGTGTTTAAAGTAATATCTGTAACTACTGAATAGATTTCAAAAATTCTTTCAGAACTGGAGTATCACCTATCTAAGGTGATACTCTCTGTTTGAATATAGTCCATTTTATTCTTTTATAAAAAGGGGTGGTCACAAAAAGGGAGGGATAGGAGAAGGAGGGACTTAGGGAAGGGAGAAAAAGAGAGGATGACCCGGAGTAAAAGGGAGAAAGAGGCAGTGCGGGAGGGAAGGGGAGCGCAAAACCGAGAGGACGTTTGTAAGTTTGTAGGTATCTTCTACATACCACGCACAGCTCAAACCTAAAAGTCTGGAAATTTAAAAGCACAGAAGTTCCGTTTATGACGTGGGCAACGCCAAAGATATGATTTTTGAAATTTTCCGCGGGGAACATTAGATAAAAGGACGGTGAACTTCTAACGCGAATGAAGTATGCTAATCAGATATAAAACAAAATATAATTAATGGAGTCTATGTTAGTTTATTTATTCACGCCTCAGGTGTGTTGTGTTTATTTGAGAATTGTGGGAGAAAGGTTTTGTGTATTTATAGGCTATGCAGCAGTAAACTCACATCGATAGGTAAAGTCTTTTTGGAGTTCAAGTGCTCCACAACTAGCTGCAAAGGTCCACATGGATACAGTTCGTTGAAATCGACGAACGCTTGCGCTATACTCTTGAAGAATGTCAGCCGTTGTTTTTCTGCAACGATATTACATATGTAGGTATTAGAGTAAAATCATCAAAGCATACCAATGCAGCTAGATATTTTATATCCTTTGTTACTATACATTCATCATAAATTCTATCTAATATTATATGACGTAAACGATGATTTTTCTCAATTCAGTCATAGATATTGAACTTAGTCACATTTACCCCCTAGTTGCAACTTTCGCGTTTTGTGTTGCAAGCTGAAGCAGCAGTGGGGAGCACACCTGTAGCAGAACAGACGGCTGTTGGGGCAGACGAGTGCTGGAGTAGAGACCGCAGAATGGGTCGAGCTGCATCAGATGCCCGACGTACCGACTTGAAGAAGGTGGCCGAGAGTGGATGCGGAGGACCGGGAGTGGTGGCGTTCATTGTGGAAGGCCATAGCGTAGCATAGCGACAGCAGTAGACAATAGTGGATATACCTGGAGTCCGCTGCAGAAACATTTGCAGGAAAACGTTGTTCGGCGCAAGTTGGTGGAGTACCGTGCGTAAAAATTGATGAGCTACGAACACGGCGCTACCAGGCAGGCGGGTGTTCGTCTCAGCCTGCCACGTGTAGTCGCCAAGTTGCACCACTCTGTGTACACAACATATTTCATCATAAATCATCAACATCATCATCAGGTAATTTTTGTCTCCACTGCAGGAGCACAACCCTCTCTCATCTGCTAGATATTCATCATAAATAGTAGACAGATATTCATTATTTATCTCCAACCAAATTATAAAGTCGATTTTCTCGTAGTCCACAACAACGAAATTAATTTCGTTTCGTATTGAAACATTATTTTATCATGTTTAAATACGTATATTATTTATTATACATGTATTTGGAATAATATAAAACAACTTATCAACGTTCGTTTTAAACGCCATCTAGCGGTGAAAGTAAGTACTCTAATATTAAATTACGCGACAGCACTCTTATTCTTAGCCGTCTTCAGAAATAGCATGACAGCTGATTCATGGGTGGATTCACGGAATGGTATCTGCTTATTTGGTTTACAAACCTAATTTAGCACCTATTTTGCAACTAAACATACCCTATCTTGGTTTACCTGCTTATATTATACAGGAGTGAAGGCAACATGGCTGCCGCCGCCGCGGGCTCTCGGTGCACGAACGTAGCCAGCACAATGATGCACAAGCCGAGCTCTTCGTCACTGTACTCCTCTACGGCCGTCCCACATTCAGCGCCTAAAGCGAAACAAGAATACTCAATAAGCCTAGTCTGATATGTGCAGCTGTGGCTCCGTTTGAGGTCTAATTTAATTAATCGACACTCAGGACATAACTAAAGTCATCGATATAGTCGAAAGGATTATCAAGAGTGGCATGGGCAGATCATATCGGTTGCAGAATTAACAGCCGTTGGAGCAGACGAGTTCTGGAGTGTACCGCCCCGTCCGATAAACCGACAACAGAACATCAGTAATAAGGTTGCCTGGAAGAAATAGCTAAAAGCGATGAGGCCGCCACTTACTTTTCCAATACATTTCTAAGATTTGTGTGCTATAAAGTACATTCATTCAATTTACAATTTAATTTCAAATTTCTCAATGTACTTACAACGTCGCGGTAAGCCTAGTTGGTAGTGCTCTCGCCTTACGTTCAGTAGATCGAGGCTTTAAATCCGGGTCCGTACCGAATCCTATCAACGGCTGGGCTAGCGTGGTGAGCAATAGCCCGAGCGCAGGGTAGGCCTGTGTCTTAACAGTTATAGACAGATGATGTGTAGTGTACTCACAGCGATAGCACATTGTTATGTCGGGACCAGCAGTAGTAGTCGCGTGGGCGGCTCGACGCCCTTGTCGCGTTTCATACTCCCACCAACCCCCGCTGGTGTCGCAACTGCTCTCTGAAATTATTATTTAAATATCAAAGATCATGGCCTAGTTTATCGAAATTATAAATTTATTTTAGGTTAACTGTACGCGCACTCCGTCCGCTTGAAATTACAAATGTTGACAATTTTCAAAAGAACATTGGATATTCAAAAAATTCCTATGAAAAAGTTCCTACTAGACCCAGCGGTTTATACTGGCAAGAACAATTTAAAAGCCCAGTTTATGCTGAACTGCACCTTTATACAAATGTTGGGAAATGAGATTTCATCTTTTTCACGCTCCCCGACATTGTGTTGAGATAAAACCTATACCAGATTGTATCTCAAATCCTAAGCTATAAAACTGTGAAAGCCCTATTAAATTCTGTCCAATTTGTAGGAATGAGTTCATCTTCTTGACAATCTACCATCATATTGAGATAAAAACTATATAAAATTGGCTTTAACAATGGTAAAGTGACTTTGACATTACCATGTAGAAGTAAGTTAACGGTAAGTAAGTCACGGCGAAGTAAGTAAGTACCTACTTTCCCTATCTGTAACTAACACACTTCATTTAAAAATGTGAACTTAGTAAGACAGTTATAGTGATACCGTATTTAAGCGGCTGAAGGTTGAGTGGATCTGGTGCAGACTGCACTGGTGTGGTCGGTGAGCCCAGCTGAGCGGCTTGCCGCGCGAGCCGCCGAGGCGATGTGTCGCGAGATCTGAGCGCACAAATAAATACACATTCTAATAAATTATTTTAAAAGCCTGACTTCACAAATTATTGAAAATATTTTGTATTAACTATACATACAACATTATAAAAGTAATCATTTTAACTAAAGAAATGGATAAACAATTTTAATACTTTGCACTAAAAAATTCAGAGTATATTTTTCTTCATTCGTTACATTGCACTAGACTCTAGTGTGAAATTAAAAGCAGTAAGCCGAGACTTTTTTTATATTAAGATTTTATTAAATCGGATACCCTTGCTGCTATTTTTTTATCCGTATGTTTGTCTATCTGCCGGATGACTCCAAAACTACCGGACGAATTAAGCTGAAACTTGTGTGACAATGAGTGGGCATCCGATACCTACGATCTCACCATAATGTCAAACTACCCTCCTGTCCCGTACTCCGGCGACCGCCGTCTCATCGCCGCAGTGGGTACCGAGCCATAACGATTGTGAATTCCTAGTTTCCTAGTGAGTGACTCTAGCCACCGTTGACACTAGCTAGATCATCGTATTGACCTCACTTCCTCCCACTCATTGACCTCAGGATTGACTATTCAAACCTAGATATGACCATGCGTTGGAGTTGGCAAATAAAATAGCCAACCATTTCGTATTAAAGCGATTTTCGTTTATAGAATAATACATACCTGGTGCTCTTGGAGGATAGCTTCTTGCCAATATCTTGAGGTCTGTTTGCAGTCGTCGATGTTGGTTCGGGTACCAATTTGCTTGTATCTGCTGCATTGTCCACTGGGTCATCTGAAATATGTCAATAGGAATTCACTTACATCATCGATGGTTAGTAGTTTCTGGGAGGTAATAGTAAAAGCACGACTCTGATGGCGCTAATACCGTGTAATTAACAGTGGCGCGAAGAAAAAAAGATCGATTTAAAGGTTTCATTGGCGGAAACCGAGTGTCAGATTCGTTCGTTCTAATTATTAGTATCAAAATGTATTCCTAACTTTTGTGATAGTATTTACAATATGCCTGTGGCTGTGTAAAGTGTGCGGAAACCCTAAATAAAAGCATGTTACAAAGTCATCCAATTCGCTTCAGAATTGTCCGTTGTTAATTTTCATTAAAACTACTATCACTTTAGTGAAAATATAAACGTTAGTACAAATCATCATCATCGTTTTATGTTTGTCAATGGACAGGTAAACTATACATAGTCCGTACATCCCAGTGTCCTAAAGAGATATTATAAGTACCTGGTGGCAAGTTTAACGCCTCTCGAACCCTGTCAACTAGTGCGTTGAAAACTGGATACTGGTCTTTATTCGGTTTCGGGCCGATCGGCAACAATCTGTCAATATAAAAAGAAAATACTGAAGAGTTACTCCCTTAGAGTTTTGCATCATACAGATGATTCGCGTGCATAAGGAGTTTCTTACCTCTCTGTTGGCGGGATGTGGAAGGGTTGATGCGGTTGTTGCGGTTGAATGTAGGGAGGCGCACTCCATGTCACTTCCATCTTGGAAAGAGGCGATTCAGGCGAGGCATAAACATAGACGGTGCTTTTCCCTGCAACGATAGTAACAATTTATATCATTTTTATTTATTTACGACACGATTCTACTACTCTACTCAAAAACCCCTCATACTGATACTGCTTGCCAAGTATTTTAACATCAATATTAGAGTAGATTGGTTTCTGATTCCGAATTTGCAATAACAAAAAAATTTGTTAGGCACTCCGAAATAGAATATAAATACGTGCACTGATCGTTGTAGTTTTTCGGTTTGCGTTTTGAAGGAGGTCGAGTGCGGTAAGTTTCGCCTCTCTCTCTCATTAGGTTTAAGTAAACGGATGGACAAGACACCATGGTAAAACACGGTGGCAAAACAGTCGCAGGCAAAAAATAGACTAATACCAGGGCTTTTGCTGTGAAGGTGCGGTGGCGATTTACTGCGCTGAGGCCATTGTCCAAATTGGCCTTCGCTGTTGGACGATGGGGCTGTATCAGGCGACGTACTGCTACCAACTATGTGAAATAATACAAAGTCATAAGTATATCTTTCTTTTCATCATATACAATGATTTGAACTGACCATGGATTTGAATAGGAGGGTGACCGTGATCAGTAGATTTAATTTTTACACTAGAAATACTTTTATAACTTCTGACATGAGGACGTTTAAAATATATATATAACTCCACTTTAAATGGAAGGAAATGCTCGTAAACATTACTATTGATGTGTTTGAATCATAGAAAATTATAAACGATGCAACTAACCAACTATTCTCTTCTGTTTTCCAAGAATTTTAACCCGAGGAGATGTCTGCTGCTGACAATGTAGTTGATCTGGCCAGATCTCTACAGATTGTCCGCTCATAGGCGTCGATTTCCTAAAAAAAAGGCTTGGTTAATTTTATTACCACTATCCAACTTAAAAGTTGGTCCACGAATATTGAGGGACGCTTTTGAAACCGTGAAGTTTAAAAATTTCAATAGGGAAGATAGTTTTAAGTCATCGTCGGCATGGAATCCGATAGTGACCGATAGACTAAAACCTATATTTTTGTCGTTGAATATATCAGCAGATCAGTGCAGTGTGTCATGACTTTACAATAATGCAAGACCAAGAATGGTAGTTGGAGAAGCTACTCTCAACTTCAACACGGACAGGTCCCCTCTCCAGTTCCCCTCGTGACCACGGCCAGTAAAATCTGGTCGGAACGTTGTGTAAAAGTAAATAAAAATATTCGCCTGTAATATACGTATAATATTTAGTAGGTTTGGTTTGGATTCACGAGATGTGTAGTAAAAAATCGGCGGCGTGGGAATAGCGTATCGGCCTGCAAAATTCGGTTACCATGGCAGCCGGAAGGGAGTCTTCTCTAAATGCATGACGGTCATGCGCTAGCAAAGTCGGACAGTTCGAGCGACACGGCCGTGACGGGTTTGTATATCATCAGAGCCAACGCCAAGTAGAATCAAACAAATATTTACGCTACGCAGTGCTAAAGTTTGTGAGTTGATGTCACTATTCATTCTTTATCAACTTTTAAGAGTTGAACTACCTATACAAGCGCGCATTAGCATTATGGCGATTGACATTCACGCACCGAACCGCACAGAACTTTGCCGGGTAACGATGCGAAAGGGCCGTACCCCACGCACGCGCGCGGTCACCCGCTTGCCCCGTCGCATGTGCGGCTCAATGATGGGGGCGCTATAACATACAAAACTGTTTTGTATAGGCAAAGTGCGGCGTGGCGCGTGATAGTGGCGTTCAACTCTTACTGTTGCTTGTCGGTCATACATCAGCCTATCGATATTCCATTTAATAGTTCGGACATTCGCTATATAAAATTATAGATACCGAATCTTGTTGATAATTCGAGATAAATTACTCCATCAAGTGATGTTTGATATATTTCATAAACGGTTACTTACAAGTTGGAAGAATCGCTACCAATAGACACCGAGGAACTAGTTGACAGCTGATGGGTGGATCGAGAACCGATAGTTGCCTGTAATATCAAACACATTCTTTATATAACTGCGATTTAAATTGTGCTACTTCAACGGACTTAACCATAAATTACTGTGTTTGGTGAGGTATTCATTTATTTGAGAATTATCTTACGATTTTAGTAAGCGGTAGCTGTGATACAGTAGCAGGGTTTTCAACTTTGGGCGTGTCGTCGTAGTGCGACGGCTCATCGAATGATCCCTGGAATACGAAAATTACATAGGTTTGACAAACTAATAACTAGTAGTTTTAATCTCTTGATACAATCGGTATTTTTCTTAAATCTATAGGCAAATACCTACAAGGCATCGAATGCCGTACACTTCTTATAAGTTCCACTGTGTCTGACCAGACTAAAAATGTTCAGAGATTGTTGTTGCTGGCTGTACCAAAAGAAACTAAGTAAAGTTTCAATGCGTTGCAGATTTTAACAACTTAATTGTGTTAATTGTTGTTAATAATATGAATTGCACATCTATGAAAAGAAATGCAGTAATCACAGCATAACCATTCAAACTAAGTAAATTAATGCCATATGATACTAACAAACTGCTGAGTCACAAGGCCTAGTAATTTAGCTATACATATAGCAGGTTGAATGATGCTAGTAACGCAATGGCCGGTAGTTACAATTTTTACACTTTAAGTTTTGGTTCCTTAGGGTAAGCTTAAATTAGTTATTCAAAGTGGTACCCAGATGGCGCTGTCTACTATACAGGATCATTCAAAATTAATGCTCAGAGGCGTTTGATTTCGTATGCCATGTGTTGGAAATTATGTCAGTGGTATGATGCGCGTCACCTTCCGCCTTTAAACGAAGTAGATGGCGCACTGGCGTTCCCTTAGCTCCGGTACTCATGACCGTCTCCGTCAATATTAAACAAATTACATTGTTATTACGATTTGATTGATACGAAGATGACAATAATGATGTAAGTTTGATGTTTTAAATTTTTAGAAGCTTCGTTTAACACCTGTACCTTTTTCACACTTTGTATTATTTTCTACTAAAAAAATTTATAACTCACCGGTGCAGTGCTGCCGTGTACAGTGGTGTCAGACTTGTCGCTGGTCTCGGGAATGGCAATCAGCTCACTCTCTGAAGAATCTTGTTCTAGACTCCACTGCTGATATCTGTATAACAAAACATGATTCTTAAGACTTACAAGGACAGGACCTGAGGTGTTCGCCTCCGATTTGATTCGTTTTAAGTTGTATAGTATTAAAAAAATTAACTTATATTTTATATTCATATTTGGTGGGGTTTAATCAGCCTACAAATTCAGAAGTGACTAAACCCACTTGTAAACTTGTTACATAATATTGTTTAAAATACGTGTCCCTTATTTTTTTAAGCTCTAACACAGTATTAAAACGCAAGTTTTCCAATACAACAGATATTTACCACGGGTACGTTATTATATTATAAAGTGCGAGCAAGAAACTAATCGTGGACTTTCGTGCAATTAATTAAAAGATACAAATCAATTTTATTACTTGACACTCTTAACGGGATGCTCCCAATGAGTGGACATGTGAACGGGCGACTTCTGCTGGAGCTTTGATTTGCTCAATGCTGGCAGGGGACTGCTAGAAGGTCGCTCTGCTGAAGACATCTGCGCTGGCTCGTGGTCAACTTTAAGGGAAGGTTGGCTTAAATCTGAAATACGTAAAAAATTCGTGGTATTTATTCAGAGTTCAGAATCAGAAATCATTTTTATTAAAAAGGTACAGAATCAAAATTTATATTTATTAATCAGTAGTTTCTTGAACGTCTTAATCGTATTTCACTAATAAGAGTGCGCCCGAATTTAGCTCGCCGCCAGAGGTAATTATGCCAAAATCATTTCAGTTAAAAAGGGGCCAAATTCTCATTGGAAAAATTTCTTATCTTATAAGTCAATGCAAAGTTCAAATAACTTTTCCTTAAAGGAACTATATTTTTTCCAGCACATACTATAAGCACTGAACGTGTTCAGCTGCGGCTCAACAAACGTGCCAGAAGCACTATAGTAGCATTGCAAACCCTTTAATATAAAGGAGAATGCCCAAAACTGGGCTTGATATGCGTCTTCACCATTCAGGTGCGGCTGAACACGTCCAATGCTTATGGTATACGAGTTACATGACTAACTCACTGACTAATGGACACATCAAAACCTATAGGGTCATTTTTCGAGTTATTCTTACCTCTAGGTCGAACTTGTGGCATAACGATGATGGGTGGAATGCGTTTGCACTGATGGTATTGGGCTTCCACTGTGTTGAGCACAATGCGCACTAGAGATTGCACTTGGTTGCATATAGGTCCGCTACTGTAGTTGTACTGAGAAATAAAAATAAATGTCAGAATAAACATAAGCCTACCCGGTCAGCTATGCTTCAGAGTCCGAAATGAGGGATCCATCAGAGTATTAAAGTCTTCAACATAGGTCAAAACGTCACAATGTTGAAGCAGCAATGGGCCTACTCCATAAGTATTTCGGATTATAACCGTCAAACTAAAAATACATTTTTTACGACCTATTCCACATATCCCTACTGGTCTGTCCCTACTAGTAGGGAAGAACGGAATTTTTTTCCACTCTTTTCTACTAGGGGGGGATACATGGAAATTTTACTTCCACGTATTTTTAACTCTCTACGTGGTCCAGGAACATTTGGATAAGCGTTAAATGTAAGTCATTGATATGGTTTCGAAATTGGGCTAAGAACTCCTTTAATTAGGTGAATCAATTTGTCCTTCCGTCCTCTATAATTACTTCTTATTAATAGTTGGTAGGTGGGCTTGCTTACCTTGTATAAAACAACCAACAAAGCCATCAGCCAATGCCGTCTCACATGTGGCTCGAGATCCAACAACGAGTGCGTTACTGTGTTTATCGTGCTGCTAGATGCGGGTCCATTGCAGTACTAAAATATACATTTTAATAGTAAAATATAGCCTAAGGTAGAAAATGCCGTAATAGACTTCTCTGTTAAGATAATATACAGAGTGTAACAAGACATCTCCCGAATACAGTGGATTTTACTGTATACCATAGATTATGTGATGTAAACAGCGTGTTGAAAAAATTACTAGCTCTTAGAATAATAATTTAAATTTAATAAAACATTACGTACGTAGGGTATAAAAATCAACTTTGGTAGTGAAACATGTCGTTCAAGTATAACATGTCATGTTACCTCATGTATAATCGAAAATCATCATCACAACAATTATGTAGCATGCATTGGTATAAACATAATTGGATTACGAAGTTCATACTTTATTTAAATTAATAGTACCTGTAAAAGCAACAAAGTGGATTCAGCAATACTGCCTCCCATTAAGTGATTCTGATCTAAAACCTGAGGTAAGTTTGCCATGAATGCGTTGAAGATGGACGACTGTCTGTAAGAAAGGGTAGCTGAGGTTAATAATTGTGTAGTTTAGACCGAATTTAAATTCCGACCACGATTATTTGCCAGTTACCAATCGAGATAGTACGGCTCATTCCCAGTGTAACAAACTAATTTACAAGAAAGTGTTCCAACTGTTTTTCAGGGAACTGTTGTATTGTACGTTATTATAAGATATAAAATTAATTAAAAAAAAAATGTGCGGGTTCTGTTATTCCAGGAATATCTAGGAAAAGACATACAGGCCGACGGACAATAAAACTCTGTTTAAAGAATTTGAAGTATCTCAAAAAAAGACATTATTTTTTTCCATTTATTACTTCTCTATGCCGATGCCGGGAGATAAATCGTGCCGGCATTAAGGGCTCCATTATCTGTGATGCATTAGTATATTTTTGCTATTATTCATGGATATCTTACATAAGTTTTATAAGTAATGTGCACACAAAGAACTGAGGAATGCCGAAAGTCTTGTTATATCCTTTTTGCAAACTTAACGAAAACCGACACAAGCAGTAGCATGGGAAAAGCTATCGTAGAGTTCCGTTTTAATTAAAGTGTTCCTCATCTGTTTTAAAACACTCCTGTTCCTTACCTCAGAACGTAAGGTGCAATATAAAAGTATTTTTCCACTGAGTTGTAGCCAAGCAAGAGGAACAAATGTCTTATAACCAATTCTTGAGTCTTTAATGATTGCTTCTCGTTATTGGGATGTGCTTGATCCGATCTAAGTACAAACAGAAAAAATAGTACAAAGTAGTGTAGCTCTTGCTTTCTTAGTAACCTATTCAGGTAAGATCATTAAAAGGCGTAATAGCGTTCTATTTCAACGAGTAAGTACATAAATCATTCGCTTTCCAAAAACATGATTGATTGAAGTTCACACGCAAAAGTGCGGTCTTTGGAGGGATTACTTGCAGGGTATTAAGTAATAATGCCAATCTACATTTGAAGTTTAGTTAAAAATAGGCTATAATACTGCATAGATTTAAAACAGCAAATTGAGTCTAACTGGATGGTTTTTTTTTAATTTGTTAATCAACCTCTTTGATTCATTATTTCAACGCCTCGTTGGCTTAGTGGCTTGGTCGCTGGACTCGGACGCCTAGAGGTCGCAGGTTCACGAGACCAGGAAAATCTTGTAGAAAGCTGACTGAGCTTTGTACAAGTTGTTACTGGCCTGGATGTTATTTGTGTGAACTGTGCTGCCTTTGTGTAATTTTCATAGTACAGATAAAAATCTTAGTTGGGATTACACAAGTTTATTATTTATTATACCTTGATAAGAACTGCATAAGAAGAAACACGAGCAAGTTAGTGGTTTCGCGATCCGCTTCTTCCAGATCCACAGCTTTTGACAGAACAGTCGTTAAGGAATCTTCTGTAGACCGACTGGCGTGCCAGTGGATACCCTCTGTAAAAAACAAAAACATAATCAGTTATTGTACGAACTTATCAAGTTCGGTCACAAATAACGCGAGCAGCATTTTTAGACGATATTGATTCACAAATTGTTTCTCTCACGATGTCGCCGGGTGAACTACTTCCGCCGGGCCAGATATCGCTAGCGCCCCTCTACCAACTGAATTACCTGAGCACCAATATACTCGTAACACAGTGACCGGCCAATACGGACTGCAACAAGGCCACTGGATGAGGCCACCGCACCATCCCGAAACAGCTTCCCCGGCTCGAAAGTTTAGTTTTCGAAAGCGAACGATTCACAACACATCAAGCAAACTACGAGCGAACAAGAAATAAGTGTTTTTCTATAGTACTAGTGTGTTACCATAGAGAGTAATTTAGACTTTTAGTGTTTTAAAACAATGCTATACCTAATTAAACGGCATTTCTATCTTAACAATCCGTACGCATGTAATAATGTCATACATAAATATCAAAACTCACCATTATTAGAGCGCTGCGCCGAGCCTGCCGGTTGAGGTGCAGTGAGTAGTTGTCCCAGGCCAAACCGGGATGTTTTGCGCTTCAGCAGTGGGGCCGAGTACTGACGGGAATATACTTTGTCACGTTCTGTATTCAAAATAATCATTCAATGAATAACTAAATTACTAAATTGTAGTTGTTAATATTGACAATAGATGGCGTTACATTGATCTCCACTATTCGTATCAACCCAAACTCGAAAACTTAAAATTAAAAAAATTTAAACAATTTTATGGCGTTGCTTCACGTGATTTTGCAAACATTCTCGCATATTTTGGCATTTGACGATACAGAATGCCATTCATCGACGTATTTATATACAAAAAAATTTAAAGAACTACATACTTGATAATCGCATATTACAGTCTGGTTCTCAGCATTACAAGCGTCATATTGTGACGAACCTTTATTCAGTTAGTACAAAAGAGGTAAAGCACAAGCGAGAATTACTTCGTACATAAACCTCATCAGAATCAAGGACGCTGAGATATTTTCCTTCACCTAAAATCCAGTGCTATGAAAATTAACCATAGGTATTTACGTTCCGAGAACTTTATCAGTATGTACCAAGATTTGAACTAGACTTCTTACATTTACATACTTAGGTACACAGAGAATTGCGCGATATGTTCCACAATATCCGTTAGGGAATGGTACCAAAAGATGTTTTGAAAGTAACAAAACAATAGAGGATTATAGTGCTTACCATGCCTGGTGTCAATATGTGGCGGCAAAGTGGCTGGCGCCGATATGGTTCGCTTGTATGGCCACTTAGTTCCAAACGACGCACTCAAAGTGTTAACGAAAGCTTCGCGTGTCGTGACGCTCAGCGCCTCGTGAGCGCGACGCACTTTGTACAGAAACCATTCAGAACTTGTTTCGCTGCTCACTAGTTCTGTGAACACGTTATTACATATACTATCATAAAGGTAGCTACCTTATTTGTGAGAGGCGTGAGCGTTATATTAACTATGATGTGGGCGAGGGAAGCCACGCAAGATGGTCGTCGGAACCGCAGAATGTCAATGCGAAGGTGTAATGAGGAACTGGATGGCTTCCTACAAGGTTGGCTACAGAAGACTCTGCACCGGGATGAAAAGTGAAAAGAATCAGCACTGGGACAGCATACAGGCTATTAAGAAAACTATGGTTATTGATTACTTATATGTCACTAAGAAGTTTTGAACAATTGCCCTCTAATGCATTTGTTATTGTTATACCTAATACACAGGCTTTATATGTTTTTCGTCACATTTGCAAAACCAACGGCGGTCGGTGCTATACGTGCGTGTGTGCGTCAATAAGTGTAGGTAGAGAGGTATGTTGCCAGCCTGTACTGACCTCTCAATATAGCGAAATCGACAGTCTTGTTGGAATTAATTTGAGCCTCTAAAAACAGCGCTTCGAATCTATTCAGGAAGAACTCCCATGTCAGGATATGGCGATCGCTGAGTGTGTTGTGAAGTTGGTATATGGACTGCAAAACCATGGGCCGGTCCACGATCATTAGATCGAACTGCGTCTCCAAACAAAATAACAGCAGCTGAAACAAATAACATATAGAAATAAAATTATGTGCTAGATACGAGAAGTTTGTCAGGTTAAAATAACAAATAATTTTAAAAACTAAATAACCAAATCACTGAGACAAGTCAGAAGGGCTTATTGTGAGCGAATGAGGAGTTCCTATCAGCATCTCCATCTTTATACTAACTCTATCGTAAGAATTGCACAATGGACTAAGTTTGAAACCAATACAACAATTAGTAGTGGCCTAGTTGCAGAAAAGTGAAGTCAAACTTAACGACCCGAGTCATTAAAATAAAGTCTTCTTTGATCGATAATCGAATTTCTAAGCCCGTAACCCGTAAAAATTATTCACTTTTTTGCCTATCATTAACTACTTTGCCCTGCAGTTCTGGTGATACGAACTTGCCCCGCATGCGATCACCGACTTATTCAGGCATTCAACTCAGGTACAAGACCACATGGTATCGATGTGTACGATGAAATATGAACGTGTTTCCCTTAAGCCCCTCGCGAAAAATAACAGATTATTTGGAAATCCTATATCCGAAAAAGACCTCCCTTCCGGCTTGAGCCGGTGATCGTGTTGCTTTAAGTTCGTCACTGACCGCCGTCACTTTAGAAATGTGGCCAACCTACTTCCACATCGTGGCCAACCTACACTCCATATATAGGGGAACGACTTCATTTCACTTATGCAGATTATCACACGTCTTTTTCCTTCACGAAATTACGTTTTTGTAATTACCTCGATAGCATTATCGTGTATAGTACCGATGTATAATGTGGCCCGTTGTGCCACGTATACGTTAATATCGTCCATACTAGATATTAGGTAGCAGAACGCAGTCGCCAGAGCGGTTTGCAACGGCAGGCTGGTTTTTACCGGCGAACCATCCATGAATCTGAAAACATTGATACAATACGAATTAAAGATAATATATGAAAAAGCAATAGATTCCATGCGAATGACGCTTAACTTTCATTTAAGGATAAGTTACCTAATAATAACGATGACTCTCTCGACAGCTGTAAATCTCACACGGTGGTCACGATGGTGAAACTGGTCGCGAATAAGACCGCAGAATACGTCTGCTCCACCCATCAACGTCACGCAGTAGAGCAGAATTGGCACAGCGACGGAACAGATGTGCGAGTGAGACGCATCGCACACGTTCCATAAGCTGAAAGTATTTCCTGTACTTAGTAAGTTTCACAAACAAGTTCGGAAATGTTTGCGTTACTTTAACAAGAAGAACATCCGATATCATCTCTTTGCCGGCCTAGGCCAGCTATGTTAGTATTAAAATACATTAATGTCCGCTGCGCTAAAGTTTTAAATTTGTGACAGCTGCATATTAAACCCATTGTTTAAGAAACAAACGTCATTTGGCTCGAAGTGTACAGGCAGAGAATATTAAATATTACTACGTAAAGAAGCGACACTCACCTCACCCGCCAGTTTAACGTCGCCCGCAAAATAGAGCACGGCGGGCAGTACGCACTATTGGCCTACCGGCGCCTTAGCCGAGAGACCGTCGTTATAAATTAGAAAGAGAAGCATTTATGTTGTTGACGTATAACGTTTTCACTATATCGATCACGCTCAGTGCAGTAGCCAGACAGGCTGGTGCGCCAGTAGTAGTAGTAGGTAATTAAATCTGTTCGCTTGAATGGAGGGTATAGGTAAGTAAGTATATTAATTGGACTCACTTGTCTATTAAAAGATTCTCCTGGCACCAAATAAGGAATCCTTTGTGGTCAGAAAGTGCGTCAGTATTCAAAACCAACACTTGTAGGCATTGCAGTAAATGATACAAAATATCCGGTCGAGAAGTGTTTTTCAATTCCTGAATAGAAATAATATAAATACATATTTGAATGTCTTTCCGGTAACACTTCAATTATATCAATCATTTCACACTTTATTAAAAATATTATCATGTCATACCAGCCCATCGACATTAGCCTTCCATTGCTGGACATCAGCCTTCCCTTTTCTTTATTATAAATAATGCACAATTAAATTGTTTTCTTTTATTAATTACCTGTAGCAACTGATGTATATACTGCAGTTCCTGTGGCAGCTGTTCAATACAAAAGTGAAACTTGCCAGCTGACGTCGGCCAAAAGTTGGTCATGTCGTTATCATCCGACATCACTCTATCCTTGTTTTCTCCTAAAAGATTCGGTGATGAAACCTGTGTTCCATATGCATAACAAATTAAAGTCATTAGCCAATATTATGTGATATTTCACTTGTACTGGAACTATGCACAGCTCTCCAATTTATGATCCAGGGGAAGATTCTGGGCAGATATAGCCCGGGCAAGAGAACACACACTTGGTTAAAATAATTTACGCCAGTGGTTTGGCTGCAGTACTACCTCACTGCTTCGAGAAGCGGTCGCTTAAGTTAGAATAACCATAATGCTATCCAACCTTCCGATAGGAGAGAACTCCGAGCAGACTGGAACCAAATCCAGTTTCATGTATTCACGAATGTAATATTGGTTATTGGGAATATTTCATTTGCTTTAATAGAAAACTTATCACACTGTTCCATTGAATGGATCTGAACGTCTCACAATGTCTGTATTGTAAAACATATTGTGTGAATAGTTATTTGTTACACTATTTACTTTAAATTACTCACCACTAGCGACCCACCCTGGTTTCGCATGGATACGATTAAGTTTCGTCGAGATTTATTTTTTTATTAGGAGTTCCTTAATTTTTATACAATTATTTATAGATCACTTTGCGTGTTTGTGGGAGCTAGCAGAACAAATTGCCTGAAGGGTGCGCCTGGCAGGGGCTCACGGCTACTACTGTCCATATGAACGCGCCTACGCGCCTTAATACAGTTGTGACAAAATAAGTAGTAGGTGTGTGACCCGATACAGAGGCACTCCGACTGAACTACTGTCCGAAATACGATGACAACTTGAAAAATTTAAATCTATTTAGGATTGAACGCCACCATCGCGTGGATGTCGTTCGTGTAGAGCCGCACAGGCGAGGCGGGCCGTCGACCGCGCGCGGTTGCACGCGTTATATTATACGAAGTCGATTTATATGCGTCAAAACACATAATGGCGTAATATATTTTTAGGGTTAGTGAAAACTGATATATAAATAATAAATAAACTCATTACAAAATAAATGTAACATGTGGCGATTACTCACAGCGGCGGTGGCGGTAGCAACATCGCTGTGCGTCAACGTGGTGGTATGCGCAGTAACCAGCGGCGGCGCGTCGGCCGACGGCAACGACACTGCCATGTCAAGCTGCTCCGTTATAGTCTCCACCGTCGCTGTCATAATCTACGGGTAGCGGTAGCAATATGTATTTAGAGACGTCAATTTATGTACCACACCATGAAGTTATCAATTAATTCATATTTATAGTTTCACGCAGGACTTTGCAGGAATGCACGCTGTAACTCCAACGGCTCAACATTATTTTCGTAGCTCTCGAAACCGTCTCACTTGCTTCACGGATTCATTAGACTCTCTAGATGAGTACATTCATTGTATTTCCTCTGGGCTTTTCAGAACGTATGGGCCGTTTAATTGAATTGTCACTTTTGCCGCGCGTCATTGTTGATGATTTATTGTATGACCAACAAATAATTTTCAAAGAACTAAAACTCAATATAATTGGGGAATAAATTCGTATGTCTGTAGCAGTAGATGTCAGCATGCTGATGATAATTGGATGAATCCGCCAATGAGACGGATCGCGGCGCGACGATTATCCTGCAGTTTTTATTTTAATCTGTTTTGAACACTGCCTAACTAACGTAAACTAGTTATGTAATAATTGAGACAACATTTCTTATTTAGCTAGTAAGCTTCCGTAACAAGTCATATGAACATCGTATAAATGTTTACACAACCAGTTACTCGCGCACTTCACTTAGCTAAAAGCTTTCATAGCGGTAATATTATCGTTCTATAAGAAACTAATTAGTTATTGCGGTTTATGCGGCGGTAAATCTTATAAGCATAATGTGTGCTATAGCTGCAACAAGTGAGGGACAACCCAACAAACAAAACTCATATAACGCGAGGCTTTATGCGATTTAAGCTTTTATTTTATAGCGAACCGAAGCAAAGCCGGGACAGGTCGCTAGTCTAACATAAAACACGTGTACCTATAGAAAATTAACAAATTAGCGAACATACTTACATGCGGCATATGCACCAGCACCCCTCCAACTGAACTTTTTTCTCCTAGAGCATTTACGATGGACATTAGAGCATCTGAGGCGGCAGGAGTCCCAGCAGACTTGCTGCGTTCCTCCTCAAATTGATGTCTTTTTGCCTGCGATTCGGACCACAGATCATCGGCTGATTGCTGAAAATATTGGCGGTGTTATCTCAGATTAAAAAAAACAATTCATGCGCAATAAAATGTACATTTGAATTGATATTAGAAAATATTATGGACGTTTTTCCGGTCGGTCGTTTTTTTATTATGGCATCTTTTCACGAGCTTTTCCCAGCATTTTCTTGTACTTTGACAGTTGATGATACAACAATCAGTGCCATCTATCTTGAGTAAGAGAGGAGTAATCGTGACGAAATTAAAGTTTGAGTTTTTGATGAAAAACAATTGTATTAAACTTAATAAAAGAGTCGAAAAATAAGAAAAGAAAAAAAAACATGTACACAATTAGTGTCCGTCATATATTTCTTAAATGTCTCGAGGGATGTTTTTAGCTTTGAAATTAATATTGCACAAACAAATACAGTTACAAGTTTTAAAAGTAACATTTATTGCAATTTAGGCGGTCTTATCGCTTTAAGCGATTTCTTCCAGACAATCTTTGGGTAAAAAATATTATACAAGATATCGCTGATTTAGGAACTTGAATGACAAATAACATAATGGTCAATAATTTGACCAAAATGTTTCAGCTAGTTTAGAGCTTTACGACAGACAGATAGACAAAAAAGTTCGCTGTAAGGATATCGACTTTGATGAAACCCTAACCTGCTAAAATGCGCGTAGTACGCCTTATTTTTATATATGTATTTTCAAGTATATTCGTTACAAAATACCTGTAGTTGCGATTTGTCGGTCACCAAAGCCCGCACCAATAATACTGCGAGTTGATGCCATAATGCAGCGGCTTCACAGTACGAACACGCACCTTCCGCCAGACAAACAGCTATAAACAAAAAGGGTGCAAAGGATACATATGTCGTACACAAAGTTATCCGCACTTTTTTTAGGTTTCCTGGAGTACCTCGAAAAGGAGGACAATACATATTAATATTTTACATACATACATAATGCTCACGCCTTGGTCCCAGAGGGGTAGGCAGAGACGATGGATCTCACTCACTCTCATCAACCTTTTCATGGAACTCCTTTTATTCTTCTCACAATTAACATTTTATAAACTATCAATCGATCCTATACTTTTCGAGTTATGCGGCGGATAAAAAAGCTTCGCTGTAATGGTCTCAGTTATGAATGATGGAACCCTAATTAATATACTCATTGGCGCGAGTTTTTCTTAGTTTTTCGCAAAACATACTAATTTGTTATAAAATATATTTAATTTTCTGATATTGAGGATTTTTCATAGCAAGTTTTTTGCGGCAATGAAATTATCACGTTCTTGCAATTCACCCCCATGCGCCCAGCTCGCGTAAAGTTTTAAATGGACTTCGGGGTTTGACTACAACAAATATATCAACAACGGTAAATCAAAAATAAATTATACCAACGTAAAGTAAATATGTAAATCAAAGTTTTGTCGTCGGTATTCTTAAATGCTTACCATGCTCCTTGGTGTTCATTTTATTAGACTCCAACATTAGACGCAAAAGCTTTGTGGCCTCGCTGCTCACATTTTGTATGTTGATGCGACGCTGCTGCAGTTGCATCTGTGAACATATTTTATCCGATAAAAATATTGTTAAATTAGGCCGTCTGATTTATGAAGGTATAATTCAAATTCAACATTTTTATATCAGACTTTATCCATTTATTTGTAAGGAAAATCTTATAAACAATGTTAGTTCATTTGAAAATTAAAATAATACATTCGTCAACAATCAAAGTAGTAAACCGTAGTTATGGCCAAAAGAAAGTCTGATTTTAATTAAAAGGGTTTAGTCTAGATCGAAATGTGTGTTCTAGGTTACATACCAGAAAAGAAAGTTACGAATAAAATGTTTGCTACATTTTTACAAATCATCAGGTTATTTTTGTCTCCAATGCAGGAGCACAACCCTCTCTCATCTACCAGAGACAGACGGAGGATTTGGCCTACACTCCCCGCGCTGGCCAGACGGGTTGGGGAGGCCTGATTGATGTTTTATAATGTATTCCCTTAGTCGCCTTGTACGACATCCATGGGAAGAATTGAAGTGTTCCTATTCTACTCTACCGGAAACCACACGGCACTTATTTTACAAATGTTTCACAACAATTTGTATGGCATTTTGCTTGTGGTGTTTGCCATATTCCCTTACCCCGTCCGTACACACAAAAATGAAACAGATCAGTATATTCTTTTCTGGTACAGTCACACATCAAGACATACACACGTTTCAAGTTTGTATATTCTAAGCTGTGACTTACTATATATTAGAACATGCAAATATAGTTCGCTTTGGTAATAATTTACTACCTGTTTCAATAATATATCGAGCATGAGTATGCAGCAAGTCAAATTTTGTGGTCTTATTTGATCCTCACTTTCCTTGTAATTGACATTTGAAGACAATTTAGCATGGGTATCTTTGTATTTTGCTTCCTCTAAAAAAGAAAGAATCATTAACCCAATATTGTAGGTTTGTTTTCGTGTTTTTCTACTCTATAAATTTAATACATAATCATTTTCCTCCACAATCTCAAATTTTTGTAAGATTACAAACAAATATTTCTTTCTCTCCTATTGTCATTTGAAAGTAAAAAAGATAATAACTAAGTGCTTTGTGTGACAGTCATGCATAACTCATGCGTACCGTTAAATACTCGTCATCAAGCACTTTTAGCATCTAAATTCACATAAAACCCCTTCTGTATACATATTTTTATGTTACTATAATGTGATGATAATAATAATGATGTTAGAAAAAGGCTTTGGTTTCTAGCCAAATCTAAATTCCTTATATTTCAGCAATATGACACAGGCCATATGTATAACTTAATAAATAAAAACAAACTAACCAGAAGGTGGTTTGAAAATCTTCTCAGGCAAATTAACAACACAATGACTAAATAGGTCAAATAATTGATGTAATGGCATTTTTACATCCAGCATGGATACAGTCTGGAACAATCAATAGTTAATTTAGTGAAAGCACAAAGTAAAAAATTAGAGGTAGTGTAGATACTGTGGTGTCTGCTTCAACATAATAATACCCTTGTTGAACAGTTGTGACCTCTCTGAGTTGATGTACCCTGGCTATGGTGCCTCTTAAAGATCCTTTGTCTGCCCTTATTTATTTTTGGTAAAAGGAACACTTGTATTAGTAATTCCTCCATTCAACCCTGCTCACATCAAAAGAAGCTTGAAATTCATACCACCCCTTAGCATACCTTTTGAGCTTTGAGGTACAATTGCAAGTTAGTGTCCTCTCATACTCATTCATGTTAATGATACACTCCAATTTTCTAATCCAGTGCTTGACATTGTACATGTTTGGAAATTCCATGGTATATTGTCGCTACTTGCCAGCGGAGTCAAACTCAGACAACTCGGAAGGAATCAAAGAACATTTACTATGGTTATTCAGTGTTTATTTCAATTTTTGGACATAAACTCTCTAAGTTTTTATAAGATCACTTGTTATTTTTTTTCTTTTGACTTTTATTCCAGTGTTCTTTATTATTCTTCTCTGAGTTAGAATGATGCCTCTTGTCCTGGTGACACATAATTTTTCAACAAGCATAGATGACAAAATGAAATATAAAATCACTTTGTCAATGTACTACACTTAGGTAGGCAAATCAGTAGAACAAATTAATATATTTCAAGCATTTTCTAATTAGTTTTATTATATGGAGTGTCCAATACTACAATCTTTAAAATAAGATATGCAATTCGTCCAATAGTTCCACACAGGTTTCAGATCAGAATAATAGTTCCACGCCTAAGCTAGTGGCCAAATGGACACTAATTGATGGATATTGTCCACAACCATTCGATCCACTATAGTCAGAAGCAACATGAAACTGGCTCACAAGGTCTATTGCAGCGTGATGCTATAGGCAATTCAAAATTAACAATTGAGCTAAGAACTTGTTACAGTCAAATCTTAACAGCATGTGCTATGCTACACAAAAAATATAGGTGTTGGTAAATTTCACTTCTGATTCTATTAGATGAAACTTAATAATATATAATCATCAATGTTTAGTAGATGTGCGCGCGCCAAATGCAAACAGACTGTTTGTTGTCAAACAAAACAAAAGATTTTAGCAATCAGTTATCTTCTTATCAATCAGCAGTGCAGTGTAAATAATTCAATCGCATTCATTCAATGCAGTGATTTGACGTTGACAATTGACATCTATCAAAGTTCTTTATTTGATTGACACTTTTTTACTTAGAAGAATAACAACCACCATTCGTTCTTCTAAGCTTTTTTATGTGTGTATAAAACACGGCTCTGGGATCACTTTATTATAACGTGGCCTATATATGGCAAGCTAAAATTGTGGTATCGATATTTTAAACTGATCTATATAAATGAGTTGTTTGCGTATAGTGGATTGCATGACTCACGCGCGTATCATGTAAGGAATCCCACAAAAATAATTGCGCAAAAATTGTTTGCAAATGCGACAATATCGAATGGAAACCGCTACCCAATAATAAATTGATTACTGAGGTGTATCAATATTTAAAAATCTGCAAAAACCAGCAACCCTTAATTTGTCAAATCAATTACAACTTTACAAGGGTGGTTCCCGCGCTTATTGGAGAACAGTGTGCTCTGCTGTATATTTGTTTGCCAAAATAATATACATATATTGGGCCATAGAATATGTACTTAATAATACTACGTACTGGGGCTTTGGTTTTTAGTAGTGATAAGAGAGTGAGATTACCGTAAGAATAAGTAGTCGTGTCAATGATAGCACGTACAACTACGCTACGAGACGGGAGACGGTAATTACGATTTACTTAACATCTACAATCTAGGAGAGTATGCCAATAGGTATGAAAATAGTATAACTCGATATTTCAAGAAGCTGTTACTAAATACCTACTTAGCTGTTGGCATTTCTCCTGTCCACTAAAATTCATTCTTAGGAGCCCTAGCGGTTCTAAATAAATCTGCTTAATCAAATTTTTCTTTTTTTCTCGAGTGACCTGTCAATTAGGATTCCACAGTGTAAGTACCTGCGTATATTTTACAGGACAGCTATTATAATTGGCGGACGGTTGGGGAACGTATGTGGAATTCTGATTTGTAAGGATCATGGGTACACAAACTCAAATTACGTGCTGACAACTTTAGGAGGTAAGTATCCGATTATTAGGTACACGGGCAAAATCATTTGGGTTGATGCATTATTCCAGCGTACAGATCTAATTGAATTCTTAAATACCTACCTGGAACCATTCCAACACCGGTAGTACAGTCTCTGGTGTAGGTTGATCACTGACTTTTGTCACCGCGAAGTTGTACAAATTACGTTCATTAAGCCCTACCATAGTTCCGTTTGGCTCTAGAATCTTGGCAATAGGCATCTTTAATTCCATTAATTCCTAAAAACGGTAAATCAAAATTAATGTAACATCTGTTACAGTCCTAATCCCTGAGTCCGGACGCTCCTATAAGTACCTAGAATTGATTAGTGATGAATGATAATGGTTCTAGTAATGAAATTTTAAACTTTAATACTGCGACTATTTATAATTGCCATTGAATTCGAATTCTACTCTGTTTCAAATCAGTAGGTTAGGTCTAACATGTAAAATTAAAGAATACTATTTTTTTATGATTTCAGCTTTTCCTATGATTAACTAGTTGAAACCTAGGAGCGCCCGGGCTTCTTGCTTGGACTGTAATAATTTACATAATGATAGGCTTAACTCAATTAGCAAGAGACCAAAAAGCCATAACGGTTGGTGCTTGGTTGTTGGTGGGTGCTCTTTCAATATGGTGACAACCACTCATTGTATTGCTAAACGAAAACATTGTAAATGAATAGGTTTTAAGAATATTATTAATACTCTGTATTTAACGCTGTTGGCGTTAATTAAACTTTAAAAATAATGTTAATTAATTATATTTATTAACTTATTACCTTCTCAGGAACATCTGAGCATATAGCTTCCATCCAAAACGGCATTATGTAGTCCCATATTGACTGGGTGATAATCCCATATGGTATCAAACAATATAATCTGTGAAACAACAATTGCATAGGATTTTCATAGTCTGTCACATTATCGCAATATAATTCTTGCATCATCAGAAATCGTAGGGGTATACACGTCTTAGATCTGGTCAGAAGAATTAAATCTGATGTGTTTAGTTAGACAACGAAGTACATTCTGAGCAGGTTTTGAAAAGGTGGCACCTGATCCCGAATCCTTATTATTTTGGAAACATCGGACATTTGTAGGTGTACCTAAGTTCCAGAAAATCGTGTAAATTGTTTTTGGGGGCTAATGTAGGTATATGGCAGAAGTATTTTCACACGAATATATACGTTACACGCTAGTACTTGTATTTTCAAGTCGAAATTTCGCACAATTGCATGCATACTTCCGTCACTCCCATTGTCATTCGGAAGTACAAATGACAACAATGTAATCGTATGTAGCCCCTATAAATATTTGAATTAGACCTGTTCAGACCATCCTTCAGATGGTTTGTTTTGGAGGCGAGATTGTCCCAATGACCCGCCTGGCGTGTGTAATGCGGCGGATGTGGTAACAAGCATGACGTCAAAACAGAACAATGCGTTTCAGCAATATTCCGCAGCCAACCGCAGACGTGTTCACACTTCAGTTTCTCTACTGTATTTGCTAGTTCACCTGCAATGTGTTATCTTATTAGTATTAATGTCATGCATCTAGCATGTTATTTATAGTATAGTGTAGGCTAAGCCTATACTTATGCCGATATACCGCGGGATAGAAGCTGTATACCGGCGATCATTTAAATTTCAACTATAATAAAAATAACCTATCACAGTACTAAAGTTTCATCGAAATCAGTTACGGCGAGTCGAGTAACAAACATTCAAACTATATAAAACAAACCAATAATCAGAGATGCTTCTACATCCAAAAAGATGTTTAGTCGATAGTAGGTAGGTAATTGTGGGCTCGTACAATTTATTACTTCTGCTTCTTTTAATTTAGTAGGCAGTAGTTAATAATAGTTCTAAGTTTCTTACCAGTGTACGAAAAGGATGTGACGTGAAACCAATGGAAGAGAACAGATAACAGACGTCCGAGCACTTCGTCGGGTGTATCAGGATTTGGAGTACAGAGACCCACCATCAACCATACTCCATACCTAGTAAAAAGTGTAATATATGTATGACTAGCTTTTGCCCGCGACTTCGTCCGCTTGGGCTCGATATTTATACACTGCTTTTAACGATTAATTTGGTTTCCCGGAGGAATTACATATTTTTTTCAGGAGTAAAACTATCCAATGTCCTATTCCAGGACCTAACCTATATGTGTGCCAAGTTTCATCCCGATCCGTCCAGTGGTTGAAGCGTGATTGAGTAACAAACATCTAAATATCCAAACTTTCACATTTATGATGTATGTATATATGCAACTGAATGTCGCAGTTATTTTATTAAAATCTCGGCGGATATTACAATTTCATGAGAAGGCCTTGCCCAGCGGCTCAGCCTTCTAACACATTACACGTTAACTTCCTAACCTTTGCATTAATGTACTATTGATGAATTCCTCATCAGTAAAGAAAAATTATTAAATATTCTATTAATGAATTAAAACTATATTTAATTTGTTTTTCCATAATTACGAGATACAGTTAATTCAATTACTCTTTAATTAATGCCATTATTCGATGGTGCATGAAACATCGCTTATCCAATCAAAATACAACACTGGTTGTATGATCTGTGACTTCATGACACGTCATATTAACTTCGTATACAATAATAAATATCAGCATAAAAGAATTTACAATACTCTCAGTCATTCAAAAACAAATTAATTTTAAATTATCCTTAATTTATTACATAATCACCTGCCCAAATGCTGTCTATCCTCTACAGATATGGAATCGGGAAGATGTACATTTAGCGGTTTCTTATATTGCTCGAAAGAACAATCTGGATCCTCCATATTAATTGGACTGGCTTCTTTCAGGAGGCTGTAACAACGTCATTTGTACATATAATATAATATAGTGAGGGAAACATAGTTCACAGTGTTCTGCAAAGTCTAAAAAAGGTATTCTCTGTTTTTGGTCTACGGCAGGTACGAGTATGGCGTCTTACTCTAGATTTCGGTTGTCAACAAAGCAGAAGATATGAGAAGATAAGCAGTAGTTGGTAAATATAAAATCTTTTTAATTATATGGTAACATTTTATGGTGGAGTTTGTAAGGAAGCGTGCTTGATCCGCGGCTGTATCTGGTGTAAGAATATAAATTACTTCCGGGAAATAACCAGTCACAAATGCATTCTATTTGCAGAAGACTTATATTCGTTTAAGTACCTACTTAATATATGTAAATATACTATTTATAAGTATTACCGATGGTATCTATATGGCTAGAGGTTGCAGATGAGATTATTAGATGAGGTCAATATCTGACACCAAGTGACCACTCACGCTTCACCAGGAGTGTTGACCAACAACTGTTTTGTGTGCCTAGAGTCTGCAACTACTATGGTGAAAGAACAAGGCAGTATTTGGTACCCAAAATTGTTAACACTATTCCACTACTTAGGCATCAGAAGCAATGTAATCAACAAAAACACTTTCAGAATTAAATATAAGAAATATCTAGTGGACTCATTAGCGTAGGTAACCTCCATGTTTTTGTGCTAATATCAAAATTAAAAACTTTGTAACTTTTCTATTCTCCATTGCGTAGTGATATTTAGTATTCTCTGCCATAGATGTGTATAAAGTAAGAGAGCTATTTCTGCCAACAAACTGTATTATACAGTTTGGCGGAGTTATTGTATGTATATTTTTTAAGAGATGAATAAATGATTTTATTATTATTATATTATATTATTGATCTCCCGCCATGCTTGATAATAAGTCGCTATATAAGTAGTATTAAATCAAACCTTATAATGGCTTCGACGAGATTGGTCTGCATATCACTATCCATTTGCCAGGCTTGCGGTAACCTAGTGTGAACCACATGGTCGCCTCCCCGCCGGCTGTTATGACGATTGCTGTGACATTGCTGGCAGTATCTAAACGAAAAATCACAGAATTTGCAAATTGTTTCATAAATTAAATAGAAAGTAAATGTTTCAGTGATATTTTTTTTAAATTAGGTACTTACCTAATAGGGTGATTGCCGTTGTAACTGGCACACTCATTAGAGAAGCAAATAGAATAAGCAGACTTATCTGATGAACGACAGTTCTGAAACAAATTACAAGGGAAATTAATTTATTTTCAACTATAGCTGTTGGCCGCGACTAACATTACATTACACAATAATAATTATGTATTACTAAATCCTAAAAGAAATGTATTAATCTTGTTATGCATTGAAAATATTTATATGTATAAATAAAATTAGCGTTCCGGCGGCGGTTCCGCCCGTTGGACTACAGAATTATTGTTTTTTTTATCTAATAAATAAAAACGCAAACTTCGCGTGTCTGTTCATTGAAAATATTTACAAAAAAAATTAGAGGTCTAAGGATAAGTAATAGAACACATTACAGTCATTTTTGAAAAAAGTTTGAAAAAAACGCATCACTTAAAAACGACTGAACTGATTTTGATGGACTTTTTACAGAAACATAGGACTTAATTCGGAGTAACATATAGGCTTTATGTCATCGCAAGCAGTTTACTCAAAATAAGTTATGGGCATTTACATTTTTTAAATACATTAATTAGTAGGTAAGGTTAGTATACAATTTAACAAAGTATTATTTTAATGTTCGGTACTATTCAGATTGCGATGACTTTGGACTACATTTGGAGCTGTAGCGGGAGAGGGAGCGGGAGCGGGATTTACTTCATGTTTATCATGAATTAAAAGATTATCATATAATTAAATATATCATTTTTTTAATATTGTGCGAGAAGTTCGTTGCTTTTATTGTATTAAAAACTCGCAGGTGATATCCCTTCCCCCCTCCCATTCCCCCTTTCACTAAGCACTTCGTTCTTTTGAAACCACGTTGAAAACCCTCCCTTATCCTTGACATCTACTGTGCATATCCAATTAACTATACACCAAATATCGCAAGCGTGGCGATCTGCGGTCTCCATTCTTGAACTCGTTTGCCCCAACGATCGTCGGTACTGCGACAGTTGTAACCCGCCCACTGCCACTTCAGCTTACTAATTCTTTCGGCTATGTCGGTCACATTCGTCATTCGTCGGATCTCGAGATGTGAACGATCGAAATTGATCCTATCAAACTGTATTGTAAGTCCTAGGTAGACGTACCTTCTCCTGAACAACTTCGATATCCTCCGATCTAATATAGGGCCACTAAATTTCCGAATAACAGACTTTGTATCGAGACTTTTGGAAATACCCTGAATTACAACAGCTAAAATAAATAAATAAAATTCGCTAAGTGAGCTTTAAAACCTTTCTGTCACGCTCTGTCAAGTTTTTGCAACGACCAGTAATGTTGAACTACAATTTCAATATAACTTATGCCAGATTGTGTTACGAACTCAAAGCTGTTAAAGAGTGAAAATGCAGACAGACGGACAAGAATTTTTTTTATTATATTTTTGGACTCTTCTGGTCTTAGGTAATGTCCGGAGATAGATTTTTTTTAACTTCAATGTACAGATTCGTTTTTCATTTGTTTTTTTCTACTCATCTAATATAGATAGATATCGAAAGTTTATAGGTTTGTATTGTTCACAATCACATTGAATTTTATCTTACCTTTGGGTGGAAGTGGTTGCGGGAACGGGACCGGGAGAAAAGGGGGAAAGGGAAGGGGATTAACACTAAATAATTTCAAGTTTATTTCAAAAAAAGGACAATAATTCGTTAGTCCACGCAAGCAGAGCCGTGGGCACAGCTAGTTAGCAATAATTTTAGGTACCTACCTTATTTTCGCATACCATAGACACTTGTTGTTGCGGATGAAGAATGTCAAAGAATCTTTGGTCAGGATGTTCTCTGTAAACAAAAAGCAATATGGGCGATATTCCAGTAGGTGGTATGTAGTTACTACATATTAGTTTCTAGTAGTATTGGTGATAGATGGATTTGCATAGATCTTAACTGTAATTACCTATTAATCGTGACTTGAAATCTCCCAACTCCAGTCGGTCGGTATAGTTTCTTTTAAAAATTGTATGGCATTTATTTACTGCAGTACAGTTTCGTAATATACAAACATTACATCATACATAATTGTTGGCCTAGTGACTTGGTCATTGGACTTGAACGCCAGAGGTCGGTGTTCGATTCCCACTGGAGACAGACAACTTTGTACAAGCTGGTCCCGGTCTGGATGTTATATTTGTAAATTATCCTAATCCTTGTTTAATTTCCTTAGCACAGAAGAAACTCTAGTTTGGGATTAGACAAGTGTATATATAGGTATATTTAATGTATGTTTAAATTTAAACCACTGAAACAAACACAAACCTATGTATTTCATTTGCACATTCAATGCAAAGGTAGAGCGGCGGCGGTCTATCTGAAGCGAAGGTGACACTGATGCAGTGATCGTAGCACACCTTGGCGGCTTCAGCGGATCCGGCATTCGGGCACATATCACGTTGGCATAGAAATGGAACCAGGTCATCTGAAAAGTAATTTGACGTTATTTCTTTCTAGCTAGTTGGTGGAGCCGTGAACTTGCAGGAACGAAATAATAGAAATCTAGTTATTATGATATTTTTATGCATGCGAGATGACACCTCCTTGCCCTCATGCTTGAGGGTCTTGCTGCAGCAGCCTACAATAACATCAGTAGGACGTAAGCGAAATATGGTTCTAGCACACTGAAAAAAAGGACTCACCGTACTAAAGTGTATAGTAAGCTTTTATTTAGTTATTGTTAAATTTCGTTTATCTCTGTAAAACTGTTTTCTTGTTATGCATAACAATTTTAGTTAACATTGTTCGGTATAGTCAATTTTTCGTAAATTTTTTGTAATTTAACAACGAAAAAATATATGTACATCTGTGCACATAAACTGTACGGTCGCAATTTGATAAAAAAGAAGTATATATGTGTAGACAGAACAGCCCCAGCCTATGAAATTAGTCACGCGCGGCGATGGACGGTCAGATTAGAATGACCAACGTACCTAATTTACTGATTCGTCATATCCTGTTCTGATGTATGTATGACTATATTCCATTCCAAATCAATTAATTGACATACGACAATAAAGTTAGGGCGTGAAATATCCTGTTCGCAAATTGTCACGTCGGAAAAAATTACCCTTCTACAAAATGTCCCATTCGATAAATAAGCTTTACTAATTCCTTCTCTTCTCAAAAATATAGATAGGTACATGAAATATAAATACCTAGCTAGCAGCAAAATCAGGTTTGTAAACTGTAACTGTTCAGGAGAGCATCTATTGTATATTTAGTTTGCAAGACCCAAATGCGTTTTACGTTTGCGATTGATTTGGAATGGAATTGACGTACTTATCTCAAAGGTTCGCGTCGCGGATGAAGTCAGGCGGATTTAGTCAACTTTTTTTAATGTAATGTGATGCTTAGGTACTTTAGATTTCCATACTTTTATGGAAAAGGCTAGGCGAGTTTTTAAGCAACTGTATACACTGTATATGTCATGTATACAGTTTATACAACTGTATAAACTGTATACATGACCAATTTTAATCTTCATACCGCCTCTCTATCTATCCTATATCTGACATCAGTCTTTATAAGGCGGTAAAATGATCTGAGTTGTAATGATTCTCAACCTATTGTATTCAAGGTCGTGTATCGTCATAAATCAACCTAATCATGGTCTCGATCACACTGAACATTTTGCCATTCAAAGGTGAACAGAATAATGCGATACTTCCGACTCGGCGTCGGCGCGTCCGCTGCAGCCGTACAGGAGTATCGGAAAATCCGGTTAAAAGAAAAGTCGTCCTATTTGCTGTCTTTACTGAACTAGTGGGAATTGAGAATTGAAACTATTTACGACTCTCGATTTGTCAAAACGACATATTACGCTGAGCAGCAAGTTTCGACCATAGTTCTCCATAGTGATATAAAAAGTGACATAAAATATCGATTTATTGCTGTCCGTTTTTTTACATCGAATAGAATATAGTCCATTATATAAAGGACAGTTATAAAGTATCTGTAATACAGGCTCGACCTAGCACTATGTTCTTGCACCACTAACGTACATGGGGATAAATTGAATAAATTCACTTACTTGTAGTAAAATGAATTACTTATATATACTTGCTCATACTCATGTATTGTATATGTAAGAAAACAATTTCAGTATAACAGTAAAAAGGAATAACATTGCATTATTTTTATGTAACATGAAAAACGTTTTAAATGTATCACCGGACACGTATTGCATTTAGGTACCTCTCCGCCCTTAGACGGCAAAATGCCTGTGTGAACACCCAGTAATCGTTGTCACCCAGTAATCGAAGTACGTAATTATCTTGATTTTGAAGATACAGAGTCTTAGAACGACACGATGCGTTGCATGGATAGCTACTGTTACAGGATAAAGCGATTGGTTAATTTTCTTACCGGAAAATTTGCAGAGCAACCCTTTTCTATCGAACAGCTTGGCGTCGAATGGTGGCCAGTAGTAAAAGAGCAGCTTAGCAGCCGACACACGGGCGCCGCAAGTGCCGTATGCAATCACGCACAGGATGTCTTTCACTACAGTAGGCTTCATCGCCATCAGGCATTCCAGCAGCTGGCAGTGATGCGCTGAAGAAAGACATTTAATCATGCGTGATCAGAAATGTAGTGGTCGTCAACTAAGTATGTGTATGGGAGGAGGGGAGTCGCCACACTTCGGCGTTCCCCTCTGCTGAAGATCGCTGGTCATGCGCGGTCTCGATGTCTATGATAGGTGGGTGAGTAGACGGAGGTTGTTAGTTTTCTTTTAGTTCTTTACTATCAGAAAATTCTAAATTATACATAATTTTTGGGCTGATTTATGATTTTACACCTATTTCATAATTAGCTACTCTGATTGGCAAAAAACTATAAAAAGGTGTGTCCTGGAAATTAACAAATTCTGTTAATTGTCACTCGGTGAGATTCATCGAGTTTATTACACTTACGAACGAACGTTAACGCTTCCCTCTAGGTCCAGGACGAACCAGCGACCGTGTGGCAAAAAGATAGGTTAAAGTAGTGATATTGTTGACTTTATTTTACCTATAACGAATTATAACGTTTCTTCTCCACGCCAATGAAATTCAGATTGCAGTGTGTAGGTATCTAAGTAGGTAATGAATTGTTTAGATAATGAAAAATAGGTAGATACTTGGTAAGCCTACATAAATGTATAAACTACCCACAAAGAGTCCGGGAGACACGGTCGCAAGGAATAATTAATTCATTTTAAAATGTAATTTTTTTTAATTGGTTATAAATCAGTCTGCATAAGTACTTTTTGTTGTTATGTATCATACATACATACACAATGTATGTATAATAATTTATTATATTACATCATTAGCATACATATGAAGACCGGAAACCCAAATTCCCTTGAGAATTGTAAGACAAGAGAAACATTAATTACCAGGATTGTTAGAATGTTGAAAAACCATCATAACAATAGCGGCAACAGATTGCGATGCTTGGCTCTCTTCTTCTTGGCCTGAGTAGCGTCGTGCTGCAAAAAGGTATGAAGCGGTTAACTTTTCTACAGCCTACTCGTACATAAAGTACCTATAAGTCAAGATTGTATAATTTTCAAGAGAAAACTCCAGGCATGTAGTTGAGAAACTCATATACTCGGTGTCATCAAGCAAAGTCGGCAATTGCAGCTCAGCAGACCTATAACCATTAAAAATCCGCTGCGTAACTGACTCTGGTTGGGGACGAGCTCTAATCTGATGGCGGCTCCACATTAGTGCCGTGAAGCTCCGTAAACAGGCGTGAACGAGAATGTGGACGGTTTTCACGGGGTTCACGCGTGTTCACGCCTGTTCCCCGAAGAGTCGGTATTTTGTCCCGCGACAAAGGGTTCGCGCCCTCTTCGCGCGGCGTTCACGCATAAACATCCACATTCACGGCCCTGTGCTAGTTTACTCTGGACTACAAAGGAATTTATTAATAATTAAAAATTAAATAATTATATAATTAAAAAGTTTGGAATAATGAAACTGAAAATGGTCTTTTTTAGAACATTACCATTATGAAAATGTATTGTCAAAGTTATTGCAGCAGCAGCTTCTACGTCCATTTCGCGGCAGGCTTCACGAACGATTGTGAGCATCCCATTAATGTGGAGGGCACGACTTGTGCCGTGAATATATGGCGTGAATTCGCGCGTGAATTCACGGCACTAATGTCGAGCCGCCATTACTAGTTGCCATAGACTTCAGCGCCGAAATGGTAGAAAATAAATAGTTTGACAGCACTCAGTGCAGTGTAATAAAAGTATACTCACTTATAGTAAAGGGGAGGATGTAATAGCAGAGCATGTGAAGAATTTCCTGATGAAGAGAAAGCGGGAAAACAGCGACACAGTACGCTACCAAATATGGCAGGTTGTCTATTATGTCGTACTCCAGGAACGGAAGAAGGCAACCAAGGCACTGGAGCACCGCTGATCCGAATGCTGAAACAAAATTAAAGCTCAGGTTATCTCTGCTCTTTGACTGATATGGAGTCACACCATTATAAAACTCGTTTTTTGTATAGAAGATAATGTAGGTCGGTCGCATCCGCTGTCAGCACTGTACATGCGGGCGTACCTACCTGTTATTTGTATGTGTGTAAAAACTTTACTATTTTATTATATGTATAGATATACATATCTATACATAGGTACGCTTGTCTAATCCCAAATTAGGATTTTCTCCTATGCTATGGAAATTAAACAAGGATAGGAAAATTCACAAATATAACATCCAGACCGGGACCAACTTGTACAAATTGTAAAAAGTGGTATGTCCCTAGTGGGAATCGAACCTACGACCTCTGGCGTTCGAGTCCAATGACCAATGCACTAGGCCAACGAGGCGGTCGAGATGCTCTATTATGTACAAATAAAATTAATTACACTGAATTCCATATTGTATATGCGGCGCAGAATCCACCAACTGCGATATAGCGTTGAAGAGACCTTTGTAATCCAAATTAGGGTACAAATTCATCCTATCAGCGTCGTTATTAGCGTCACGGAGCATTTCTAGCGGAGATCGTGGCACATCCTTTAGAACACCTGAGAAAGAAAGTGTAATGTTTTAATAATCTATTATAAAAAGTTTGTAAAAGTCACCTGTAATTTTTATGTCAACTATTGATTGGGTATATAAGAAGAATGAAATGTTATAAAACTTAAAAGATTTGTTTTTGATTCATTTATCCTCCATTGGTGGGCATAAAAATAGGAGAATAATTTCCGTATTTTGTTTAGGTTCGATTCCAGGCTCGGACAAGTGCAAATGGATGAAAGCAGTAGGTCTCCTCGTAAAGTTGCTATCTTAAGAGTTTAAGGCTTTAAGGTATACAGATAGCATTATTATAACTACCCTTCTACAGGATTTGTCATCATGATCCTTAATACACATTAGATTTTATAGAAGAGACGTTTTTCTTCCGAACGGAACTTTTTATTTTGCAAACGGAACCTCTATAAATATAAATCAAATATTGTTAGTCCGGTCTGCATTTGCATTTAGATTTGCAAAAGCGCATCGTTCCAGTACGTATATATACCGTACTTCAAGGTTAATATAATAGGCATAAAATGTGGAAGGAACTACAGCTGAAGATCGTCCTAGGAGGACGTTCAAGGATCAAATTAGTAACGTCCTCCAAAATGTAGTGAAAAGAATAAAAGGAGGTAGATACATGATGAATGTGAGTGAGGCTTGTGAGGTGTGTCAGGATTGAGTAAAGTGGCGATCCACCGTCTCTGCCTACCCCTCTAGAACCAGGGCGTTAGCATTATTTATTTATGTATGTATGTAACATGTAAACGTATAATAATTCAAAATACTCACTCAGTAGCGTTTGTGAAAAATACTTCACTGTGTTCGCTATATCATTTCCATAGGGAAGCGGCTGGATGTTGTGCATGAGCCTCAGCTGGCAATCGTAAAGGCTGCGGATCTTAGCTGTAACTGTGGACAAAGATCAGAGATTTAATATTTCAATAATAATTTTAGGTTATAATAAAAACGTATACTTCGCGTGTCTGTACATTGGAGATATTTGCAAAAAAATAAATTGGGGCCTCTTAGGATAAATAACAGAACACATTTAGATCATTTTTTGGATTTTTTTGTCTGTTTGTTTATCTGTTTGTTTGTGCGCGCATCACTTAAAAACTACTGAACCGATCTTGATGTACTTTAGAAACATAGTGCTTAATTTGGTGTAACATATAGGCTTTATTTCATTTCAATCGGTGCAGCCATTAAAAAGTTATGCGAATTTATAGTTTCCGAAGGGTATCCGTTTTGACTGAGCCCTAAAGGTTCATAAGCGCGGGGAGTGTAGGCCACCATCAGTCTCCGGCAGATGAGAGAGGGTTATGCTCCTGCAGTGGAGACAAAAATAACCTGATGATGAAAGGTTCATTATATATGGTAAAGTATTCAATAATTTATTTACAAAATTAATTATATCGTTAAATTTAAATTACCGGTGTATAATTATTGTTCGACATTATTCTGAATATACTATTTGGGATTGTATGCAAATATAAAATTATAATTATAAAAAGAAATACAAAATATATCGAAAGTGTACGAGCTGCACTCCCAAGGAAATTGACTCCACACTTTTTTCACTGTAATATTATGTTTTTCATTATTTTATTATGTTTACTTACTTCCTTTTTTACTTATGTTATCATAATTATACTTAGGTTATTTTATTTTAATTGCGTGCTGTGAAGTATTTTGCAAAATAATAAGTGGGAAAGATGTAACCCAAGTGATTTTTAACTAATCTTGTTACTATACTAAAACATGCTTACAGGCCGCCGCTCGAGTCCCCATGTTTATGAGCTGGATCTTGAAACTGCCTTGCATTTGAATGCCGTAGATAATCTAAGGCTCTAGTAGTGACTTTGCAGACGCTTGAACCCATCAAAACGTGAATACTAGTAAACCCCTGCCTTGAGCCTTCGGGAAAAATTTCACCCTCTTTCCCCTCCCCCGAAACAACGCGTCATTGCGACGGCGCGGTTCAATTTTCTCTATGCTTGTGGATGCTAAAGCTACATACAGACGAACCGACCGGTACACCCAACCAAGCTTGTACTTACTTGAAATATATAAATTATATGTTAAGAGAGTTAACGTTTGTTTAGATTGTGTTTGAAGTACGAGTAATCTCGAGAATCGATCTTTCGGCAAAAGGTTATTTTTGTTTTCGTGTTACCCGTTCCGATACAATTCTGTACGCATTTATACGTAATTTCAGCATTCCATACGGAGTTGGGATAATGTATAAGTTACGGATATTTAAACCGATTTCGATTTTACATAAATTTCACCGTAAGGTAAATATGAAATTAAAGTTTTACCGTAATATGATATTCTATGCTATCAGGTTTCACAGTACCTAATTCGCCTCATTTGACTTTTCAAAATGTAAATGGCAACCCTCCTCTAGTACGATTCCATGTTACCTCGCCTTGTTACTAGATGGTGTCAGCAGTTGAATACAACGCACTATTGCTTTGGTACTAAGCAATGATGTAAGCTTATGATAGATCAGGCTCTTAGAAGCTATTTTCGTGTGGTACGTTAATAGCACTGCCACACGAGAATAATTTCTCCAAAATAACATTAGAAAATAGTTACTGTTCAAAGCACTAGTGTTGGGGACGCAACTATCGATTTGACAATGAGTCACAATCGTGGTACCTCAACACGAAGGCGGCGAAGTTGTTCACAACACATCACGTCAAGGTATATCACGGAGCGAAAAACGGGCGAAGGAAGCATTGTGTGGCTATACATCGTCTCTGCCTACATATGATTCGTAATGAGGAGATCCAACGAATAACGAAGGTGACCGACATAGCTGAAAGAATTAGTAAGCTGAAGTGGCAGTGTGTGGGTCACATCTGTCGCAGTAACGACGCGGATAGTAGATACCGCAGATCGCCACGACACGACGCCCCGCCGCCAGGTTGATTGACGACCTGAAGAAGGTGGCCAGAAGTGGCTGGATCCGTAGGGCGGATCGGGTGGCGTTCATTGGGGAAGGTCTATGTCCAGCAGTTTGATAGACATTTTGTTGTACAGTTAATTATAAGGGAGGGGTATAGGAGGGGAAGGAAGTCGGATAGGAAAGAAGAGAGGGAAGGGGAGGGGCAAGTTGGGAGGAGGAGGGAAGTAGGAAGGCGTTAGGGGAGAAGGAGAGGAGAGATTAGGTCGAGGCTAGTGGGAATGGGAGGTGGTAGGACGAAGGGAGCGGGGCAGTGGAAAATAAAGGGCGGAGGAAGGGTAGGGGAAGGGAGCGTGAAGGTGTTGGGGAAGGGGTTTTCAACGTGGTGGGAAGGGAATGAGGAAGTAAAGAACGAAGGGGGTATGGATAGAGGGAATGGGAGAGGGGAAAGTGAATATCATCTGCGATATTATTTTTAATAAAATAAATGTCATTACTTTTTACACAATATTAAAACATAAAAAAATATGATAATATTTTAATTCATGATAAACATGAAGAATGCCAACTTTAAAAATTAAACATTAATTCTGTGGTCCAACGGCGGAAATGCATTAAAAATATTTATATACATAAAATTAACGAATTTTATGTATATAAATATTTTTAATGCATAACCAGATTAATAGATTTCTTTTAGAATTTAGTAATACATAATAATGTGTAATGTTACGTTGTCCACGCGAACGAAGTCGCGAGCAACAGCAAGTCTAATAAATAAAAACGTAAACTTGGCGTGCCTGTATATTGAAGATATTTGCAAAAAAAATTGAGGGGCCTAAGGATAAGTAATAGAACACATTTCGATCATTTTTGGAATTACTGTCTGTTTGTTTGTGCACGCATCACTTAAAAACTACTGAACCGATTTTGATGGAATTTTTACAGAAACATAGTGCTTAATTCGGTGTAACGACATATTCGCTTTATTTCATTGCAATCGGTCCAGTCAATCAAAAGTTATGCGAATTTATAGTTTTCGAATACTCGTATACACTGCATTAGTATACAACAAAGAAGTGTAGGGTGTAAATGCTCGACGGAATTAGAAGAGTTTTTGAAAACTATAAATTCACATAACTTTTGATTCCGTTATCCGATTACGGTGAATTTCTTATACGTATGTAACAAAGTAATGCTGGGCGGAACTAGGATGCGATGGATTAGTTAGGAGGACTACATTTGGAGTAAGAGAGAAAGAGGTGTGAGGGGAGGGTTGAGGGCAGGGTAAGGGGGGTAGATGCGGGAGTGGGAGCGGGAGCTGGCACTGGAGCTGGATTTTTTATTATTATTATTATTCGAGGTGGGGATATTTCAAGATCTCAGTCTAGACTTTGTATCACTGCGACCATTTCTGGTCTATTGTGATCGCCACCATACTACACCTACAGTTCGGTGCTAAGCTTTGTGACAGTTAGAAACTGCACAATGCTTTTAGCACTGAGTTGTTTTACTTCGAGCTGGATCTTGAGTTGGATCTGGAGCTGGACCTGGATCTGGCCCTGGACCTGGAGCGGAAGTTGGAGGGAGAGGGGGAAGTGGCGATGGAAGGGGAGGAAGAAGGGAATTAACACTTAACAATTTTCAACTTTATTTAATTCTGTAGTCCACGCGAGCGGAGCCGCGGGCACAGCTAGTTTGGAATAAAAAATAAAGTGTAATGGAGTATATATTCAGGTTGTAGTCGTACTTACCCACGTAGTTATATGTTTCTTAACATATGTTTTATGTAGGCTATGGAAATACAATTAATCATCTAATGAATATAATAGGTACCAAACAAATCCTTTCGAGGCAATTATTCACTTTATTATCCAGTGTACCTCTAAGGCGCTACAAATGACCTCATCAGTCGAGCCCTTTCAACCGCCACCGTGCTGGCAATGTTGGAACCCAGCGGCATGTCGAGGGACGATGTCAATGATGGCAAGGACCCTGTGGAGTGACCCAATATACAATTTTGCCTGTATTTAAAAATCTTATTAATTGAAAATAAAATTAGTCACCTAAAGCATCACTGACCTCGAAGTGGGTGGGTACAGTAAGTACAAATGCTAAATTATTCAATGGGTTTGATTCACGTGACCAATCGACTATATCAGTAGCTCGCTATGTACTGTGGTTTCGGAGATATTAGGTGGTAACGCTGTAATAAAGCTTATTCTGGTATTGAGTAGAGTTTTAATATTGTTTTTTTTTTTATTTACAAAACATTCCAATTTTTCTAAAACACAATGATTCTAATTGATAAAATTAAGAAAAGTAAAAAATAAAGTAAAACGGTAATTTACTCAATTCAATAAACAGTATTTCAACTGAACTCAGTCCCGTTTCATTTTGTTACAATTCAAATTGCACACATTCAAAAATAGGTGAAGTCCAAGTTATGACCCATTTACTCGTGAGCCAATCAACTAAGCCAAGCCAGTCAAATGAAGTTACCTACTTCAGTGAAGGGTTACTGAACGGTGATATAGACATACGACGGGTAAAAGACTATAGTGAAGGAAGGGGCTTAGTGGCTAGGAGAAATACACTTTCACACAAGGCTTATACACGAGCCAATACGAGTACGCGCCGCGTGGTGCGGCTGCAGTTGGCGCCGAAAAATTGGATTGGCATGAAGACACTAACATTGTAGCGGATGGTCTCTATTTACACAACGCCAATAATGGCTTAGCTTAGTGGACTGTCGCAGATATTGTCCTCCTGTAAATGGGCCAAACAGTTGACCACACGTTTACTCACCAGTGGAGGCGGCATCTTGCGCATGATTAGTTGGCTTCAGTGCAATCATTTGGTCTAGCTTGACTGTGATGGTCGACCGTCCTACATCTGATAAATAAAATCGTAAACTTCGCGTGTCTGTACATTGCAGATATTTGCAAAAAAAATGGGGGGCCTAAAGATAAGCAGTAGAACACATTTCGATAATTTTTGTCTGTTTGTTTGTTTGTCTGTTAGTTTGTGCACGCATCATGTAAAAACTACTAAAAGGATTTTGATAGACTTTTCACAGAAACATGGGGTTTAACTAAACTTAACATTTAGTCTTTATTTTATCGTAATCGACTTACTTAATCAAAAGTTATGGGATATTTTAGTTTTCAAATACATTAGTAAGTAAGCAGTATAAAGAAGTATTGTTCGGTACTATTCAGATTGCAACGAGTTAGGACTATAGCTGTTAGTGGGCGTTGGCTCATAGGCTTTGGAGTGGGAGTGGGAGTAGGAGTGGGAGTGGGAGTGGGAGTGGGAGTGGGAGTGGGAGTTGGAGTGGGCGTGGGAGTGGGAGTGGGAGTGGGAGTGGGAGTGGGAGTGGGAGTGGGAGTGGGAGTGGGAGTGGGAATGGGAGTGGGAGTGGGAGTGGGCGCAGGCACGGGCGCGGGAGTGGGAGCGGCTAATTTTCCAATACATTAGTAGGTATGCAATTTAACAAAGAAGTGTATAAACCTAGACCTGCACCTGCATCTGGACTCGGACCCGGACTGGAGCCGGAGCCGGCGCTGGAGCAGGAGCGGGAGGGTGAAGCGACGGCGGAAGGGAAGAGGGACGGAAATTAACTCTTAATAATTTTCAACTTTTATAATACAGTAGTCCACGCAGGCAGAGCCGCGGGCACAGCTAGTCTTAAATAAATTATGCGAACGTTTAAAAACCGCTCCAACAAACGACTTTTTCTCTTCCATACCTACTGCCTATTTTGTAAGTTAAATCTCACCAACAACATTACTGTTAAAAAGGGGACAAATTTTCAGTAGATCTGACTCAACTTGAGATTACACTATAGACTTTTAGATAACAGGTTCCAGGACAGCACTTATTAAAAACATAGTCGATACATTTCATTTGTCGTCATTATCCTGTAACACAGTGTTATAATTATGTGTAAAAAAACTCTGCGAGATGTGATTTCTATATTTCTTATGCAGCGTTAGTGAGGAAAGAGCGACGTGCGTTTTCGGTTTGGTGGTTGGTGACAGCATTAGGCAGCACCGGCAAATCTCCAGAGCCAAGACGCACCTTTGTAACTTCCTCATAACAGAGATTCCGACTTATATGAGTTGAGTTGGGTTAGATACGGCATTTTCATCAGATATATTATTGCATCACAGTAGTATTATTGATTTTGCCCATAATCTTTCGGACTATTGACCATTAGTATATATATATTGTATTGATATAGGTATATGATTTTGAATTTTTGGTTTCAAAACACTGGTTCATACTATTCAATTGCATAGTGCAATCGAATGAAAATTGAAGTTATGTTAATAATATTTTAGTGCATACTATTAAAATATGTTTAGTACCTACGATTATATTTGATAATATTTTAAATCATAGTAGTATTTTATGTTAGTAAATTTTGTTGTTGTAGGGAAATGTATCATTTAATAATTTATTTAACCAATTTTAGTGATATAAAATGCATCCCGTATATTTTGATTCGTTATCTGTAAGAAATCAAAAGACAACAAATTTTGAAAAATTATGTTTTATTTTATTCGGTAGAGGTACTTATAATATAAAATGTAATCAAATATTTTATATTCTATCTAGCATCACAGTATGCGCTACTTTCTAAGCAAGTTTTACAATAACTTATTAAAATAATCTATAAGTAATTGAAACGAACGTTAATTAATGTATTTTACTTAAACTGTATTACAAAATCTAAAGTTATTAACATATTCATCTCTACTCAGTATTTTAAGTTCGTAACCATCGACATTAAAAATAGGCTAGGGTCTAAAACCGAGTACCTATAAAATTGTACAACAATGCCGGTTTATTGACTTGTCTATTGTCGGCATTGAAACTAAATGGCTTGGTCAACCATTATATCATCAATGGCTGCTCATCGTACCGGCTAGAGCTTGCTGGATTACGAGCTGCTGTACACTTATTATCTTCTTTAATTCTCTCACTTCCTGTGTTAGTTGTCGGACATTCTCCGAGGTTTCATCCATTCTTGCTTGCAGAATTCCAAGACCGGAAGTGTATCCATATTCACGATAACTAGAATCATTATTATTTTCATACTTTTTAAAGCAAGAATACGCTCCTGTAGTGGATCCATTTGATGATATTGTGTGTCCATACTGCTTTCTCATTTTAGCAATTCCATAAGCAGCCATCATTATATCTCGTGGGAGTCTCTTCTCGCTTGGATTCAACGGTTTGACGCTCAGTACGACTCTGTAAGCTTGTGGCGATACAAGAGCTGAAGAATGCAATATTTTTAAAAGACATTTTGGCAAATACCCATTAAATAGAGCCAACTCCATATAAGATATTAATTTGGTTTGTCTGACCAATTTAGAAAGTCCTGCTGTTTTTCTCAAGCCTTGGATATCATGGACGGCTATACCAACAAGAAGATTCATAAGAACAACAGTAACAAACATGAGAAATAGCACATACGTTATTTGTGCAGAGAACTCCAACAAAACTGGGGGATCGTTTCCATCTGGTTCATTCAATAGTAAATCCAAGTTTAGTTCTCCAATCATCATTGTGAGTACAGTTATAAAACCCATGAAAGGATTGGCGAATGACGACGAATCAGGAAATATTACGCAAAAACTTATGGTAAATCCAATCAGAATGCAGGAATAAGCCATAAGCAGTTTTGCGAATTCTTTTTGAACTTTTTGGTACATTGCAACATATGTACCAAATACTGGTAACTGACCTATCATCATCATTAAATTTGTCCATCCAGCGAGAACTGCAAACGCACCGACGTGGTTTTGCCATGTATACGTTATGTTTGTATAAACATAAGATATTAAAAAAACACTCACAATGACAAACCACTCTATTATATTCTCGGATTGCATAAGATATTGTTTCACAGTGGAATAACCTGCGATTCCGTATACTTTTCTAAAAATCTCAAATATCGTTATTCCTGCTAACACCCACCACTGCATTTCTATCACAAAGGGGTTTTTTCTCAATAAATCCCCTAGTATGGACTGTTTTTGGCAGAGCTCTTGTTCTTGTATAGTTTCCTCCATATCTTTGCTTCCGTTATAACAGTTATGAGCAAGAGCGGTTAAGACGTAAAGTGTTAGACACAAGACGAATATGAAACTCAGAAATAATCTTGCAACGTAGTATTTACGTATTTTTTCCCATTTTATGTATAGAAAAGCCGAACATAAAGGATGTAAAAGAACTTCTTTCTGGCCTTCATCAACAAATGTATTGAGATAACTAATTTCCCGTGGGTAACAATGTTGTAAAATACTGCGGAAATCAAGCTCCAGTTCCACTTCTCTATTGCTAGATTGAGAGTGATGCAATGTTATCGCACAGTCTAGTTTTCGCGTTATCATTGCTAATGATGCAGGTGTTTTTCGTGCTATTACATTAAGAGCGGAGTTTCCTTTTTTAGACCTTGTAGTTACGTCAGCTCCGTGATAAATTAGCGTCTCCACGCACGCAGACAATCCGTCTAGTGCAGCTAGGTGTAAAGGTGTAAAACCGTATTCATCTTTCTGATTAACGTTTGCACCCCAACTTATTAACGTTTCAATGATATCGCATGCGCAATCTGATTTGCCAACAGCGGCGTGTAGCGGCGTCCTCATATCGAAATCTAACGCGTTGGGCTCTGCATTTCCTATCCTTAAAAGTGATTCTACACACTCTAAAGTCGCTGAACGAGCAGCTACATGCAAAGCAGTAAAACCTCTATGGTTTTTTAAATTTACATCTGCACCTTTGGCCAGCAATAGATTCACACAATCCACGAATCCTCCATCGGCGGCCAAATGTAATGCAGTGGATTCTCTGTCTCCCACCCTTGTTCTCACATTAGGTTCTGCATTTGGAGTATCTAGTAATACACTTAGACATTGAATCATTCCTAAGTCAGCAGCGAGATGAATAGCGTTAGTGCCACCTGGCTCTATCAAATTAACGTCTACACCATGAGATATAAAAAGCTTTAGACACTCCACAGAGTTGGTACGCACTGCACAATGCAGTAAACCACCTTCACAATTGACATATTTCACTGCTATGTGTACTGATGCACCGCAGCTGATTAATAAATTAACTACTTGCACTGAGTTTCCAAACGCAGCACAATGAAGTGGCACGAAGCATCGTGGCATATAGTTTGGATCCACTCCGCGTGATATAAGGTAATAAACACAGTCGGTTGATCCACTGAATGCTGCTACATGCAAGGGAGATAATCCAAGGGCATCAAAATACAATGGGTCGGCTCCTGCGTCGATCAGCAGCGGCAAAAGGTCAACCAGTTTGAGAAACGCAGCCCAAAAAAGACAAATATTTCTCTCAGCTTCAGAAGCCGCAGAAAAATTATGAGCTGCCGATTCAGTCGTTATTATACCCGATTCTAATTCATCTAGAAGGCGCAGCCTTCCGCCGACAGCTCGCATTTGTTCATGAGCACTCTGACGCAACGATTCATTGCAGATATGCGCAGTAAGATCTAGGGGTGGTTCTTCGAAGCTGTCGTACATATTTGGGGCGCTTTCTGCTGGAGGTGACGAACCAGCCAAAACATATTCCAGGTGTCCATTGGAGGGGTAGGCTCGTTCAAGGGACTCTCCATCGAGTAGCGAGTGTGTCTGATGTTGCGGTCGTTCAGGGGAAATAAGGACCCGAGCGGTACGCGGTCTTCGGTCCATGTTACTACGAGGTAAGGTTCCAAGTCGAACGTCATCTAGCTCTTCTGGGTTTGAGGAACGACGTGTACGGAACCACCGCGAAGAGAGAAGTCTGCGCGTCATGAGCATGCGGACGGCTTCGCGACACTGAATGTTGGCTAGACTATTGTGCGCCAATTGTGACGGCAGCGGCGATGAATCTCGCCATTTTGTGTTAGCATTCCGTACTAAAATGGTAAAACGGGACCATCCTCGGTCAGTTTGTTTCACTGTGACATGAAAATATATCTGATGGATTATTTTGAAGAACACCGAGCTACGATATATCGCCCAGTTATTGCTGGTTTTATTGTCAGTGTCATTTTGATAGTTATTTGAAAAGGACAATGCCCAAAGTTATATGGGAGTTGGGCTGAATAGTGCGTCTGAACCAAATTGTCGCCAAAATACACGAAATATACTAATGATTATTAATAAAGAAAATCGTTAACTATTTTATGGGAAATTTCAATAATCTTACTTAGAATGAAATCCTCGTTGGCGTACAGTTTTTACAGCACCGTGCGTATATGGCCTCGATTAACTGCTCTATTTAGATCTATATGTCATTTTAGGTTAGGTGTTAGGTTTATTGCGTTCGATACTACGATTAAAAAGACTTTTTCTTCCAAATACACAATGCAAACAAACGGAGACAAAACAGGATCTTGACATGATACGAGTATCGGACCTGACGTGACAGTACGAAACCACAGTGCATATCGATTGCGAGGTCTACTACACCGATTTATCAAATTGATTAATGGATACTTCGATTATGTATGTTGTTCGCCACGCATCACACCAAGTGGTATCACGGGGCGAAAAGTGGACGAAGGAAAGTCGCTTTAATTCAATATTCAATAAATGAAAAACGTGATGGGTGGATTACCGTGCAGTACTTAAAGGCAGTACCACATATTTTATTAAAATATCGGTTATAAATATATACGTATATCGATTTCAGTTCTGCTTTCTCTACTCTAGTTGATAAGTGGCCGGTGGCCCGGCGGAAATAAATCAACGTTATTATTATGATATTTTTTAACTACCTATTCCATTGGCGTGAAAAAAAATTTGAAGGGATTCATAATTTAGACCAATATTTTTAGTACATGAATGCTGAAGACGCATCTTTAGCCCGGTTTTGGGCATTTTCCTTTTAGATGTGAGTTCAAACTAAATTCATACGCATTTTAAGTAATAAACCTGGTACAATGCGTTACATTTATTTTACGTTGATGTAACGTATAATATAATTATACCATAATGAGAATTTTTACAATCTGGTAAGAAACCTGGTAAAATGCATAACATTTATTATAACGTAACTACACCACAAACGCGAATTGTCAGAATGAGAATTTATTTTGTAAATCTGATAAAAGTCTGGTAAAATGCGTAACATTTATTTCACGTATAATAAAATACAATTTAAGCGAAGTAACAGAATGATACATTTGACAATCTGATAAGAAATCTTAACATTTATTTTATGTAAAGTAAAAAATAAAAAAAAATTCAAATAAATCAATAACGGAGTAATAATAAATACTCGTAAATAAAATAAAAATAAACAAAACCATTAGGTATAAACGAAATCTATTTTAACATTTTGAGTTTAAATTTAGGTAGTACCTACTTAGTTTCTTTTTTAAATAGTTTTTATAGGTATAAAATTAAGCAGTTTATTTTTAAAGACAATAGGTATAACTGTTTAATGGATTACATACATACATAATGCGTCACCCCTGGTCCCAGAGGGGTAGTTAGAGACGATGCATCGCCACATTGCGCGATCCAACGTCACAAAGCGGCTTTGTTAAATGGATAATGGATACAAATCATTATACACTTAATCGATTTATTCGAATACTAGCTGTTGCCCGCGACTTCGTCCGCGTGGACAACATGGGTATCCGAAATTTTGCATATAGACATTCAGGTAAATGCGTGACTGGAATTTTGCATTTCTGGTAAAATACATTATTTCGTATGGGACCATTATCGAATCGTCCGGGTTCAGACGGGTGGTAACCGCTATTTATCTAACTGCCTCACTGCCTCGTTGGCCTAATGGCTTGGACGTTAGGATCGAGCGCCAGAGGTCGAGAATTCAATTCCCACCAGGGACAGACAACTTTTTACAATTGTACGTTGGTCCCGGACTGGATGTCATATTTGTGAATTATTTGATCTTTGTTTTTTTTTATATTCCTGATGGGTTTACGCTTGACCACAATCTCATCTGATGGTAAGTGACGATGAGGCCTAAGGTGGAGCGCGCTTACCCAGAAGATGCCTATTCACTCTTCGTTTAAAAAGATCAAAATTGTACTTGTCCGGAAATACCGAAGCTGGCAGTGAGTTCCATTCCTTAGCAGTATGTCTAATTATTATTAATAGTCTAATTATGAATTATTTATATGTATAAAGTATTAATTATATACACAATCTTAGTCCTCCGAACTCATTCGCAATCCAAATTCCGCCGTGTATTACTTTGTTGCATAATGTATGTGATTTTTTGGAATTTTTTTGGATTTTTACTTGAATAAAATTAACTGTACATCAAAATTTCTGTCAAACTGCTGGACATAGGCCTTCTCCAATGAACCCCACCACACCCGGTCCTCTGCCCTACGGATCCAGCCGCTTCCGTCCACCTTATTCAGGTCGTCGATCCACCTGGCCGCGGGGCGTCACACCATGCGCGTGGAGATCTGCGGTCTACACTCTAGAACTCGCCTGCCCCAACGGCGGTCGTCTGTACTGCGACAAATGTGACCCGCTCACAACCACTTCAGCTTACTAATTCTTTCGGCCATGTCGGTCACCTTCGTTATTCGTCGGATCTCCTCATTACGAATCATATCCCTCATAGAGACCCCGAGCATAGCCCTTTCCATAGCTCGGTGAGGGTCTTGAAACTTGTGGATCAGGCCCACCGTCTGTGTCCACGTCTCCGCGCCGTAGGTCATGACAGGTAAGATGCACTGAATAAAGACTTTTGTCTTTAAACTTTGTGGAATGGGCGACGTGAAGACTTGACGCAGAATACTGACCAGCGTAACTGGATTCTTCTGTCAGTTTCCCTATCGAAATTGATCCTATCCAACTGTATTGTCTGTAGACGGTAGGTAGGACGCTACCTAGGTAGACGTACTCCTGAACAACTTGGATACTGACATTGTCGACGATGACCGATTTAATACAGGGCCACTAATTATCGAATAACGAACTTTTAGTATCGAGACTTGTGGAAATACCCTGAAATACAACAGCTAAAATAAATAAATAAAACTGTAAATAAGCTTTAAAACGTTTCTTTCACTCTCTGTCAAGTTTTTGAATCGACCTACTGGATGCAAATCATTTGTATGAAAGTGTAGTTCAACCTTACTAGGTTGAACTACACTTTCATACAAATGATATGAAATGAGAGATCTTTTTGTAGATCAGCCTTTACTTTTGATTTTTTCTCCTCTTTTATTATATGTATACATTTCAGCTGAAGCGACCCAGTAGTTTCGGCCTACCAGTAAGAGGATTGTAAGTTTTAGTGGTCTTTTAATATTCACTACCTACTCGTATATATTTACACTTAAGGACGGGACTTTCGAAAGTCCTTTCAGAATTGTTGTAGGCCTGCGTGATAAGATTTAATATGTTTCAAAGTACTATAGTAATCAAGTGATCTCTGATATTTTAAAGTTTACCGTTCTTACTGTCCCACGGTTCTTATTTGTCGAGTTTTGTGTAAAACCGAGTTCAAACGATGTGTTAACTAGTTTACGTGACAGCAGCGGCGCGAAACGATGCCAGTTAATAGGTGGCCATTCACAGGTGATCATCCACACTTCGGGAAACCCAGTTTACAATCTTAGAGAGTTATTGTAAACATGGTATATGCCATGAATAATTCTTGAATTGTGCGTTGTTGCAGAATTGTCAGTCTATGCTCTATCCAGCTAGTTTCAGTAGCTTTCGGATGATATATTTTATAGATGAGTCGTCAACGCTTTCATTTCTGCGCGGGCACCTAATCGAAGCTAAAGAGTTCGTTCACGTCAAGATATGGGTAGGTACTGATTTCATAATGTAAGGTAAAAAAACAATAGAAATTACGCACTTATTGTATTATTATTATCAAAATTGAGTCTACATGGCCGGTTGTAGAAGACAATACTGATAATTTTAACAAGGCAATATCTTCTATTTTCTTCAAAAATGTTCATAAACACGATAAAATCAACAGAGAAAAATGAGCCGTCGTACTTAGTTGTAGAAGAAAAATTGATATGTATTAATTGGACGATTTGGTAATATTATATCAAGTGATATTTAGTCAAGAAAACCAGTGTTAACTAATTTTTCCAAGAAAAACTTCACGTCACCGAGCTCGGAATCCTTGATACCGAGAGATTTAAGCATGCCAAGATCACCGTTTTCAACAGCCATAAAAACAGAGCGAAGGTGTTCCAAGTCTGATCTCATAAGATGAAGAGCCGCGCCAAAATCTTCGATGGTTTGAGATTCTGAAAACCAGCAATACATGTAAATGTTATAAATATAATACTGGATTAATAAATTAAGGGACTGAGGGGCAATGAATTATGGGTGAAAGAAGTTCTTATTGTAATTGTGTTAAAAAGACGAAACTAGCAATTACCTACATTCATTATAAATATTTATAATACTATAACATAAAGTAATAACAAACGAATCTGCGTTTGTGACACTAAAATCATAATCTATAACGCAAGTTTTAAAATGCTTTTTCACCCGAATGATCATACCATATGAGGTGATGTCCGGTCTCATCTACATCTACACTATCTACATCTACACTAATATTATAAAGAGGAAAGATTTGTATGTTTGTAATGAATAAACTCAAAAACTACTGGACCGTTTTCAAACATTCTTTCACCATTAGAATGCTACATTATCCCTGAGTAACATAAGCTATATTTATTACTATAAAAATTAGGGATCCCTACTACTTTTTCAATAAGGTAACCCAAGGTGTAAAAAAAATTGCCATAAAACTTCTTTCATCGCATGCGTGAGTGGGAGAGGGAGCGGAAAGGGGTGCGGATTCTGTAGGCCACGCGAGCGGAGCCGCGGGCACAGGTAGTAGCTTATATATTTACACCTTATTTAGCCCGTACGATAGATAGATTAGATTTATTTATTTCACATTACAAATGTTATAATATACCTAGATTTCCTTACGTAAAAAGTCAGAGTTAATGTGATCGCCAAAGAATAATAAAAATACTTATAAGTAGGTAGTATTCAAAATGTCAATTTTAAACAACTTGTGTATGAAAATCATATCAATGTCATAACTTTGATATGTACCTATATGGAAATAAATAGAAATAAAGAATTACATCTATAGGTACTTATAATAAAACTGACGGAGGACCGGGGCGTTAAACAGTCATTTACGGCTGATTAACTATGACAGTTCGTTCAACACGTTTAGGAACTAATTTTTTGTTGTGCAAGTCGCTAATTTCGTTTAGCCATTTTAAATGCGTTTAGCCCAACTTAAATCAAATTAGGGACCGTTGTGCAAGTCGCCCTAAATATGAAGTTTCCCTAAATATGAAGTTTCCAGTTTATATTTGAATACAGTGTAAAAAGTGCCTCAAAATCTACGTTGCTGTGATATAGGGATGGGATAATTTAGACATGAGGGCCTTATGTATGTCTTCATGTAAATACTGTATTTGATTTGGACATGTTCAAGATCAGGCCGTTTGTGAAGAACCAATCATGTACTTGTTCGTAGAGTCTACTTATTTTGCGTTGAGTTCCTCATAAGACTTCGCGCATACGACAATACGCGCCATCCTTTGGTAGTACTTGATGGTAAATCATTTATGAACAACGATCTCTATGTACTACTAGATGGACCGTTCCAAACAATCGCTCTGTTCCACGCAAGTAGCCACAACTCTTTCACATTCACTTTGAAACTTGTGCAGTTACTACTCAGAACATTTAATTGTTTACTAAATATTGACATTATTTAACCGTAGCGTCAATATTTAGTAATAATTAAATGTTCTGCGTAGTAACTGCACACGTTTCATTGGGAATGTGAAAGAGTTGTGGCTACTTGCGTGGAACAGACCGATTGTTTGGAACGCTCCATCTAGCAGTACATAGAGATCGTTGTTTATGAAAGTTAGAAACATGGTGTTACCGAGCGCTGATCCCTGACGAATGATACAGTCCCATTGCCTGCTTCTGATATTACTTTCCTGCCATTCACGATAATTTATACGATCGACGATACTTTGACGAACGATCTGAGCCCTGTTTGTGAGAGAAGACTTCAAGAGCGTGACAGCATTCTTAGTAATTTATATACTCTAATAGTAACGCATCATCAAACGCCTTCGTGAGGTCACAAAATATGCCGGCTGTTTTGTATTTGTCATCGATTCCTATAAAAATTGCATCTGTAACCTGATGGGCTGCGCTGTCGTGGACTTATTTTTACTGTAGGTATGAGTACTGTCTGTCAGTTTGTAGGTCGTTTTTTTTTTCAAGGTGGATCATTATGGAGTGTGTGATGATTGATTTCATTATTTTAGATATATATATATATGGAACGATAGTAATGGGTCTAAGAGATAAAGTAAAAAATGAAAAGAAAAAAACATGTTGATACCGAAGAGTTTATACATAAAGTGGAGAAAAGCAGGACATGTAATTAGAACGCAAGACGATAGATGGACAAGTAGAACAACAAAATGGTATCCCAAAGGAGACAATAGGACACAAGGAAGACCAAAGAGAAGGTGGATAGATGACATCGTAAATGAGGAAGTAGTAACGTGGACAAGAAAAACAAGGAACACGTAGGAGTGGGATAAACTGGGGAAGGCCTTTGCTCGGGAAAGAGCTGATAGAAATACAATTACGTAAATAAAAGAATAATTATAATTGTACTTAATAGAAAGTTTTTTCAATAATATTGCTATCAAATAAAGGCTATTTTTATTTTATTTTTATTTATTTTAGTAATAGGTCTATGGGTATGGACTTGTGATTTATCACCTTTTCCTTTGTACACCGGACATACACGTGTATTTTTCAGTACTTCAGGATGTGCCTGCAATAAACACCTCGTTAGTTAAAATAACAGGTATGTCTGCTATGATCGGTCATATTGATATGAGTAGGTATATTTATGGATAAGTAGATCATAATAATTATGTTCAGCGTATTTGGGGTCTTTAACATTGACTTCAGTTTAAGCCTGACTTAATGTTACACATGTGACATTTGACAAAACGAATTCTTAAATATTACTCGTAAATCATGGACAGGTTTTTCAAATACTGTATTGTTTTTTCTCGGTCATCGTGTAATGTGAATCGAAAGGTGTTCATCAAAAAGTGGTTATTAAAGCGATCAGGTATTTGATGCGAAGGGACGTCGGCTCATTTCTTAGGAATCTTTAGACCTATGCGCAGTAAGTAGAAAAATAATTCCGCATTTTGTTCTAATCTACGATTCAATTAATTTATTTTGAACAGCATTTGGACCGATGACAGATAATGTCCTTTAATTTTTTGGGTAAAACGTGAACCGGAAGACCAATCTTTACTGTATCTGCTCTTGACATAATCAATAGACCTTTGGTACTAATTTGTCCACCATATCGGGTTTGTATGTACTAATTTTACTATTTATATATTTACTAGTAAATTAAAAGACAAGGCCACCGATATAATACATATACATACATACACTTGTCTAATCCCAAAAGACTGGTCGTACGCGGTTTTGATGTACGATACGTGCCTACGATTGGTTATGTATGAATGTGTTTTTCGATTTGTTACGTGGTTACGTGTACCTATATTCCGTAGCGACAGAGTACAAGTTTGCATGTGTGCATAGATACCCCCGCGAAAAATGACAGACTGTTTTACATCGGAATTAAACGCTACATATGAGGGCGCCATTCCGGATCGTGTTGCTTATACTTTTGCATTATTAACATCTTACCTGAGAGCGCAATAGCTACTTTTTCAACTCCACCCAACGGTTCCAGTGCATCTCTTGCTTTGCTTCCGAACAATTTTTCAAGATAGTTGGGCCCGTGGGAAGCCAGTAGAGATTGAAGGAATGACGCGGTTTCTTCAACGGGTGGTCTTTTTGCTGGAAAACGTTTGTATATTGATTTAGTATTTTCTAAGTAAATATAACGCACTAATTTTAGTAAACGACCTAGTGCATATAGACACTGAAATATGTACTCATAACGTTTATAGTTAATACGTTGAAAGACGGTGACGCCGTACAGTGTCCTGTAGTACATGGCCAATCGTAGTATAGGGCCCGACCGAGTAAACTATTCTTCAACGTGGTAATAACAGTCTATTATAATAAAGCTGGGGACTTACAGCGTTCTTAAACCAAGTGGTCCCATTTTGATCTCTGAGCAAAAATGTGTTAATTACATATTGTGAAACAAAATATTTAACTGTCAGGAATCAGTTAATCAACATTCAACTAGGTAGTAGACCAACAAGCAAACAACATTAATTATTTAATCGTCTTTTTTATATTTAATCATCTTCGGATTAATTATTTTTATCGGCACCATCATCATCGGTTTCCGATTGATATACAGGTAGAATTTTGTAATGCCACCTGAAGGTAAGGTACCTACTCTTAATACTGTAGACTAGCTGTTGCCTGCGACTTAGTCCACGTGGATAAATTAACATAACACATTAATATGAATAATACCACATGAAAATGTTTTGCAGGAAGTTGAGTATATTTTCTCTGTATGTTAAATGTTTTATCGCAATGGCGTATGCCTTTACTCCTCTTCCCCCTCCGATTCCCCCCTCACCTTCACGTTCTCCTCCCCTTCCCATCTTTTTCGACTTTCCCTTTACCTTACCCTTCCTCTACACCCCCCCCCCCATTTCCTTCTCCCAACCCCCCACCCACATCCCTCTTCTCAGCCCTCCGACTCCCTCTCCCCTTTCCCATCCCCAAACTCTCCCCTTCCCCCATTTCGCCCTAACCCTTCCTTCTCCCCTTCCTCCCCTCTGAGTGTTCAATATTTTGCATACTCCACCAGTCCATTGGTGTTTGGTAATCGCCCTTGTCCGATCTTGAGGAGTATGTCTGAAAACACTTGAGCGTGTGAGTTGCCACCAAGTTGGAGCCGCATATAATGCGTAAGGTGCAATTTTAGTACAGAGTGCTTGAGGCAGGCATTCACCTCACGGCACTGGTGCCCCGCGTCACCACCGGCAACGTCTTGTGAAAACCACCGAAATGTGAACCATTTCACGATTCCCCGTCCAGATGTCATATTCAGTTCACGGCTTCTACAGCTTTCTTTTGCCCCATTGTGCACTTATCCCAAACGATCAGATAGCAGTCCTGGATCACCCGGGCTTTGTCACTGTACGTGACGTGACACACAGGAGTTTCTGTGCTGTATGGTATGGGCCGCCAGGTCGTCAGGCCGCCAGTTTTACCGCCAGGAAGCAGTGTAGCAGCGATCCCTGTGGACACTACGGGCAACAGCTAGTTGAAGAATAAATCTGTAGTTGAATTTATACGTCCAGATTTCATGGTTTTCCTCTCATTTGATTTATCAAGTTTGTTAGAGAGATTTCATCCTTATAATTGACCCTAACGATCGATGCAATAAAGTACAAGGTGTAATTTTTACAGATTTTAGTCGGTTCGATTCCAGGGTGTGGCAAGCGAATATTCGAAAATCTTTGAATGCAGTTTTTTTTTTTCAAAAATAAAGAAATGTTTTCTTTGAGTAAAATTTTCTATCTATACTATTAAGAGTACTTTCCTTTCAGGTGGCATCACAAAATTCCACCCTGTATAATTCTTAGGTACGTTTTTTACAACTATTAGAATTTCAAATTTATTGCATCATTTTCCTATCAACCTATTAACCTTATTTACCTAAGCACCTGTTTAACTTTTATGTGCATATCTAATATACAATAATTTAAATGTCACATATATAGACTACATTCTTCTAAACCACAACACATTCACATATCCCGACACGCCACCACAGCCAAAACACAATCACAAGAAAAATGGATCACACAACTTATCGTGCTGCAGTTATTATATGGTTATTATACAAATACCGGGATCCCGCGAGATAGAAAATCATCAAACCTGCAAATATCGAGATTGGAAATAACATGCGGGATTGGATGTCCTAGTCGTGGGCACAGCTATTAAGAAATGTGAAGACAATTAAGGTAGAACGTAGGTATGGTTACAGATTGCTAGGGCGGGCCGAAGGTGTATACGGGCCGAAATCTGTGTCGCTGATTTATTAATAGTTAAAACGTACCCATACTACGTGACCCATTTTTGACAACCTTTGACCCCCTCCCTCTTCCTGTTGTATATGTCAAGAACTCTTTAAAAAGACTGAAGTTGAACTAACCTGCGGTACATAACTTAGAGTCCTCATCATAGCCGTCAATGCAGTCAGGTGCGCCGTCACAGAGGTACTGGATAGAGATGCAATTGCCGTCCACAGGACATTTGAACGGTTCGTACGGGTGGCAATATTCTGAAATTAAAACGATCGGAGTAAAGCGAGTGAGTATGATAAACAAAAACAAATACCTAAATAATTATTATTTTTGTACTTTTGAACAACAATAGGATGGAAAGAGCTACTGTAATTATTCGAGTTTTAATGAATAACGATTGTATTACACTTACTTACAGGGTCGGAAAAACACGAAAATAATAAAATTTCATTTGTATATTAAGATCATTATTGCGATCACCAATCCCAGTACATAACCTTTTATGTACATGATAAATAGGGCTTTCGATGGGCATTATAAATAAATACCCTTTATGGGAGAAAAAAAAAACTTTTGTTCTGGTACTTTTTTTAAGATCAGTTAAATTCTTTTAAGCATCAGTCCACCTGTCGTTATATCATTCAGAATTTTTCGGATATCTTTATAAGAAACAATTGACTGGTGGCACTTTTCTGCTCCACCTAGATAGAGCCTAGGCTGCGGTTTAGCTACCACCGCCACCGCCCCTACTTTTACTATGGTAATGACTAATGAATGATAGTCCTATCATAGCCCTTTATTATACAACAGCCCGGCCAAAATGATGTCTTCTGGACGGGCTCGTATAAAATGGATGAATATTTGAGAAGTTTTGCCTGCTTTATCTTACTCGCAACCAAATAATTACCACGGAGGTGGACCATCGTCGGACTGAAGCTGCGGCGAGTTGAATTAATTTATAGACTTTACAAATTAGAAATTACGCATCGCTACTTGTTTCATCAAAGCATTTTGGTATAAGCTAAGTGTTAGCTATGCGATAGTCAAATAGATGTAATATTTAGTTATTACTTTATTATAAAGTCCGAGTCCGCAAGCAACGTACATATCGTCAAGGCACGGCGTCAACGGGACGGGCGCTGTGCGCGCGGACCGCATTTTAAAATATAATAAATACCCTCTCCCTACCGTGCCGCCATTACCGATCCATTCATTGCGCGCGATGTATGTACGCTGCTTTCGGACTCTTCATAAGTTTTCAACAAAGTCGTTCGTAATTTTTTAACATCTATCCCCTAAAAATTGGTCTTAGAGTCAGATCTTGACGTACCGGACACCACAGTCGTTACGAAGTATGGAACCTGGATTACCTGTGAAAGTGAATTCTGCGCCTAGCGGATCTAGAACAATTAGTGCAAATGTGCTAAAAGAAATGACAGCCAATAAGCGGCTAAAGCTAAGGCGCGCATATAAATGGAGTTGATAGACAAGCAGCTAGCAGCAGATATAGCTGAATTGGTAATCAAAGAAAAATACAGTCCACAATCGGTATCGCCTGTCCTCGATCATGGTATGCATAGTAAAGTAAGGTCCCGAACAGCGGTTATTTTCCTTATATTGAAGCAATAATAATTGCTCATTTACTAAATTTTAAAAGTAAGTACAGGTAGGAACAGAAGTGTATGTAAGTCGATAAGAGTAATACGATTCCTGGAGCAGGTCGAAGCATGTGTTAGCCAGTATTCAAAAGTGAGCTTTCGAAACGACGACGTTGCCAATACGACAGAGACAGAAAATCTGTTTATGTTCCCGACGAAGAAGTAGCATATTAATAATAATACATTTTATTTTTTATTAAGTACCACTTATATTTATTTAAAAGTCGAAAGCTCAGTCAATGTCGAGCAGAAGTTGATTGATTGGGCCCGGTATATTATCCGCTACCAATTTACACAATAGAATTGTTTTTCTTTTTTAAAGTCAGCAAAGTAACCTCAACCATCACCTCAAAGCACTTTCTCTCTTACCGTCGTCGCTTAAAATGTAGTCCTCCTAACGATTGGTTGGGGTAGTTACCTGTCCGGTGCTATCCAAACGAGTCACGGGTATACGGTCTCACACTTAGTTACTACAATTCCACTATCCTTCCGTAATAGCGGTATCCCATACCTACCCTATACTCCTTACCTATACCCCCCATCTCCTGTCTCTCTCGCCCCGATCCCTGTACTGTCCGCCAATCCAAGGTCTGCCGTTCCGATGGATGCGTGTCCTCCTAACGAATCCATCCAAATTCCGCCGAGCATTACTTTGTTGCATAGCAATGTAATGTATGTGAGTTTTTGAAAACTATAAATTCGCATAACTTTTGTTGAGTTAGCCGATTGCGATGTAATAGTCTAAAGCTCCCGCTCCCGCTCACGAATTCCGTCGAGATTTACACCCCTCACTTCTTTGTCATATACGAATGCAGTGTATGCGAGTTTACGAAAAATATAAATTCGCATAACTTTTGATTGACTGGGCCAATTGCAACGAAATAAAGCCGGATGTAAAGTAGGATGTATAGACACGCTTAGTTTACGTTCTTATTTATTAGATCATGTACGAAATCAATTATCATTAACGACACGTACTTGTATGTGCTTACTTACTATAAAGAGTTAAGTTAACTTACCAGATCGCTTAGAGTGATGACCATAAAGTTGGTTTAAATCTAGAGCTGCTGTGAGTGACAATGCGCAGCATACAGCTGCTAATGCAGTACTGCACATCACTACGCGGCACGGAAACATCCCTTAAATAAATAAAAATACCTAATGACTTTGATTATCTGATTGTTTAAAGGATACTGAGCAGTTTTTAACCAACAAATGAACTAGTGGTATTCAGCAATAAGTAAATCTTATACTAGTAGATAGATAGATAGATAGATCGATAAACGCTTTATTGCACACAAATTAAGAATAACAATAAAAAATAGGTACAGATTTTTGGAAAGTGTACAAAGGTGGCCTTATCGCTTAAAGCAATCTCTTCCAGGCAACCTTTCAGAAGGAAAATAAGAAAGACATAGCGACAGAATTATTGCAGATAAAAGAAAAGAAATGTATAATTTTAGAATATAGGTAAATATTAAGTAAAAATACTATTCAACTAAATTACTTATTTACACCCAATGGTTACATCCCATTTTAAATATTACGTAGGTATATTACCTAGTTATGGCATGTAAGCAAATCTAAGTGGAGAAACAGAGTTTATAAATTTACTTGTAGCAATAAATGAAACTTTTGTAGGGTAAATATGTAAATATACAAAGTGCCGGGACAGAAATGCGAAAAATTGGCATAATGATTAATTGATGGTACAATTGCTAAAACGTCCGCAATATGATTGTCAAAAACATATTACAACAGCTTCACTCATTTTCGCCTGTATACGTATAATGGTCCAACTTCCATAAACCGGTGCCCAGTCCTAGAATAATAAGAAGTACTGCCCAGTATCCTTTAGATGGTTCTATACAAAACTAACAAGTATACATAGTTACTGGTACCGTTTATGAAGGCACGCACATAAATTTTTAAAGTGCATAAATTATTATTTCGTTTAAAACTAGTAAGACGATAGAAAATATGTTCACTCAAATATTTACATTCTACATTCAAATATGGCACGCAGCGTTTAGCGCTTTTTAAACTCATAAGTGGCAAATTGACGCGGAAATCGTCAGCTGATTGAAAACTTAGTTTTTTCTTCTTGATAATATTTTTTTTCACTTGTAATTATAGGTATGGACGCACTCTTGGTGTCACGCAGCAAGCGCCATAACGTATTAATAAAGACAAATGTGAGCCCATTTATCTTCTTTTTTACTTTCTGTTTGCAAAAAATGGTTTTAAACCATATTTATGAATTACTGAAAACTAGAGGGGGAGGGGAGGGGTCTTGCCATATACTACGGGTGGTCACAGAGGGGGGGGGGGGGGGGGGGGGGTAAAAAATTGGTCATGTAGTTTGGGTACATTCCTTTAATTTGATATCCTTGGAGTTTCGAGTATTGATTGACAATGACAGTTGAGATCAATGCCTCGCCATCTGTTGCCAACAATAGCAACTAAAATAAAAACAAATTATTATTTAATAAAATTTAATCGCTCATTGTTTGTCTTTCGTACCTAGGTTTCATACTCTGCAACTAACATGCAGAAGGAAATACCTACCTATACTTGCAAATCTGTCCTATTTATTTTTATTTATCTGGCTTGCACTTGGTTTACCAATTATCTTGGAATAGAAATTTATTAATTCCAGGAACAATAATTACCAACTCAGTACCTATGTAGTTTTTATTGTAAGTGCCTACCATAATAGTTATAATAAACATGTTATGGCCAGTGTGTAGAGAAGGGGGCGCGCATCGCGCCAACCCCAATTATTTTATTATTCCTGGCTAAATCTGTTAAATGCTCTAAATTTTATTTTAATATCTTATAGTGACTACGCAGTTTTGGTACTACAAGACACTATTTCGGGGTAAATTAAAAATATCTTTGGCATGAATTAAGGGATGATGAGTAAGTAGCTATGGTAAGTATATAGGTAAGTAAGATACGCTAGCAAATGTTGAAATATATAGGTACCTACCTAACTAATAAAACTATTTTATTTAAAATTGTATGTATTTTGAGCGTATAAAAAATATTTCCATCCCTTTGAAGTTACCTTAAAATAGATTACCTTATAATTACGCCAGCCGACGTCAAAACACAAGTCAAATAACAACCTAATTTAAAATTAGGTATTGAAGAACAGTGGAGAAGCAATTGTTTTGTTTACTCTGTGATATGGCCGTTCTAGTGGGCTGTTCGATTCAGACTACAACTAGATAGATCAGCTACCTGCACCTCAGAATCGAAATGGTACAGTCAGCAGCGACAATTGATTACCAGATCTAGCGTTGCACACATCCAACAAATCAAAACACATTATGTTGGTATTTTTATTTTAATTAATTTTATTGTATTATAATTCTTTTTACTAAATGTAAAAGGAGAATGCCCAAAAGTGAGCCTAAGATGCGTCTTTACCATTCATGTACCAAAAATATTGTTCTGAATCCCCTCAAATTTTTTAAAATCTAATGGAATAGGGAGTTTAAAAATAACATATAATAAAAACGTTGATTGATTTCCGCCGGCCGACCGGCATCTTTTCAACTAGAGTAGTGAAAACAGAATTAAAGTCGATATATATTTATAAACGATATTTGTCAACCATAGTTGATACTGCCTCTCAGTTACTGGCGCGATAAACCAACCATCACGGTTTTCATTTACTGACTGGAAATACGGTATTTATACTGATTTAAAATAATACACACGTTCTTAAAAGATATTTATGAAAATATTGTTACGTAACCGAAATATCGATTATTCAATTTGTTAAATTGATTTAGTAGAACCTCACTATTGATATGCACTATGGTTGCGTACTGTGACGTCATATCCGATATGATGTCAACACCTGTTTTGTCTCCGTTTGTTTACATTATGTATTTGGGTGAAAAAAACTATTTTAACGAGTCTAATGTAGTGTCGAACGTAATATACCGTCGCCGATTAATAACCAAACTATGACATCAAGATCGGGAACGATTAATCGTGGCCATATACCCACGGTGTTGTAAAAATTGTGCGCCAACGAAGATTTCATTCCAAGTAAGATTATTCAATTTTCCCACTAAATAGTTAAACGATTTTCTTTTTATAATAATCCTTAGTATTTTGCCTGTATTTTGACGACAATTTGATCCAGACGCAAGGTTCAAAGTTCAAGGGCCAACTCCCATACAATTTTGGGCATTCTCCTTTATCCTCCGTTGTCATCATTTTAATATTGATCTGAAATAAATGATTATTATTATTGAAATTAAATATGTACGTAAAGTATATTCACAGAGACGTAGGTACGTATCTACCATCCTAAAGATCCTAATATAAATACGAAAGTGAATTTGTGTTTGTTCTATACCATCCTAAAGATCCTAATATAAATAGGAAAGTGAATTTGTGTTTGTTCTATATGTTTGTTACGCTTTCACGACTAACTTATGAGCCGACCTCTATGAAATGTTGCATATAAGATAGCCTGTGTTATGGGTATGAAGACAGGCTAGTTTTGACTATGAGAAATTTCTTTACTACAGGGAATAAAAACTTATTAGTCGCAGGCAAAACCACGGGCAACAGCTACAAAAATATAGCTATAAATATGATAAGAAAATGTCTGAGGATATTTTGAATAAGTACATTCTCTGATAAAAAAAAATTGAGTTTTTATTTTTTTCAATCACCTAAGTAAAAAGTTAAAGGTCTATGTCCAGCAGTGGCTTTGTAAGAGCTTATATGATGATGATGATATGACACACATATTTCTTAGTAGCTTTATACAAAATAGATATAGGGATACACAATAATATCATCGTGCAGCGATGTTCTGTCTAATTTAAGTTGTTTTCCGAGATTCCGTACTTTGTACACATACGGGTGCACGCGCATATAAGTCTTATGTACTAAACTGAATATAAATTATACCTATCTATTAGATTAATAAAGAAGTAAAGTTACTATAACTACAGTAATTGTTTAAAATTCTTTCGCTATTGATTAGGGGTGCCACTGTGTTTTTTTTTTTAATTTATTAAGTATTTGGCGAAAATACTAATATAAGGATATTGCACCTAGCTCATGACGATTTTCTACAGTTGGTACAGATTGTTTCCAAAACTATGGACATGTTCATCAATTGTCGTTGCAGACTATACCCTTACCTGTTACTCTGTTGGTAGGGGGCGGGCCTAAGGAAAAGAGACGTACCAAATGAATAAGTTCTAAGTTACTAGTGCTTTATTCGGATACTAGGTTTATAATACTTTGTACTGATACTATTCCGTAATGATTGAAAATGTACTTATACAGAACTTCTTTCTCTCAGTTGACGTATAAACATTGGCATCGCAGGCAGATTGTAAATTAGGCAGTATTATATAGTATTGAGAACTGACGTTTAGGGGTATGTTATGCCCTTAGGTTATGCCAGAAAACAGTAAGTAGGTGTAAAAGTACAGTGACCGACGCACAGTCTCTTTCCGCTTTTCCGTCTAAAAAAATGAGTGTTTTGATATTAAGTTTTGATTTAACATATTCAAAATTTGTATTTTTTTAATACTTTAGGAATATTACCTTCTATGCAAAATACAGGTTATATTATACAAAACCCACCCGTTGCGCCGCAGCTCGCCAGTGTACATAATAATTATAATGAGACGGACAGAGCAAAACCATACCAACCTAACAGAAATAATGACAAGCCATTGACCAGGGAGGTCAGCTTCCTTAGCAGCCAATGCGTACAATGGCACGATTTGGGAAACTAAGACAGCGCTCTACAATAGAAAGTGATAGAAAGGTCTATATTTCACATACCCATTCAAATAGATAACTGCTATTTTGGTAGTTTTCTATTATTTAAAGGTTATTGATAATTAATTTAAATATGTGTAGACATTTATAAAATTGTATTAGAGTAATATGCAGAAACGCATTTTACCTATAAATGCAGTTATGAATTCAGATTAAAAGGAAAAATGGGACAATATAATTAAGTTAATAAGAATATTTTTACACGATTGCAACTGGTTCTTTATATATAAACATGTCCCCACGTGTTGTTTTTCTGATTTTTAATTGACGGTGAATAACAATATTCGTGGATCATTAGCTAAATTTCCATGTTTTTGTGTTTTTAAATTAGTTATTACGATTACGACATATTGACAACAGTTCCATATAAAATTGACGCTTATTGTGTTGTGAAATCACTAATAGAAATTTTATTGCGTAATTGCGCTTCAATGCTGTGAAATGTAAGATTCCGAGATAGATTCTCATCCTGTTGTGTGATACTAACGCTTTTATGTTGTTTTTTCCAGTATGGTATGAAAAGGAAGTGTGAAATGCGCGAAATACGGCATAACCTCGAAAAATGATTCTTTGACTTTTCACAGATTTTCTTTCCTATCCAATCATGGGTCTCTAAAGTAAATACCTACATCTTATGGACATACAGAATTTGTGTACATTGTACTTAATTTCATTTTACTTACCACTATCTTGTGGTTAATGTAGATGTTTTTTTTTTAATTACGATATGTTGTGTGGTTTACGGCTTAGAATAGGGCCACCATCAATTTTGTTCGGCTTAAAATCAGACCATAGTCCACCATAATAATATATTTGGTGATCAGTGAGTGCGCCGGGGTACAAGAGAAGCCTCCCAGTGACGCATCCGGGCAGCAGCTGGACTCAGTAAAGCCGTCTAGGCTGACCAATCCTTTCACCACAATAAATCCAACCCAATGCTGGAGTTTTCAAGTCGCCCATAGAGGTCTGTGGCACTGTCATGATTAGGATAGTAGTTGCGAATGATGATTTAACGATCTCTCCGAGGGATTGAGGGGCTAGATATGAATGGCACAGAGTGGTCAACCATCCGAGGACTGATTTCACGCACAGTTGCTTATTTAGCGAGATCGAGTACAATCAATTTAGGCAACTAGGCTACAAGCGCCCCAGAATGAGATTAAATCCATCTTAATATTCGTATTATTGTCACCACTATTCGCTTTCTATTAAATAATGAATCTGATTATTAAAATCTTTTAAAACAAAGGTAACTTTCAAACTGGAGTCACATTGAAACTTTTATAACAAAGACGAAGAAAATCCGAAGGACACACAAGCAAGTGAGTGGTAGAGATAGTGTAGGCCAATAAAGTGTATTTGTAAATAGAAATAAGTTATAATATTTAATATCATCATCAGCTTAAATACTTTCACAGTTGAACATAAGCCTCCCCAATAGAATGCCAATATTTACTACATATAATATATTATATTTACGTTTTACTTCAAATTGTATTGTTAAGTACATTAATACTTGCTGCTAACATATTGTGGGTTCTCGCTGTCTCTAAATAAAGCATTTTATTTATTTATTAATCCCATTATAATGTCAAGCGAGGTCTAGGGTAAATTTAATACTAAGCTGGTAATATCCGACCGTTTTGAGGTTATGATTTCGCGCATGGATAAAACTGTGTTGTTTGCACCGGTAATAAGTTGATACTTCCATATAAAGAGTTATTTAGAAAGTAATTAGAACATTAAATCATAAAATATATCTACTTAATGATATGCCTTCAATTTTCCGTTTACTACAGCTTTTACAGCCTAAAACATCGCACCCCATCATGATAAGATAAAAGAAAAAAACCATTGATTGGCTAATAACTTAATATTGGGCCCGATTCTGAAGGCACACATTTAAAAATTGACAGTGCTAAAATTGATTTCGTCTTTATCTTCATAATACTGTGTGACAAGGATAGCAACAGTTTTAGTGCTGTCAAATTTTAACATTGTGCCTTTAGAATCGAGCCCATTATCGAGTTTAAATTTACAAATTAAATAAAAATAACTGAAGCAAGCTTAGTGACAAACAAGTAAAATTGGTAACGGCGATAAGGATAAAGTAGTCACGTCCCTTTCTTACTAGTGTAAATTCGATATATGCGTCTTTTTCTGAGGGAATGAAACAAAATATATCACACCGCTCTTGGTTTTTGACAGAGAGGGTACAGGCGAGAAAGGTAACATTACTTGTCCAGTGGGTAATTTTTTTTATTAATAATATTTTTTTTACGTTTGATTTGCTTACAGACGTGACGTCTGTGGATTACTGCTTTTTAACTTGGTAAGGTTGGCAACACTGCAAGCCATGATAGTGGCTCAAAAAACGAGCTTCCGGGGCCGTACAACACATTATTAAAAAAATACAGCCATGATAGATCCCTCTTTGATATCCTTGTCTTTGATAGATTCAGCTAGCCGTCAGGTCAGCCATTTTCTTTCATTTCTCAAAGTAGGTACATAGTTTGTGATTTCTGTATTTTATAATGGAATAGTTCAAGAGTAGTTAGTTCATAAATATATGGTAAGTGTAAAGGAGTAAATTAAATTATGTTGTGTGATAACAATTCGGTTTTGGAAACTGTTTATCGCAGTTACACCATGGCCATATTCAAACAATTGCATTGAAAACCATTTTAGTTTGGCCCATGCGACCTGAATATTGTTTGGATACTTGTAAACCAAATTTCACTGCAATTGCAATTAAAGCGAATTGCCTTTCTATGGAAACAAATCAATTCCAATCAGTTAGTGAGACGGTTCACTCGCCCGGCATGTGATGCGCGACTGCGAATTTTATGATTATGAATATTAAACGGCTTCTTAGTAATTAAGTAGGTACATATTATTTTAGGATTTGAATTTGTACAAAAGGGGCGCTAAGGGACTTTTTTTGAAAAGGGCACTATGTAAAAAAATGGCGTGAAATTTTTTCCACGCCCCTTGTTAGCGTTAGGATCTACACCCTAACTGTATAAAAGGGGACAAATAAGGGCAAAGGAGGACAAAAAGTCGTAACCTCCAATTGTTTTCCGTTTTTTCATAGATCATTTTTGTACACTCTGGCCGTCAATCTTATTAAAAAAGGCGAGCCTAATGTTTTCTCTTCTTGCTTACATGCAGTCTACAATCATGTTAAATGGGGCTCCTCATACTCAATCAACAAACTGACTGTAGACGATGGTGATGGTGAAGACCAAAGAAAAGTCCAAAATATGCGAAAAAGTCACTAATTTTTATTATAAGTAAAAGCAGGTAGTATACAGAGTCCTTAGCGCGCAGCGTGTATCGCGAGAGAGCGGTGGGCGACGGACTGGTGAGTGCCCCTCCCGCCGCGCCCTCGTACCCCGCGAGCGCCCTCAAGTAAACAGGTGGGTATCACGTGACACCCACGAGCGTGTCGCTTACAAGCCCCACCCTAGTGCTGCTTTAGCAGCACTCATCACCAACAGGTATTCGAGCGACTCGCGTGGCTGACCTGGTGAGTACTCCGGACTTGGTTTTTATTTTAACCACCCTGATTCGGCCGTCTTTTCCAGTCACGACTTCCTGTATTAAGCCTCGTGGCCACACTCCTCTGACTCCATCAGGGTCTACCACCAGTACAAGGTCTCCTACTTGTAATGGCCTTTCTTCGACCTGCCACTTTTTTCTAGGTAGCATCTCAGGTAGTACTTCCCTCACCCATCTCTTCCAGTAGCAGTCAGCTAGCCTTTGCGATATTCGCCACTGCTTCCTTAGGTAAAGGTCAGAATCATCAAATGCACCCAGGTGAGGCAAGTTGGAGGATGAACCCAAGAGAAAATGATTGGGCGTTATGGATTCCAGGCTTCCTGGCTCTACAGAGACGTGCGTCAGCGGTCGGCTATTCACCATACATTCTACCTCTGCCAGCAGTGTTTGTAAGGTCTCATCTCTTGGTGCGCGTTCCTTCAGTATGACCCTAAGTGAAGTTTTCACACTTCTTATCAGTCGCTCCCAGGCCCCACCCCAGTGTGGACTGGCGGGTGGGATGAAGGTCCAGTTAGTGCCGTGGTTGGAAGCCGCTTCCTTCAAAGCCTCTTGGTCCAGCTCCTGAATGGAACGTTTCAGCTCTGTGTCTGCTCCTCTCAGATTGGTTCCATTATCAGAGAAGAGACGTTGTGGCCAGCCTCGTCTGGCTGCCATTCGACGGAGTGCCATTATGAACGAGTCCGTGGTAAGTGATGAAACAGTTTCCAAGTGTATGGCTCGTACAGTGAGGCATGTAAAGAGGACTCCATATCTCTTTTCCCTACGTCTTCCAATAGTCACATCCATGGGTCCAAAGAGGTCAACGCCGCAATAGGTAAATGGGCGCTGATGATGTGCCATGCGTGCTTTAGGTAAGTCTCCAATTCTTGGTATCTCTGGTCTACTTTTCCTTATTCTGCATAACATGCATTTTGAGGTTACATTTTTGACAGTAGGCCTCAGTTTAATAATCCAGTATTTTTGTTTCAGGTCGTTCACCACCATCTCCTGGTTTCCGTGGGCAGCCCTGACGTGGTGAAACCTAACAATCAATCTAGCTATATAATTCCGCCCATCTAGGATTGCAGGTCTTTTTGTTTCAGGTGATACATCGGCAGCGTCGATCCTTCCACCCAGCCGTAGGATTCCGTGTTCATCGAGGACTGGAGATAAGGTAAGTAATTTACTATTTTTCGATAAACATTTTCTATTATTAATTACAGGTATTTCATCTCCAAACGCCTGGGCTTGTGAATATTTCAACAATAGGCGTTCAGCCCTCTCCATTGCAGTGCCAGTGACGTCATCGGTAAGTTTTCTGCATTTATCTATAAACTTTAGAACCATAGATGTAGTTCTAAGCAAGCGCAGCCATGAAGAAAACTTCGTAGGTTCCGGCACAGGTAAGTCTTCTGTTTTTTCAATTTGTATTGTAGAAATGCATTCTAATTCCTTTTTGTTTATTTCAGGACACACAATATCGGCAGGCCACTCGTGTTGCTCGCTACGTAGGAAGGTGGGTCCATACAACCATTCCTTTTCCAGCGCAGAACAATCGTAGCCTTCTCTCGTAGCAACGTCGGCTACGTTTAACTTCGTAGGTACGTATCTCCATTCATTTATTTGTGTGAGTTCATCAATTTCGCCTAAGCGGTGTGCTACGAACGCTTTATAATTGCGCGCGTCATTTCTAATCCAGTGTAGCACTGTACTTGAGTCACTCCAGAAAAATCGGTGTTCTACAATCATTTTATGTTCTTTTAAAATCGTATCGGCGAGTCTAGCAGCTAAAACAGCAGCTTGTAGTTCTAAGCGTGGCACGGAAACAGGTTTGACCGGCGCAACTCGACATTTGCTAGCTATGAATGCTACGTACACGCAGTTGTTATTTATCCAACGCCAGTAGGCTACGGAACAGATCGCTTTCATAGATGCGTCACAAAATATATGTAGCTGTAGGTTAGTATAACCTGTTGTTATGGCAGCGGTTGTAGAAAGAGCGGGCGCTCGCTCAGCTAACGGCTGACAGCTATCCGTCTCGCTCGCACCTACTGCAGTAGTTGCAGCGGCGGCGGCGGCAGCGGGATAATGCCGCGGAAGTCGTATATGTCGAATGTTTTCTAATTGATTTATCCATTCGCACCACTTGCTATATAATTCATCAGATATAGCATCGTCCCAGCTGATATTTGACCGCCATGTGCCTTGTAATATTATTTTCCCGGTGATTGTGAACGGGGATAAAAATCCAAAAATGTCAAAAATAGACATTATTACTCGTAGTAATTCTCTTTTGGTGGGCCTTTGCGTTCCATTGATAATATTCTCAGGAATGCGCTTGAATGAGACGTCGAACCTTAGCGTGTCGTCCGTCGGATGCCAAATTAATCCAAGTGTTCGTTCGCCTTCGTAGTGTTGATCAATTTTAAACCTTACGGCCGCGTCACAGTGAGTCTCTTTCGGCAAGTTATCTAGCACGGCTGCACTATTACTCGTCCAGTTCCTCATCTCGAAGCCGCCCTGCTTGTGTATGTACATTATATCTTGAACTAACTTGGTGGCGGTTTCTTCATCAGGCAAACTGTGTATATAATCATCCATATAGTGTTGAGAATATATAGCTTCAGCTGCAGCTGGCATCTGGGACTCGAAGCGCTGGGCGTTTTTATTTTTTATAAATTGGGCAATAAAGGGCGAACAATTGGCTCCAAATATTAATGACGTCATCACGTAGGTCTTCACGGGCCGTTCAGATGGATCCTTTTCCACTTTTTCAGGCGCTGGTGACACCATGGCACGCTTAGGTGTCTCTGTAGTTTTAAATAAAAACCTGAAGGCGTTCTGGTCTTCAGGTCTAATCTTCACGCGTAGAAACATGTCTTTAATATCACCAGTCACGGCTATTTTGTTCTCCCTGAACCGTAACATGATGCCGAAGAGTGACATGAGTAGATCAGGTCCCTTTAATAAATAGTCATTTAGTGACAAACCATTTGATTTAGCTGCCGCATCAAAAACCAGTCGTAATTTATTTTTGTTTGGATTATCCACGCCGAAATGCGGTAAATACCAAGTCCTTGGTGTTATTTCCAATTTTTTTATTTCTTCAGCATAATCATTTTCAAGAAGATGGAATATGCGGTCTGTATATCGTTGTGCATACTCCTCACTTTTCTTCATCTTCTGTTCTACTCCTTTCAATCTTGAAATAGCAGTAGGAAAGGAGTCGGGCATTGCACAATTCTCATTCTTCCAGGGTAAGCCAACTTGCCATCTATCATTAATAAATTTTGTTGTTTTTTCCAGGTGTTCCCGGGCGCGCAGGTCCTCAGAGTTCTGCCTTGGTTTAGCAGATACGCCCATGGAGTCGATGGAGAACGAGCGTCGTACTTCCATTTGAATTTCATTCAGTACTCGTTCATTTTCAGCCACGTTGTTGTTATCATTATTACTGATAAATAACGTAGAATGGGAAGCGCGCGCTGAAAGCGGCGCTGGCACCCTCCCGTGTAGGCACCAGCCCAGCGGAGTGCGAGTCGCACAGGGCTCGTTGGGGCGACCCACCACAGTCTCCAAAGGTAACAACAAGTGGTAATTGTCTTGACCAATCAACACCTGCGGTTTAAGCTGCTCGTTACAGAAATGATTTTTAATTTTATTTAAGTGTACATAGTCTTTACAATTTATAGTTGTTATATCTTGTTTAGGCAAATTAAGTTCATTTACACTACGAGCGTTTACGGTAAACATAGTTCCGTCCTCCCTGTTCGACAAGGTCATGTCCACCAGCTGAGATTCACACACAAGCTCAGTGCTGTCCCACGCGCCGCGCACACGTAAACATTCCCTGCGCCCGCGCAGGCCTAACCGGTTTGCAAGGGCCGCGCTTATCAGCGACACGGTCGAACCGTCGTCAAGCAAAGCGTTCGCACTAATAACGTCACCGTTCGGTCCGTGAATGTTTATAGGCACTACCTTTAACAACACTGCACAGCTACGTAAGTTTATGTGAGTCACAGTCTCCGTTTGCGTGACTATTGAGTGCACTTGCACTGGGCGGCTGTCGTCATCGTCCCGTCGACGCGAATGCGAACTATCACGCGGTACGTAGTGTAACATCCGGTGATGATCTTGTCCACATCCTACTACGTCACAAACAGGAGCGGGACAAGTCTGTCGATCGTGCCGGGATAACAAACACTTGTAACAGATACCGTTACGTTTCACATGCTGCCATCTGTCCTTGCGAAGCGATTTTTTAAACCGTTTACAGTCTGTTAATTTATGTGCCGATACGCGACAGAAACGGCACTTATCATTTTCACTCTGTTCGCTCTGTACTAAAATAGTTTGTGGTTTGTTTACACTATATTCATACTGCTTGTGCTTATAGTCAGAGCGCGTGTTCATCAAACTAGCACTGCACGTAGAAGTTTTGACAGCTTCTTCATAAAGAAAATTGGATAGAATATCCAATCTTGATTTTCCGCCTTGTTTGATGATAGGGTAGCTGTAGTCGGTCCATTTAGAGAGTAGTATAGTTGGTAGCTTAGACAAAACAATAGTAGCTACACTCATTCCCTGCAGGTACTCTTCACGGCCGAGGGCACGTACAGCTGCTACGTAATTCTGCACTTTTATTGAAAATGCAACAATATCCTTGTGGTAGTCTTGTGGCATAGGGTTTAGCTTTTTAATTTCTAGCATAATCCGTGAAATGATAACGTCAGGGTTTCCAAACTGTAGCTCTAAAGTGGACATCACTATTTGAGGTGAAGTGGCACTAATTAGCAGAGCTGTGACGGCATCTTTGGCGGGACCACGAAGACACTTCCTTAATCGCCATAAGTTTTCCTTCTCGCTGAAGTTACATACTTCTGTAGACTCCTCGTACGCTTGCTTAAACTGCAGCCACTCCATAAGGTCACCAGAGAAAATAGGGAGTTCTCTCGGTGTGCTGATTCGGCTGAGCAGGTTAGCATGTTGACTGTTGGTGACAGAAGTGGAGACTAGGTCCTTCAGTACGTTAGCCAACTGTTGAACTGAACCTTCAGTGCCGGCTTGAGCTGCCGGCGGGCACAGCGAGTCCTTGGGTTTAATTCCAATATTGCGAACTTGCTGCAACTCCAGTTCTTGCTGACTTCGGTCTATCCACTCCTCAATATCACAGTCAGTGGTACGATGCTGGTCTGACTTCGACGGTGGACTGTATTCTTCCTCTAAACCAGCTAGGTCCGCCGCGAGCTGCTTATCTATAAGTTCCATCTGTATCTGCGCCTTAGCTTTGGCTGCTTCCAGTTCCAGCTGTTTCATCCTGGCTTTTAATGAAGATGATGATGAAGAAGATTTTGATTTACGGACGGATGACACTTTTAATTCACTACCTTCATTTATCAAAACTGTTTTATTAAAATCTTTCTTCAAAGTCCCTTGCAGTTCATCATTTTTCTTCATTTCTTGTAGCCCAGTATCGCTTTTAATTTGCCGAGGATCTTCTTGTGACAGCTGTTCGACTTTTTCTTCCTTGGCGAGATTCATCTTCCTTGACGTGCTTCGTGTATTCATTATAATACGTGACGACGGTGGCGGCGTCCGGTACATTCGCTCAGATCTGGCTCGAAGACCACTTTGTAGACGATGGTGATGGTGAAGACCAAAGAAAAGTCCAAAATATGCGAAAAAGTCACTAATTTTTATTATAAGTAAAAGCAGGTAGTATACAGAGTCCTTAGCGCGCAGCGTGTATCGCGAGAGAGCGGTGGGCGACGGACTGGTGAGTGCCCCTCCCGCCGCGCCCTCGTACCCCGCGAGCGCCCTCAAGTAAACAGGTGGGTATCACGTGACACCCACGAGCGTGTCGCTTACACTGACTCTTCCTGTTTTCTGTTAAGGTCTGAAATAAGCTTCCCAGGTTGGTCTTGTTAATAGACTGACTGAAGTCAAATAATTTAAAACAGTATTCATCATGTCAGCCCTTAGAAATCCACTGTTGGACATAGGCCTTCCCCAATGTACGCCACCACACCTGATCCTCCGCCCTCCGCATCCAGCTGCTTCCAGCCACCTTCTTTATGTTTTTGGTTCATATGGCGGCGGGGCGTCCCACCCTGCGCGTGCCAATCCGCAGGCTCCACTTCAGAACTCATTTGCCCCAACGGCCGTCGGTTGTGCGACAGATGTGGCTCGCCCACTGCCAATTCAGCTTGCTAATCCTTTCGGCTATGTTGGTTATTTTCGTTCTTTGTTGGATCTCTTCATTACGAATCATATCCTTCAAAGAAACCCGAGCATAGCCGTCTCCATAGCTCGCTGAGCGACCTGAAACTTGTGTATCAGGCCCACTGTCAGTGTCCACGTTTCTGATGATTGAGTTAATGATTTGCTGAGTGTAATGATTTTATTAGTGTTATTCATAGTTGCACATCACTATTCCACAGTTCACTGGATATGAGCATAAAAGTAGCTTAGGCTATTTAACTAACCCATTAATTTGTTCTCCACATTGTTTCTGTTGTTATTAGTTTTTCCTCTTAATTGATTGTATACATTTATATATATATATAATGGGCTCGATTCTGAAGGCACAATGTTAAAATTTGACAGCACTAAAACTGTTTCTATCCTTGTTACACAGTATTATGAAGATAAAGATGAAACCAATTTTAGTACTGTCAAATTTTAAATGTGTGCTTCAGAATCGGGCCCATTATATATTTTATATGTATTAATATTACATACACTTGAATAATCCTATACTAGGAATATCTCCTGTATTTTGAGAAGTAAACAAGGATTGGACAATTGACAAATATAACATCCAGACCAGGTCCAGCTTGTACAAATTGTACAAAGTTTCCCCTGTGTCCCCAATGGGAATAGAACCCACAACATCTGGTGCTAGAGTCCTATGATGACCAAGCCACTAGGCCAATGAGGTGGTCAAATACAATTACTGAATTTTTACTAATATCAAGACTCAAATTTCCTAGCTAGTACAATAAAAACATTTAATTTTTGGCGCTTCAGCATTTTTTACTTTTCAGCGATAATACTATTTCAGTGTGATCTGACATTGTAATATAAAAACAATTATATATATATATATATATATAATTGTTATAGGAGGTTTGTTAAAAAAGTTGACTGTTTATTTTTCTTGAAAAATATTTGTTTATTGATCAATATCTATTTAATCCCCTTCAAAGTAATCCCCCTCAGATATTATACACTTGTGCCAGCACTTTTGCCCATCCTCAAAGCACTTCTGATATGACCTTGAGCTCTTCCAGCGATGCGGTCTTTATTTCTTCAATCGTGGCAAACAACCTCTGTCCTTTCATGGGTCTCTACAGTTTTGGGAATAGGAAAAAGGTGCAGCAGGCCAAATCTGGTGAATACGGGGGCTGAGGCACGATTATGGTGTTGTTTTTGGGCAATAAATCCGACTGACCCTCCTTCGACGGGTTGGGTGAACCCCTTACAACTCGCCTACTCTGCCGCCTCCGCCTGCGATAGCGACCTTGTCGCAGCCCTCTGCGACAAGGTCGCTATCGCAGGAGTCCACCTCTTCAAGGGCCTTCCGTCAGCTATGAGGGTGAGACACAGCGAGAGATCCGCCCTGCACAGCCCACCAGTCTTGCGACCGGACGGGCCCACCTCCCAAAACCTCCCGCCCCCTCTCAGCGCCATCAGCAGCGGAAGATCCGCACCCACGGAACGACTGGCAGGCCCACCTCGAAAATGTTTATAGAGGTTTTCATCCTTCGCGGCTCCCATCCTAACGGTGGCAGCCCTCGGTTCAGACGCCTACGGGTCGGGTTACGAGTCGGCCGGCGCGGCGGTGGCTGAAGCCTTGCCCGGCAGTCTCGCGACTGGACGGGCCCGTCGCCCTCTAGGGTGACACAGGGGTTACCCCCGGTGCCTGCTCATGGCACGTAATTGCGCGCTAAGCCCGCCCTTGCCCCATCCTCTGTGCCCTCTGCTGATCAGAGGGACACGCGCAGGGACTGCCCGCCACTCTTGAGACCAGCGGGCCCTTTCCTGTTTGGTCCGCTGGAGCAAGCTCCTACCCACCTCTGGTGGGCATTCCCCTATCCGCCACCCGGGGTCGCGTCACGTCGTGGTACATCTCCCCGCCCACCCGGAAGATCGGGCAGGTCCGTGGATCGATAACTTCCTACGGTAACTTATTCCATTTGCTCTTAACACGCTCAGTGTTGTGGCCGACGAGGGTGTTAGTTTGAGTTGTCAACAACTTCATATCATTTTTGTGCCTTGCTCTGTGGATGCAACTGAGGCTGAAGATGAATTTCAGTATTTTGTAGGTTTCGATAAGGTCCCCACGATTTCTAAATATGTACATAGTCCACTAAATTTGAAAAGTCACCTTTTTTTAACAAAACCCTATTCCCAAGATCAAAATGTTATATCCTACAATGTGGTAAATACCATTCTTATTTCATTTATTGATCATTCAGTGTGTATTACTGAAGGTGAGGTCAACAGTATGTGAAGTTTGGACTTGACTATTGTAAGGCAAAATTGCTGAAGTGTTAAAATAGTATTTTATTGTATAGACTTCTAATAATATTTTTTTTAACAAAACAAATTATATATTTTTATCTGAACATTTGATTTTGATAAAATAAATTTTATTAAAATCGGATGTTTAGACAAAAAGATATGATATTTTTTAGGTAACCTTTTTAAATGTACTGTAGAAAAATCGTATTTTGGTTCTTTAGCAATGTTGCCTTTTCAGTGATTAGATTCCAGTGCGATTTGACATTGTAATTTAAAAACAATTTACTATTTATTTTTATGAACACGTTAAAAGGAGAAAATCATTTATTGACACTATTGATTTATACAGTGTGACACAAATGCGGTTGATCAAATGGAGTTCAGTAATAGGAGAGATCATGTAACCCCATGTCCATCCATCCATCCCCTATCTTTATAACCCACTATAACTATAATTTTTTAACGGTTATTTAATTTTATATATATTTATTTGGTGCCAGTTTGGATATTATGTTTGTTAATTGTCCTATCTTTGTCTAATTATGATACCACTAGGGAAAATCCTAGTTTAGAAATAGACAAGTGTATGTATGTATATATGTAATATTTTCTTTTGATTTTTCAGCACATGCATCATGCTTAGCGATATCTTACATCTTTTCTTGCTGGCATGTGAATTTTTTTCTTCGCATATGCATCAATCATGCTTAGCGATATCTTACATATTTTTAATCTTGCTGGCATGTGAATTTTTTCTTGGCAGTAGTTTTTTCGTGACATATCATACTATGGTATGAGATGTCATTGCTTTTTCTCCTTAAATATAGCATAAGAGATAGCATCATTAAATATTTTTTTACCAACTTAATTGTTTTATATGGGGATAATCATAGTTTTTGGGGTTAATTGTATATTTAAATTATTAAGAAAGGCATGAAAATATATTAAGACAGTTTGATAAATAAGCATATATTTTTCTCAATAACTATAAATTGTATGAAGTTCTTTTTAAATTATTATTTTCTTTTTAAAGATTAAATATTAGGGAGTAAATATTGTTTTTTTTTGTAGACCTTTAGTGATTATGACTTTATTTTGTGGTTTTCGACGCGAAATATGGACTTGGAGGCTTTTATTGCAATACTGGCTTAATCAGCTATTAGAAAACAGCTCACCCCAAGCATATCTTTGAATTTTTTTGTGAATTGACATTTTAATCCAGTTTGACTGAATATTTTTAAGAATATAATCGAAGGTCAACATAGCTCATTCTGTTTTTGTTACATAATCTTAAGATTCACTATTCATTAAGAATTTTTAAAGATATGCTCGGTGTGAGTTGTTTCCAAATAGCTGGTTTAGCCAGTATTTCTGCAATAAAAGCCTCCGAGTTCATTTTTCGCGTCGAAAACCACAAAATAAAGTCATGATCACTCATGAATCCGGTCTCCCGAACTCCCGCGCTAGTCGTCGCGACCGTCGCTCGACTACATGGGACCCCTCATACCTTTCTGTACATTTGTTGTGGTCCAGGACCGCTGGCCGCGTAAAATTTCCATTCTGTACATGTCGCGCTGCTATTGAATTTTCCAGTGGCCAGACCATTACCAGCACAATAGGTCTACTATTCTATCAAAGAGTTTCTGGACGGGTGAATATCTCAAAACAACCAGTTTAATTATTCCGGAATTTATTGAACAAATAATTTTTTATTTTATTTTAGACTCGTCATTACATTATTATATATTTCCAATTTAGTTTGATGTATTAAGATGAATTTACTAGTCATTTAATCGAATTATTATTATTTAATATATAATTTTAGAATATTTAAGTTTGCCCGTTTATGGACTAATTGTATCTATGACTGTCATATTTTATGGACGCTGTAACAACGATTAATAGTAAATAAATAAATATGAATATCAGTTCGTTTTTGCTTTTGTGTTGTAGGTGACTGTCAACTATCTGCGTACTAAATATGGCTAAAAAACGAGGAAAATCAAAAGCAGTAAAATCTGTGAGTGTAGCTAAGCCTGTTCACTCCGTAACAGAAGCAGAATCTGGGACTTTGACAGGAGTTAATCAGCCCATGAAGTTATGCAGGTTGTGTGAAAGTAAAGATGGACCTTTTCTAAATATATTTGATGCTGAAAAGGTGATTGCCAAAAAAATCGACGATTTGTTGCCATTCGGGGTAAGCATTTTTGGGAAATTATTATTATTTTTTTATTTTGCTTATTACGCAATAATTTTAAAATTATAACATATAATTAATTAAGAAAATTAGGATCAATCACATAAGAAGATATTTGAATTTTCATTAGTATGGCGTATACATTATAAATTTTACAGCATTTTACTTCTTAGATGATTAAAATCCATCAAAAATGACAAAGTTGAGAAAAAATATATGTATATGTGGCATGCGTGAACGGAATGTGAGTGTAATGAAACGTAAAAAATAAAATAAAATGTCTTTTTATTGTTCCTTCATCGTCTGCTATACATGCATTGTGAATATGTAGGTACTTAATACTAATAATGTAATTTTTAATTAAATTTCAATTTTTTTATATTAAGCTAAGGGAACCCCTATTCGGGTAAAGGCCTCCTCCAGAATTTGCCATGTCTCCCTATCTTGCGTCGTGTCTAGCCAGGTGGTGCCAGCCACCGCGCGGATGTCGTCCGCCCAGTGCTTGAGCGCCCGTTCAAGCCCGGGCGGCGCACGCCAGCCTCGGGTCCTCGTCACTCAGTCGGTCGCGCTCTTTGTCCACCTGCCGTCTTCGTTTCGAGCCACATGACCAGCCCAATTCCACTTCAACGTCCTAACATGATTGCATCCTTAACCTTAGTACGTTTACGGATCTCTTCATTTCTGATTTTATCTGTAAGTTTTATGTTGAGCAAACTATGGTTCAATTGCTCTCTGACATATTACAATCTTTTTTACATTTGCTTCAGTTAGGCCCCATGTTTGACATCCGTACGTGATACTGGGAAGGATGCAAGAATCCATTATTTTTTTCTTTAATTCTAATGGCATTTTTCATTTGAGTATCTCTTAAGGCCCAGTATTTCTTCCATGCTATAATGATTCTTCGCTTGATCTCTTCCTTGTCTACTGCTCTGAAAGAAATAAGCTTGCCGAGGTAGATGTACTCCTCGACATAGTCATTTTTTTCTCCATTCACGAAGATTTCAATTTTGGTACTGTTTGTCATTAATTTAGTTTTTTCGAAGTTCATTTCCAGACCGATTTTAATACTGCGTTTGTGTAAAGTTTGTATCATGCTCTGCAACTCCCTTGCTGAGTGTGAGAACAGCACTATATTTCTTATTTGTATACCTTTGTTCTTCCAGTCCACGTCACTTAGTATGAGCTCTAGAGCCGCTATAAAGATTTTTGGTGATAGTGGGTCACCTTTGCGAACTCCCTTGCTTATTTTGAAACTAGATCCAGTTCTTTCAAGCCTGACTCTGCTTTGGCAGTTCTTATGATATCTGCAATAATGTGGGCTTAAAGTAAAGTGCTTCTCTGATGGAATTATGTGATATACGAGGGGCCTTCAAAATATTCTCGGTATTCGAATGAAGACAAACAAGTACGAAAAGTTTGATATTTTTATTTTTCAATATACTTCCCCCCTATAAGATCGATCGATTATTTTTTTTAATCCCTCATAATGATATTCTTTATCCTTGGTGTAAAAATGCTCGTCCACTGCCGCCTTTAACGCTTCATCGTCAGAAAATCGATTTCCACGCAGATCCTTTTTGAGATTGGGGAACAAAAAGAAGTCGCTGGGGGCTAAGTCCGGACTATACGGTGGATGAGTTATAGTTCCAAACCCACATTCAGCAATAGCTGCCTTGGCAATATGAGCAGTATGGACAGGGGCGTTGTCATGCAGAAGCAGAACACCTTTGGTTAACTTTCCTCGCCTCTTTTCTTTGATTGCATCCCTTAATTGACGTAGAATGTTTGCGTAGTACTGTCCTGTGATATTTACACCTTTTTCTTTATAATCGATTAACAATACTCCTTCACAATCCCAAAATATTGTTGCCATAACCTTGCCAGCGGAAGGGACGACCTTGAACTTCTTGGGATGAGCTGAACCCTTAATGTGCCACTGCATGGACTCCTGTTTACTCTCTGGGTCATAATGATGAACCCAGGTTTCATCTCCAGTAACTATCTTTAACTATCAGCACCTCATCAGGATTTTCGCCACACAGGTCAATAAAATCGGAACAACAAGCTGCACGCATATCTTTTTGAAGCCGAGTCAGCATTCGCGGAACCCATCTTGCACTCACTTTTGACATATTAAGATGGTCATGGATAATATCATGTACGGTACCAATAGAAAGATTGGTTACTTGAGCTATTGATTTTATCTTCACTCGACCATCTTCCAATATAAGGTTTTCCACCTGATCAATATTTTCTTGTGAAGTAGCTACTACAGGCCGGCCAGGTCTAGGGTCATCTTTAATACTCTACCTGCCACGTTTGAATTCGCTTGACCACTTTTGAATGGTAGATAAAGAAGGAGCAGACTCACGGTAAACACAATCCATTTCCTCTTTTATGGTTTTTTGATTTTTACCCTGTTTTGTCAAGTATTTTATGACGGAACGATGTTCTAATTTCGTTAACATTGTTAATTCACTCATAGTGTTCATGTTTGTTCAGAAATTGCAGAAAAACAAAAGAACATCTCGGTTTGAATTATACTTTTTTTTTAGTCAACGAATGAACCTTAGCAGCCAGTAACAAAACAAATTCAAAAAGAGGTTGTAAGATATCAATACCGAGAATATTTTGAACGCTCCTCGTAGAGTCGAAAGCTTTGCGGTAATCAACAAAAGCCAAATAGAGAGAAATTTTAAAATTTAATTGCTTCGTTTATAATGCTGTCTGGTCCAGGACTTTTATTGTTATTCATATGTCTAATTGCTTATACAATGTCTTTCAGTGAGAATTCGGTGATTGTAGAAACCTGTTATTGGAAAAACTAGTGGTAATAAACGGAGTTCTTGTTCTGTAATGTCTGTCTCTCGAGCTATGTATAGGTCTTTGTAATATTTGGTAGCTATCTCTATTAATTTCTCCCTTTTTCAGTGCTCTCTGTAGAATTTGTTAGTTTAGGAATCCACATTATTTTCTTTTGTAAAGTTCGTTGTGCCATTTTTATTCCATTGTTCTATCTATCCATTCTTCGTATATTTGTAATTTATGGCTTTTGTATTCTTCATGTATTTTTTTGGAAATGCTCTTAAATAACAGGCTCAGTTCTCGTTTTTCCTCTATATTTTTATTTAATTGGTTATGTAATGTGTCTTTTTGTCATTAAGTGTTTATGTCCGTTGATATTTTAAACCTCATGTTTGTTCCTTTGTTTGTTGTTGCTTCTATTAGACTCTCTGTTACAGATTTTTCAATTGCGTTATATAATTGTTGTATGGATTCATCGCCATTTTGGTATTTTGATATATCTTCTAAAAAAATTAAGAATTGTTTTTGTTCCATTCCGGTTGCGAGCGTTGATATCTGTTAAATATAGCTTTTTCTATTCTTTTTTTTCGTTTTGAATATTAATCTGCCGTGTGGGATCCGGTAGAGTAGAATAGGACCACTCCAACTCTTCCCGTGGATGTCGTACAAGGCTACTAAGGGAATACATTATAACAAATCAATCAGGCCTCCCCAACCCGTCTGGCCAGCGCGGGGAGTGTAGGCCGAATCCTCCGTCTGTCTCCGGCAGATGAGAGAGGGTTGTGCTCCTGCAGTGGAGACAAAAATAACCTGATGATGATGATGATGATGAATATTAATGTGCCTCTTATTAATCTGTGATCTGAGGGAAATTGTAATTTCTTTAAAATGTTTCGATGGTATCCATTTTCGTTTGTGAAGTATTCTTTTTTATTTGTTAATATGTAGTCTATCTCGTTTCGTATGACCGTCGGATGACTTCCAAGTCCATCTCTGGCTCATATTCTTCACATGGAGTTAATTATAGCAAGTTCCTCCTCAACGGCGAACTGTAGAAACCTCTCACCTCTATCGTTACGAATGCCGGAGCCATAGTCCTAAGATCGAGCCTATGCTCTCTTTTGGTATTCCCATATTAGCATTAAAGTTGCCGAGCATAATTATGTTTTTAAAGGATTTGCTTTTGGCGCATTTTATATCGTAGTAAAAAAATTCTAGATCATCCTCTGATGCTTTTTCCGTTGGCGCGTACACTTGTATGATGGAGAGCGGCACGTTTTCTAATTTAATATTTAGTAGAGCTACTCGATCTGAAAACCCAATAAGCTCTATTATTTTGGTTTTGTGTTTCTTTAATGTTAAAAAGCCTACTCCTCTGTGGCCTTGGGTTTCGCCGTAGTAGTAGAATATACACCAGTCTCTTTCCTTTATTCAATAACCTCTCCTGCGAACTTCGGAAATTCCGATGACATCCCATTTAACAAATTTTAATGCATTTTCAAGTTTAAGAATCTCTCTTCTTTAAGGAGTGATCGGAATTATAGGTGCAAATATATGTTGAAGTTGCCTTTCCATTTTTATTTTCTATAGGGTTCTAGTCGTGAGCTGTCGCGGTGACAAACCGTGTTGGGAGACTTGGAACGTAAGGTGTGTGAAAAAATGAGAGGAAGTCGAGAGGGAGAATGACGAATGGCGATGATTGCGAAGCAGTGCTCGGATTTTGTGAAACGTTTTTATAAAGTTGTGTTTCAAGTTTAACTATGTGTATCTATGGTTAATATGAACTACAATGAATTTATATTGGACCAATGACTATAATTGTTCGAAGTAAAACAAGTCAGTGCTAAAAACATTGTGCAGTTTCTAACTGCTGCAAACCTTAACACGATCTATATATAGTATGGTGGCGATAACAATAGACCAGAAATGGTCGCAGTGGTACAAGGGCTAGATTAGAGACCTTGAAATAGCCCCAACACGAATAATAATAAAATAGTTGTTCATATATCTAAAACAGAACAAATGTTTGAAAATTGCTGAGTTTTTGAAGTTTTAAATGCTGCGTTCTGCAAAATGTTTTGTGAAATATTTAGATCTTTTTCTCATATACATTTTGTGATCTGAAAGCAAAACATACAAAAAATATTGTTTTATACATATGTCCCATCTAGGATTGGTAGTATATGTTACAATTATGATATTTTTCTGATTAATTGTTATCTTCCTATTTTATTTTTATTGACTTTGATTAATTGCAATTTTATGTAGACTTGTTCTGATAATTTAGATACCTTTTAAAATATTTACCTACTCTTGAATTCAAAAGTAAAATTATGCAACTGATGGTATCCATTTTCGTCAAATTTCAACTATAAATTTATATGCAAATGTTTCAGATTGCTGAAAATGATGACCTCCCGCATAAGATCTGTTTCCGTTGTTCAGCGAAGCTGGAGGAATTACACGAGTTTATACAGAAATGTATCAACACTCAACAGAATTTACGTCTTAGTTTAGGTAAAACAAGTCCTGTTGTTACGAGAACAAATAAGGAAAAATTACTTTGGAAGAAGAAAAGTATTTCCAAAAAATCGCATAATGCTATATGTGATGCCGTTGTAAAAAAAGCCATGGAAGGCATTAAATATTCATTGAATGACGTTCCTGAGGAACATGAAACTTCTCAGGCCAAAACATGTTCAGAGACATCTGTTACTGAAACACTAAAAAAATCTTGTGTTGAAAGTTTAAATACACTTAACGAACCAAACAAATCAGTTGTGTCTCCATCAACCAAGCCAAATGTGAAATACAAAGATACTGTGGGGGATGTAATCAAAGAAGTGAAGTTGACTCTTAATAAGTGTGACGAGAAGATAAATGATAACAGATCGTCACGATCTAGTACTATTATTAGACGTTTGCGAAATCAATCTAAAATTGAAATAAATAATAAAAACCAACCATGTACACAAACAACATGTTTACCAAATGATAATTCTGAAAATTCTGGCCAAGGAACAGTAGTTTCTACCAGAAATTTAAATATTGATATAGAGTCTCACAAAATAGATAAGACTATTGAAGAATTAAAAGAAAATCCTAAATTTCCAGAAAAACAATTCAATATCATGGACCATGTCAGTACAATAAAAGTGAGTGGTGTGGGAGTACTATTCCAATGTAAAATATGCAACAGAAATTTTTTGAAAAGAGATGTGGTGATATCTCATGGATGTTCCAAAACTGGTATACCTAAAGAGGACTTTACAAAAACGTTGATTCCCCCAGAGCCTCGTAAAACTCCTGTCATAAAATATATTAATACGAAATTAGAAAGCGCGGCAAAAATTACATTTGTGCCCGAAAATGAGAGCGATAATATAAAGAATAATCCTGAAACTGTAAATTCAGGGGGTAAGCGTAATGATAATATAAAAAAAGCTTGCCAGCCTAAACCGAAAATTGGTCCAGCCAGCAAAGTAAAACGCGGTGAACCCAGTGATATTAATCCTATCGTTGGAAAGGTAGTGTCACAAATTAAACATTCTCCCGCCGTAAGTCAAGTCTCTCCATTTTTATCTGTTAAGTTTCCTCCAGTAGCAAACTTGAATTGTCCTTACAAATTAGTACCAGGACCAAATAACACGTTCACACTAGTGGAAGAACAAGATCAAAAAAATGCTGTCAATTCTAAAACCTCCACAAAGAGGTTCCTTGGTGATGAACTTCAAGAATGTGTTGATGCTCGGCCTAAACAACGAAAACGGTTGGCTAGTAAACCTTGTGAGGCTAAAGTTCCGAAAAATAAAATTGGAGACATACCAGACTCAGAAACTATTGATTTAGAAAATCCATCAACTACAGAGCAACAAGTTATTGCCGCGCGACCATATCCTGTTGGGCTATTTCAAACTAAGCCGCCAATGGCTGCAGAACCTATTTTTTCCACTTCAGTATTGAAGAATCAAGCCTACACTGTAGTTCAAACTGACAATCCTAGCAAGCTCTTAATATCAAAGTCGCAACTTAAACCTAAAATAGTGCCGACGAAACGAATTAGGAAACCAAACAATGTCGAGGAAGTTAATACAAAACAACCATTTTCTGTTACTTTGGAGGATACTACTCCACCCAAGGACGAGAGTTTCTTTACATTTGTTAACGTGGATCCATTGTTGCAACCCTCTTACGTATTACCTACAGACAATATTCAAGAAGCACCGATTTTATCGGCATCTACTAATGCCCGATCATTTTTAGAAAGTAAAGTAAGTGAGAAAGACCACTACACATGTAACATGTGTGGCGAAATTTTCACTAGAGAACAAAAGTTACTTGCGCATATTCATTCCCATTATAATAAGATAGAGGAGGAAGATCAGTTAAAATTTGAGAAGACTATTTTAAAAAATACCAGTAAGCGTGGATGCAAAAAAACAACAAAGTAGGTTAAGTTTTCTTGAGTACCTATTTAATAAGGTAATAATTTTGTTAATGAAAGAACACCGCACGCGAAGTATTAAAAAAAAAACGTATTGTAAATTTTTGAATAAAATAAAAAACATTCATCTTCCCAAGAAAATAAACACAATAACTACAGTTTGTTGGCAGAAATTGCTCTCTTTATACATACATATGGCACAAAAAAATATTATATTTATTATTATATTAAATACTAGCTGTTGCCCGCGAATTCGTCAGCGTAGACAACTTAACATCATACATTATTGATGATGATGATATGATAACCCTTTAATGTTGAAACAAGTTATAAAATCCTTAAAATTATTTCTTATTACCCATATTATTTTAATATACACTTTTATTCATTTAACTGGTATTGTTCCCTCATTTCCCTTCCCAGCTTCTCTTTGTAGAAAGGCCTCTTTCTCTCTGCCTCATTCTTTTCAATTTGTTGCTGTTCTCATCCACAAGGGTCCTGCTGTCTTTTTAATGTCTTCCCATCTTTTTTATCCCTATAATGTCCTACTTTATGTGTTATAATGGCAATTTTAATTCCGTGAGTTTGTCTCTTATACCTAGTGAACGTGTATTAGGAGTTGCTATGTATATATTTCCGTGCCTGACTTTGGGCCTTGAAAGGTGTTGGTTTGATCTCCCACGATGAAGGAGAAGGTGTCCATTTTATTCTTCTTGCTTGGCTGGTCTTTGTTTATAGCAAGTGGATTTGGGTTATTTGGAGATTTTGTTGGTGAACGTTTCCTTTTTTTGGTTTTGGGTCTCTTTCACTAACAGTTTGTCGTAACGTTATAATGCAATTCTTCCTTTTTTATTTCTTCCTCTAATTTTACTTTAAGTTCTTTCCTTTTATATAAAACCTCCTTCGGATAGTCTTCGTTCGCATAAATGCCATTTGGCAATTCCTTGTTGTTTCTTAGGATATCCAGTTTTCTCCATGTTAGAGTCAGTGTTATTAATGTTGGCTTTGACCTTTCCCTTTTTTCCTAATCTCTGAACCTTACTCATCTCCCATTTATCCCACTTTTCCAAATTTACCTTAGTGCTGAGATTATTTAGTGTTTCCAAAACATGCTCCATTAATCCATTATAACTGTCCTCGCGCTCCGGTATTCCGTGTAGGATCAAATTGTTTTTCCTGGTGTATTTCTCAACTATATTTATTCTATCCTTTAATATTCCAACCTCCTTTAGATTGAGGATATTATTTTCTTCAAACATTGCCTTCATTTTCTCTTCGATGGTTTTAGTTAGGTTTTCGGTTAAGGTTTCAGTTAAAATTCTTGTTTGTAATTGCATCTCCTCCCTTAGTTTTCCTAACAGAACTTCAATTTGTTTGTCCATTGTAGTTTGCGTGGCGAGTTTCCTCCGATAGGCGTAGTTCCTACCAAAATGGTAGCAGTTTTTATTCTGCGGCAACACTACATATGTAAATGTCAATTGCCGGATATGTATTTGCAAGGTATTTGCCTTTACCAGTTCTTTGGTTCACTGTCTCTTTCATTCACTATTTTATAGTTGTCGGTCTATGAACTATTTAGCACTGTTTTTACACTTTTTCCTTCGTTCTTATGTTTTCCTTGCTGATCGAAGAGTTTTTCCCTTTTTACTGTTTTAAGCAGAATGTTTACATAAATTTGCTATGCCCAAAGCTCCGCTTGCGGAATAGCAGTTTTTAAAAAAATATAAACTACGTTTTAATTTTCTTCGTGTTAATCAAAAATAAAAGATGATCAAATAATTATTTATATTTTTTACATTTTAATATTGTGCAGTCAGGTACCTAATTATTATCTAAAATTTAAACATTTTTATCGCAAGGGATGTCTCTTTCTCCCCTACTCCCCTTCGCCCCTCCCCCTCCCATCAACTCTAAGTTTCATAGCTTTTTTGACTCCTCCCGTTTTTCTTTCGATGTAACTGTTATAAACAATATGAGTTACTATATTCTTGTTTTACATGTATCCTGCCTTATACTTTATTTTTTTTACTAATCTGTTATCTCTGTTCTATTGTTTGTCTTCTGAACCCCGCGAGGATTTGGTGAAAATAGTTACGCCGAGTTTGTGGAGGGGGTACATTTGACCCTGTATTTCTATTGCATTTAAATGGCTAAGGTTATATTTTTTTAACAAAGCATTGAATATGATTATAATATTAGTTGAATATTATTGTATACATTTCGATAAAAAATAAACAAGACAGTATGTCATTTTCACTGTCTGCAAGCGGCAGCAGACTGTGTAGTGGTGTGCTGCGTGGTGAAGGCGGGACTCTTAGCAACAGCTACTGAGTCGTCCAAAATGTTTCGGCCCCGGGAAAAAAATACTGCATTCGATTAAAAATTTACAGAGTCAAATTGACCCCTCCATATCCTCGCCGAGTTAAGTAGCTGTTGCTTTTGTGTTATTAGACTTCTTGCTTCTGGTCCTATAGTCTATTATTCCAATAATACAACTGTGTGTTATTTGGTATTTGTTAATACTTTTTCAATTATATTGTATTTTATTGTATGCTTGTTACATAGTTTATTTCAATTAGTTCTTCTGCTAATGTGATTCGTATGTTATCAGAAATAGAGAGAGGGATCATATTTTTATTATTATTTGTGTGTTTCTAGATTTTCTAGGATTTATTTGTTGATTTGATAGTTATAGTTTTGATAGATAACCTCTATTTTTTCCATTTTTGCAACACAATTTACACGATTTTCAACCGACTTCAAAAAAGGAGAAGGTTCTCAATTCGGCGGTATGTTTTTTTTTGTATGTTTGTTACACGTTTACTCCGCCAATTCTGAATGGATTTTGATGGTTCGTTTTTTGTATGGAAGGTCATACTTCAGTGGTGGTCCCATATACATTTTATCGAAATTCATTCATCTACACTAGTTCAGAATATTATCCTATCACAATATCCACTGGTTGTTTATGAATACGTAGGTAAGATTTTTCGTATCCCACGTGCAATTAAACACTTAATTAAAAAAATTCCCTAGAGCTACTACAATCACTTATAAATAGTTTGACAACCACAAACAAATCCATACATTTTGTTAAATATAAGAAATCATACAAAATTTATGAAAGATTAAAAATTCGTTCTATCTTATATATAACTTAGAAAACTAGACGTACTAGATTTTTTATATACACCGACAATAACATATATATTAATTGTAAACATTTTCACCAATTTTTTCCTATCTTTACGTGCGGTGTCTTTTGTGAAAGTACCTACTTCATTTTGTACTATTACATTCTTTTAGTATAAGTTAATTAAAACTTAGAAGTATTTATGGTATAATTATTTATAAAGAACGGATCCTAAAAATATCCCTAAAAAACTCGAATTGAGTATTTTATACTGAGTATATAACTAATTGGACTTTTTTTATTTCTATCGTAGTATTGATATTTGTAACACCCCGGGATTGGTTGGTGGTACAAATGCGTCAACCAATCCCTGCGCTGTCACATCTATGATAATTTGCCTTTTTTTTGGTTTATATCTGAACCCATACAATATGGTCATAAAAAATCTTGTATGCTTCAGAAAGTAACGTTCGTGTGCCACTTTATAAAATGTACATGTGACTAACAGGATTGTGATTGAACTGATTCATTATATACCTGATTTTTGTACTACATGTGAATCATATTTATTGTAAGGAAGATTGTATTAAACCATTAATTATTTTAAACAATAATTTGAACTGATTATATTTAATAGAAACGTTTGCATTATATAAATAAAAATCGCTGGAGTTTGTCGATCGTAGCGTCCGCGGTTTTGTTATCCACTAATAAAAATTCTACCTAATAAATAAAATCGTAAACTTGGCGTGTCTGTACATTGAAGATATTTGCAAAAATAAAATGGGGGGTCTGAGCATAAGCAACAGAACACATTTTGATCATTTTTGAAAATTTTGTCTGTTTGTCTGTGAGTTTGTGCACGCATCACTTAAAAACTACTGAACGGATTTTGATGTACTTTTCACAGAAACATGGGGCTTATTTTATCATTTAGTCTTTATTTTATCGCAATCGGTTTACTGAATAAAAAGTTATGGAAATTTTTAGTTTTCAAATATATTAGTAGGCAAGGTTAGTATGCAATATATTGCAAATAATTTCCGTACTATTCAGATTGCGACTACATTGCGTGGGCGTGGGACTGGGATCGGGATTGGGATATGATATTAAATATATTTATTTGCTAGAACATGTTAAATATATATTATATAGGATATTGAGTTTGTAGTACTAAAATATGACTAGACGTAGCTTAGTATGACAAACAGCATGAGTCCCTATATATAATGCTTAAACGTTTCTATTCCTTTACATAATTTAACAGCCGCATCTAATAAGAGGGAAGGCACTGTTATAACCACATATTCGTCGAAAACATCTATTTCTCAAAAAATTGCTAAGCAGTGATAAACTGTATTTGCGTGCTTTTTGTATAATTTAATCTCATAAAACCTGCCAAGTTTTTATTAAAGCAATTAGCGTTTAAATTGCTAATTGCTTATAGTGGAAAACGAGTTAGTGTATCTAACTATGAAAAACTTATTATTTCTCTATTGAAAAGTTCTTTGAACTTGGAATTTAATATTTTAGTCACTCTAACAATTGTCTAATAAAAAATCATAACTCTTTTAAACAGTTATGTTTTGGTGGGTTTTCAACTATTGTTGTTAAATTTATTTTTACTCAAGGCAGGCAAGCACTCAGGCAATTTAGTCATTTCAGAAATAGATGCATTAATTACCTAAACATAAGTACAGGATTTTTCTTTGCTGATTTTAATTTTGTTTGACGTTTCCGCTTAAGAGAGACACATGCGCCTTGTTTCTGGTAACCGATTTCAATTGAACGAAATAAAAGCATTAAACTGTTCACTTTTCTTTTACTATAACTATTTCTTCGACTTTATTCTTAATAGATGTGCCTGCGGCTCCGCTCGCGTGGACTACAGGATCCGCTCCCATTCCCACTTCCTCTCCCTATCCCACTTCCACTCAGACTTTAAATCCAGGTTCAGGTCCAGGTCCAAGTCCAGGTCGAGGGCGAGGACCAGGCCAGTTCGAGGTCGAGGTTCGAGGTCGATTCTTCGCAGTGTATGCGAGTTTTCGGAAACTATAAATTCGCATAACTTTTGATTGACTGCACCGATTGCAATGAAACAAAGCCTATATGTTACACCAAATTAAGCCCCATGTCTCTGTAAAAAGTTCATCAAAGTTCGATCAGTAGTTTTTAAGTGATGCGTGCACAAACTCACAGACAAACACAAAAATTTCAAAAATGATCGAAATGTGTTCTGTTGCTTATCCTTAGACCCCCCAATTTTTTATGCAAATATCTTCAGTTTACGATTTTATTTATTAGATTTAAAGAGAACCTAGTGTTATATCTTATGGTCAAGGCTTTATTTGAGGTGGTTGAATAGATTATTAAGAAATTACATTAAAACAGCTAAGCGCGTAGCGGCGCTTTTGATCATACTAGTTGCTGTTGCCCGCGACTTCGTCCACGTGGACTACTTAACATCACAAATTATGTATTACCCGTAGGAATGAGATGGGGTGCTTTGTTCGAGAACAAGACTCCTATTCTAGTCCTATTTTAATACCTAACCTATAAGTGTGCCAAGTTCATCCCGATCCGTCCAGTGATTGAAGCGTGATTGAGTGTGTGTGTACTAACATCTAAATATCCAAACTATGTACAAGAGTATGCAGGAGACCCATACCTAGGTGGTTAATTATTTTAATTTTTATTCGTTAAAATCGTTTTTAATTAACTCTAGGACAGCATTTATATAGGTATAAAGTTTTATAGACCATTGTTGTTTTTCTCACTTGACACTTTTCATATTTTTTCATAACCAGAAATACATAAATGTTTATTTATCAAAAAACCTTATATATGAAGTAGGGGGGCCTACATCAGAAAAATCCATCAGTGGTCTTAGAATAGTCCATGGTTATATAATCTGCGATAAAGAGCACGTACTGATATGATTCTTATTTATTGTTTTAATGAACGACACCGAACCAATATTTTGAAAGTAATATCAGAAAGCTATTATAATAGGAGTGATTCCTATTCCTTCAAGACTATTCAGTAAATAGGCCCTTTATAGCCGGATATTAGCGATTCTTGGCCGTGGTGCGCGGACGGCCGTGCTACCAATACGACCGACGCTCCGCTACACTCTTCTCCGGGTATTCCAATAGATGACGCTCCACATGTGCCGTCATATATATGTAATTACTTTGTATTAATTTTGTTATTACATATCGCTTACCTTGGAGTAATTTTAAACAAAATTATACGGACAGGTCACAAGGTAATAGTTATAGCCTATATAGATTAGGTCCTGGAAGAGGATATAGGATAATTTTTATCCCGAAAAAACATCTCATTCCTACGGAAATTACGAAAATTATATCTATTTTTAAATTTAAGCTGTGTAAATATAACCTACGCGGAAACCTACGCGGTCGAAGTCGCGGGCAATTTCTAGCTAACTATAAAGTTAACAAACAAAGTTGTATGTCGACAAGTATTTCATGAAAGATCCCCAGCTTCTGGACTATTCATACTAAAACAAAAATGGTTATATAACTCATAAACTGCAATCAGACTAATTAAGATTTTTCGCGACTAAATCAGACTAATTCAGGTGTACAATCGACTAAATCACTAGCTTGCTATGTACTGTGGTTCCGGAGATATCAAGGTGGGCCAGAATAAGGTTTGTTATGGGAACTTTCAATCCCCTGCAACTTTTAAACGGAGGACCGAACAAATCTAATTTTATTTGCAACTAGGTTCGACTAATTTACCTGATTTATCAACTAAATCAGTAGCCCGCTATATAGGTACTGTGGTGAGATACTATATTTGGTGGCCATGCCGTAATAAGCCTTCGTCTGGTATGGCCAGCAACAAACTATTGAAAGACTGACCGACTAAATCTAGTTTTTGCGACTAAATTCGACTAATTAACGATTTTGTTTATATCCCTTCAGAATTGCAATCCTTGATGCAAGAACCAGTGTTTGTCTCAGTATCGATTGATCCTATAATAAGTACCTACCTAGTAATTGAAAGGATCGGAATGAGAAGGACCCAATTGATTAATTTGACTGAACCCTTTCTCATTTTTCAACCTTGTTACGATTTTATTATAAAGGTACCTTACTTGCCTTGTTAAGATTTTATTCACCTACTTAGTTTGAATTTTAAACATCAACGTTACAAAAGAAACGAACATAACGCACGCTTAATAATAAACTGGAATAACTCAAAAATCTGAGATTTTGACTTTTCATCATAAAACTAATTATTTAAGCGTCAAGAATCGATACAGTTCAATCGGCGCGCAGATCGGAGCAAAATGACAGAGTAAACGCATCACCCGTCTCTTTATTATTAACGCGGGCGCACATGCGTTTCATGCTAAAGTGACGTCTGTCAGAGATGAGCCGACTTCGATGTGAACAGGACACGGTTTCGTTAGACCGGCGGCGGAGTAACTCTTAAAAAACCAGTTTATTATCAATGTCATGTACGGAATTTATATTTCTGTTTAGTCATAAAGTGAGTTATCTCGAATTATTTCACCTTTTTAGAAATTAATTTAATCCAAAAAGCGAACTAATCCGATATATTTCAGTTTAGTTTTAATTTTTGTCCGAATTCATGGAAAAAATAAAACTTAATTCAATTTAGTTTTAAGAGGGGCATGAAATTGAAAAAAAACATTTGAAATTATTTCTATTTATAGTTATTATGTCATGATAATACAAAATTAAGATTAGAGTTATTTCGTTTTACTATGAAAAATACTTTCGCAGCCTTATTTTGATTGATTAATGGTCGAGTGACTCAACCTCAGAGTCAGACTCTAACTCCAATAAGATAGCAAATCCAACTAATAAAAATCCTCCTAGTGATGACGAGTTTGGATTGTATTCACAATTCTGTTCGGAAATCAAATAGAATACAACAAATCCACCAGACATACATAAAGACGAGACTAATGCTTTATTAAGAATTTCCTTCCAATACATATTCGTCAATTAAATAAGGTGAATATATACCTACAATAAAAATAATGCTACATAATATTTAGTTATTTTTAAATACACACGCGCACCAGTCACCATTACACACTCAACCGCAAAACACATAACATGCACATAAACAAATACACCCAGAGATAAACACACTGGCGCACCGCTACTACTTTTTACTATTATCATTTATTATACTTACCTGCATACTTACTAAACACATTTTACAAAACTTCTAATCCGTCTACATGCATCATGAAACGCGGGACGATTTGACCCAATCCTTCATCTTATAACAATTAAAGTGACATAGATTTAAGCGTTAATGATCCTACATTATACACAAAGACAACAATAAAAAAGCGAACCCTATATAATACCATCATCGTCCGAATCCTTATTGTCAAGTTCTGCACCCAATGATCGTTTACCTGTCTATGACGATTCAAGCAAAGTACTACTCAATAAAGAAGCCGCAAACGCACACGTGATACTGCAAACTGGAAACAGAATAAAGCTAAACGTTTGCGTAATCGATGTCAGTCGTATATATAAAAAGCATGTAATATCGCTGAGTTAAGCCTGTATAGAAAAAAATGCACTGAAAAAATTATCACTCATGGTAGATGAATATTTTAAACAGTTTTAGCGTTTAGGTGATTTGTGCAAAGAGAATTTATAAAGGCAGGCCTAAGCAGTGGATGTCTAAAACACAACAACCAAAAAGAACAGACCAGAGCCTAATTCAATACATTAAAAGTATACCTATTAACTCTATTTCAAAAATTTAATCCAAAGAAACGATAGAAATATACGGTAAAAATGGTAACAAAGAAAAAATATAGCTGTTATACGTATTATAATATTCTGTATTGCAGTGTCGACGAGCGAGGAATTCTTCAGCATTTAACTATACATTAAAACTCAATAGCTACAATATGACTTTTACCGAACTAATAAAGATTAATACAAAAAATGGCGCAGCTTATCAACACGTTGCTATTTTGGACTAAGGCTGATGCTAAACATCGAGAACAATTGAAATAGGGTGTGTGTTGAAATTATAAAGAATTTGTGAGAACACGGAGGACCAATTGATCATAATTTTCTATTCCGAAAGTTAGAGGAGACTTAAGCAGACAGTGTTTACAGTTAAATTGAAAAGTTTAAAAAAAGTCTGGACGCATGTAATAGCCCTGATGAAAAATTTAACCTGTTAAAAACTCTAAGAAATGTAAGCCTCCCGTCAATTTACCTACATAAGCTAATATTCGAGGTTGTTGAGGAGGTTGCGGGTTCGAATCCCGCTAGGGGCAAATGTTCGTATGATGAATATGAATGTTTGTACCCAAGTCTTGGATATTTATATATTATTTAAGTATGTATATCCGTTATCTAGTAACCATACCACAGGCTCTGCCTAGTTTGGGACTGCATAATTGGTGTGAATGTCTGAAATATTTATTTTTATTTTATTTTTATTCGATAGTTTTATTTTTTTGAAACGATTGCAGGAAGAATGGAACACAAAAGTTAATTTTGGTACAAATTGAGTTGATTAAAAATTTAACTGGAATGACATAAAAGTGTTGAAGGATACAAAGGGCGACTCATTCAAATTAACTACAAGACGCGCATACAATAAGTTTTAAAAAAGTTTTAAACTTACAATTTAAATTTGGTTCTACAAAACCACTTCTGATGGCTGTTTATTTATAATTTTGAGACTGATTGCAGATTTAAGCTGCAGTTCAATATTTTGGAGTTCTTGTTTTATAATTATTTGTAGTTTTTGTGACAAAAAGCAGTTTTTAAGAAAACTTTAACTGGTTTATAAAATACATTTTAAAAATAAAGTGAAATAAATCCTAAAATATGTAGTGGGGTACTATTTTATTTTAATAATAACTGAATTAATAGGTTTTAATTCGCAGAATTTTTTTCAAATCAATATTGATTTTCATCATAAAATGAAATAAGTTAAGAGGTTTTTTTTAAAACGTTAATTTTTTTAATATATTGTTACTTTTTTTGCAATCCTTATACATGACATTATTCATTGTACATTTGACTATAATATAAGACTAACCAAACCAATAAATAGGCTCCAATCTCACGCGAAAGTTTAAATATTGGCCACGCGGCAACGAGTCAAAACTTTAACAGCGAATACCCAAAAGTTTCTGTTTTTGAGATAATTCACTTTATTATTAAGCGTGCGATAATTTTACATTAAGTAGGTAATAAATGCATTTTATTAAATTGTACCTACTTACGTTACGGTTTTATCATGATGTCCATTGCTGGACTGCCTTCTCCAATGCTTCGTTGTGTTATGTTAGTGTAAAAAAAACATTTTGTTGCTTAGCTATGCACAAAAAAGTCAAAATACCTTTAGGTTTTGTGTCCAATCTTAGTACCTACCTACAACAACCTCTTCATAAATCCCAAATAAAACAATTTGCAACGGTAATCCCATTTATACGAAAAAAGGACCTCACATGTCTGAAAAGTATATCCTTGTACGAAACAAAGTTAGCATGGTCCACACATGTAAAGTATCTATGCATAATGCTGTATAAAGAACTAAGGTGGAGCTTACATGCGGAGCAAACTACCGCTAAAGTCCTACGGGTTTTCGGAATGTGTCGCTCCGCCTATGGAAAAACCTGGGGACTTAAACCTCAGTTAATCAAATGGATATACAGCATGATGGTGATACCCATATTACGTATGGTAGCATCGTCTGGTGGACTCGAACAAAACTGGCAACAAAATCAAAATCAAAATATTTATTTTCAAAATTGGAATACATTATTCTCTTTTTGACGTCAAATTCTGCCTAAAACTTCCACCTGTATAACCGCGGGGAAGAAGTGGCAACAAACCCAACGGCACAGGGCCCTACCTTTGATTTATCTTATTCATTACAATCATTAAGTCTACCTATGCTGAGCCATCAAGCACTCCATGGACTTTTATCATTTAAGTAGTCATCTAACTTATAGTAGGCTTTCTTGCACAGATTAACTTTTATAGAAGATTTGAATTTTTGTTCAGACAAGTTAATAATTTCATTCGGAACCTTATTGTAGTAACGCACGCACAGCCCCACAAAACAATTATTGATCTTAGACAATCTAGAATGATGTATTTGAATTGTATTATTATTTCTAAGATTTAAATTATGCCTCTCATTATTTAAGTTGAGTAAAGAAAGAGCAACAAGCAGAGCAACACTATCAAAAGTGCAACGCTGTGCATGCTTGGGTATAACAGAGGCGTTTAAAACCACGCCAACGGCAGCTATAGAGAGGCTACTTAACCTCAAACCGCTGCACATTGTCATACAGATGGAGGCAGTGAAGGCGCTATACAGACTATAAGTTGGTGGGCTGTGGAGCAACACTCAAATAACGACTGGACATATAAAGTTAGAGATACCCAACTATCTCAAAGGGATATGAACATGAATTGTGATAAAACACAACCAGTGTTCATTTTCCACAAAAGGTATAAAATACACGTCTCCACTAGGGACGAATGGAAAGTAGGACTGAAACCTGAAAAGGACAGTCTAATGTGGTACACAGACGGATCCAAAATGGAGACGGGAGCTGAAGCCAGCTTACATACCAAGGACTGTAATATAAGTCAGTGCATGAGACTATATGCAACTGTTTTCCAATCGGATACTTAGAGCATGCGCCCGGGAGAACATAAATAGGAATATCAAAGATAAAACCAAACTATATACTCAGTGATAGCCAGGCGGCGCTCAAAGCTCTGCAGTCATATCGCGTGGACTCCAGACTAGTTTTGAACTGTTTACAAGTACTAAATACTCTCGGAAAAACTAACAGAGTGCGACTGGTCTGGGTCCCAGGACATGAAGGCATACAGGGTAATGAGAATGCTGATGCACTGGCTAGAAAAGGGTCAGAGCAACCCCTGACAGGACCAGAGCCATTTGTGGGACTCTCGATGAGTACCATAAAAACCGCTCTAAAAGCACATGCCGAGGAACAACAACAGCGGAGTGGGGACCACTTCGGGAGCTGAAACACGCTAAGGAGTTTATCGGCAACACAGACACAGGTTTTACTAACAAAATCTTGAAATACGGGAAGACAGCAGTCCGTCTTATCGTAGGAGTTTTGGCCGGCCATCTCGATGTAAGGCACCTCCTGCATAAGACTGTCAATTGTAGAGCCTGTGGAGAGGACAGCGGAACGGTGAGGCACCTGCTGTGTGAATGCAAGGCACTATCTGCAAGACGAATGAATGTCATGGGTGTGGCTTACCCTGAACCCAAGGCCCACATGCTTCTGCCCCTTAGCTGCATAATAGATTTTATGCAAACTGTGGGGGGACGGAAGCACAGTATAGACAAAGTTACGGTTTTCGGATTTTCCCTTTACTTGTGCTATAAGACATTTCTTCTTGCCAAATTTCATGATTCTAGGTCAGCAGGAGAGTACCCTATAGGTGTTGATTCCCTTGCGAGTGTCAACATATAACGGCCGTATCTTTTGATTGCGTTGACGTTGAAGTTTGATTTTTTTACAGCTCCAAGGGATTGCAGATTTGAGTATTTGATATTAATTGCAACTTGATACCTCCACGCGTTACTGAGAATAAAAGGGTCTCGACAGACGGTAGACAGTCACACGGACAACTAAGTGATCCAACGAAGCGATCCTATTAAGGGTTACTTTTTATCTTTTGGGGTCGGAACCCTAAAAACACATGAAATAAATAAAAAAAAACGTAACAACAAACAAACAAATGGTTTCCTGGATCTACGACTTTTTTGAACCGGGGCAGAAACTTGAAAATCGCGCCTCCTTTCTCCAGCGTTTGAGATAAAATACTTAAAAACACTCACAAATATATAATAGTTGGTATATTTCGTGAACATTTTTAATTTGTACTACTCCGAAAGTCAAGAATAAGGAAAGTGCCAATTAGCGGAAATGACGAACTAGCAAAATGACCAGTGATACACTAACTCATATAAGCACTGTAAACTGCGTGTTTCTGTAAATTGACAATAGGTATTAGGCAATAGGTATAGAATTAACCTTGATAGATGAAGGATAAGTAAGTCATAAAAGTTAAATTTTTTTTTTTTGATTTTTTGTCTGTTTGTGAATCTGTTTGTGCACGCAATACGCAAGGACCACAAGTTAATAATATTGGAGCTGCCCGAACTATCGCGATGTTTCAAACCAGGATGAAACTCAACGTCCGTCTTCACCGATTTCTCCTAATGCCTGCAAGAGCAAGGACTGCAACGGCAAGGCTGCCGCCGGTACATCGCGCCCCGAACCCACACCATCGAACCATTATTAAATTCCTCTATACACTCAAACATTCAATTGGGAGCAACTTACGATTTAATTAAAACTTTATTAAAATAACAAATTAATGAATGAAATGATTTATTGATCTCAAAACGGAACCGAGTGGTTTTTATGAATTACATAAAAACCACTCGGAACCAAGATGTTAAAATATCAAAAATAGAACATCACATCACATTTTACCGATCTTACGGTAAAATATGAATTGTTTGCGGACAAGTTGAACAAAATTAATGAATTGGAAAATTCCGTAAGTTTCTTGGCCGGTAAGTATGTCACTTTAAAAAAAAGATAGATTAAGTATACAGAGAATCGCATTAAATAACCTTGAGCAAAAAGCGCGTCTTGGCAACATGGAGATATAGGTATGGAGTTACTGAGCGCAAGTCCGAGGACCTGCTGGAAGTTGTGATGACCATATCCACTACTATTGGCGCACCGATTGGCAAAGAAGATGTGGAATTTATCACGCGAGTTCGTCTAAAACCTCCAGCTCAGGCTTGCGGAAATCTATCATCATCAAGCTTAAGTCGATGTCTGTAAGGGACCAACCAGTTGGTTAGCGCTGGACGCAGACGTCGAGACCTAACTACATCTGACAGGGCTCACGGGAGATGTTAGGAACATTTAAGTACCTGAACGAACATCTGACCGCCAGCAACAAACAACTGCTAAAGGCGACCCGTGATAGATGAGCTGGGGTTGTTGTATGGGCTCGAACGCCATAATATATGTAAGGCAATCCAAAGAATCTCCTGCAATTAGCATCTATAAAATTTATCGCATGCGAAATCCATACAGCCGCATTAAATTATTGCTTCCAGTTTCTTATATTTATGTTGTTGAGAGAAGGTTTTGTTGTGCATCTTGTTTACTCGGACGATTAGAGAATTTTGCGCATGTACTGTGCGATAGGAAGGTACGCTAGTTTCGTGTGACGCGTGCGGCGAACAGGTGCAAGCATTGTTAGTTCATTCAACAGATCTCTACCTACATTAAGTCGTCCGGTCACCGAGTCGTGCAGCAAAGCCATTAGAGATGGCCACCTTATGCAACCGTCGAATGGTTGCATAAGGTGGCAATCCTGTGAAGTTTACAGCCATAGTTTCTAGAGGGTATGTAGGTATTTGATAAATTTCTCCTGTATGTGTTCTATTTGTTGTTTATGTGTTATATAATGGGGTTCCAGATGGAGCGCAATAAACGGCTTTAATGAACATTAGATCCTTGATTGATTTATATGTCGGATTAAAAAGCCTAAGCTTTTATAAGCTTTATTCGTTACGACATCTATGTGTTCCTTCAACGTCAACTTGACTTCAAAACACAACCCCTACGTGGTAAAATAAGGGTTTAAAGTGTGTATGGAGAAAAACTATTAGATGTTCGTATCGATTCGAAACTTTGTAGGAGTACTCTAAAAATAATTGATTGAACACTGGTTTTACAGTTTTTAAAAAAACGAAAGCAGTGGTCCCCGAACCATTTGCTCTAGAAACTTGAATTTTTGGCAAAGGTTCCTCATGTATCTCAGATATGCACTTTCGAAGGGTTTTTCAAAATTCAACCCTTAAAGTGGTAAAATAAGGGTTCAAAGATTAAACGGATAAAAATTACTAGATGTTCCTATCAATTCGAAACTTTGTAGGAGTACTCTAAAAACATAATGACTAAACACATCTTTTATAGTTTTTGAAAAACCGTCCGACCGAGCTGAACCGAGCTGAAATGGAGTTCGAAAGTATTAGTCTCTAAACCGATTGCTCCAGAAACGAAATTTAGCACTAATGTTCCTTATGTAGCTCAAGTATGCACTAACAATGGTTTTTTTTATAATTCAACCCCTAAGGTGGTAAAATAAGGGTTGAAAGTTTGTATGTAGAAAAACTACAGAATGTTCCTATCAAGTCGAAACTTTGTAGGAATACCCTAAAAACTTAATGACTGAACACGGGTTTTACAGTTCTTGAAAAACCATCCCCTAAGGAGCTGAAACTGATTTCGAAAGTAGTAGTCTCAAACCGATTGCTCTAAAAACTTGAAATTTAGCAAAAATGTTCCTTATGTAGCTCAAGTATGCGCTAACGAAAATTCAACCCATTCAAAGGTGGTAAAATAAGAGTTCAAAGTTTGTATGACGTAAAACTATTAAATGTTCATATTAACTGAGCTTTGTAAAAATGCATCCACAAGGGTTTTACAGTCTCAGAAAACCATTACCTAAGGGGGTAAAATGGAGTTCAAAAGTAGTATTCTCCAAACCTATAGATACATTTGAAGTACAAAAGGATTAGCAAGCTGAGGTGGCAGTGGGCCGGCCACATCTACCGCAGAACCGACGGACGTTGAGGTAAACGGGTTCTGGAGTGGAAACTGCGGATAGACACATGCGCCAGGTGGGGCACCACGCCACCAGGTGCACCGACGCCCTGAGAAAGGCGGCCGGAATTAGCAGGATTCGGAGACGATGGACCGGGTGTGGTGACGTTTATTGGGGAAGGCCTATGTCCAGCAGTGGATGTCGCAGAGCTGATATGATGATGATGAACTATATTATATGTATAAAACAATGAAAACATGACTAAGTAAACAATCGATTAAATAATTTATGATAATGATAACGCCATCAGCTTCTTCTCCACTAAATGTTTACCGTGGGTTTTTTTTAAATTTAAAATTAACACTTTTTTAAGCGTGCGAAGCCGCGGGCAACAGCTTTAATATAATTAAGTCAAAAGAGTGTGTGTTTAGATATTTGTCTGTTTTTTTCACGGTTCGGCTGTTCAACTGATCACCATACATTTTTATTAGTACACATAAAATCATGTATATGAACATATGATCATGTTTGCCTCTGGAAAAATGGTTCCCTCGGGAAATAAAAACTTGCTCCACGCGGGCGAATCCGCGGGTGTTTGTTAGTACGTAATAATTTGTAATGTTACGTGGTCCACGCGTACGAAGCAAACATCTAGTACTTACTATACCTATACATATAAGGCACAGGATTCACTAAAAATATTGTAGTTTTTGAGTGTAACTTTCTAGAAAAGTCAATCAAGCCAGTGAAAGTGTAAAAGCCTTCTTTATAGTTTCTACGTAACAGATAATTCACTCCGTAGTAAATGGAAAATACACAAATTCACAGCACATCTGACATATTCAGTGTCTGCAGTGGCGGGGCCGATGTGCCCCACGTCCTACGGTTACCCCGTCTATCCTACCGCACACCAAAAAAAATATAGCGTCTAATTGTATACCTGAGTTCCGCGACAAATGTGACCTGCCCACTGCCACTTTAGCGTACGGGTCATTTTAGATATCTTATTATTATTCTATTCTATTCTATTCTATTCTTATCATATTTGTCGTGGAACTGATGGCCAATGGGGCTGACAAGTTTTGGACGACATCTATATCAAACACAAATTCGGTCGTGCATGCGTGAGTGTTTCATTCAGTCAGGCATCCATTCACTCTCTGCAGTTGGGTGGGATGACTCTGCCCAGCTGGTAGCCTTGGATGAAGGCTCTTAGGTCATGTTACTGTGTTGAACACCAAGCTTTAGAGCCTTATTCATCGTCGCACTGTATTTAGCAGTCTTTCGCTTTTGTGGGATGGGTATGTTTTGGAGAGGTGTGCAGATATTGCACAAATTAATTCCCCCGTCCCCGTTCCACCACCGCAATATGGCTACCAGCGTATTGCGGGAATGCATATTAGGTAGGTAATCTAGATTATCTACGTACCTACATAGGGATGGTACTTAGGCATTCGTGGTAGCTACAACGCACTAGCACGAAGCGTTTCGCTTCATTCAATGCAAAGACTGCAAAGGAATGAAATTCTTCTGTTATAACGGATATTTTAGTACTCCATGTAAACCGCTAACTACGCATATTGTTACAACCTGCATAATTTTAGAATAAATGATCTACTGTACTTAATTTAAATATCGTTATTATTTAATAGTCTATACCTAAAGTCTTAGTAATTGAAATGTAATCTAAGTACTTATTTATCAATAATTCCGGCCGCCATCACTGTATCGTTTTTCAATAGTGAGGTTCACACCTATGGTGCTGTTTTCCTTGACAGTTAATTGCTGTTGAACGGCGACGAAGGCCATCGAGATAGCCGAAAGGATTAGTAAGCTGAAATGGCAGTGGGCAGGCCACATATTTCTCAGAACCGATGACTGTTGTGATGTCGGCGAGTTATGCGGTAAAGACAGTTACCAGTAGGAGGTATCCGGTCAGATGCATCGATGACTGGAACCGAAGTAGCCGACTGCTGGAGACTGCTGGATGGGGTAAGGAATGAAGGATTTTGTGTGGTGGAGCTCATAAGCTAGGAAAAAAGCGTTTTGTTATGTTTTGTCCAAGAAATATACCTATGTTTTCTACTTGTTTGTGAACTTTGTGTTGTGAGTTGTCTAACTATCTAAATATACTGTTTTACGGCTTCGGACTGTAAAAAAATACTTATGTCCATCAACGGACAGACTAAAATGAAACAAAATGATGATATTTTCAACTGTTTTTATTTATATGTCTGTGGGTATCAATCATTCAATCATTTCATAACAATATAGGAGTTTTGGGGACGTTAAACAAATGGTAATTTGACTATTGTTTTGGTATTAAAGTCGACCACAATGATATGTGACTATTTTTATTTATGTGTGTCATTTTCGAGGTTTTTGGGGGCGCTAAATAAGTTTTTCCTAAATCTGTAAAACGACAATCGTTTACGAAACCTTGTCCACGCAAAGGAAGTCACGGACAACCGCTATTACATCTAATAAATAAAACCGTAAACTTCGCGTGTCTGTACATTGAAGATATTTGCAACAACAAAAAAATTGGGGGGTCTAAGGATAAGCAACAGAACACATTTCGATCATTATTGAAATTTTTGTCTGTTTATCTGTTTGTCTGTGAGTTTGTGCACGCATAATTTAAAAACTACTGATCGGACTTTGATGGACTTTTCACAGAAACATGAGGCTTAACTTAACTTAACATATAGGCTTTATTTCATTGCAATCGGTGCAGTCAATCAAAAGTTATAGACATTTTTAGTTTTCAAATACATTAGTAGGTAAGGTTAGTATATGCAATATATTGCACATAATAGTATTTCCGTACTATTCATATTGCTATTAGTTTGGATTACATTTGGAGCTGCGAGTAGGAATTGGAGTGGGAGTGGGAGTGGGAGTGGGAGTGGGAGTGGGAGTGGGAGTGGGAGTGGGAGTGGGCGTGGGCGTGGGCGTGGGCGTGGGAAAAGGGGAGCGGGAACGAGAGCGGAAGGGGGAGCAGGAGCGGGACCGGAGCGGGACCGGAGCAGGAGCGGAAGCGGAAGCGCCAGCGGAAGCGGAAGAGGGAGCGGAAGCGGAAGCGCCAGCGGAAGCGGAAGCGGAAGAGGGAGCGGAAGCGGAAGCGCCAGCGGAAGCGGATGCGGAAGAGGGAGCGGAAGCGGAAGCGGGAGCGGGAGTGTGAATGGGAGCGGATTCTGTAGTTCACACGAGCGGAGCCGCGGGCACAGCTAGTAAATAAATAAACATATCACATGCATGTAACATAGGTTACATACGCTTGTCTCATCCCAACTAGGATTTTATCTTGAACTATGGGAATTAGATAAGTATAGGACAGTTCACAAATAGGTATAACATCCATACCAGGGCCAACTTGAACAAAGTTGTCTGTCCCTATGGCAGTCGAACCGACGACCTCTGGCGCTTGAGTGTAACGACCGAGTCACTAGGCCAATGAGGAGGTAAATTATATTGTAGGTACCAGGTTGCCACGGAAATTTCACCTATGTAGTACATGCTAGAGAGAAATAACCGGTGTCACGTGCGCTACTGATTTGGTCGATGGCTTGTGATTACCTAGGTATGTTTAGAATAATCTTTAAGAGAGTCAAACCTTTATTGTATGTGCTTATCTCGTTGACTGAAAAGAAAATTAAAAATACGTTGAACTTGTTTTATCACTTCCATCTGTTTAATAATTCAATAGGTTCACAGGTCACTCATTATTATACAAGGAATACAAATGAAATGTAGCTACGGGACTTCGCAACAACACAGTTGGTTCTAATAATTTCGACAAGAGTGTCGGGCAGAAAAAACGGAAATTTAAGGATTTTTAAAATATGTACCAGGAAAATGAGAAGAGTTCTAAAATTGAGAAAAGTAAATTTGAATCGTCTATAAGTAAACTGGAAAATAAAACATTTGTATCTGCGGCCAATATTGAAAATTATGGTAAGTTAAGGTTCATAATAGTATATTTTATTTTATTCTAATTGTATGACTAAGATTCAAATTATTGACATGTCGCCTAAAGTCGTCCGCTCATATGTGAATACATAAGAATGTCCTATCTTAAATGACAAAAGTCTACGGTACCACGATTGTCTAACTCAGCTGTGTACGTAGAGTAAATATAAATCTATGGTATTAGCCTAGGATCAAGCATTAGCTATACCTACTGACGCTACACTTTTGATAGATAGGTAATGGAGGAGGGGGATAGTTGCAATAGGGGTACCTAACACCGTGTTTAATGGGAATTTAAATTAAATAAAAAAAGAGATTAATTTCGGGTCAATTAGCCCATAGAAAAACGTAAATTTTTTTTGAACAAACACTTTTTATTCACCAATTTCCGACGAAATGTTTATGGTTCAGGAAATATGAAATGAAATGATTCGATGTATGGGATTATCTTTAGAGTAGAGAAAGGTGGTGGAAATCAGAGAGGGGGAAAAGTATATACCTACTTAATATTGTTTTTCATTTCTTCCGCTCACTCTGTGCCTAGATGGCGTTTAGTTATCAAGCAAATCGCCACGGACCTTGGGTTTTATTGGCATCTCGATGGAAAAAAATCCTGATATTCCTGTTTATGATATTAGATAAGTTTGTGATAAACGTGTGTGAATAAATAATGTAGGAGAGTGTCAATTACCAAAGTTATTTTCTAATTATTTTGTGTTTCTTACATATGTAGTAGATTAGGAGATTTAGCACTAATATGTCTGCGGGATATAAGCAGATGGGATAAATTCGGGTAACAGTTTAAGAGGATGATACTAAACGTAGGATCTATAGTAAAAGAAAGACGCCAAAATACAATTATGAAGGAAACGATACAGGGGAAAGAAAAATGAAACGGAAAAATAGATTCAGAGTGGTTAATTTGCAAAAAACACATATTTCACGTCGTTCACTGATAGTTGGGTTAAGTGATGTATGTACAGGTTGCAAAGGCGAATAAATACTATTTTATGTGCTTTTATAGAGTAATAATCGCTATCCGCATCTACTCTGCGCCTAAAATGAGGATAATTGCTTTTATTTATATGTTACTTACTATCTTGCCCGCGACTCCGTCCGCGTGGACAACTTAACATCACAAATTATTCTGTATTTCCCGGAGGGATGAGATGTGTTTTCGGGATAAAAATTATCATATGTCCTATTCTAGGACCTAACTTATATGTGTGCCAAGTTTTATTCCGATCCGTCTACTGGTTGAAGCGTGATTGAGTAACAAATATCCAAACATCCAAACTCTCGCATTTATAATATTAGTGGGATAAGGGATGCGTTTTTTTATATATCGTCCATTTCTCTCACAAATAACGTGATCATATACTTTAAATACATCCCAATGTATATTAAATTTCCTAATCAATCATACGCAAGAGTTGATTTTGAATTAGACCCACATTCTGATATAAAAATATTGCTCTTATGCTTAACTGTCCAGTATGCCATCTTCCCCTAGCTACAAAAGAATGAGTAGTTTAGGTAGGCACGTGCGCACATGCCATTGCTATGTTTTGAATATTAAACTTTTGATACTTTATATTATAAGTATGAAGGTTGTATGACAATTACATCCGCTTCTGTTTCGTTTTCTCCAAGGACACGTCACAAAGCTATATTAATCTTGGTGTTTCCATTATCATTATATCAAAAGTTAATGTATAGTTTTATCAAACATATAGTTTTATCCTGCGAGACGGGGAACTTCTATTCCCATTGTTGGTGCAATTATACATTTTTTAAGTTTGTAATATGTATTGTTGTTTTTGTTATTTATAAATATATTTTGTTTATGCGAGTGTTTTTTTTTGTTTTCCGAAAAAGGGCCCAAATAAATGACCACTTAGCTTAAATTGAATCAGACAGCCCTCACATTAACCTATAGAATATTGACACCACGTGCGGTTGTCTGTTGTGCGCTAAGAGCATAAATGCTTTGAGGTTGCCCACATGCTTCGCTCTAGTAGCATAACGGCATACAGGTGTACTATGAATGTTTCCGCTCAATGACGTATGATGTTCTTGTCGGATCCTGAAACTTACAGGGAGAATGTGTAAATGTACATCATCCCACCGTATCGTAGAGAAATAATTTTCATGTATAGGTACCTAATAAAAAAATGCATAGGTATGTTTAGTCAAATTTTAAACCTTAAAGAACGAAAAAAGACCTGCGACCGTTTTATCTATCGCGTCAATACAATTCAAAAAATAGCTAAGCATTGTAAATTTTTTCATGTTTATTCTATACAGTACATAGATATATGTATATCTAACGTATATATGTGTACATAGATATATATGTTTACGAAACTGATGATTACATCGCGAGTTGAAGTGACGCGATAGCTCAGTTGGTAGACCCGAATAGGTAGATATCGCGTTGGGTCATGATAGGCAGGACGCACTGATTAAAGGCTTTGACACTGACGGAGGGCCTAATCCACAAGTTTCAAGTCGCTCAGCGAGCTATGGAGAGGGTTATGCTCGGAGTTTCTTTGAAAGATATTTGTCGCAGAAACGACGGCAGATGAGGCAGCGCCCGTAAGGCGGGACGCCCCTCTGCCAGACGGACCGACGACTTGAAGAAGGTGGGCGGAATAGGTTGGAAGCTTAGAGCGGAGGATCGGGTGTGGTGGCGTTCATTGGGGAAGGCCTATGTCCAGCAATGGCCTCTAAAAGCTGATATAATAGATGATAATGTAAAATTTCCTTGATATGATTGTTCAGGAGAGAGCGGTCTTACTGTTGAATATCAAAAGGCATATCGTCGCTCCATCGATGACCCCGAGGCTTTTTGGGCGGAGGTGGCAAATGAGGTAGAATGGAGCAAACCTTGGAACCATGTACTGGATAATACCAACCCGCCATTAACTAAATGGTGAGCACTGAAACGGGGATTAATTAAGTCACACCTAAGGCTAAGTGTACACTGACACATTTAGTTGTTAATAAATTATTACTCATAATTTATGAGCAGTTATTATTTAGATGGCATACATTATATAATATCTACTCGTACAGAGTAGTACATGTTTAATTATCGTGAAAATACTTATGGCAAAATTACGTTACTTTATGACCGTTACCGTTTTTATTATGAGTCTATGACGTTTAAATATCACTACATTGACAACTAATGCCATGTTGCTAAGATTGTGCCAGATTGGAGTGAACTTGGGAAAAAATCATGAAATTCCTGTTATTTTATAGAAGGTAATATTTATTATAAGTACTTTCTGTCTTTACATTTAGTTTTACTTCATTTCTTCTATTATAAGCTAAAATTGGTGGGTGAGCGATAATGATTTTTATTTCAGTTCTCTTTCTAATTACCACTGTGCGACGCCAAAAAATGACTGTGGACCGTTTGTCTCGTTCACTTAAGTTTGTGTAGTACTGAGTTACTGTTAAATAGGTACATTGTGTTGACTGTGTAAGGTTGAATGTAGTTTATTATATCATCATCAGGTTATTTTTGTCTCGACTGCAGGAGCACAACCCTCTCTCATCTGCCGGAGACAGACGGAGGATTTGGCCTACACTCCCCGCGCTGGCCAGACGGGTTGGGGAGGCTTGTAGGAGGGAGGAATGTAGTTTGCTTGATGTTTATTAGCTCGATGTCTTTGGCTCGTTACTGCATTTCCTCGAAGCTTCGTTGTGTCGATGTTTGATCACTTGAAATATCACATCAAGCCATCGACAGTGCAACACCTCGATGGTTCACCAAGTGCTCATTTTTTTGTACATTGGTCTAAGATGGTGTGAAATCACATTTAGACTTTCCTTTTAGGATTCAAGATGGTCGCCATGACATGTGTCGTTATTTACAATATGGGTGTCTCTTACTGGGTTTTTGAAGCTCAGTCAGAAGTTGACAATAGTTTTGAAATCCAAGATGGCTGCCATGGCATTTGGTTTAAAAATATATATAAATTTATAAAGAGAAACCCATTTCGAGGTAATGAACAAAGAGCAAACGACATTCGAGCTTACACAGTAAACCAATAAAATTACGCCCAATAATGAGGTAGGTATATGGCATTAGTTAGGTACTGATACTAATTGCCTGTGTGCGCGTATACATCATATTCATACAACAATTAATTATGTTGTGTAAATAATACTTTCACGCCTTACTACCTATATTGGTAATGAATAAAAACCGCTCAGGATTATATTTAAATAAATGTTTATGAGATATATTTTTTAAAGGTGGGTAGGTGGCGAATTATCCGTTTGCTACAACGCTGTGGATCGCCACGTGAACGCCGGCAGAGGAGACCACATAGCACTCGTGCACGACTCTCCACTCACTGATACTGTACGCAGGATCACTTATGCTGAGCTGCAGGATCAGGTAAATACTTTGACGTTAATAATATATCAATTCTTCGTGTTATTGTGATTTTTACGTAGCTGCCTTCGAGCCTGTGCTGTACTAGGCTTGTTTCATTGAGTTTCATCAAATACTGTGATTATATCCCAAACATTTATTATTATTTATTAGATACACTATTGATTGAAAGGATTTTTATGACCCCTTGTTTGTTTTTTTTTGTTTATTATTATCATTGTTGACCCGTGAAGAATTTTTTTTGCATTAATTTATCTCGAAAATACAATGCAAACCTCAAAAAAAATTCATCTCGACTTATATTAAAGTGGTTGTTACGAGCTAAAATGTGATATTTTTACAAATTTAATTACCTACTCAAAGAAATTTTGTTGCTGTTGTTGTTTCCGAAATTAATATTTTTTTGGATGTACCTTGTGACGCCAAAATGCCGATTAGCCGTTGTGCCATGTGGATGGATACAATAACTACGAAGCTACTTTCATATGAAAGGATATGACTGACCTTCAACGTACAGCTAATCGTAGAGTCTGACCTTTCAACTACCTTGAAATTTTGTACAAAGGTTCCTCGAATAACATACTTACATTGGCAACCACTAAAAAAAGGATTGTTTGAAATTTCACTCCTGAGCGGGTTGAAATTCTACACGAGCGAAATCGCACGTAGGAACCTCTTCCTTGAGAGTGCGATCGTAAAGGGCAATCTGAAAATTTGAGTTCCTAAGAAGACGAATGGAATCATATTAACGAATGTATTACTTATTCTCTGGCTATATTTATGCATGGTAATAGGTACGAAAATATGTTCCTTCCTTTGCAGTAATATTCTGTGACTAAACAAATACAAATTTAAGTATACCAACACATTTTTTAGTATCATTCAAATATTAATCACCTATAATTTTTCAACTCTGTAAGCATAATTTCAATATTGTTAAATATAACAACAACTAAACAAGCTATGAATTGAAGCCGCCATTTTGCGTGCTAAGAACCGTGACGCCGCCGCGTCGTCGGTAATATATGTAGATAGAATATTATTTTCCTATGCATAAATGATGTTATCCTTTTTATTCACTAAACATGGTTTAAAATATACATTTAAACGTAAAATACTACGTGAAAACTGGAGGGTTTTGACATGGGTACCTACCACAAAGGCGGGTGTTGCAAGTTACCAAAAGTGGGTCACGTGTTTAAACTTCGGTTTCGATCACTTGGTTCGTGTAGTAGTAATAATAAAAATTATTAAAACATTTACACACTTTACGACAGTATGCGATTTCTCAGTTTGACTGAGGGAAACTGTCTCGCTAATATTAAGTAGTAATATGGTTGTGAGGGGTATGATTCGTAATGAGAAGATCCGATGAACAACGAAGGCGACCGAAGTCGAAAGGAAAAGCAAACTGAAATGACAGTGGGCGGGTAACCTTTGACGCAGAATCGAGGCCGTTGGGACAGACGAGTTCTGGAGTGGATAGCGCGGATCGGCACGCGCATGCAGGGTGGGGCGTCCCACCGCCAGATGGACCGACGATCTGAAGAATGTGGCCGGAATCGGCTGGATACGGAGGGCGCAAGACCGGGTGTGGTGTCGTTCATTGGAAGGCCTGTGTCCAACTGTGGTCGTCTAAGGGCTGATATGATGATGATGATGATAATAAATAGAAAGAAATGAATCCACCGAAGTAAAACACCGATTCTCCCCACTAGATTTGCTACCACTGGGAGAAAATGGGACGGAATTGTTCACATTTGTTCACACAAACAAGATGGACGCAAATAGATGCACGTATTTATACAAGCACCTTAGCATACATATATATATATATATATATATTATATATATAAATATACATATACGAGTATATATATATTATATATATATATTGTAAAATACCTATGTACTCGATTGCCTCGCGGTGACTTGGGAAACGGCCGTCGTTTAGTTCTCCTTGATAAAGGCCCCCGGAAGGGGTCTAAACATGTTGGACATAAACCTCACTGAAACCATTCGCGTGAGTAATTAGCGAAAATTGGTAATTAAAATATTTCTTTTTATATAATTTCCAATAATAAAATACCTTTGCACGTGTTTGCCAAAAGTATTTTAAATACTGTTATTAAAAAAATATAGTTGTTTCTCCAAAAGGGGAACAATTCAGTACCATTTTGCCTTGTGGTAGCGAACGTTAAAATTGTATCAGTGGGGGAAATCTAGTGTGAGCAAGTGGTACTATGGTACGTAGGTTACACGACTTGGTGGATGGGCCAAGTCACTTTTTTTTTTATTAATAACGTATCTATCTAGTAGATACGTTAGTGCCTATTTCATTTGACCCTTTCAATTGTAAACTATTTCAAACGTCTTACCAAGCAAAAAATGTTACATGAATTGTCTTTCAAACATTTTAACTAATGCCATCGCCAAAAGTCGAAAAGTTAGCGACCATCCTACATAACCATGCAGTAGCACCAAACCTACTGCTCGATTAAAGTATATTTTGATTTGATTTTGGATGTTCAGGTATCACGACTGGCCGGCAAGCTGTGCTCTCTCGGTGTAAAGCAGGGCTCCCGCGTGCTCATCTATATGCCTCTTATACCTGAGGCTATTATAGCCATGCTGGCTACCAACAGAATCGGTGCAATACACTCGGTTGTTTTTGGAGGTAGGTTTAAATCACTTCTTCATAACATACTCTAATATACGTACCTAACTTATAATAATATTGCTGTATTTTTAATAAATGTAGGTATTCTTAGTATGGTTAGGTAAGAATCAACATTTTATATTGGGCCAACAGTTGGCGAAACGAGAATTTATTTTATCTTTCCTATTTAGTACTATCTGTTTACGTACTTGGTGTTAGGGAAACATAATGCAGGAAAGTATAGGAAAGTTACATGTTTGTTGCAAAAGCTTAACCGGTCCAATAGTTTTTGAGTTATCCGCCGGACAGGCAGACGGACACAAATCTTCGCTATAAGGCTATCCGTTCTGACGGAACTCTAAAAACGTCACGCCGACGTCGTATAACCACAAACGCAACTACGCCGACGGCCGGTAGAGACACACAGGTACGCTTTCGTGTGCGTGGGCTGTAGAAGTCTCCTATATTTTAATACAGTGCCTAAGATGGGATAGTACGTGGGTTGCTTGGCCGTGTGCCTCCTACGTCTCGAGCGTAGCTTTGCCAGTGACGTCATAAATCCACGCAGCCGTGCATAGCGTGTGCATGGGCTACACTGTGGATGCAGCGCGCTATCTAATAAATAAAATCGTAAATTTCGCGTGTCTGTACATTGAAAATATTTGCCAAATATATATTAAATAAAACATTAACATCATTTTTGAAAATGTTATCTGTTTGTCTGGTAGTTTGTGAATTATGATCAATTAAACAATTATGATCGGCTGAACTCGGAGTAACATTTAGTCTTTATTTTATCGCAATCGGCTGACTTGGTCAAAAGTTATGGGAAATTATAGTTTTCAAATAAATTAGTAGGTATGCAATTAGGAAGTCCATATACCTAGTCACATTTTGAGTTTATACTGTTTAGTTTTTTAAATCTGGACTCTTTTGCATATTTATTAGAGGCACTATTTCGCCAGGTTACAGAGAAAGAAATAGCTTGTTATTTTTGTATTAATAACAGTCTTTGATTTCATGTGTGATTTAGTTAACACTTTTTAACTCTTTTAAGCTAAGCAAAGGTACGTACATATTATCAAGTATTCTAAAGGTCTCTATAATACGTTCCACTGTTGGGCGTCGTCGTATCGTATTTATTCTCTTTATCGAGCTTTATAGATCTATTCTCATGTACAAAACAAAATACAAAAGTTAGGTATATATGAAACTCGTCCGCGTAGAATTCCTCTCAACTTTTAAACCAAAAATGAAAGACTACTAGGTATAAGGACTGGGTATTTTTTATTTGCCTCAGGTTTTGCGGCGAGAGAATTGAGAACTAGAATCGAACACGCTGAGCCAAGAGTTATAATTGCAGCCAGCTGCGGAGTGGAACCTAATAAAATTGTAAGGTAAGGACAGAGAGTAACACTTTAATGTAATAAATTAGTTAGACCTACTTTATATTAATTATGCCATTATTATATTCCATCACTACTAAAGAGAGGTCAGGTCAATCGCTTTGCCTGTCAAGCCCTCCCAGCGACCTTTGTTTGGTCCTCAGTTCATTGGATAGTTCTCGTCCCATTAGGTCAGCGATCTAAAACTTATCTATGCTATCCCAACGGCCATCGATTCTGCGACAGGTATGACCACCCACCACCGACCCTTACCCACTACCGTGCATACTAGTTCCCACTAGTACCACCGAACTGTACCACCGGTGTGGTACCAGTGAGAAATTTCATTCTCTTTAGTACCACCATTTACTACGATCATAGCATAAAGTGGTAACTTAGCATAGGTTTTCTACTATGCTTTATTCGATGTTTAATCACATTTTAATTGTTTATTTGTATTGCTAGGTATAAAGACATTTTAGATGAAGCCATATGTCAAAGCTCCCACCAACCTCATAGCTGCATTATATACCAACGCCGTCGAGTTCTTGAATGCTCTTTAGAGAAGGACAGAGATGTATGTTGGGAAACTGCTCTGGAAGCAGAGCCTGTGCCATGCGTACCTGTTGAAGCTAATGAGCCTCTTTATATATTGTATACATCTGGTGAGTAATCCTAGTATATCGTTGCCGAGCTGGAAAGAGAACAAATCTTAGTCGAGTTTGTTAGAAGGCCGACTCTTGGGCAAGGCCGTTACAAAGATACACGAGGTCAAGAGTTGTTGTTTCCGGCGAGGCTTTTCATAGTGCTACACATGAAACATTTACTCTTAAAGTAAACATTGTTATCTTATTTAATACACATGTACCCACAAAAATACAACTTTGACTTCTTTTATATCAGCCTTATATCAGCTTATATCAGCCTGTGACATCCTTTCCACAATAAACGTCACCACATCCGGTACACCGCCTCCGAATCCTGATGCTTCCGGCCGCCTTTCTCAGGGCGTCGGTGCACCTTGCGCGTGTGCCTATCCGCAGTCTTAACTCCAGAACTCGTCTACCTCAGCGGCCGTCGGTTATGCGGTAGATGTGGCCCGCCCACTACCACTTCAGCTTGCTAATCCTTTATACTTTAAAGGTATCTATAGGTTTGGAGAATACTATTTTTGAACTCACTTTCACCCCTTTAGGGCATGGTTTTCTGAAACAGTAAAACCCGTGTGGATGCATTATATTTACAATTACTCCTACAAAATTCAGTTTATAGGGACACTTAATAGTATAACATATGATATAATATTACAAACACACATTGAACACCCATTTTACCCCCTTAAGGTATGAATTTAGAAAAACCTTTCATTAAAGTCAGTCAGTACGTCAGTTTCTTCTTTTATGGGTATAGATCTTAGACAAATGAATGAAGTATAGATTGACCGGCATAGTAAATCAACAAAAAAAAACAATAGAAATGCTCTTTATTTTCTTTAAATACTTATAGGCGGCCAGAAGGTATATGATAATCTTATGATGTATGATGTAATCATTGCTGCAAAAAACAAAAAAAATATCGGACTATGCACATCAATAATAAAATAATTCATAAAAAATCAAATGAAAAATATCTTAGACTTTCCTGAAAATCACATATTGAGAATATTAAATCCAAATTAATATCACTAACGGGTGCTTTACGCAGTATTGTACGTTGTCTTCCTCATCGCATACGACACTTACTCGTAATATACAATGCGCTTGTTAAATAGAGGTATGGGGGTCTGCTGTCAAAACAAACTTAGCTATAATACAAATAGAACAAAACAAATTGATTAAAGTCTTATTTAACTACAATTTTCTAACACCTCGTAAAATATATAAGGACACTAAAATAATGAACATTACACAAAAATACACATATTACACTTGCATCCTAATACGTAAAATTTAAACAAAGATATACACATAAGTTACACTAAAAAACAAACTGTACATAAAATGTCGCTACGTAATGCAAATAATTTAACACTACGCCCACCCCGAACCAATTATGGTAAGAAGTATATCGTCTATGAAGGTGTCCATTATATAATAAATTGCCAAAAGATATAAAAGAATCGAAAAGTAAATTAGTAAGTAAAAAGTAAAAAAAGTAAAAAGTAAAATTTTATATCACAAATACAATTTATTAAACATGAATGCCGATGCCGTCAATGCCACATCTAGTCTGATATAGTTTTCTGGTACTCTAATAATACTAGTTAGTGGACGTTCCAGGCATTATGTGCTTCAGGAATTAAGCTACTTAGGCATTTTGCGTTTTAGACGTTGCGCTCATGAGGGGAACAATGTACCAATAATTGTTAAGTATTGTATGACTTTAATGTTCCACACTTTTTATTATATACCCGCGTAGTTTTTAATATTGAAATACCATATTTGTACGCTTACTTTATATACATAACCTTCTTGGTTATAACAGCATTTTTCATGGAAGCGAATTATTTTAATAGATCTTAAACACATAATCTTATGATACAAATATATAGAATACAAGAATACAAAAAGACTTTGTCCGAAATAAATGATTATTATTATTATTATTAAAAATATAAATATCTGTTCGGGTTTTGGGGTATAAAATGGCTGAGTACTTATTTTATTTAAGTATATATACGAGTATCATCATCAGGTTATTTTTGTCTCCACTGCAGGAGCACAACCCTCTCTCATCTGCCGGAGACAGACGGAGGATTCGGCCTACACTCCCCGCGCTGGCCAGAGGGTTGGGGAGGCCTGATTGATGTTTTATAATGTATACCCTTAGTCGCCTTGTACGACATCCACGGGAAGAGTTGGAGTGGTCCTATTCTACTCTACCGGAAACCACACGGCAATACGAGTATATTATGTACATATACCCTTTAAATAATATTTCCCCCGTTTAATTATAATACTTGTTCGTTTTTATGATCAGGGACAACGGATGCTCCAAAAGGGGTACAACGTCCCGTAGGACACGCAGTCACCCTCTGCTGGACCATGCGTGCAGTGTACGGCCTTCAGAAAGGAGTGTGGTGGGCAGCGTCAGACCTCGGCTGGGTAGTGGGTCATTCTTACATATGCTACGGACCATTGCTCGCTGGGTTAGCATCCGTACTTTATGAAGGAAAACCTGATAGAACTCCTGATCCTGGACAATATTTTAGGTAAGTAAATTTGTTAAAAGAAATGGTTTAATTAATGTATATATAATTAAAATTATTTTTTTTTAACATGTTTGTTCTTTAGAATTATAGAGCAACATCGTGTAAATGCACTTTTCACGATACCTACTGCATTCCGTGTTTTAAAACGAGTGGATCCAACCGCCAAGTATTCCAGAAGATACTGCAGCAAATCACTGAAAAATATATTCATTGCTGGAGAGCATTGTGATCAGGATACCAGAGTGAGTACTTACCTATATCATCATCTTTCCGCTCTATATACGTGAACTCTAGAACGTAAAGTATGTCGTTTCTATCATTTGAACTAATAACATTTGACCTAATTTAATTTTACCAAAAAAGTTCGAACTAATAACCTTTGTACCTAACGATCACTTGACCTTAAAAAGTGTGACCTAATTTCATTTACCTAATTATCATTTGACCTAAAGTATGACGGTATCCGTATTTACACAAGTAGGTACCTAACTTAATATAATATTTTCTAGCAATGGGCAGAGACAATATTCGGGGTACCAGTGCTAAATCATTGGTGGCAAACAGAGTCAGGATCAGCCATCACTGCAGCATGTTTAGGCTACGGGGTAAAGACTGTACCACCTCACTCTGCAGGATATCCAGTTCCCGGATATGACAGTGAGACCTTTTCCTAATTATAACTTTTTTGATGAAATTGTATATAATTCGTATCAAAAGGAGATATTTTTTATTGTTGTAGTTTATGGTTGTCCCTAGTTGTCTATAGAAGATCCTTTCGCGTACATTTTTGAATCTTTTGAGATTTTTTTCTTTAACTCCTGGTCTTATGTATTAGCAAGATTTATAATTGAATCGGTCATTTCAAAAATCTCATAAGTCACTCAATTATAATTTTTCAGGAATCAATCCAACATTTGCAGTTGACCAGCTAAATTTTTTGTTATAAAATGGCATATGCTCTTCCAGAGTGCTATCCTGAACTTGCTTGAAATCGTCTATTTTTTTTTATTGATTTTAAAGCTTTGGCTGATGGAAGTGAAACAGAAGTTGTAACTTAGTAAAGTTAACGAATCTACAAATATGACGTTAATGACGATTGTTTACAAATTGAAGATTTGAATATTAATCAGCAGAAAGCCAATTTAAAACGTCAAACTCAGTCATAAACTACTCCCACCATCTAGTAGTGCATGCAAAAACCTCAGAAGTCACTGACTAATGTTGTTTATGCAATTAACGTCTTACACACGGTATTATTTAAAGAGGAAGGAGTGTATCGATTTACGTGGAATTTACCCAAAATACGCATCTTCCTTTAAGGAACAATTTTCAGCAAAAAAGGCATGTTGGATAATTTTTTACTTACGAGGTTTTGAAATGACCGATTCAATTATAAGTGAGCCAAATTAAATTAGTAATATATGTGTGTAGTTGCTGAGAAGGACTGCTGTGATATACGGACGGAGAGACAAAGAAATCTCACCGTACGGATTTCTTTTCATTCCTATCTTTTGAAACAAAACCCAAATAATGAACAGTGGTACAAACTATAGACCTAAGAAGTAGGGTAGACTCGGTATGGTTGTAACAGGGTACGGTTGTAACAGGGCACGGTTGTAACAGGGCACGGTTGTAACAACGCGATATTAGCGAAACTATCCATGTTAGGGTGAGGGTTACAAGGGAAAGAGACGCAGCTTGCATGTGCGGACATAATTCCCAGTGTTGCAGCACACTCCGCGCGCTATATAAGCTTTTTGATCAATTTCTTTTATTGATTGCCTCGTCAGTATTACAGTTTACGTACCGAGTGTTTTACTGCATAATTCTTAGACTTCAGAGGTTCCAAAATAATAATTCGTTTTTGTGTAGTTACGTTTATTATGAAGTAAACAGAGACATATTTAAGACGAGCAGCAGAGATCTATGGTGTTTAATACGTATATCTTCTACGATACATGCGAAAAAGCGATACAACGAACGAAGGTGACACTGATGAGCAATAAAATATACGTATGGGATACCTATATAGCTTGTAAACGGAAGATCAAAAACGTCTAAAAAAAAATCAAAATTTGATTATGCAGACGTACACTACAGACTCTCCAGGCTAGAAGTAAGAAAATTAGCATACGAGCAGTGTAAAGCGGCTAGTTTAAAAAATGTCGATGCTTTTTATTAAAATCCACCAATCGTCATGGATCGTCACAACTTTGAAGTAAATACAAAAAAATACAAATGACAAAATTTATTGAAGACTAGCTGTGCCTGCGGCTTCGCTCGCGTGAACTACAGAATCCCCCCGTTCCCACTTCCGTTCCCGTTCTCTTCCCACTTCTACTTCCACTCCCACTCAGACTCGAGACTTTCAATATCCTAATCCCAACCCCAACCTCAACTCCATCCCTATCCCCAAAAACTAAATTTCACTCAATCCCATACGTGCCGCGCCGTTCGCCGCGCCGCGGCCGTTGACCTCTCCCATATTTTGAACATACTCGTACGTTCGAGAAATATTGCATTTTTTTATCAAAATTTTCGTAAAAAAGAGATGATTTTTTCATGGATGAATTTCATGAATGAAATGTGATACTGAGTTACTGGAAGAAATATTAACAGTCGTTTTATTATCATCCGATATTATGGCTTCTAGAACATTTTACTTTATTAATATCTCAGGTTCTAAGTGGCGTATCAAGATGAAACATGCACCAGATTTTAAGTTAGACCACCAGCAAGACAACTGTGAAAAATGCAGTAACAAACATACATACACACAAACAGACGTACAAAAATTCTATTAAAAGATTGTTTTAGCTTCTATTGGCCCTATAAAGACCCCTCATACAATTTATTTTAAATATCTCTCATGTACAGACACAGACCAGTTACAGTTTTATTATAAGTAATAGACAAGTATGACATTAATCGACACTAATTTTGAAAATAATGCTTATAATGGTATAGATATGGTGCCATAATACCCTTAAATAATGTAAAAGTACTTTGCTGGGATGAATCCTACTTAATATTATAAATGTGAAAGTTTGGATATTTGGATGTTTGTTACTCAATCACGCTTCAACCACAAGACGGATCGTAATGAAACTTGGCACACATATAGGTTAGGTCCTGGAATAGGATATAGGATAATTTTTATCCCAAAAAAACATCCTATTCCTACGGGAAATACATAATAATTTGAGATGTTAAGTTAAGACGAAGTCGCGGGCAACAGCTAGTGAATAATAAAAGTGATTATGATTAAACTGCCGGCATTGTCTAGTATTTGGGTATGTTACAACCGTCCACCATCGCTGTTACAACCGACCCCTGGTGGGGGTCAGTTGTAACAGTGGCAGACATTTTTTAAATGACCTACTGTCTGGCAACTACGGCATCTAGGTTTCTAATTTTAATGGCTATTTGAAGACAAATATGCACTCTTTGATATACGAGGGGCGTTCAAAATATTCTCGGTATTGATATCTTACAACCTCTTTATGAATTTGTTTTGTTACTAGCTGCTAAGGTTCATTCGTTGACTAAAAAAAAAAGTATAATTCTATAAGTTTTTCTGCAATTTCTGAACAAACATGAACACTATGAGTGAATTAACAATGTTAACGAAATTAGAACATCGTTCCGTCATAAAACTCTTGACAAAACAGGGTAAAAATCAAAAAACCATAAAAGAGGAAATAGATTGTGTTTACCGTGAGTCTGCTCCTTCTTTATCTACCATTCAAAAGTGGTCAAGCGAATTCAAACGTGGCAGGGAGAGTATTAAAGATGACCCAAACCTGGCCGGCCTGTAGTAGCTACTTCACAAGAAAATATTGATCAGGTGGAAAACCTTATATTGGAAGATGGTCGAGTGAAGATAAAATCAATAGCTCAAGTAACCAATCTTTCTATTGGTACCGTACATGATATTATCCATGACCATCTTAATATGTCAAAAGTGAGTGCAAGATGGGTTTCGCGAATGCTGACTCGGCTTCAAAAAGATATGCGTGCAGCTTGTTGTTCCGATTTTATTGACCTGTGTGGCGAAAATCCTGATGAGGTGCTGCAAAAGATAGTTACTGGAGATGAAACCTGGGTTCATCATTATGACTCAGAGAGTAAACAGGAGTCCATGCAGTGGCACATTAAGGGCTCATCCCAAGAAGTTCAAGGTCGTCCCTTCCGCTGGCAAGGTTATGGCAACAATATTTTGGGATTGTGAAGGAGTATTGTTAATCGATTATAAAGAAAAAGGTGTAAATATCACAGGACAGTACTACGCAAACATTCTACGTCAATTAAGGGATGCAATCAAAGAAAAGAGGCGAGGAAAGTTAACCAAAGGTGTTCTGCTTCTGCATGACAACGCCCCTGTCCATACTGCTCATATTGCCAAGGCAGCTATTGCTGAATGTGGGTATGGAACTATAACTCATCCACCGTATAGTCCGGACTTAGCCCCCAGCGACTTCTTTTTGTTCCCCAATCTCAAAAAGGATTGCGTGAAAATCGATTTTCTGACGATGAAGCGTTGAAGGCGGCAGTGGACGAGCATTTTTACACCAAGGATAAAAAATATTATTATGAGGGATTAAAAAAAATAATTGATCGATCTTTTAAGTGTATTAACATAGGGGGGGAGTATATTGAAAAATAAAAATATCAAACTTTTCGTACTTGTTTGTCTTCATTCGAATACCGGGAATATTTTGAACGCCCCTCGTAAATCGTTTTATTAGCTATTTAAAGCCATAATGGCAATGCTACACGTGATCAAAGCAAAATTGCTACAACTGTACCCAGTCTACCCTACAATCACATCACAAATTAAGTGACTATACGAGCTTAAAACGGCGTGAATGTAAGTTTACATTATATTATATTATATTATATTATATTACATTACATTACATTATATTATATTATATTATATTATATTATATTATATTATATTATATTATATTATATTATATTATATTATATTATATTATATTATATTATATTATATTATATTATATTATATTATATTATATTATATTATATTATATTATGTTATATTATAGAACACAAAGTGGGCGTATATGATGTCGCCTGTCACTTACACACTCGCCTAATAGCTCTCTCTTTGTCTCGCGCGCATGTAAATGTGCCATATTTGCTTAATTGTTTCAGTTCGTGCTTTAAGAGAAGATGGAACTGAATGTGAATCTGGTGAAGTAGGTAGATTAGTTGCAAAACTTCCTCTACCACCAGGATTTGCTTCTACATTGTGGCAATCCGATGAGCGTTTTAAGAAGACATACTTTGAATCTTATCCGGTAAGAAAAGTATAGATATGTGTCAGTAGGGAGTTGACCGGCGCCGCCGCTGACGTGACGCGGCGACTTAGTATCATATGATTGATAGGTATTTATTTTAAGAACATTACAAGTGGCGACGAGGTAAATTTTAAAATGTAAATTACGGAATAAGTAAGTACAAGTAGGAATTATAGACAAACAATAGGGTCATTTAAATTATGACATCACAAGAATAACTTATAACCAATAGGTTATTCTTATGTAAGTGTATATATTTTTTATTCTATCCATAGTCTTTAAATTAATAGTTTGCCTATTGCCTTGCCATTTATATATCTTATGTCGGTGATAGATTTTCTGATGTTCTTATTTCGAACTTGCTATTATATTAAAATATCCACCTACATACACTATAAAAATTATAAAAATACTGAAAATATAAAAAACTACCATCAAAAACATAAAAACATACACAACTTTATTTATCACTAGTTGTGCCCGCGGCTCCGCTCGCGTGGACTACAGGATCCGCTCCCGCTCCCGCTCCAGGTCCAGGTCCAGGTCCAGGTCCAGGTCCAGGTCCAGGTCCAGGTCCAGGTCCAGGTCCAGGTCCAGGTTCAGTTCCAGGTCCAGGTCCAAGTCCAGGTCCAGGTCCAAGTCAGGTCCAGGTCTAAGTCCAGGTCCAGGTCCAGGTCCAGGTCAGGTCCAGGTCCAGCTTCAGCTCTAGCCAGATCCAGATCCAGCTCCAGATCCAGCTCCAGATTTTTCATCGTAATCGACTCAATCAAAACTCAATCAAAAGTTATGTGAATTTATAGTTTTCAAAATATCACATTACATTGGTACGATACCCGCTCCCGGTACCGCTCACGAATTCAATCGAGCATTTACACCCTACACTCCTCGCAGCGTATGCGAGATTTCGGAAATTATAAATTCGCATAACTTTTGATTGACTGCACCGATTGCAATGAAACAAAGCCTATATGTTACACCAAATTAAGCCCCATGTTTCTGTGAAAAGTCCATCAAAGTCCGATCAGTAGTTTTTAAGTGATGCGTGCACAAACTCACAGACAAACAGACAAACAGACAAAAAATTCAAAAATGATCGAAATGTGTTCTGTTGCTTATCCTTAGACCCCCAATTTTTTTTTGCAAATATCTTCAATGTACAGGCACGCCAAGTTTACGATTTTATTTATTAGATTATAACATTTTAGTTTATAGCGTTGGTAGAGTATCCCATTTATATCTTACTGTTCTTTTAGTAACAATTACATTATAATTTTTCAATTTAGAACTACTACGACACACAAGATGCTGGTTGGATAAATGCAGAAGGTGCAGTTTGGGTAGTAGCGCGGGCTGATGACGTCATCAATGTCGCTGGCCACCGATTATCCACTGCAGCTCTAGAAGATGTGGTTCTCAAACATGCAAGAGTTGCAGATGCTGTGGTTGTTGGGGCTCCAGACCCAACGAAGGGAGATGTGCCCCTTTGCCTATATGTCATGAGACCACCCCAAGATAGTAAGTATACAAGGTTTATATACATAAAGTTGAAATGCTTTGTCACATTAAATATTAAAACATTATTCTGTGCAGACGAGGACATGGTCGCCGAAAGCACCGTAACCCAGGAACTGATTGCTCTCGTCCGTCATTTGATCGGCCCAATTGCAGCGTTTAGAAAAGCAGTAGCTGTACCGGCGCTGCCTCGAACTCGGTCCGGTAAGGCCTTACGAGGCGCCATAGCCAAGTTAGCGAGATCCCAGTTGGTAAAGCTACCGGCAACAATAGAAGATGCATCTGTATTTGGTGAAATCAAAGCAGCGTTACAGAAGTTTGGGTACGCTGTGGATGCTCCTGATCCAGAACTGTGAACAAAATAGATATAAGAGATAAAAGTCAACAGAAAATTGACTATATTTTTTGTACTTAATAATAAACTGAGTTCTCCCACTATATTCAACAAGTTTCTGACAGAAGAAGTGTTTGTGAATAAACGAAATGAATAAATCCTAATGACAAAATATTGTCAAACCGGCAAATGAATCTAAGGGAACGTACCCAAACTACGTGACCCATTTAGGGGTAGGTTATATATACCACGTTTGGTCACAGGGGCGGAAGGGGGAGCTTAGGTTTTCGTCACGTAGTCAATATCCTCTAAGAAAATCTCGCGCTTTTTCGAGCTATATGGCGAGCAGCGTTTAGCGCTTTTTAAACTCACAGATGGCAATACTGACGCACATGTTGTCAGCTGATTGAAAACTGACAGTTTTTTCTACTTGATAATATTTTGTTTACTTGTAATTATAGGTATGCACTCACTCACTACGTACGAGTATGCACTCTTGGCGTCACGCAGCAAGCGCCGTATTAATAAAGACAAATATGAGCCAAATTATATATTTTTTTCAAATGTCTGTTTGCAAAAAATTTTTGCAACCATATTTATGAATTACGACGTGAAAACTGGAGGGGTAGGGGGTCTTGTCATATATACTACGGGTGTTCACCGAGGGGGGGAGGGGGTAAAAAATATATAAAATGGAACACGTAGTTTGGGTACGTTCCCTAATCACACTGAGTTGTAAATAACTGTAACTATTGACATTATATTTAAAAAAAACTTATCTTATACCTTGTACACATTATTTATTATACGAGTAAATCCTTAAATACTTTATAAATTTTCTAGGGTACATATTTCAAAATCCCTACTTGTCTAGATTGCAGATCAGCATCAACTTTTATTATGTTGTCTATTCCCACCTGTACCTACACATTTTTTTTTATTGCTGATGGGTTTGATTTTTTATTGATGATGACCTCGATCTCATCTGATGGTAGGTGACGATGAGGCCTAAGGTGGAATAAGATAACCCAGAACCATGCCTATTCCTTTAAAAAAACCGTATTGTACTTCTCTGGAAATACCGAAGCTGGCAGTGAGTTCCATTCCTTAGCAGTTTGCATTATGAAAGAGCAAGCACAATGATTCGTGCGAAAGCGTGGTATATCTACTACATAAGGATGAAGTCCCTCACCACGCCTGATAATCCGGTGATGGAAGGGGGATGGGGGAGTCAAATCGTGCAATTCCTGGACACACTCCTCAAATTAAGCTGTGCCGGTGAGAAGTACCGTTTAACCTTGAAGAGTATGCCAAGATTTTTCGCAGCAGTTTTAGCTTAGAATACGCAATCTCGTGTAATTTGAGTCAAACTCAAAAATCTTTATTCAAAGTAGATTATTTTGTAGGTACTTATCATAACTTTAGCAATTCAGGGCATTCCTTGGAGTCAGCCTATGAGAGTAAGTGAGTCGGTAAACTACCTTCGTTTCGAGACTGACATCGTCAAGAGCCGCGATATTATTTTTATTTCTAAGGATTAAGTTATGTCTGTCACGGTCCTTAGGAAATTTAGGTCTAGAGACTGGAGGGACGCAAGACAGGGATATCACTACCGTACCAAAGGCCTTTACTCTTATGAGGAAAGCACTGTCCCCATAAGAGAAAGGTAAAATGCAAACGACTCGCTTCCATGAAATTTTATAATAATTGTATTTCATGCAGTTGGTACTCCTAAAACCATTTACTCCAATAACAATTTAAAACTAATATTAGAATAAATTAAAATGTGAACTATTTCTCTTAGCTTTGTCTTTTGTTCTAAGTCCAAAGTATGCTGTTATGTGTACTTTAACTGCCTTATAGCGTAGTACGAGGAATTATTTTTTATAAATATTCATGGCTACGCAACGGTATAATGCGGCTCAATAGTTTAGCGACCTTTTAGTGTAGGTAACTAATTATAATTTATTTAATTATTTATAAAGTCCATTAGTGATTTAAACCACCTAAATGTATACATTACATCTTTCATTATTTACAATACAGTTTCAAGATCTAGAACTTTAGCGGCCTTTTTAATGTAGATGGCAGAATATTTATTTAATCACTCTCCCACGCCCACTACAGCTCCAGATGTAGTCCTAAAGTCCTAAATTTTATAATTATAATTCTTTGTTATATTGCATACATATTAATGGATTTGAAAACTAAAAATCTCATAACTCTTGATTGAGTATTAAGCCGATTGCGATGTAAAAATTTAACAGAGCATCGTTGCCAATGAGCCTTCGGGCACGACGTTCAACCGCGTCCACAGTAGCAAGCTGATACTTGGCAGAGCCGTCCCAGAGGTGACTGCAGTACTCCATATACGATCGCACTTGAGCTTGGTAAAGGTTGAGAAGCTGTGCCGGTGAGAATTATCGATAAAAAGCGATTACTTTCAGACTATTTTTAGGTGAGACAATCCTAGTTTTTAGGTGAAATATTAACATTATTTCAAAATAACGTTAAAATGACGACTGAACACGTTAAATAATGAACATCCCTAGCGTGGGGTGTTTTATTATTTATTTATTCAGTGAATGGGTCCAGCAATCTGTTAAATAAATATTAATAAATATTTCATACATACACTTGTCTCATAGCGAACTATGATTATCTCTTGTACATATACAACCAAGGATAGGAATATTCACAAATTTAACTTTTAGAAACGGACCATCTTGTAGAAACTATATAAAATTGTCTATGTCTGTGGGTATCAAACCCACGGCCTCTGGTGCTCGAGTCCTATAACCAACCACTAAGCCGACGACGCAGTTGCAGCGATTTTAAAAACAAGTTTTTTTGTAAGCAGTTGTGGGATATTACCGATTTTTATTTATTGTTAGGGTTCCATAGTACAACTGGGAACCTTTATAGTTTCGCCATGTCCGTCTGACTCTCTGTCTGTCTGGTGTTTTACTATTAGTATAACAAAGCTGAAATGAGACGTAGTTATACAAAGTCATTAATTTAAATGTTAAAAAAATGGGTATGTCCCCTAATGTAAAGTAGGGGGGAATTGTTTTATTCACATACCGAAAGGGTAGGTGTAGATTCTTTTTAAAATATTTGGGGTATGGCATGATCACTTTTCGAAACAAGGATCAGTTTACTAAATATTGAAAGGTATTTATGTAGTTATATGTATGGTATGTATAATTTTTAGATTACATAATGTAGTGTGCAATTTTCACCTTGTAGTTATTAAGTATAGTGTAATAAAAAACGAATTTATCAAATGTATTTTGCCCCCACCACTCAATATCTACATAACCCGAAAGTCAACTAGCAAAGAATGTCATATGGACATTAAGTAAATAAATATTAAATTGTTCAGCAGCGCTTCGTACAGTTCTCGCGAAAACGTAACGTACGCAGAGTGATCCGTGTTCGATCCCCGGTCACGCCATGTACAAATGCGTTTTTCAAAATAGGTGCAAGTGCATTTACTGACTGCTCGCAAACTGCGAAGGAAACATCGTAAGAAAACCAAAACATTTTTATCCATACACAAGTTTATCGACTTCAAACTACAGTTAATTCCAACTTGGCCCCTCGTGGTTTTTATCAGTAGGTACTTAATAGTATGTAATTATAATATACTTTATATTTTTAACAAAAATATGCAATGTAATTGCCAATATAAATATGCTGTCAGATATAATAACCAATTTGGTATTCAAATTGTAGAAAATTAACTAATTCACTTCAACCGATTTCGAGAAAATCCAAGTTAACTTTTGGTTGCACTGGACCTACACTCTTTATATATGAATTTTACTATTTAGACCAATGGATACTACGCTAAGATAATACGCTAGGAGGAGGAGGACAACTATATATTTCTACGTGTTCATTGAGAGGGCGTGCTGAAATAGGTTATCTATATACGCGCCCGGTTTTCTGTCCTCAGTGGGAACAGAACCCACGGCCTCTGGCATTCGAGTCCAATCCAATGCTCAAGCCATACACAACGACGCGTTTTTCCTGTTGCGGGGGCCACAATCCCCATGTAGGTACTTACACTTGAACGGCGACAAAAATTATACTCCTAGCTGTGATATGATAACATTTATTGAGTTAATGGAAATGTGACATGGAAAACATACTTTATCAACGATAATGATAAATTATCATCTGCAATCATGACGATGATAAGGCATGTCTTCTCACTTGTCTAAATGTATGTTCGACTTCCGTTAGTCGTTGTATGTAGTGTTGTTTGATAACAATTTATTGATTCATCGACTATGAATTAACCTTCAGTGAAGTGCAAGGGGCACATAAACTTCGAGTGCCCCAAATACCGACATCACCTGCACGTACCTTCCTACTCAGCAGATATATACGAATCTCTAGCTGTTGGTAGCCAACATGTCACTCAGAAACCAGTCATTAGCGGAGTTTGTTCAAATATAAACTTTTAATCGGGATATACATATCCACATTTTTTATATAAATTTCTGCCAATTTGACTTAAAACCGCTTTTTCAAACTTTGAGTGCGGGATAATTTTAGTTAGGCAAAGAGCCGTGGTAGCCTAGTTACACTGGCCTCAAGTTTATAAGGCCGTGGGTTCTAACCTCGCCAATACCTATTAAGTTTTTGGAAACTTAAGTAAGGTTTATTTATAATACCACAGACTTTTCGGTGAAGGAAAACATAGGAAACCTGTATAATATGTCATAGAAGACATTATAAGGCGTATGTGACCAAATCTCACCTTGGTTTGGCACGTGGGTTTGGCACAAAAGTTCCAGATAGGTTGAAGTGTCGTCAGGACTTCTTGGCCTCCTAAGAAGATAACATATTGGCAAACTTTTTTACTATACCGTTTAGTATGAAACCCTAAAACGTTTTTGTCTGTACGTACAGTGTATTATTTAACCATATCATCAGCCCATCAACTTTCACAATTCAATATCGCCATTCCCGCAAGAGGGCTTTTAATATACTAGGCTTTTTTGTTCAAATATAGGTAGGTATAATTCTCGTAAAATTACTGACCTATTTGGTCAAACTACAAAGCGCCTAAAAAAGAAAATGCGAGCTTCATACAATAGATAATTTTTGTATCATTATGCGCACATATTTAGCACAAAAAAGTTTTTTATTGCATGTGATTGCACGGTTTATCCTTAACATTCCAAAGGTAAAAACAGTTTTTTCCCGTATAGTCCTTTCTTAGCCCTTACGTCACCATCACTGACGTCGTTGTGGTTCGAAAGTTAAATGAAGGCGGTAACAAATCTTCCTCTATGGAGGCTGTATGTAACTAATCGGACGGCCCGGTGGTGGTAGGGTGGTAGCTAGCCCCGCCGCCGCGCCGCCCAAGCAATATAAAGCGTGCTACGCGGCTACGGCGGCACTAGTAAAGAATCGCGCGCGTAGCACCGTAATATCAGCGTAGACCTAGCGTAAACTTCACTATGAGGTAAGTGCAATTTTTAGATTTTGCAGTTTGCGAATGTGCTAAATATTTATTGAGAATTTCCTTTAGGTAATGTATTTTTTATCAGAAAGAACCTGCTAGAATTCCATAATATTAATACTCATCAAGTTCGTTTTGTTTTATAATCTTATAGTTACGTTTTACCGTACGTACTCGTATAATCCTCTTAGGACAGTTATTAAACGAATTGAACTAAAGATAACCTATCTGTATCGAATTTCATTTGACTTTTGCGTGTAATTTAACTATTAGTTTGTAAAGATTTACAAAATGGCTGATAAAACAGTCGAGATGAGACTGAAATTGCAACTCAAGAGTGACCTAAAATGTTTAAGTTAAAAAATATATTTTATGCTGTGCAGATATTAATCCAATAGTTAAATTTTTTATTGAACTATAAGGAATATTATATTTATATTAATTACTTTATCTTTGCTATTTTTCTGGTCTAAACATGTTCAAGGATCTTAAGACACAAATATCAGTCCACTATAATCCGAAAATTTTTTTAGGAGTGTAAACCAGTAAGAAACAAAATCATTCACTGTTCTTACTTTTTGGTTTTGTAATAGGTAATCTTGACATTTATTTACTGAAAGTGTCATCTAAATTAAATATTTATAAATTGGTGCAATCATAGCCGAACAAGGCTTTTTTTAGACGTAATTTTTGAACATATTTGTACTAAAAAAAGCTTACATTCTGATTAATTGAATTTATTATCATATATAGAAATAAAATGTGCGGCCACGCCTCATTAACTTTTTCATATACGAGTACCTACAATATTTCAAAATCTGTAATATGAAATGATTTAACCAATTCCCCCGGGCAATACCAGAACCAACATAATAATGGTGTAGAAATAAATCATTCGAAGGAGCCATTATAGTTTTTATAATAGTTTTTATAACGAGATTTAGGTACGGTCGAAAACAGGTTAGGTAATACAACATTACTGCAATGTAGTCGCCGACGGTGTTTACCTAAAGCTGAACTTGTGGCCGACTATAGTTTGGAATTCAAACTATTTATACATTTCCGAATTCGGTGAAATTAGATATGTTTAAAAACAAATTATTTGTGAATTTATGATGTTGTGCGTTAAAAAGATACAGTTATTTATTGCTGCTGTCGAAATTGTGTACCTACCTATCTACAAGTAGGTATACGGCATACTTGTAAGGTTGTATAGGTATAGGAGATTAATTATTCAAACAGCAAACTTAAATTTTACATAAACTAGTGAGCCATATATGATCCTATGGAAAATTAGATAATATTAAAAGCTTTTATTACCTATTTAAGTAGAATCAAAAAAGTTCTGAGGCAACAGCGTTTTAACGTTAGATAACCTCGCATGGTTTTTATTGTATGGTTTCATCATCATGTCAGCCCCTAGAAGTCCACTGCTGGACATAGGCCTTCCCCAATGAAAGCCACCACACCCGGTCCTCCGCCCTCCGCATCCAGCCGCTACCGACCACCTTCTTCAGGTCGTCGGTCCACTTGGCGGCGGGGCGTCCCACATTGCGGGTGCCGATCAGCGGTCTCCACTCCAGAACTCGTCTGCCCCAACGGTCGTCGGTTCTGCGGGCATATATGGTCCGCCCACTGCCACTTCAGCTTACTAATCCTTTCGGTTATGTCGGTGACTTTCGTTCGGATCTCCTCATTACGAATCATATCCTTCAAAGAAACTCCGAGCATAACCGTCTCCATAGCTCGCTGAGTGACTTGGACCTTATGGATCGGGCCCACCGTCAGTGTCCACGTTTCTGCACCGTAGGTCATGACAGGCAGGACGCACTGATTAAAGACTTTTGTCTTTAAACATTGTGGAATAGGCGACGTGAAGACTTGACTAAGTTTTCCAAATGATGCCCAGCCCACCTGGATTCTTCTATCAGCTTCCCTATCGAAATGTTCCTACCCAACTGTCATATCTGTCCTAGGTAGACGTACTCCTGAACAACTTCGATATTGACATTTTCGACGATCACCGGTCTTAGGTCAACGTGTGAGTTGGACATGACTTTCGTCTTGTCTGCGTTCATCTTAAGACCTACTCGTCTGGAAGAACAGTTGAGGCTGGTCAGCATTTCCTCAAGATCCTGCAGCGACTCTGCCATCACAACTATGTCATCTGTAAATTCTAAGGTGCTCGCCGTTTATACTTATGCCCCGTTTCCTCCAGCTCAGTGTTTTAAAGAAATCCTTCAGTGCGCTGGTAAACAGTTTCGGAGATAAAACATCCCCCTGTCTAACATCCCTTTGCAACTGGATTGGCCTTGTTTGCTGATTCTGGAGTTGAACGGTCATGGTGGCAGCGTTAAAAAGGCATCTCAACACCTCGATATATCGCCAATCGACTTGGCATCGCTGCAGGGATTCCAGCATAGCCCATGTCTCGATGGAGTCGAAGGCTTTCTCGTAGTCCACAAATGCAAGACACAAGGGCTGGTTATTATACTCTTCGGTCTTCTGTATAACCTGCCGCAATGTGTGGATGTGGTCTACGGTGCTGTAGCCATTTCGAAACCCGGCCTGTTCCGGAGACTCAAAGTCTTCAAGTCTTCGGGCGGTATGGATTGTATGGTTTACACACTTGTATTTCCTGGAGCTATTAGTATTACTTGAAATATAAACTGGTAAGAGTCTTTACAAAATGTGAATTTTGATATTATAAAATAAAAAATCGACTTTTTATTTTGATTTTTATTTGAGATATGATTTTTTGTGATCCTAAACATTTTTGTACCTTCAATTTCAAAGCTAGATAATAGTTTTGGCGTAATAAAATAGGTAGGTAAGTATTTAGATAGTCCGACCTTTTATATATATCCATAAAGATAGGTAAATAGACACAATATTAGCAAATGTAACTATATGTAACGCTGTGTTAGGTTGCTGTGGGACAAAGTAAAAAGAAGGGAGCGTGTCACGTTAGCTGCAGGCTGCAGGCGAACGCCAGAGACAAATTTTACCTTTGTAACTTGATCAAAGACTTCGAAGCATTAGGTTAAATAGGTTGTGATCAGAGTAGCCAATTAAAATACCTCCTGAAGTATCGTCCTTAGTGACCAGTTACAGTAGCATTAAATACTTACTGTTTAATTTATCATGTTCAGTAAAAGCTTGAAAAAAATATAAAATCCACGTTTTTTTGCTGGGTTGCTTCTAGATTTTGTCTGAAAAAGATTATAGAAATTCGGGTTAATAAACATATTAGGACTGTAATTTTTTTACTTTTGAACAATATTTATTTTTGTGGAAGAAAGAAACAAACAAATAAAATAATGGTCAATTGTTTTTAAACGACGACAAATGTAATGTTATCTATCTTCTATACAAGATGTATACAAGATTACCCTGAGTGACTGACTGACTGACATCCGCTAGTAATGAAAGTTTCGGCAACTTTCTCACGTAACGGACTTCACAATTGTCAATTTGAGATCGATTTATTTAATTTGTACAAAAATATTATATGACAAAGTCATAAATAATGTATGTAGGTATAATAAATAACAGTCGAAATGTACACGGCACTCGTAAACATAGCATGCTAAAATATATCCTTTTAACTTATTTATCTAACCTTTTCTTACAAGTTTAACAAAAATTAATGAAGTTTAAAAAAGTATTTTTTAGAATAATTGACGGAATTGTGCGGGACATTGCGTCGAATACGATGCACCTTGCTGACTAATTAACTGGTACGGTTAGTCAATTGAATAAAGTTTACTGATAAATAAAAACACACACACGCCTTCCATGTAAAAAATCGATAAAAAGAAAGTAAATGTCAGTGGTTTGTATTGTATATAAACGGTGTTTTAATAGAAACAAATCGATCAATATTATCTGCGTAAAATTGCAGAATTATTGTGCCCTAAATACGACACAAAAGCCATAAAAATAACGTAATTTTTTACATTGCAAAAATAATTTATATTTGAATTAGTCGTGGAAACTCTTTCAGAGCTCGGCAATAATGCGTTATACAATCTCGTAAAAGTGAAATAATATCATATCTACAATACAATGGTCCACACGGAAACAATATTTATTTACGCTGTTAGGATTGAATTGGTATATGATGGAAACGGTGCTATTTGCCAAGCATTATTAACAAATAAAACAGTGCAAGCTCTCTATATACAACTACGAGTAGGTACAGGATACTTACGTATGATATAGTATTATAGTACAGAGTACTATATTTAAAGTACTCTGTACTAGTAGTAGTTACTTATACAGAAATACGGCCACGCCATACTTCTTGTATAATATAATAAGTTAAGTTATTTTGGATTTAAATATTTTGTATGTGTAATTGGTGAAATCTCTTTTTCATTGCACTTATCTATAAGTAATAATAAAACAAAAAAAGCCTCTTAATACTTAAAGCCTTCTAATTACTTGCTATACGACACATTATAGCTTTAATGTTATTAATTAAAACTAAGATATAATTAAACACGAGTATATATTAAGTTAAGCCTTTATTCATTTTTATAGAATTTCATGTTTATTCATCACATCAGAGAACCAGGCCACTGAAGGGTAAAGACAAAGAATACTAAGTATATGGTTAATGTCTCCTCAAGGCATTCCATTGCTCTCGGTCCTTGACTCAGTAGTCCCACTTGACTCCGGCTATCTGCCCGATGTTGATGCCGGGTCCACAGTGACACCGTTTTCCTCCGGGCTCGCTTCATTTTGTGACAATTTTCATCTCCTACCTAGATATCTGATAGTCCACATATACTTATGAGATGGTTGCTGCATCCTGCCTATCGTGACCAACAGCAAAGAAACGTGAATGTGGAGCCTTAGTGGCTCAGCGAGCTATGTACAGCTATAAACTCGTAATGCTCGTATAGATCGATGCTAGTCAATCCTTTAGAGAAACAAAGGATATTAACTTCAATAAGGACAAGTCAAAACTGAACTCATCGACTTAGCCGAAAGGATTGGCAGGCTGAAGTGCCAGTGAGTGGGGCCATATTGGTCGCAGAACCGACGGCGCCGGGGCGGGACAAGTTCTGGAGTGGTTACCGCGAAATGGTACGCGCAGTAACCGACGACTTAAAGAAGGTGAAGAAGCAGCTGAATGAAAGGTAGAGGTGGTCTACATTAGGGAAGGCACATTCCCAGCAGTAGGCGTCGAAAAAATTATGCGATGAAGACGTACTAAGCATGATCTATGGATAGGTACTTTATAGGATATTAAAGGTGAATAGATTGGATTTTCACCATCTTTAGGCTCTGTGTACATGCCGTGGACCATCCGCTCTATTTAAAGCGGTTTCCGCGGGCAAGATTCACATCATCAACGATGAATGTGCTCGCTGTTCGCAAGATCGCGGCAGCACGCACAAAATGCTTTTTTAAGTAGGTACGTCAAGTTGCTGTTTATAGGTTGCACAAATCACACAGCTCAGTATCAAAGTGATTTACACTGTGATTCAGATAAACATGGAAAACAAGCCGTAGTGATAAAATAAATTTCGAATGGACTGAAGAGGCAGAAATCCTGTTCGAGAAATACTTGGTAAAGCCACATTATCAGTAAAATATTACATTCGGCTCAAGCACTTATGTCATGCATGACCGATGCAAGTCCAGGTGCAGGTGGTAAGTAAGGTGATTTTGGGCTTTAGTAACACAATAAATATAAAGTATATATTTTTTTTATTTTCCTGAATTTATTTGGCCGCAATATTCCATAAAAGTAACCAGCCTTCTGGGTTATGTGAATTTTTTGAATGACAGTGGGCGGCCACTTCTGTCTCAGGACCGACGGCCAATGGGGCAGACGATTCTGGAGTAGAGACAGTGGATCGGTACGCGTCAGATGGAACAGCGGCGACGACCTAAGGAAGGTGGCCGGAAGTGACTGGATACGTAGGGCGTAGGATCGGGTGTGTGCCGTTCATTGGGGAAGGCCTATGTCCAGCAGTGGATTGGGGGCTGATATGACGATGATCAAAGTGGCAAATAGGCAAAACAGACAGCCCGTCTGACGGTAAGCGGTATCTACTGCAGCCCAAAGACAACATGGTCGCTGCCTGGGGACTTTGTTAGAAAATCTCATGTGACTATAATTATACAGGCTATGCTACCCTTCAAATCGAAACACATCAATAAAAATCTGGCATGGCTGGTTGGCGGCAGAAGTTGGTAAGAGGGTGGTGACCATTCATACGGATCTTGCAATAGAATCCTTCCATCGATGAACTTGCACTGGGCACAATAAGCGATGTACAACTCACGCAATTGTTAAGCGAATCGAATAACAGTTTGGTGCTCAAGCATATAGTATTACCTGACAGAACAAAGTCGATTGTTTGTGAAAGGTCTACTAGTAGGGTGCGGGCGTACATAGGTACCTAAAAGAGAAATTCCGACGTTGTTTAGCATTTCAAACTGTTAACCTGTCACCCGAATACGTATTTATATACCTATGTATAGATGCATTACATGGGCTGACATTTGTGTTCAATGTAATGACATGTACTCACAGCAATTTTAACAAGTTAACTGAATTCTTATATTTAGCGTACCTAATGTATGAAGAAAGTTATAATTTAAGATTTTTTCTACAAAACTATGTAAGTACATGAATTTACGGTATTCGGATTTTTATATATGAGTGAAACTCACATATAAAAATATATAGTATATTATTTTTTTTTTATTTCCCCGAGCTTTTTCCATACTTCCTGTGTGGTGTCCTTTGACTGCACTAAAACTATTCATTTCTTTTTCAAAAATCACTATGTAGACAAAGACGAAACTAATTTTAGTGCTGTGTTTTTTTTGTTCCATTAATTCTATTATGCCATTAATTCTATAGAACTTAAAGCATTTAGGCGACATAGTTTTGGTACACACCAATCTTGTTTAATGAGCTTTAATTTTATTTGATAACTAGCTGTGCCCGCGGCTCCGCTCGCGTGAACTACAGAATCCGCCCCCGTTCCCACTTCCGCTCCCGTTCTCTTCCCACTTCTACTTCCACTCCCACTCAGACTCGAGACTCTCAATATCCCAATCCCAACCCCAACCTCAACCCCATCCCTATCCCCAAAAACTAAATTTCACTCAATACCATACGCGCCGCGCCGCGCCAGTTGATCTCGCCCATATGATGAACATACTCGTACGTTCGAGAAATATTCATTTTTTTTCGTAAATAAGAGATGGTTTTTTCATAAATGATTTCTAAATGTGATACTGAGTTACTGGAAGAAATATTAACAGTCGTTTTATTATCATCCGATATAATAGCTTCTAGAAAAATTTACTTTATTAATATCTCAGGTTCTAAGTGGCGTATCAAGATGAAACATGCACCAGATTTTAAGTTAGATCACCAGCAAAACAACTGTGAAAACTGCATCAAATTTTATTCAGTAGTTTTCGCGTGATGCGGTAACAAACATACATACAGACAGACAGACAGAAAGACAGACAAACATTCTAAAAAAAATGTTTTAGCTACTATTGGCCCTATAAAGACCCCTCATACATTTTTTTAAAATATCTCTCATGTACAGACATATACCAGGTACAGTTTTATTATAAGTATAGATAGCTGTGCCCGCGCCTTGGACCGTGTGGGCTACAGAATTTTTTTTTTATTTTTTTAATAAAGTTGAAATTTACTAAATGTTACTTCAATTTTAACTCCCCTGGTTTTTTGAAGACTCTATCAGAATTAGTTCCGTAGTTTTTACGTGATGCGTGCACAAACAAATAGACAGACAGACGAACTAAAATCACCTTAATGTTATTCCATTACTTATTCTTTTACCAAATCCTTATTATGTAGGTACATATTTTTAATGTAGTCACTCGAAGTCTACATTTTTATTTATTTGATATTTAGTACCTACTGGGCAAGAACATTATATAAGTGGGAAGTCCTTTTCTTCAATATTCTTAATTTACCTTTTTAAACCCAGCTTAACTTTTTTCTAAACATCATTTGTAAAAACAACGCCAGCAAAGTCGCGGACTAAACTTGTGCCGTAATAAATGGCGCCGGCGAACTAGCAATTTCCATATTTATCTGCGGGCAGACTGACTAATTAGCCATGGCAATGTAATTAACAAGGCTGAAAGTGGTCGTGCTGTGGCATAATGCGGTCGGTCAATATCCATTACAGAACGTCAGGAAAGGCTCTTGACGAGATGGATGGCGGCTAAAGTACTTACATGTCAGTTGTCACTTTTCTCATTGACTCATTTTTAATTCACTCATTTTAATCAGATGGCTAGAGTGCCTTTTATTCACAATTTAAGTATACTGCTTAAAATTGAAAATAGTATAATTAATTCTGGAACTATGAAATGTCTGCCTACCTACCTATCTGGCGTGAGCGGGATATTATCTGAGCTACAGAAAATTTATAAGTACTCAGCAATGATGAGAAAATAAAAATTTGAGAAAATTATTATTTTCCAAAGTATTCTTGAAAATAAGGTCACACATTTTTTTATTAAGTAACAAAGTAGAGCATCGTGCGTGATGAGCAGATTTCAAAATACATAGATGCCTAAGTTAGATGTTATTTAAAAAATAAATAGCCGCAAAAAGTTACATGAAGTGGTTTCGCATCCGCTTGTTCGCTACATCAAAAACTTCAGGCAATTTTTTTTTGTAAACAGAGAAATACCTACAGTTACCTAGATCCTACTAACATTATAAATGCGAAAGTTTGTAAGTATGGATGGATGTTTGTTGAATAACTACTGAATGGATTTTAATGAAACATTACAATAATATAGCTTATACATCAGAATAACACATAACCTACAATTTATAAAGATATTCTGTGAATTGTCCAAAATATCAAGTAAGTAGGAAAAAATCTACCTTCTGGCGTGCGCTGCCAAAACCGCTATAGAGTTACACATACGTAATGTATGATGGAAATGTTTATCTTAACGAGTCCTACAAAAAAGCTACTCGAAATATTAATCGTGCGCAGACGAAGTCGCGGGCACCAGCTAGTAGAAAATAAAGGAAGTTTATATGAAAAGTGTTAATTTCAAAGATTTTACATTGTCGGAACCCGCACATTGTGGACGACGCAGGTACACTTTACTGCCTTTTTATACTGACTTAACTGACTGATGGTTGTAATACATTTTTATGGAAAATAAAATGTCCTTTTTTTGCAATTATACAGTACTGTCTCGCTTCCACGGAGCCCGAAGGTAAAAATGTAAATTTTTACATCAAAAGTTTCTTTGAAATGGAAATTAAAGTTAGGTATATAATGTTTCTTATGCAATTAAAACCTATTACTTAACCTGACCTGACTCCGTAATATAATGTTATATCTTTGTTTCTTTCTGCAACTGAGGTGGTGAAAATCAAAAGCTGACATGTCCTGCGGTTCTTCTTTTTTCAGAAATTTGGAAAAAATTAGCTTCATGTTTAAAAAATATGTAGGTGAGAATCTACCGAACTTTGATGAGGCATGGAAGATGCCTCTATCTGTAAAACGTGAAGAGGCAGAATATTGAAGGCTCATAGACATACCACATTTGCTTCTTTCATAGTGAGAACTGCTAAGGAATGGAACTCCCTGCCAGCTTCGGTATTTCCGGACACGTACAACTTGGGTCCTTTTAAAAGTCGTCCTTTAAACTTAACTCTTGTGAATAGGCATCTTCTGGGTAAGCGCTCTCCACCTTATCGTCTGTCACCTATCATCAGGTGTGATTGAGGTCACGAGTGTAAACACATCAGGAATAATGGAAAAAGGTCCTTATAATAATTAAGATACTATAAAATAAAATTAAACAGGAAGTTTGAAATCAGGACCTAGAGTGAAAACGACATCATTGCAGTATGTAATTAATATATTCGTCTGTTTCTTATTTTTGAATTCTTGTTTATTAACCGACTAGACAGAAAAAGACAGCATTATTACTACATTCAGAGTTATCTCAGTATTAAAGGGCAAATGCAATTTCCCACCGAATGGATAAATGAACGATTGATGTTAATGTTGGTCACTCTAGTAACTTTCATAGAATCCAGTTTGACAAATTTTTTGTCAATTTCCAAAAGGTTGCCATAACACTTTACGGTATTCTACGACTAGCAGGGCAGAATTATACATACAGAGTGGAACAGAAAAGTGTCACCAGACGATTATTCCTCAGTAATAAAGATATCCGACCAATTCATACTGACATAGCTACCAGGTGGCCTGATACTAAAAAGGACGAAGGACGTTCCTAACTAAAAAAAAGAAATCTTTTAAAATACTACCCGAAAAAAGTGATTATTTCCCCCATAAGAGGTATTTTTTTAACGCCAACCAAAAGCCCTTTGTATCAATTATAAAAGGTTACGTACTTCAACTTCGAAATTCCAGTAGTGGTCGAAATAGTGCGATAATAAATACGGTTTCGTATTATTCTTCGCAAATAGATAGCTTTTAAGTTTAAAAAAAATTGCGAGAAAAACCTAAATTGAATAGCCTACCCATTTAATAAATTAATTAAAACCGGCCAGTTCGTTTTCTAAAGTGAACATGATACTTGTTTTAGCTTCTAAATTCATACTCGTACATATTCGTAATAAGAATTCGGAAGTAAATTGTGTAATTGAATGCAAATCTATTGCTCCTTATATCGTTGGGTGTCGTAGGGGAAATACGTGGTATATCCATTCCAGGCATTCACATCGGCGCCATGCCTAGAGTGACAATGTGATTTACTCATTATTATTTGACAAATTCGCTTATGTCATCTCACGAGCGAATATATCAATTAAGTACATTAGTGTACGAAGGTGCGTAGTTAATGTATAGATATTTATGATACTTACTAGTGCAGGTACAACCTACCTAGATATTCGTATTATAAATGTTAATATGTACTTACATAGATTGAACATTGCGCGCTCGTGGAGGATAGCGACTATCGGCTATTATGTCTAATGAGACTGAATGAATGCATTACCCACGTCATATACCTACAAGAAACGTTAAAAACACAACTTCGAGTTCTGTTGTATTCGCTCTAGTTGGGAATCATCACCGACACTGGGTAGCCGCATACCCTCTTCACGGCTTCCCTTTTTATCTCACCTGGTGGGGTTGCACGCACTAGGAGAGAAAAGAGTCAGGGTGCCTGCAGTACAACCATATGACATAGGTATAGTCCCACCCACAAGCCGCAAACATGGGCCAAATGTCAAGAAACAGCTGCATCATCGTCACCGCTACTTATTCGCCCTCGTGAGGGCGCCGCAAGACCCTTATGAAAACCAAGAAGCGCCCACCACCTTAAAGAGATTCTGGCGTCGGACTTACCCGCACACACCAGCGGCCACATCGCCCAGAGCGTATGTCTGTGGAATCATTACGCTGCCGACGATGCCGCCTTGCCGGCGCCACATACATCGCTTCATCCATTTCTGAGTAAATCGCATATAAATATTCACTTTGTATGGGTTGTATGCGATTATAATATTTATTATGTTACGCCAACTTCTTCAACCCGATTTCAGGATTATCTCGTTTTTCTTAGGCCAAATTAAATCATTGTAACCGTGTTAGGATAAACTATAGTTTAACACGTTCGCGGACATTAAGTCACATGCGTTGGACACAAATTATTTGTATGGAGATTTTACGGCAGCTATAGCATCTTTGCATTATTGCACATCTCGTGCGTCTTTAAATGAGACACACTGCTATGACAGTCGACTGCTATAGCAGTGCGCGAGGTGGTGAGCAGCGACAATTTTTTTATGTGTGTTAAAGCCCATATTATAGGAATATAATAATAGGACACTAGTTAACTTGTAATCGTGTATATAGTGTGACACTAAACGTGTAGCTACTATATTTTACTATGAAAACCCGACTGCTGTAGCGTTCCTGTCAAAAAAAGATGCGCGAACTAAGACCGCTATGGCATCCGCTTCCAAGTAAGTAGGCGAAAACAAACGCTATAGCATTCACGTCCGTAAGTGTTAAACAGCGTCAAACTAGTTCATCTGAAACGAGATAGAACAAATCGGATCAGCCTGGTCAAAGACAATATATTTATCTGGGCAAATGTTACGAATACTATTGAATAGATGAGCTGGTTTAAACCTGCTAGGCTATATCAGTTTCCTTGCCAAGGCAAAACTTAGTTAATCCTAACGCGTTTAGGATAAACTACATTGGTCTAGGCTAAATCAATGCCTTATAAATAGCGTTTCACGGCTGCAATTGTTATTTAATTGTTTTTTTTTATTGATTAGTTTTTGAAACACGGATAAATAAAACTGTAGTTAAATTTAAAACCTTTTTCTTCTAGAACAAAATTCAACATTTAATTTACCAATAATATACAATAATAAACCAAGAGGACATTTAACTTGACGAGTGCTGCTGAACCGAATTCCTCATCATCCGAACCCGCTAAGTCCGCTGAATCTGATTGATATGGAAATGAACTATGTACCTACTTACTTGTAATCTGTCGATTATTATATAATAAAAAAAATCTTTTGTCCTATATCTAACAAGTCAATATTAGATTGATTTTAAAATGATTTCAACTTCCATAGTTCCTTGATGAAAAATGTAGATTATGGCTGCGGTATTGATTAATATTTATTAGGTATGGACCTATTCTGAACATACTTGTTTACAGACGAACCCCTGAAAGATTTTCTAAATTGCAATTACCTCCTCTATAAACAGCCTTAACTTACAAAGAGATTATGTGTGGATTTTGAGGATCACCACTTGTTTGGAAAGGGCTTACCGTTTCATCTCGCTGCTTCTGTTCTCTCTGCGACGTCATCCATTAAATCCTTATTGTCACTACGTTTCTGCACATTGTAAACCAGGGCAAATAAATTATCTACTTGAATTATTAATACTCATTTTTCTGTTTCCAAGTTAACGTGAATATAATACAATACGTCTGTTCCATATAGTTCTATGTTATATTTGATTTAAAATTATATTTATTTCAGATTGAAAATTATATACTTAAGTACAACATCTAACAAACAAGTCAAAACGAGGAATATAAAAAAGTGTAAAGTAAAATATCTTAAGTAGATTAATTATGTAGTATATTTTTGGTTTTATTTAGTACTAGCTGCTTCCGCTCCCGCTCCCGCTCCAGGTACAGGTCCAGATCCAGGTCCAGGTCCAGATCCAGCTCCTCAATCAAAAGTTATGCGCATTTATAGTTTTCAAAAACTCACATACATTACATTGATACCATACCCGCTTCCGCTACCGCTCACGAATTCCGTCGTGCATTGACACCCTACACTTATTTGTTGTATGCGAGTTTTCGAAAACTATAAATTAGCATAACTTTTGATTGACTGGGCCGATTGCAATGAAATAAAGCCTGTATGTTACACCGAATTAAGCACTACGTTTCTGTGAAAATTCCTTCAAAATCGGTTTTAAGTGATGCGTGCACAAACAAACAGATACAAACAGACAACTAGATAAACAGACAAAAATTTCAAAAATGATTGAAATGTGTTCTATTACTTATCCCTAAGGATAACTAATAGAATTGGGGTGTCCAACACCCAAATTTATTTTTGCAAATATCTTCAATGTAAGACACGCGAAGTTTGTCGGTGCCGCAACTCGGAAATGTAACCGAGTTGCGGCTCCTTGCGTGGAACAGAGCGATTGTTTGGAACGCTCCATCTAGTAGTACATAGAGATCGTTGTTTTTTTGTAAGTACCTAATGCAAACAAACAATACTAATAGGTATTCGTAGAACTATCGATTGTGACGTCTCACGATTCTATAAGTGAGAAGGGTATTATTTGGTACTACCCCCTTCCGCGGTTTTTTTTGTTTGTCTGTTGTCGTGGGAATTGCCTATTACTGCATACCTACTCACCCCTGGGGGACGAGTAGGTTACGTCGGGTTTGCCTAAAACCCCGCGGTGGCCATCTTCGACGCCAAACTATTAAGAATGTAGTTAAAACTATTAGTCATTACGTACCAGCCTATCGCCATCCGTTGCCGGATGTAAACCTTTCACAATGCGCATTACCATACGCAGACTTTCCCCTTCTTACACCTTTTAAGGTCGTTGGTCCATTTAGCGGGGGCATCCAACACTGCACCCACTGGTACGTGAATTCGACTGCAGAACTCGTCTGCCTTATTGGTAATCGGTTCTGCGACAGATGTTGCCTGCCCAATGCCATTTTAGATTGCTAATTCTTTCGCCTAAGCTAGTGATTTTAGTTCTTCGTCGGATTTGTTCGTTACGAATCATGTCCTTAAAACATTGCGGTATGGTGACGTAAAGGCTTGGCACAGTTTTCCAAATGCTGCCCAGCTCAACTGGCTGCTACATTTGGCTTCCTTATCGAATCTTTTTTTGAATGATCTATCCTAGATATACATAATCTTAAATAACTTCGATATAGACAAAAGATCTAAAAGAAATTATAGCTGTAAGTATTTTATTTGTGCAATAAAGTTAATAAAATAAATATTGTATTGTACACATTGTCGACGATCACCTTTTGAGCATGAACATGTCTTTTCGTATGCGATAATGCATACTAAATGCCCGAAGAGCAAGTGTTATTAAAAAATCTGTTGACAGAATTCGCAGTTGAGATCAATGCAGCGCCACACCCCCGGCATTCCATAGTATTGCCGGGCTGAGCGGCGCGAGCCGAACGACTGCAGCTTGGCGTAGTGCGTACTGCTAGCAGTACCGCAGAATAAGTAATAGTCCGTGCTCTATTTTGCGGGCGACGTTAAACTGGCGGTGGGACTTGAGTTTCGTTTCTTTACGTAGTAAAGTCTGGCAGTCTGGCAACGCCGTCTATCATAATCATAATGCAAATTTTACGCCGACTTATTTAATTTCAACCCTTTTGTGGCTTTCTTAGTACATATAGGTAATAAACCTAAACTTATACTAAATAGCTCAAGGCACTTTTGGATCAGCTGTAATGTTCACTGTATCTTCGATGAGGGGTAGGTTGAGACGTGAAATGTGGCACATCACTTCTCCCCGCCCTACCTCCTCGCTCTCCTTATCTTCTCCCTCTCCTTCACTTACTCTAAGTTATAAAAAGCAGCCAAGTGCGAGTCGGACTCGCCCATGAAGGGTTCCATAGCAGCAACTATCATAATATAAAAGTTATTGTAGTTCGTTGTAACTTTGATCGATGCTTTAGTAATAGTATTGTGGTTTACGATTTATGACGTATTAAAAAAAACAACTTACCAGATCTCGTTCAAACCAATTTTCGGTGGAAGTTTGCATGGCAATGTACATCATACATTTTTTTAAGTTTTATCATTCTCTTGTTTTAGAAGTTACACACATTTTACCACTTTGGAAGTGTCTCTCGCGCAAACTATTCAGTTTAGAAAAAAAATGATATTAGAAACATCAATATCATTTTTGAAGACCTATCCATAGATACCCCACACGTATGGGTTTGATGAAAAACAATTTTTGAGTTTCAGTTCTAAGTATTCCCCATACTTTATTGTTTTTTTTTCTATTTTTGTGTGAAAATCTTAATGCCGTTCACAGAATACATCTACTTACCAAGTTACAACAGAATAGTTCTTATAGTTTCGGAATAAAGTGGCTGTGACATACGGACGGACAGACAGACAGACATGACGAATCCATAAGGGTTCCGTTTTTTGCTATTTGGCTACGGTACCCTAAAATTGCAACAACTAGATCAACAGTAACCAAACACGCTCATAGCTTCGCTTCTCGTATACCCCCTTGTCTGCTGTCTACCTCCCTTTTACTGTCACTATCATACATGTACCTAACATAATTCCGGGGCGGATCCATATTATACAGCCCATTCCCTCTTACCATATCTTTTCCCCTTCCATTCCCCTCCCCCATTCCTCCTCTATCTCCCAAATCCCCTTACCTTTGATAGTTCATGCTTTATTATATCTTCAGGTAGGTACCTTATAAGCCATAAAGTATGGGAAGTTAGAAGTTGTAATGAAAGATACTGTGTCATTGATATTCTCTATTCATAAGCCGCTTACACCAACATTACGCATTGAAATAAATAATTACATACAACTATACGTCAACTATTATCATAGGTAAACTATCGTACATCCGTAGTGTACCGATAAACACTTTCTATGCAGCTAAAAGACACACCTAAACGCGCGAAATAACAATATGTAACTTTATACTACATTGTGCATGATTTAAATAACTCGTTATCAACACAAAGTGTGGAGTGTCGTTCCTTTGTTAGCTTTTACTAGAGTTTCTTTTGTAACCTGAGAGACTCAGCTACAGCAGTTTTGCTGAAAATCCCGGAGAAAATAGTCCCATGTATGCTATTATTATTTCAACTAGCTGTGCCCGCGGCTCCGCTCGCGTGACCTACAGAATCCGCTTCCGCTTCCCACTCCCGCTCCCGCTTCCGCTGACGCTTCCGCTTACCTTTTCGCTCCCGCTCCGGTCCCACTCCCACTCCAATTCCTACTCGCACCTCCAAATGTAATCCAAACTCATCATAAGTCGGAACTACTCGTATAACTATATCTGTATTTTAAATAGGAATGAAGGGAAAATGAAACTGGTTAGCAAAAACGAAATCGGAAATTATAACTTTTATAAAATTCAGTAAAAATATGAAGTCGGAATCAGTTTATATACCTAACTGGAGGTTCGTAAGTTTTTATTTTATTGCACAAAATGATTCCGTCATCAAATAACTTTTAATGCCTCCGAAAATTAAAGAAAAAGTAAAATTAGTGATAATTTTGACACTTGCCAAGCTAGTGATATCCTGAGAAAAATATTTGAAAATTTACAAAAATATCTTAAAAGGGGCATTCTCTGAAATGTCGTCTTTGCATATTTTAATAACCTTCCATATTAGGTATAGAGTTCTATGCTGAAGTCAACTATGAACACCAAATATAATACAGCAGCAAAGATTATTCGAAATTAACTGTATTATTAAAAAGGCTGGCAAATCTAAACATTCAAAGCAATATAAGCAGAAAATGTTAATAAATTGTTAACAAACTTAGATGTGCAGGTAGAAGTGGATGTTACACTAAGTCAAGGTATAAACAAAGAAAACATAAATGAGGACGTATTTCGGCAATATCCCGTGTCGGACGGCCGGCGTAGCGGGGGATGGGAAACAAATAAAGTTTCTCGGTGACAGATACGAGATTTGGTTTCAATTACGAGGCAAAGTATTTTATTCGTATTTCTATACAAACAATTCCATTGGATTTATTGCGTTTTACTCTCAAGCATAACGTTAAACTTTTAATACTTTGCACCGGAATGAATAGTAGGTATTGCACCGGAGAGTTTCGAAGACGTGTATCTTGACAGTGGTGGTGATAGCGATGATGAATTGATGATATTGAAAGTGACAGTAGGTAACTGTCAGCCCAGCGTCACGGTATTCGTTACTATCACTATTACCATCGTCATCAAGACCGCTGCAAATATGGAACATAGGTATATTTATGTAAATGGTAGATCGATACCTAACTATAAATTGATAACGTTTAACAAAACATTTGCAACAAAATTTTAAACATATTAGGTAGTTATATTTTACTGCTAACAATGCAAATTTAATTAATGATACAGTAAACAGATACTTTTTTTATAATTCATTTGTGTTTATTTTGAGATATCGTAATTTTTTTATGTCTATAGACTCCTATTTTATCCTTTTTCTCGCATACAGCTAATTTAACAGAAATGTGTCTAGTTAATTTTAAATTTTATTTTTACTCGTTTAATCGGAAATACGAATATCTCCTGTTCTATGGGAATTAGGACAAGACAAACTTACAAATATAACACCAACACCAGGGCCAACTTGTATACGTACTACTTGTTTGTCCCTAATGGAATCGAACCCATGACCTCTGGACTTCAAAATGATCCAGCCACTGAGCCAACGAGGCGGTGAAATTATCTTTCTCATCCAAACTAATAAAAGCCAAAGTTACAGCAAGAAATTTTATAGTGCAAAATATGATTTTATATAGCCCAAAATACTTCTAGTACCTACTTGCTTTAATTAGTTCTGCCGCCAGTAAGAACGTGCTGGTAGTGTGACTTTTAAACATATTTTGGTAGAAAATCATACTTAATTACATGTCTAAATCAAATGAACAAAATTGGAACAGAAAATAAGTTTTGGTCGCTTTCAAAAAGGAAATGTTTTATTTATCGAAAAACACAAAGTGATAGATAAAGTTATTTAGGAATCAGGCAGTATAGAGCACGAGATTCAGGACGCGACCTGACACGTTCGCCCGACGCGCTACAAACCAGTGGTCGCTTTTTGTTTACGCCAACACAAACTTTGAAACCGAATTGAAACTGCGAAGTCGCTGGAGCTGAACATACAGCACCAGAACATAATATAAAAAAAACATGTGAACGGCGCACCCTAATACCTATATGTGGACGATAATCTCTAGGCTCATTCCACATTTGTACTGCAATTTATAAAATTAGTTATTAGACACTGAAAATTAAGTTTCATTCTATCTGACATGAGGTCTTAAAACATTTTAACTGTAGGTATAGGTAAGTCGCAGCAAAATGGCGTAAACCGCGTTTCAAGAAATCACTAGTAGTTTCGCGAACTGTAGGGAATTCGCCGCCTTGCCTGTGCCTTTTTTATTCTGTAGAATACAGTTGATTGGTTCTAGAAGTCTTACTAGTTTTATTGCAAAGCATAAAATCCCAATAGAGCATTCAGAAAAATAGCATAAAGGCTCCCCTGGTTTAAATCATCCCATACCTAAGTGATTTCTCGAAAACTCGAGAGATGGTGTAAACTGCGCATTAGGTAGTTTTTATTAGGTACCTTTGGAGATTACAATAAATCACTGGATTTGTTTAGTGCTTCAATGAAATCACAAGATTAATTTAGGGGGATAACCTTGGTTTATATATATATATATCAACGATCTCTATGTACTACTAGATGGAGCATTCCAAACAATCGCTCTGTTCCACGCAAATGCGGCTCCCGGAGCTGCAGTTGCGTGGAACAGAGCGATTGTTTGGAACGATCCATCTAGTAGTACATAGAGATCGATGATATATATATATATATATTACGAAGACATACTGTTTTGAGATCCTCTTTTTAGTTGCATCTTTTTTTGGGACTGGTCTTTATGAGAAAATCTTCGAGTTTCAATACCTACCAACTCTCTTCCTTTTCCCAGATCTTTTCGCGGTTCCGCTCGCGTGATCTACAGAATTATGTTACTCTTTATACCTTATTATGATACCAAACGTAACAAAATATATAAGTAGGTACCTACTAAAATCTGGCCAGAAAACATATAGGAATTAAAAAAAAACCTAAATTGGTTAAATGCTTTCTAGTTATAAGCAGACTAACGGACAGACCGACACCAAGAGACGTTGTGTTTTATAATAACCGGAAAGGACAGGGATAGAGAAGGATATATCACAGAAACCGGATCTTAGCAAAAAACTAGAACAAATCCGGGGAAACGCGGACGGGTGGCAACCCTATGTAAAGCCATCCTTGTTGAGGTCGTCCGGGTTAATGGAGGTTTGTTTCATAAAGGGCAGAAAGTATCCGTAAAAAGAATTTATATAAGTACATATGTGGTTCTCAAAATAAGACTCCCAAAAAGAAGTAGGTAGGTAAAGAAGCCCCCGAAATGGAAATCTGAAAAAGGGGGAGCCTCACAATATTAAACAAAATATTTGTCATCACAGGAGATAGTTTTACACATTTTCCAACCAACAAATGTCTATTTTGTCATCTTCATAATTTTATGTTTTCATGTACTAAACATATCCACAAAATAAGACTGATTGATTAGCTAGACGAAATCCCTAATCGACAAGCGTAAGGAGGCGAATCTCTAGCCACGCCATTCCCCGATTTTTCTTGAATTCCCTAGAGAGTTCGGAAATAATTAGGGATTTCGTGAAAACATGGACTACGCTTTTTTTCTGCATTGTATAAGTACTTATTTATATTCTGCCCATTATAATATAAGAATACTAGAATAATAAAAAAAAATGCACTTAGGTACCTACTGTGTCTGGCGGCAGTCTAGAGGGTTAACGAAAATTTTAGGTAGGTACCCACTTATATGAAGCCATAAATGCTGCAGGATAAGAAAAAAGTAGGTACGTACTAACAATAAAAGAGTTCCGTACAAGGACTAGTTCCAATTCGAAGAACGTACGAGTAACACAGCAGTTTAGAAACTTACTTTATCAACCGCACATAACATTTTAATTTATAGTTTCATTGAATAAATAATGTTCAAAACACGTGAGCGAGTACAATCACTGGCTGGTTGACATGTGTCGGTTTAAAGTTACAAATAGCCATTGTGTTTATTTGTACGGTGATTATTCATAATAATTTATTTTTGTCCGACAGTATCAAAACGTGTCGCGTGGCAATGTTGTGCGCAGTATTGGCATCCTGTGCGCTCGGCACGGGGACGGCCCCCGCGCAGCTATGCGCCGGCGCCGCGGAGGACGATCCGCGCGCTGTGCGATTTTGCCAGGCTCTGAACACCTTCTTGGAGCTATACGCTGAGGCTGCCGGTGAACAGGTCCCCGAATATCAAGGTAAATTAGACGTACAGCCAATGTACCTATATTAAGGGAAAGGGCAAGCGGCTGTCATACTAGATTTCTGCAACTGGTTCGTCGGTTATAAAAGTAATAATATTCACGCATATAAATAATGTATTTCTTTAATTCTGGTAATTTGGAAGAATACTTTGGCATTTTTATAGGCGTTGCATATCCGACAGTGGTCTACCGACTGATCGCAGATGAGCTCACCTCTAGTATCGCGAGCTCAATTGCGTTGACGTATTTTCACTGCAGATTATAGAAATCTATAGTATGAAACATCATTGTAGGTAACCTATTACAACTATCTGACTGTCTGATTGATGAAAAAATAAAATTGACTTTGCCGTAGGAGACTTACTTAACGAGTTGTTATATTATGCCTTTGTTGCTAAAAAATAAGAATAGCGTTAATTTATCAAAATTTTAAATGTAATTTAATTTTCAGCGTTAGTGCGCGACTATCCGCAGTTGCTCGACACGGGAATGAAGCGACAGGATGTAGTGCACTCATTCCTGCGCTTCGGGCGTCGGCGCTGACGCGTTCGGCCTTACCGCGCGCCTGCCTCGCACCCGCTATCAATCCGAAACACAATTACCTACATCAACGAGGCTAGAAACTACCTCTATAATTTCTAACCCTTTACAATTGTATCGTGTGTTATAATTTAAAGATGAATAGTAATATTATGTTATTTCTTCCAATATATAACATTAAGTAAATGTATTCCGTCTATGTTTCACAGAATATTTTTATTGTAGGATATCCTGTTAATGCAAAAATATAATTGAATAAAATCGCGTGACTCAGCACGTCACGATCTGGCGCTAAACCTCTCTCTTTCCAAAATATTAATAAACATAATTTTATATAATATAAAATAATAAGGATATAATATATCCTTACTACCTGTTATTATCTATAGGTATTATAATATAATATATATAATTACAAAATGTCTTCTTTCTATAAGTATAAATTATTTAAGGCCTACCTATTTATTCAGTCTTATGCGTACCGTGCGCACGTAGGGTGCGCAGTGCGTACGCACAACTATAATTCCATGCTGTATGATTGATTACATGTGTGATTAGTACTCAAATCACCGAACTGAACAATCGCGCATTCATCAATCACTAAACATTGATAATACAGACCAATCCGCACGGTACAAGTGTAGTTACTTCCTCATCCGCATGGAGATAGAAGCAGTCTGCGCACAGCAACACGGGAACCAACAACTAACTCTTGATCTCATATAAGAACAGCTTACCTACGTACAACCTAAGCTATATAATCGACGTAACAAAAATATATGACTCGTAAAAATAATATCCTGAAATAACTTAGACGTAAAACGTCTTCGTTCTTTTGTTAGAATCTCAAGAGAAGCTTTACGTGAAGCTCTTCTACTCTCGCCATTTCTTAGCTATGTCCCAGACCGAGACTTCTTAGACACAACTCACAGAGCACGAGTGGCCCGCAAAAGGAATCTGCAACAACGATTCCATTCCACGCATGCGTGTAAGTGCTTCGTGTGCAGAACTTCGAAGTTACTCAGGCAGTGGCCACTTGCTAGTTGCATTTGCCACCTCACCGACTCGGAAGCGTAGGTATCACGATAGTGATCGTGGTGATGAAAAGACGTCGACGACACCAATCACATTTACAAAACACACGCCCATTAAAAATATATGGTATGAACTTTGATACCTATATGAATCGCAGACTACGTTTATTTATGTAGGTAAGTAACATGTTGATGATGACACATAGTAAATTCAGTCGAGTAGATAAAAAGAAAGGATCATACATTTTCCATCCGTACGTGTGATAAAATGTATGATCCGTGCGGTAGATCCCCATAGCAGTGTAAACGGCCTTATAAGGACATAAGTGCACGAGGCAAAGGTTCGCCGTCAGTCCGAATACGTGCGCACGAGACCGCGTGCAAGACTGTACTATGTAAGCACACTTAGATAGTAAGCAATGTAATAATTAACTTACCTATTATGTCTAAAATCTTACTATAATTATATACTTACATGTTCTACAATTTTAGTAAGAACTAAGACTACTATAATATGAATTAAGTCTCATGATATTTTAAATAAATAAATGTTCATTTAATCTGAAACAAGTTTTTGGTCGCGGCTTCGATTCGATTTCTTTTAATTGGAAAAACAGAAGAATACAATTAATGAAATAAGCCCTTTTGGCAGGCATGTAAGAACCAAGTATATTTTAGGTTATCTCTGCTTTAAAAAAAGTCATATTCTAGTGTAAAGTATTAAAAATTAATCTAAAGTTAATTAAATTACTATCAAAATATCAGTCATGGTTTTTTTAGTCATTTATTTATATTCCAAAATGACCGAGTGGTACCGATTCCTCTAAAAAAAATGTTTAGGCCCACTAAATAACACACACACTGAGTTTTGTAACCAGGTACAAAGAGGGAAATGTTTGTTGCAGTTTGAAGTCAGCTTCGGTAAGAGAAATATTCGTTTGATTTTGTAACTGGCTTGTAGCCAGTTCGGAAGAGGGAACGTTTTTTGCAGTTTCATAACCGTTACGGTATGGGACTATTTGTATCATTTTGTAAATGGTTTGTCGCCAGTTTTGAAGTGGGAAAGTTGGTTGCAGTTTGAAGCCAGTTTCGGTATGGGTAACATATTTCTTAGTTATAAATGTTGGTACTTATAGTATAAGTACCTAAATGAATTATAATAATAAAAAAGTATATAAATAATACGAATATAAATCATTAAAATGTCAGCCAAAAAATAATAAATTACATCCAAATATTCTGAGATCAAAAGCCCAAGTTTAATTTCCAAAAAGGTTTATATTAATAAAAAGAATGAAGTCATTTATATTCCATCATTACATTTCCATTATTTCACACATGAGCAGACGAAATGCGATTGTCGTCTGTAATTCTGTATTTCGGTTGACTGTTGTGACGTGACATCTGTCATAGCTAATTTCCATGTGGTATCTACATCATATTTGAAATAACTTATTTCATATTTTACTAGATGTTTGAATCACATCTCCACCAATTGACAGTAGACATTGACCCTGCAAAAAAAAGTAAATTTTTTTTACACATCCATTTACAGCCCATAAATTGTTTCGGTTTATTAGAACCCCAAAACCGGAGTATCTTTTTGTTTGATTGTGATATGGCTTATATAAACAGAAATGCTAGACGGTTTTGAAGGTTGTTTAGTAATTTCTGATATATATTTTCGGAGTTTCGTTTGTTCCGGTGATAATTGCGATAATTAACAATAAATTATGTTGAGTTGAATATGAAACATATCTAAAAAACTTACAGCTAAAATAAAAATTCTATATTATCTATATTTTACATAATATTGTTATGTAGATAGGGTTTGTAAGTGAAAACAAGTAAAGAGTGTCGATAATAGACTACTAAGGTCGTACTAACCTGATTTTTGTGAGCATTGTCCTGCAACATCAGTTGAGTTATGTAGAACGATGTAAGAGCATTTCCTCCCAGAGCTGCAGTATACGCCCTTGCTATCGCTAGTGCCTATAATAATAAAAAAAACTGGTTCTACAAAATATAACAAAAGATATGTAATAAAAAGATGAAAAAACCATAGCGATAGTGGTAAATGTGGTAAAACACTGAAAACTGAGTGAGTATGTTAAAAGTGGCCAGGATAATCAATGAGGCTGTGAACCGTACGGGCGTATGATAGGTACATTTCAAATATCGGTTGTACAAAATTAGCACGACATGATCATTTTATCTCTAAAGTTTTTTACCCATGTAGGTTTTTGTATTGTTTTTTACGCACTTGTAATTCGCTATAGATAGCATAATATAGGCTGCTGGCGGATTTGGAAAGACAGAATGCAGCTGTAATATAAAAAATGAACTTGATGGCGAATTCTCCTGGGATTGTAAACTGTACTTCCAATTATAGTGATGCTACACTACTAATGTTCATGCCAGTGACAAATCAGGTCATCTACCTGCCACGTGTTTTTCTAGAGAATTTTCAATATTTCTCGTTTATTATAGTATTTCTAAAAGAAATTATTAAAAACAAATATTTTTAGTGAAAATGATATACTTATAAATTTTGTAATACGCTCCCGTAATCATATTCCCCTTGAATGACTGTACAAATGATTGAAGTTGTAGTGTGTAAATGAGCAGTGATAACTTTATTAACCGACTTCAAAAAAGGAGGAGGTTCTCAATTCGATAGTGTGTTTTATTTTTAGAATCATTACGATCTACTAAAGAAAGACACGTTTCCAAATTCACCTCGTTGGTGATTTTGAGCCATGAACATGTACCTACCTCACAAGTGAAGGTGTGCAGAAATCCACTGAGACCTCCGATTTCCCTAACGGCGGTCGTCTCGCGCACGAACAGTAACCGCAGCGCGCATATGCGACGCGAAGCCTGGGACCCGTTTAAGTAGCTCAGTGACGTCATGGATACAGGTGTTGAAGGTGATGTTTGCTATTAACAATAATGTAAAAAAATATTAAGGCAAACATTTGATTTTTATTGTTTCTGGCAATTTGTTTGTTACTTAAAATGTTCTTCTAAAAAAATATCTTAAACGGTGCACAAATATTTTTAATTTTTTAATCTAATTAAAATGTAAGGCGACGCCTCCTATAATCACGAGATGACAAGGATGACTCCAGGTTTGTATTTAGTTACAATAAAACTAGTCTGACAGCTAGCCGTACCGAAGTGATTAGATGTATTAAAACCCTCGTTTTAACGCTGCCACTATGAACGTTTAACTACAGAGTAGGAAAAAGGTTTGTCTAATTAAATCCCTTGTCTGAAAGTTACACAGAGGGAATGTCATATCCTCGAAACTGTTCACCAGCGCGCTGGAAGATCTTTAATACAGAAATAGAGGGGTTGAGAGCACACCTCACACTATCGATTTGCAGACGATTTAATTAGGACAGCAGAATCACTGCAGCATCTCGAGAAAATGCTGACTGTTCTTGCAATACCACAGTAAATTTCATCCTTAGACCTACGTCAACATATCATGTCGTCTCAGACCTAAGGCTTCCATTTTAGGATAAAACTCACCGTGGTGTTGAAAACCTGTTTGGTGCCTGTTCGCTAATCAGGGTCATAATCAGCGAATAGGTAACTTTCTGAAGTAACGACATCGTCGTAGCATTTACAATAGGTACCAATTTTCAAACTAACAAAAAAAAAGCGATTCGCGGTAGAATCAAATACATAATGTACCTGGCTATGTAAAACAGCACTTTTCATATCAAGGAGTTCACTTTGCTTATTATTGGACTGCTCCTCGTCCATTGAGAATATGTCGTCTTCAATGTCGAAGTTACTGTTGTTGATGCTCTGATTATCAGCAAAAGGGCTCTGGTCTTCACTCAGTTCTGACTCGGTTTCTGTGTCACTATTTACCTCCAGTTCATTCAAATCTGATAGAGGTACAGCTGCACCAGATACAACAAGTTGTATTTCATCCTGAAATATACGTGAGTTCATTATTTTAACAAGATATTAATAAAATATACAAGCTGTACGAGTATATAATCGCCCATTATATTGAACCATAATTATGAAAATTATTAATATTTGGAAATAACATTGAAAGTTAATAGTATAGAGTATTATTCAAAACGTAAATTATAATTATTAAAATTACTATTTAAGTATAATTAAATATGTATTTATAAGTAAAGATATTAACATTCCAATGCAATGTCAATTTCATTATACAATTAAAAAGTAAAAATATTGAATTAAAAATAATAATAATAAAAAATCCCAGTTAGTCAAATAACCCGCCCAGAGTCGTACCCGGCTGGAAAGTACCCATCGCGCTGGCGGCGTTTCCACACTGGATCGCCAGCGAGATGCGCTGCTATTTAAGTTATATAAAATATACAGGGTGTAAGGGACGGTCTTCCGAAAACTTTAACCATGGCTTCAGACCATCACCCTGAACATCGTACAGCAAGAATTTTTCGCCGGAAATAAAAAAAAAAATCGACTTCTTCATACAAATCTGGCATGTCATTTGTAAAATTTGTATGGTGAGTCCGAAATTTTTTTTTATTTCCGGCGAAAAATTCTTGCTGTACGTTGTTCAGGGTGATGGTCTGAAGCCATGGTTAAAGTTTTCGGAAGACCGTCCCTTACACCCTGTATAAATAGTCACTTTTTTCAATACAGAAAAAAAAGGGATAAAAATTTTGCTATGTAAGCTTTTTTCTATTAAGGACGACGTTTTTTTTAATGACCACCGACCGCTTTTGGTAGGCATTTTATTTTATTTAATAGTTTAATTTTAATTATTTAACTTTTGTATTGTCTGTTTTATGGGTTTTATATACCTTTAATAAAAACATTGTTATTATTAAACTTGGACTGAATAATATTTAATACTAGGTATCGATAGCATGGCATTGATTTGTACTGATAGATTTGACCCAATATTATTGAAAGGCCCTCAATCGGGATGGTTAGTAAAAGATATCCCAGATGTACTTGCCCTCCAATGGGACAGCATAATATAGATAGACTAATAAGCACATAAATTACCTCGGGCAAATCCAACTGGAACCTCGGTGTCACTAACGCGCAGGGATGCAGTCGCCTTAGTTTGTATATGACTCCGTCAAGGGCTCGCATCACATGTTTGTCTGCTGCTGTCAATGATCCATTGCAATGACTATGCAGAATCAATCTTGAGCGCCACACCTGGACAATTTGATAAAATAAGGGATTAACTATGTACCACCAACCCAATTTTATTGGAATGACAACTTGTCATGAAATGCTATTAAAGTCAGGAAAATAAAATACACATGTACATGAAAGGGACACTCGCACAACAAAAACGAATTTGTATTACCATGTTAACTTTGAAACCCACTTCAGAACACTATCTATTATTTATTTCGTTTTCGATACGCAAATGTGTTTGCTTTTGTCTGCCATTTGTAGGTATATTAAGAGCGATAACAATGGCAAACCAATTTGTATTTTAAAGCAATATACAAGTTGTAGTTGGCGAAGCTGCTGTGTTGTGAGCTGAAGTGGATGTAGACGGAGAGCAACGGCTCGAGACTGAGTAGGAGCTGGATCATGTGAACGGGATGATGAGTCCTTAGAATAGCATTAAGTAACTACCTACTATCTCGTGATTTATTAAAGTTATTACTATTACTGTTAGTTTCTAAATTGTTGTGTTGCGACGTGATTTGATCGAAGTCACCAATTGTCGAATTAGTAATCAGAAAGTTTCGCTATTCTGTCACTAGAGGCGCCTGCGAGAATCTTTGCAGCAATAATTATTAGCCTTATAAATATTCATAATGCTCTCAATATCTTACTGACCTGTACGAATGCATGATGTGGCTCCGTACGCGAAATTTTTAATCCGTTGGTATAAACTTGCATGTTCATGCGGCGCTCGGCTAGGGCTTTCGCTGTTTCTATCTAAAAACAGATACACTTATAAATATGGTCAAAATATAGCACGAGGGGCATCGGATGCGTTTTACCAACAAATGCATAATAGCTAGCGTAGCCACACACGCATGTGTCATTGCATCATACTTGTCACATCCGGTGGATAATGACGTAATTGCAATAAAATTTACTTCAGTATTGTGATCAACTCTAATTAAAAAATGGTGCTCTTTTAATTAACAATAAAGCACATTTTTCAAACCACAATAGAGATCAAATTTTAACTGAAATTTAATTGCATTTACGACATAGTTCCACCGGATGTGCGATATACTACTATACAAACATGACATGCTGTCGTTGTCTATAATTGGGATTGCATCTGGACAATGTACAATTGTAAGTTTCCGTTAAGCAACAATGGATGTACACTCTGTTGGTAACCTAATAAAATAAAATAAATACTGTAGTCAGCAGAACATGCTTTTCATTGCAGTTTTGTTTTTCCGAGATAATACTTTAAAACCGATTGGTCACAATTCTAACACTATTACTGCAAGCGAAAAATGGTCCCTTTGCAAGAAAATTTAATAATAAAGATTTCATCAGCCCTTAGACGCTCACTGTTCAATATAGGCCTTCCTTAATGACAGCCACCACACCCGGTCCTCCGTCCTGCACATCCAACCGCTTCCGGTTACCTAAGATAGATTACATTATTATAATTTATCATATTATGCTCTGCATAAAATGAAGAATATACTAGTAGCTTATTCATATTATCGCCCAGGGGTGTGAGTCTCGTTTGAATTTTATCCCAAACTATTAAGCGTAAAAAATATGATGATGTGACAACATAAATATATACCTGCGAAGTTCGCAGAGTCGCGTAATTTGCAAATAAAGGCGTCCTACTCGAATAAATATATGACATTGAATTAAAATCTTAATGAATCAATTTTTAATCTATTAAATGCATGGAGACGGCGCAGCTTCCGCCAATCAATTACAATTTAAATGTATCTCTGTAATTCGGGTTTGGACTGTTGTTTAGATTCATGTTGACTTTTCTACATCTCGTACTTTCAGGGTCATATGGTGTTCAGTAAGGCAAATGCAGTAGTTGGATCTCAGCAATAGTTACAACTAGGAACATGGGATTTGGACTCAGTTGGACTCTTTTTCACCTCGAACTTCGAAAGGCATGGAGCGAGGATGGCAGTGAGGGAGTGATTAGGGAGGGAGGGAGACTGTAAGAGGCAGGAAGAGCGGGAAGGGAAGATGGTACTGAGGCATATATGTAGGGAGAACAAAGATGGCGGTAGAGAGATTAGGAACGGCGGGAGATTGGAAGCGGGAAAGCGAGGTTTTGCCTTTTACAATAATTTAGTCATCCTCGGATTTTTCGCATCCCCATTTTTAATTTACTAAAGAAGTCATTATCTACATACATAATGCAACTGACGTTTACCCTGGCGTTTTTAGTTTTATTTTATATTAGAGATATAAAAACCATAGTATTAAATAGTGTAACCTGCCAAAACCATATTTTAGGTGTAGTTTGAAAAAATATACGATTACTAACAAGCCTTAATTATTGAGCACAACAAGATAGGAATAATGGACATTTTTAAAATTAATGCCCTTTCACTCACATCTTCAGTTTCGTCCAACTCAAGAACGCACGCGTCTTTATCAGAGCACAGGTCCAGCGCCGGGGCCTCTTCGGTTTCTATTTCAGTTTCTAATTCCTCATTTCCATTGTATTCTACGGCTCCTGTACAATATATTTTAATTATTACCATCACGTTAATTAGTAATTATGTAACTTATGCAAACACATTTGTGTGTATTGTTTAAAACGTACAAGCAAACTGATGTTAATCCGCATGTGGTAGTTTTAGTTAGACTTAGCGATAATGCACACCAGTCTTTTAAAATTTATCTGTTGAAGATTATTTACGTCAGAAATTCTTATAGTAGGTGTAACTCTAGGGTTCAAACCCCACCCGTACCAATGAGTTTTACGAAACTTACGTACGGTTTATTTATAATACCACAGGCTTTTCGGTGAAGGAAAACATCGTAAGGAAACCTGCATATGCCGAAGAAGAAATTCTGAGGCGTATATGAAGTCCACTAAATCAGCTTGGGGCACCGTTGGTGGTCAGGGGTTTGGCACAAAAGATCCTGAAGGGTTGAAGTGTCGCCAGGTCTTCCTGGCCCCCTAAGAAGATAAGATAGGGTGTAATTCTATATTCCTGAGGTACAAACTATGAAAAGTTTTGGCCGCCCCATAAATAACAATTAGGGGGACAAAATGTACTTTTAAAAAAATGGCGGTCATTTATTCTTGTATCGTTATTTAATTATGTAACCTTGTCATCCAAATGTATAAAATGATACTCTGCCCTGCTACCAAAGGCAGCTAAGTGTTTTGGCAAGTCAAACTGGTTTTCTAGAAATCTATGAAAATTACTAAAGTTTCTTTGCCAATGGAAGAATTAGAATTCATCACTAATAGCTGTCTAGAAAACCAGTTTCTGATGATAGAAAGATTTAAAGGTAAAACCACGTAATTTTGGCCCTCTTCTGTTGTAACTCCCTATGAAATGTAGTGATTTAAACCTTTTAAGATCAACACCCGACGATGTCGACCATCTAATTCCGAAACGCACTGCGTTTGCCTACTTAAAAATTATTACCAGATGTGGGTACAACAAACAGTGTTTCGTCTGCGCTTCACACATCCGATACAAAGAAAACAAAACCAGTCAAGCGTTTTTTAAAAGTATAAATTTAATTGGCTGCTGCTTTTACTTACCAGTGTCATATCCGTTGGCGACCTTATTTGCTGTAAAGGAATCCCACAGTGCTCTTTGTATTTCCAACGCTTCCTTGTCATTTTCTGTTGCCTGAAATAATTAAAGGTAGACGGGTGAAATCACAGCTTCGCTAATCGCTACCTTTGTGTAAGACGACGCTTGTTCGAGCCCGTTGCACTGTTAATAAGGCACAGACTACGTAATTTAGGTGTGTTTAAAGGTTTTATTTATAAAGGCTATTATTAGTTATCAACATATATACTGACACAATTAATGGTTTCGGAGAAAATTGTGTCACAATGTGGCGATTATAATTTTCGAGACAAGTTACAATAAAGAAGTTAATTTATACGAATACTTATTTTGATTTTAATGGATACGTTACAAATAAAAAAAATATTAGAGAACACTCACGTATACTCCACTCCGAATGAAATACCACACGAAAACAAATATAGTATATGAAAACGACACTTACTACCATGTCTGTGTAGTCTACTTCGGAACACCATTGTTTATTTTGTTTCCTATCCGAGACCCAAAAGCATGTCTTCGTATGCGATTTGTGTTGGAACAGATGTCAGAACAACAGAACGTACTATCGCCGGTTTGCTTAATATGTTTCCATAGTTACACCCGGACACTCGCGTTAAAATATATGGCCAGAGAGGATTCTAAACGACCACCTCGTTGGTTTAGTAGCTTGGTTATTAGGATCGAGCTCCAGAGGATTAGTTTAGATCCCCACTGGGGAAGTCAACTTTGTACAACAAGTTGGTTGGTCATATTTGTGAATTGTTCTAGTCCTGTTTAATTCCCATAGTACAGGAGAAAGTCGTAGACCGGGATTAGACAAATTTATGTATACGAGGCACGCTCAAATGACAGTTAGAAATTTAGAATGATATACATACTCAATAGAACTAAAAAAGATACGCAAATCTAAGACATTAGTTAGATTATAAATATATATACCACTGATTATCTTTTTATTTAATAAAAATAATTTGTTTGCAGCTCTACATAACACGTATTTTAAGACTAACGCACGATATTAGAGGTAAATGCTCCGCAATATTGTAACGATTGTAATCCACCAAGATGACCCTCGTTCGGGATGCCCTACGACGACAGTGACGGAAGAAGTGATTAAAAATGATGAAATAATTGTTTAGCACATCATCGTGTCATTGTGCGTTTCATTGCTAAATAAGTGAAGGTTTAGTTAGGTAGTGAGCATAGAATTTCTTATAATCGCTTGGGGATGAAAAAAGTTAAAAAGTATATACGAATTTTAAGTATACAAAAAACATATGTCAACTGTATTAACCTAAAAGGTGAATATGTTGAAAAATAATATAAAATGTAATAAAAGTTAACTCTAACATTACTTATTTTAACTATTATTTAAGCGCCATTGTATATAAAATATTTACTTGTCTACGTTCACACAGCTATTGTTTTGCGAACACAAACGGCTAAAGTCAGTCATTGGCGCGCCACCTGCCGGTAACCAATGGGTAACTGGTGTGCGGGTGAAGTCGTATCGGCGAGGGACAGAAAGTGTCCATAGTGAATGTAGTAGTAGTAGTAGTAATCATTATTCATTAGTAATGACTATTACTATGTAGTATTAATGCAGACATGTACTAACCCTCAAGCACGGTGGAGTTGGAGGCGGAAGAGCGGTTAATCTAACAGCGGTTCCACTAGCAAGCGCCATTACACATCTTTCTCCAATAGCTATTTGTGTCTGCAGGGAAAACAGTGCATTTGCACCCTGAAAGATAGACAGATAGATAGATGAACTATTGCACACAGACGAAGAATAACAATAAAAATAGGTAAAATAGCTATAGATTTTGGAAAGTGCAGAAAGGTGGCCTGGCCTTATCGCTTAAAGCGATCTCTTCCAGGCGAAGATAGATAATACAAAATTTAAATTCTGACTTCTATTTGTCTACTACATTGTAGATAATAAAACATGGAGTATCTTATTAGTTTTTTTTTATGTATTACTAGTATATGATAATGGTACACTACCTGCATTCTAAGTTTGGCAAGTAGTAGCTTATGTAGCTCATACTCAAGGAAAGGTAGCTGATCGGATATGTCTCTTGCGCCGGGTTCAGAGTTTGGTGGAGCTCGGCGGATGCGCGCCGCTTGGGAAGAAAACAGAATTGTTACATAATGGACACTACAAAGTAAAGTGGAAATGTTCTAAGTAATTATAAAGCCCATTGTTTCTACTACTACGCCTCATAGCAGGTGTCTGTTGGCAAGTTTCATACATATACATACCTAAATCGTATTAACAAAGTGGATTTCTTTCTAGATATCGGCTAGAAAATACAGTGTTATACTTTATATAGGTAAATAAAATAGGTTTTCAGGCATTTTCATACCCTGAAAATTTTTTACCTATTTTGGGGACATAAAGTCAATTTTTGATACAGTACGATTTTATTTAATAAAAATATACGGAGTGTGAGTCGTATTCCAACTTGCACACTTCGTCCTTAGGCACTTTTCGCCAAATTGAGCTATTCGTCAACTATTCGTATAATGTCGCGTTTTGCAATCTGCGACTTACAGTCAGATACCAAATTGAATACAAATTTGCCTGGAAAAATTAGTGGACTTGAAGAAAGTTGACTACAAGCGGGTTTTTATTATGCTACTTAAACATATTTTTTTTAATAAAACTGTATTGTTATGAAAACTGATACACTTACCAATTGCCGTGATGGTGACTGCTTTGGGAAAAGACGATAGTCTAGTCGGTTTCTCACAAGTTGTTAATAACACAGCGGGAACACGAGCTCGTCTGTCAAAGATACGGGGCGGGACATACAGATTTACAGGTCTACATAGCTTTTCGTATCGATTTTATCTAGCTTACAATACAGCTTTTTACATATTTTCACGTGTTTACATTAAAAATTGTGTGTACGGTAGCAATATTTTAAATAAATTAATAAATTTCTAAGTATAGTGGAGGATGTCGGGATTAAATAAAATAAGTATGTTTACTCATCCAAGAGTCTCCAAGAGATCTCATATAAGTTTGTTTACTAGTGCAGAAAGGGTCGGTGTTAGAGAAAGGTTTTGTTGTACATATTGGTAACTCGGGCGATTAGAGACTTTTGCGCATATACTGTGCGACAGTGAGGTACGCAGAATAGTTTCATAATAATAAATAATCAAAAGACATAATTATTTATCATACTGATATGTTAAATGTTAGAAGTAATGGAACAAACCATTAACCTGATTTTGTGATCCACTTTGCCTGTTATTTGATGTGTTCCAGAAGTCAAGCATACGGTATTATAGTTCTATGAAAATGTTCTTTTTTTCTTAGCATAAAAACAGCTGTTAATTGCTTTTTGTTTTTTTTTTGCATCGTTATACTTCTGGCATACTTGTCTAGGCAACTGGATACGTTATTACGAATGTGAGAATCGCATATAATAATATTAGTACATTTTACACTTTATAGACATTATATTATACATGGGTCTTCATGCAAATATTTTTATTTACCTTTCCCGGCGAGCTGTCAGTGTTGCAACGACCAGTTCTACTCCATAAACATTTCCACTAAGCCATTTTCTATCTTAGTTTGGTCTCTTAGTTTGGGTCTCATGGCATCTTACAATACAGTACACATTATTGTACAAACAAATACAGTTACAAGTTTTAAAAGTGAAAAAATATTACAATTTATTTGCGTGTGGCGTCTAACTTCGGTAGGTACAACAAACGCTTATCCAAATATATTATATTACTAGAGTACAAAATGGCTTTGTAATTCTACTGATGTTATCAGAAATGCTTACAGAGTATACCCCCAGCTCGTCTCCCCAGACAGCTAGTGACCACGGCCAGTGTAACCTGGTCAGAACGTCGGGCAAATGTGAATAACAACATTCGCGTGAAGACCTGAGTATGATGTATAAAAAATATATAATAATTTTGTTTTTCTTATTACGTGATTTTGTACTTACTTACACACACCGCAAGTTGACAGTTCTGCATGATACGGCCCCGCAATCGGCGAATAAGGCACGTGAGCGATAGAACACAATTCAGATTCCGCCTTTTCCGGACTTCTTGATCCATCGGTCTCTAAAACACAAGAAGTGTATATATATTATAAAGAACTTTTGGATGCAGAGTCTGACACAATGTGAACAAAGTGTTGAGGGTTGTGTGCCATGCGAGTATGTCTTATGACGTTACAAAGCAAGAACACGCCAATATACTCATTTTAAGTAACTTTTATCACTCACAGGTACACAAATTACTTTTTATGGAAACAATAGTAGAATTAATACTGTAAGAGACAGAATGGACCACTGGCTAGTCTAGTGACTGAAAGTGGGGTACTCTTGCCGTTCATGTTGCCAATATTCCTAGAAGTCACCACATTGCTTGGTGTTGCTATACTACTGTAAAATAAAAGTGGTGGTGTTATATGTATGTACTAAAAAAAAACTCGCAACCAACTAAATCAAGGGCGCTCATCTTAATTTTTAAGGTGTCATATTCGGGATCAATTGAAACGGCTGGACACAATAAAAAAATAATTCATAATATATCAAGTAAACTAATTCCGTATTTCTAATTAATGTTAATGCTAGCACAAATTTAGACTTTCCTATTAAAAATACGTTTTCAATACAAAAGGAAGGTCACGGCTTCCTAAATATGATCCATTCTAAATCAGTTGTCATACGAAAACAAACGCTACTTGCGTTTCTTAAACATGTAAATGAATGGGACAACAGTAGTAAACACAGATTTGTATTACAATGTAAACTTTCATTATGTTAAATTTGACCTCCTTAGTAATATTTGTAAATGGTAAATATTTTATCGAAGAAAACGATAAACGAAATCCGATTTTCTTTACCGTCGTTCCCTCACTGCTGAGGTTGGCTGGTCTGCGATGCTTCTCTTTTTCTACAATTTCTTGAGGTTGGTCATCACGCTTTTGGCCATTCCGGCTCTGCGGATAATTACATCAGTACAACTGCTTTAATTTGTTATTAATTAATGAGTCTTCACCATTGGCTATTTCATGACTAATTATAATTACCCACACAAAGTAGCCTTCAGGAGCGATCGGTCTACTTTCCCCATCGGTGTACTTGTCCAAATAGAAGCCTATTTCATACCATTTCTATTGGTATATATGTATTATTTATGAATTGAGGACTCAGGCTTTAAATCGTGCCAGAGAGAAATCAGAGTGCCCTCTTGCGGGCACGCTAGAGTTTGCAAGTGAACATTTAAGGCCAAGGAAAATGATTGATATTGTGATTTTTACAATAGGAGTGAAGGAAAAAAAATTTAGCTTGTGGGAAAAGGTTTTTGATGAAAATCGTTTGTTTTTACGGAGTCTACACATTCGATACTAAAAATGTATGTGTGTGTGTCTGTCGCAATTTGTATTTAGTATATATGTAGGGTCCATTCTTTCATTTTTTCTAGATTAAAATAAGAGTACCTCGCATACACTTTTTTTTTAAGTGAAGCCGTGTTTGGTAGTTGGTCATTTGTTCGAGTCTAAATTGCACTATAACTTTTGTTTATTTTAAAATAAGACTCAGTTCCCTGTAAAATTTGTTAAGTCGATTAGTGAGAAAGTTGTGCGAAGTGGCCGTACAGTTAATTTAATATCTTCAAGTAATTCATCCGTTTCGTTAGATACACCAAACCTATCATGCCAAATATATTTTTTTGAAGTCTTACTTCTTGTTAGCTTCACACCCGGCAACAAAAACGGGTTTGTACATAATATGCAGTTAAATATTCTAACAATAGGTTGAACTGACCATGGCAAATATATTAAAGTTAACAAATTAATAGTTTACAATTACATATACTCATACAAATGGTTAACTATTTGCATCCAAATGGGGGCGAACATTTGACTTACTATGCGTATAAATGCACTTGATTGAGAAGCTGCAAACTAAGTGGGCACAACACGGCGCCGCCGCCACCTTCGGTAGCTGTTGTCAGCGTGGGTTTAACGCGGTGCCGCTGTCGTGTGAGCATAACGCGGTGCCGCCACCGTCGGCTGCCGCTGTCCGCGCGGGCTACCACATTTAATTGCTGCTGTCCGCGTGTGCCACATTATTGTGACGTCACCTCCTTCGGTTGTCGCTGTCCACGTGAGTACAACTCCTTTTGCACCGGGAGGCCATGTTGGCGAAGGCCTGGTGTGCTACCCAGTTTCCAAAGCTCTTTTTTACTTTTTATATGTGACTTTTGTACATTCATGTGGTAAAAGTAATTAATCATTATAATTTCTAGTATTCATTATTATGTCAGTTTCCATTAAACTCCTCCTACAGCAGCCACTGCCATTGCGTCCGTAATAATGCGCGTTAGGTTCATTTATCTTTACAAGCGAATATAGAATAGACGGCACCAGCCAGGCTTTCGAGTTACGTACGTATCGCATTATTACTTTATGGTTCAAGACTTCAATTCGTAACGTCAATTAACACGAATAATTAATTACCTGGCATTTTTGGTATAGGTGTAAAATCACAGTCAAGATTTATGACAGCCGCAGTACCCGACGCAGAAAGAACGCAGACATCGTCACTGCAAGCACAATATAATGGAATGAGGGGCTACCCTGAATATCAGGTTAGGAATTGGGTGGACTGCATAGGACGTTTTTAATATGGAATCGGCTCTTGGCTATTCTAAATCCAAAGCAAGTGAGTGTTAACAATAGCAGCGGAATAGGAAGGTAAAAGGACTTACCGCAGCGCGTGGTAGGTTAGCTTTTACAGCTTTTAGCAGGCAGCAGCAGGCGGTTAAACACAGAACTTAGAAGCAAACACTTGTTTTCAGCGAAATAAATTAGTCACAAACACAACACATACAAGTTAGTTTATAACACGTACGTATAACGTAAAAAATAAGTATGAAGCGGAACGGATTGTGAACTGCTACACACACAATTCTATAGCACAATGTTAAAAAAAAACGCGTTTTTATGTCACGGATCGCAGCAATGCGGGCGGACAGAGAGCGATAGAAATGTAGACTGACTGGCTAGCCAGTCGATACTGGCGAGCTGCGTGAACGCAAATGCTCCTAGCGAGGCCAGTGCATGGTCAAAATTTGCAAATCATGCGCGGGTATGTAGCAGGAGAAGAGGGACACACAGGATCTAACAGGAAGCATGCTACTGTTAACATCCAACTAGATGGCGCCATAGGTGTCAATAAGAGCCCAATCACTAATAACCATATAAAAGACGCCACAGCGCATGATCGTCCGTTCTAATTAATTATTTCTTCATAAATAGTTTTTACTCGTAATCGTAAATATCCGTATCGTTAATGGAGTAATTAATAATGTAATTAATTCGTTTATAAACATATCACTAGTATAATAATACTAACAAAACGTCTATTGAATTCCGCTTTGTGCACAGACAGCGCTATCTCTTGACCATTTTGAATACTTCATTTACAATTTCCACACAATTTTCGCCGACTTAATATCAATTAAACGCTTTACTACCCGTTTCCATTATTACTGGATAACAATATAGCCTATGTTCAAACTATGGTATCCTATTCAACAGCAATAGATTTGTTGTAATCGGCAAATAATATGAGGAACTCAACAATAAGTCACATCGTGGTGAGAATTTCATTATCTCCAAATCAATTTTAAAATCGGTTAAGTAGCCAAAGAGATTAATTACTTCAAACACAATTCCATTAAAACGTTACCTCTTTATTATAAGACTAGCTGTCTGCCTGCGACCACGTAACTTTATAAATTATATAGCCTATGACACTCACAAATAACGTAGCTTGTAATTGGTAAAAGAATTTTCAAAATCGGTTCAGTAGATCCAGAGATTACCCGTTACAACGTTACAAACTTTACCTCTTTATATATTATAGTATAGACTTATAAGTATAGAATAGTAGTATATATTTTTTTCTAAATATAAATAGTTGTCTACAAGAAGTAGTTCAGTACATGATACTGAGTGCTTCTGCTGTAAGTCACTACGGGTGTTTTGTTACACCTGTGCAGTGATTACTTTGACATAAAAACTATTCTTAGAAATGGCCTGTCGAATATAAACATGGACACCACGCTTTAACCGAGTAAATTGTGGGTTGGAGTTTATGTCTCTTAGATTAAAAATAAGTCACTATAACCTTTGATCTCAATCGTATTTCCCTCAAGAAGCCCTACAGCTGCTATAAAACTATGAACTATAGCTATATACAAATCTGAGACTATATAGGTTAAACCCGTCGACACCATACTTTATTTGTATTTTACGTACAACAAAAAGTTGGTTGTTTTCTATGGTTGTTTTTAGATGGTTACGTTCTACTACTTCGAACAAAGAAAAACAAAAGACGATACGACATATGAAGACCAGATAAATTCGTCTCGTTTAAAAATTCATCTTAATAATCAATCAATCATTTATTAGTAAAACATATTTAAAAGTTTTTATCTAAAATGCTCACACCGGCCACTCTATCTTTCCCCCTTTTGGACTAAACCAGGAATGATGCTCTCGAGCTTCAATATCAATTAAACTCCGTGT